>OZ038491.1:17432873-17765373 GCA_964036315.1 Acanthosepion esculentum
ATAATTTTTCCTCCATTGTACCTCAACTTTACAAATTTAAGCACAGTACTAGATTGATAGCTAGATCTCATCATTTTACAGTTGAAATGGTTAGATGTAACTTAGTTCTATGCTAAGAGTTTCTTCTCTCACACTTCTCACTTCTAGAAAGCCTCTCTGTTTCCAGTCAACTTTGATCTTCAAAAATTCAAATCCAATATCAATCATTAACTGTTCTTTTATTGTTCTCTCTGCTTGATAATATTTTTCTTTTTCTCATATTCTTTCACACCGAGTAACCCCTTGCATTTTAATGGCTTTATTGCTTTGCATGGGGGTAAAATGATTTTAAAAAAAACAAAAAAAACCCACATATTATAATAAAGGATCTCAAAGTAACAAGAAACATTATTATTAGAGTCCTGCATAGAAAAAGGCCAATGTGGTAAGACTTCTTTTCTAAAGTTTAGTCATTGGAAATCTCATTTAGCATTTGCAAATAAACTTGTCTATAGTCAGATGAAACAAAATTAGAGCTTTTGAGATATAATGATGATAAGCATCTAAATAAAGCTTTCAATCCAAAGAACATCATCCCTGCAACAAAATATGTAGAAGGAATTATCATCATTTAAGGATTTTTCTTTTTCAAAAAGAAGAGGAAATCTAGACAAGATTAATGGTTATCTTGAATAAAAGAAATTGAATATCAACTTGAAAGTGCCTGTCAGATCTGAACTAAAGCTGGTTGAAATTTTGTCCCTGACAATGATCAAAAACATACTTGTAAATTAATCCAAAAATATATTCAGGATAAGAATCTAAAAATGTTTTAATTAAGACTTCAAAGACTCCTGAGCATAATTATTTTGAAAAATTATGGAATGAATTGAAAATATATAACAGCAAGAAAAACAATCAGCAACAACTTGAAACTTATACAAAGTATCTATGTAGACGTTTGTGCTAATTTAAAATGTTACTGGAAAAGATGCTTAAAAAAAGAAGATGTACAATTGTCTAATAAAATTTTCATGATATTAATTGTGGGTATACTTTTCTTTTGTTTACAATTATTCATAATCAGACAATAAAATTGTTTACATATATATATAAATTTATGAAATTAGGCATAAAATTAGAGTGTGTGTGTATATATATATATACATACATACATACATACATATATATATATATATATATATATATATATATATATATATATATATATATATATATATATAATAAAGAGAAAAAACAGTAAGATATATAATCTGGTGTTCTTATTAATATTTTTATTTTACAAAACAGTGCTCAATACAAATGTACAGAGCATAAATACTATTATTATTTACTAATTTAAAAAACCAAATGGTAAAGAACAAATTAAGACAAAAATTCCTTGCATTAATCGTTAAACATTTTCCTAAAGATAGTAAACTCGGTACTATTTTCAATAAAAATGCCCTAAAATTAAGTTACAGCTGTACTGAAAACTTAGAAATGATTATTAAGAAACATAATGTTAAAATCTTGAGTAAACACTTAGACCAAAATCTAAGAAATTTTGACAGTATAATAAAAGAAGATGAAGATAAACAAAAATTATGTAACTGCAGAAATCCTCATAACTGTTCTCCTAATAATAAATGTTGCACTGTATCATTAGTATACCAATGCAATATCTCATCTATTGAAGATCCAGACAATGTAAAAGTCTACATTGGATGCACAAGACATAAGTTCAAAAAACGGTACAACCAACATCAAAGTTCTTTTAGGATGAATAAATACCAAAATCAGACGTCCCTATCAAAGAAACCAATAAAACACCTACTGTGAAATGGATATTAATAAAAAAAAGCTAGAATATGTAAGTCATTAAATGACCCATGTCCTTTGTGTATACATGATATATATTACTAGGTTTATAAAAAATAAAAATTTACTTAATCAAAGAAATGAAATAGCTATTCTTTGCCAACATTGTCAAAAATTTTCCTTAAGTAATGTTTAAATTAAAAAAAAAATATGATAAATAAAAAATGTATATTTATATTTGATATTTAATAATAATTTTGAAATAATTTAATTCTATTACATTTATTTTTTTAAAAGATGTATAGTCTATTAGTAATTAAAATTATGAATAATATTTTAAAACTGTAGTTCAATACGACGTATTCATATACAAACAACCCTTTTAGAAAAAATCTTTATGTATACAAGTACAAATTTAACGGCGAAACAAAAGTGCTGAAAAACTTTCTGTCGTAAAAAAAGACCAGATGACATGCATTACATGGATGTCATCATTCGTTGGAAAAGTCACCCCTACCCTACCTTGACATAACCTCTTTTCAAAAGTAACTCATATTTTGATACAATAGTTATCAGTGAAAATGAATACCCTACTGCCCCTTGTTAAAATGATTGGATTTCTCCATATCCTTAGAATCTAATATTATGAATCTATGTGCTTATAAAACTCAGTAAATTTCAAAATAAGTTATACCAAAATTCACTTGAAAATGAAACAGAACTAGGGACTTTAATTTAATTCTATAATTGAATTTGAAGTTTTTAGCTTCTGTTTTTGAAACATGGTAATTCCTGTATAGCGATGGAACCATATTTTTAAATTAGTAAATTTGTAATATATATATATATATATATATATATATATATATATAAAACACTAATTTTATAATTTATAAAATTTGTGTGTGTACATATATATATATATATATATATATATATATATATATATATATATATATATATATATATATAAAACACTAATTTTATAATTTATAAAATTTGTGTGTGTACGTATATATATATATATATATATATATATATAAATATTTAAGAAACAGCAAATATTTTTATATATAGTGGTCAATATTAAAAATAAAGCATTAATATTATATAAAAAAGATCACTTAACTTTAAATATCAATTTTTGTCATTTTCCCCTATTTATTTACTTTGTTACTTTAATAATAATATGACATAATAAATCAAATACAATATTATAATTTAATTAATAATACAAATTAACAAATATTACAATTTAATTAATAATAGTAATAATGACTTCAATATGATCCATTAAAAAAAGATTAAATTTAATTTTAAAGAAAAATTTACAACTGGATAATCTACAACTGAAAAAATTACAACACTTACAGTCAAAGACATAAACAAAAGCAAAAATTCATGAACGGGTGCAGGGAAAAAAATGTTAAATTCATGAACGCACACGTGTACAAAATGGATTGAAAAAGATGTGGAATAAATTGAAAAAAATTGGAAATATCATTTTAAAAACAACCCCTTGTAGACTGGATTACCAAGAAACTTTGAAGGCTGGGAAAACAACAAAAATTTATATTTAAAGTTAAGTGATCTTTTTTTATATAATATATACACACGCTAATTTTATGCTTAATTTAATAAATAAATCTGTTTTTTTCAGAATGTTTTTAGTATCCGTTATCTTTCTTATTATTTCCCAAAATCTCTTATAAAATCAGATTGATGACAATTTCAGTCGGTATGTGGATCTCTCTCTTTTTCTCTCACCCTAGGTATTTGAATTCCAATAGAAATATTCCTATAATGACCCTCCCCCCTCCATTTTTCAAACCTTATGCAATTCCTTTGGCTCTGGTAAAACTATTCAACACTGTAGAATTTAAATCTCTAGAATCTCTAAACACAGAGTTTCCTAATTCAACAAGAAACAATATAGGCAAAGAAAATATTTTCATGTAAATTTTTTATTTTATTTGCCATTTTAGCAAGTGCAGAAGCTCAAGTTTTTGATCTGTAAAATATTAATTAAGAAAAAAAAAAATTGCAGCAACCCATCGTTTCTTTTTTACTTTCATAAAATAAATGAGTTAATTATAAATGGCTGCTGGGAAAATTCTAGAAAAGATATTTTTGATGAAGCAAGTAAATAATTAATAACAGCAAATAGATAGTTTTTGTACCCCTGAGTTATAAGGCCAGTTTTCCCCTTAATTTCCAACTCTCAATTTTAATGGCTTATTTTCTTTGATTTATATTTTTTGTTAGACAAGCAAAATTTTCAAGAACCTGTATTGATTCAGTTAAATTCCAGATTCTATTAGCAAAAGATTGGTAATGATAATATTAACCATTTCCTTATAAGGAATCATTCAGCATTTATTGACTAAGCATTCAGTGCGGCTGCCAATTGAACAAAAGAATTTTTCAGGAAAATAAGTTTCTCATGTCCTCTTATTGCTATTGCCAGTATTGATGTAGGTTTCCTTCCTAACTTTGAAATAGTGTGGAACATCAATATCTTCATTATGTCATGATTTTCTCTTTGAGTTACATGTGCTCCCCATTTTAGTTGTTGCCACTGTTGAAATTCTTCATGTGACATAGTTTCTGTTATTTGGTATATTTCTTTTTTGTGATTCTATAAGGCCAATCCACAAGGTTCAAAGAAGGATGGTCCTTGCTAAGACCTACAAGCTTCATTCACTCAGTCATTTTTAACAATTGAGCAGTTGTATACAGCTAGCAGTTTAGATATTTCTAAATGAGTTTGATGCTATGACTAACAGCCATATGAAAGTCTCAACCTGACAAGGGTATTTAAGAACATAACTCAAGTTTAAGTTAATGTTTTGGATATGTTGCAACATGTGATATTGTGTGAAATTACTCCTAGTACAGTGTATTCTATGTTCACTTTCCTTATCTCCTATACTAAATTTGTTATAACTGATTCATAAACTAAGGCATTTGAAGTGTTTAGTACTTAAATTTTTATGATGAATTCAGAATAGGTTCCCTCATTGCTTTTATTCCAATTCCAGATCATAGTTTCTATTTTGGAAAAGTTTACCTTCAGTCCTATTTCTTGGAATGCTTCATGAAATTAATTTTTTTTTTTTTTTAATCCTTTCAAGATCATTCTTATCCCATTTATGAATACCTATATCATTGCCCATACCCCCCCCCCCATCAATTCACTGGTCTCTGGAGGAAACATGGGAGTGCTGATTGCATATGATAAATATGAGCAAAACTTTCAGAACAAATTTTATGGTTTTAGCTGCTTTTGATTTTGAGGTTAAAGTTCATTTATCAAATTAGAAATTTTGATATTAGTTTATGTTCTATTATATATTTTGTAATTATTTCAATTGGTTCACTTTACCAACAAAATAAAATTCTTTTGCTCCTTGCATAAACAACTCGTGCATACAAAAGTTTAAATTAGAAAAAAAGAATTTCTATTATTGACAGCTACAATATCTCTAAATGAAAGATAGATATATTAATTAAGAACATTGATATTTTCAGTAGGCTAAAGATAACATTACCTGAAGCTATTTTGAGTTTTGTTACTATTCATAAATACTGATTTATTTCATGAAGATGAAGACTCTATTCATTGATGCTATTATAGGATTAGGCATGAAAGCAACAAAAGTTTTAATATATTAATAAGTAACTAGCAGCACTTGTGTAAATTAATTAAACAGATTTATTAATAAATGTTTTTAATGCTGTACTCTCTACTTTTCAACTCATCACCATTTCCAGATAGTTATGAGAAAAAACATATAGTCTCTCTTAAAGATACCGAAATGTGGTATGATGCACAGCTTTGTTAATAATCTGAAATTGTTATCCATAAAATGGAATGGAATAAATATAAATTATATACATTTTCCCCACCTGAACATTAATATTAGAATTGTCTTAATTTTTCTTGAGACTTGGCTCATATGTAATATAGAGATGTATGTTGTGTATTAGAGATAGACAGTAATAAAAATGATTTGTTTTTTTGCAATGCATCCAGTTTTATTCCAAAGATTATTATATTATTGATGTTCTTATGAAGATCTTAATAATTTACACTGGGTTTTAGTATATGAGTGAGATCAAAGAAATACTATTAAATTATATCCAATAATACATTATTTATTTTAATCATTTCACCTCAAGCAAGGTGATAATACCACTAATGCATAAGGCATTACCAGGTCCGAAAGAGAATGAGAAGACTTTAATGAGAAAGGACAATAAAAGAACAGGTTTCAGGTAGAAAGATGGCAATTGATGTTGCACTTATAATCTTTGAGGATTGTAGGTGGTGGGAAATCTAGAAACTGGAAGCAGTTTCCACAGCTGAGAAGTTACATCTAGCATTAGAATAAAACTTAGAGTTACATCTAGCTAATTCAACAGTAAAATGGCCTAGTTGCCAATCGAATAGTATGCTTAAATTCATGTGGTCAAGGAAAGCTCATTAGGTGATTGCCATGAAAATATCTATAGAAAAGACAGGTAAGTCATATTATGGTGCTGGAAAAGTGACTAAAATTAAGATACCAGTTCATGACCAATAACACTACGGGCCTTTCTTTGGATCTTGAGGTATATAGTAGGAGCACCAGGTATGGCAGCAATCTGCAGTGCATGGAATGGTAGATTTATGAATGTGCAAAATGGATTTTGATGAGAAAAAAGTCAGGCATGATGCTGTGAATGAACTTTCCTAGCACCAGACCTAGCAACTGATTCAATATAATCTTTCTACTTCATGTCTGAAGAATGTGGAGCCAAGAAGAATGACTTGCTCTCCTGTAGATTAGCATCAGCCATGCTGATGGAAGGCAACAACGTTCTCTATGGTGATTGAAAAATAGCAGTTTTGTTTTGGATGAATTAAAATTTACAAGCCATTCTTTGCCTCAATTAACAATTGATTGGAAATCATTTTCAAAATCAGCTATCAGTTTTACTTTGTTGAACCTATCAGACTTACTATTAAGACTGGAGTAAATTGTTGTCATGAGCATAAGAAAACTGATGACATTGGGAAGGTCGTTGATGAAGATAAAAAACAATGTAGGTTCAAGGATAGAGCCCTGGGGTACCCTCGCATTAATATGAAATGATCTCAAAGTGTAGCCATTCAATAGAACCATCATTACATGATTTGTTAAGAGTGATTGGATTAAGTCAAATATTCTTCCAGTGACACCATAGCCCTTAAGCTTTTGGAGAAGGACAGCATGCCAAACTCTGTCAAATTCCTTTGAGATATCAAGCAAGCTTGATTGTTCCACTAATGCAGCTATATAATTTGTATCACAGTACTTGGTTATACACAATATTACTAGTGTATGTAACACCATGTCTTGTACCTTAGATGTTATCTCTGTTTAGCTTTAGCACTCTGACTCTGTTGTGCTTGTGTTCTTGAAAATGCTACATTCAGCTGACCGTGAGTGAAAACTGGCTGCTGCAGGTAGATTCCCATTTTATCAAAAGTTTGTATTTGTGTTTTATTTATTGTCATCAAATAAGAAAGTTATACAGGAAATTGGATCCTGTTTGACATGAAAAGAATGTTGCCATCACTGAGATTCAATTTGATTTTAGAGACGAGTACTATAAAGCCTCTGTGATTATCACTAATCAAAGGTACCTCTATACTATATTTGTGATGTTGTTATACATTTATGCATGTTCTGTTGCACAACCCTTGAGAAATTGTGCAATTACATCAAGATGGCAACTATTTTCAAGTTAAGTCAATGGGGAGGCATACTAAAAGGGTTGAATTTATAAACTCCATAGGCTAGTTCTAGGCTTTTTCATTGTTAGAACAAGATACAGAATCTGTGCTCATTCATGTTTTGCATTCTCCTGGAAGTTTAAGAATTTCTTCATTTTTAATTAGGCATTCAGTATTTTTAGGTAACAATATCACTCTTTGTTCTGTTTCTTTAGGTGAACATTCATCAAAAAGTTCTGCAAAAAGTGGGCTATTATAAACACATGCTGCAGGAATATCAATAGAATCTGAGGGAACCTTATTAAGAGCACTGGAGAGAGTGCCATCTCTAAGATGATGGAACAATCTAGAGAACTCTTATTCATTATCATTTGGGTTGGCCTTAGTTGTAGAAAATGATGTCCTATATTCGATTGTTTCAGGCAGCAAGATGAGTCTGAGAAACAACTGGAAGAATTGGTTTGAAATCTCCTCTAAGCAGGATCACTTTACCGCCAAACAAAATATCAATTCCCATAATATCTCACAAGTACTTATCTATATCATGAATTGAAGGGCATAGCATGGTATCCTTGATGCGTCATCACTAATGAATACTTTTACTGCTTTTAGGTAGTTTGCTTGCTTGGAGTGCAGTTGCAAACACTTGTTTCTGTTAAAGGAACAGGCAATTTGAAAAGTAAGAACGAGAGTGAAGAGTTTTACCTCTAGTTAATAGTATTGCAGCTATACCAGTCCAGGCAGCTATTGATGTAGTTAAGTGAGCATGTAATATATTGAATAAATAGGTTTTCCCTGATCCACCAAGTGCATCCAAGTAAAAATACCTCCTTCAGCTGTACTACCTGTCTCTGCTGTAACTGCCATTACAGTGGTTACTGCTTGCATTTGTTCATTATTTGACATTTGGTGGATTGATTTGACTATTTTCACTTGGAGGGTCACCTGTTTGTTCTGGTAGACCAAGTGCTCCTTTCTCTCTGAAAATTGCACTTAATAAGTTGAGTGCTGAATATTTGGTGGCAGTTTCCTCATTACTTATAAGGAAATTTCCAATCATGCTGTGTTTGTATTCATTCCATAGTTGCAGTGCATTCACATGATGCTTAAATAGACACATCATAGCAAACATGTTTAACAGTTACTGTGACACAAGAAATTTTGCAGCCACTGAGAGCATTATGTAGTTCAGCATTGTCTTCTAGGAACCTGAATCAGATGCATATCTCTTTAAATATTGGCAGCTCTACGTTCTACACTGTCCTCAAATTCTCAAAAGAAATGGCCTCAGGAACATCCAGCAGCGGCAGTCTTAGATGAAATTTTTCTATTTGTCTACAGCTTACTGAATACATTCTGGTGATTACATCATTGTCGGTTCACATCCCTGGATTCTATTTTAAGTCATTCTGTAGTTCTGAGGTATCTTGCAGTACAGTAACTCTCTAACTGTTGCAACAGGTTGATCTAATTTAAACCATGCAGCTATGTGCATATCACAGCATGCTGCTTGACCAGCAGCTTGTACTTCCTGTCTTTCTTGATAATATGCATATTGTTCTCTAGGTACGTGTACAGCTGAATAATAAACTATGCAACTGTGCATGTATTTTGTACTCTGAGAGATGCCACATGGCTTCTGGAGGTGAAACATAACTGCATGATAAAATTTGCTTGATTTCATCACGTTCATTCTCCTGTGATTTTCTCTCGATTATTGCTTTCCACCATTGCACAATCATATCCTTTGTACACATATTTGAATATGTACTTAATATGTTTACCAATGAGTATACTTCCAAGTTAATATGAGCTTGATATTTTGTTCAGCAGGTATTTGTTGAAAATCACTACATATTATCTACATGATAATTTCCTACTTGTACAGTTTCTTCATTATTACATCTTTTATAGGCAAGATAACCTTCATTATATTCAGCAGGTTCTACCCTTAATGCCTTAGGGAAATTTTTCTGACGCTGGACATTCATCATGCAGAGAAAGGTAGAGTTGTATGTTGCCCAAGGATCATGTATCATTATCATTCTTACCAATTCTCAAAAATGAATCTTGTCTCCTTGGAATTGTGTCAGTTTGTTGTCTTGTTCTGATTTTATCTTGGTCATTCAACATTATTAGCACATGGCAGTGAGTAAAGTCTCTTTTTTGAAATTCAATTACATGTACATAAGCTACAGGCAAACCCAGTATCTATCTATCTTTAATGCCAACCATAAGCTGATTAAAATGAGTTTTATAAATGCATGCAACTAAGTTAGGTCTGCTTTGTGCTGTGTTTCTGATGCACCAAGGTTATCAGTTACTTCTGGATACTTTGGATTACATGAATTACAATTGCCATTGCATCTTGGTAAGATTATTGCATTTTTCTGGGGCTTCCTGAAAATGAAGATAGTAGAATCATTGGAATTACCACCATTATCATTTCTTACTAAATGATCCATGAGGTCAGAGTATAAAGCCACTGTAAGTTATTCCTGATGAAGTTTGAGTGGCACCATTCCGCTTTGATGCAGGCATTACATATACATTGTTGGAATAATTTTCATGAACAATGTATAGCACTAAAACTGTTTCTTATTGCCAAACAATAACTATAAAACTGTTGCATGGTAACTGTTGTAGCATACCTATGGACGATAATTAGTATGTCTCCATTCACATAAATACGATAGTAAATACTGTATGTTGGTCTGCAGCTGGAGATTCATTGTGGAATTTACTTGACTCACTTCTAGCAGTTGACTACTACTTCTACGCACCGCTGACAAATTTTATGTGTTGTTCTTGTCCTAAGTATTATTGTTCATTACCAACCTTTGTGTGATTATTCTATTCAGTAACATGCTCTAGGTTACAACAGTGACTTTATTGCATAGTATTGTTTGGCATTCTTGGACATCTTCCATGTCTATGTGCTAACTCTGTTCTCCATTTGGAATTAATATTGGATAAATCATGGGATCCAGATGACAGCAGAAGAGATAAGATATTTGCTGTCCATGTGGATAAACAATGATATCTCAAATTGGAGCTGCTCCACCCCCCCCCCCCAATAGATATTGCTGCAACCATGTTGTTGGTAGGGTTGTTGTATCGTCTTGTACCTGAACCTAAAATAAAATACATCAAAATTCACCTTGGTTATACATTCTCTTCAGCTGTTTGTTCCTCCTCTTGTAACTCTATAGTTCTCATATTTTGATATATTGCTGCATAATGGTTATTTCCTATAACATTAGAGATACTTTCAAATACTGACTGCAAACAATATTTTCAGATGCCACATTGCAAGCTTGTAGTGTTTCATGAGTGTCTACAATATGGAGTTGTCCCTACCTCCTTTTCTCGTTGTCTTCTTGGGTGTAAATGGTATGTATGATAGTCAAATAGACTGTAATCAGAAGCAGAAAGATCATGATTCTGCTGGAGGGCATGATATTCACTACAAATGAAGTGAAAGAAAATGCAGAGTTGTAATTTTGAATATATGCCTTAAAGTTCTATCCTTTGTGTTTGTTGCTGTCAGAATTGTCAGAGTTGAGCAGGATATTCTTGTAAGTCAGGCATTAATACCTTTCCATTTTTGGCAGCAATTCAACAGTTCTCTTGGGAATCTAAGTGCTCTGCAGTATTAACAAATGGCATTCATCTTGTCAGCATGTTATCTTATGGGTTGATCTTTATTCAAATCACTTCTCTCTTGAACACATGTTCTGAAGGTGGTCATGCCTTTCTTCTTCATCCAAATCCCCTCTCTATTCATGTTCTCTGTTTCTCATGTTCTTAAGAATTATTAAAGAATGTTATTTTTTTAAAAAGGTTTTTGAAAATAGAAAAAAAAGCACACTGTAAACTAAAGTAGATCACAACCTTGTGGTGAAAGGTGAATTTTATGGAACAGATAAACTGTAATGAAATAAATGTATGCAATGAAAACAAATTTGTGAAGATTTAAAAAAAAAAAAGATTTTACTTTCAAAAGTTCACTTGCAGTTCAGGGGTAAATTTATCCTCAACAGATCATTAGGTCATGAAACATGATTATCTAAAATGGCCCCTACTTCAATTTTTCTCTTTTTATCTCACTTCATTCCTCTTTCTCTCTCTCTTTGTTTCCCTCTCAGTATATGTGATACCAAGCATGGCAATATAGGTACAAGTGTATTGATATATAGATTAGTCATCTTGGAGATTACATCATATTAAAGAAGAAAGATTAAGAAATAGTTCTTCAAAGTTAGCTTATTTGCTTATATTAATACATTTATTTTCCAAAATCAGTAGTTTTTGTTATTTTTACTTTTACACCACAAAAAATAAAAAATATTAAAAATTAATGGATTGTTAAATTTGAATAATTCTTTTTCAAATTCATCCTGAACCATTATGTAGAGTAGGTACCTGCACTAATTTGCAATACTCAAGATTTAAAATGAATTTTAAAAATTAAAAAAGCTTTTTTGAAGCTTTCATTTTAGCTTAATTGGAAGCTAAAGGATTAGATTTATTATTTCCAGTAAGCAAGTACTCTGTAGTGTATTTCAAACTGAAATTATATTGATTGATATTTTTTTTGCTAAAAATAGCTGATTAGTGCCCTTTTTTAGTCATCTGTCATCACAATGTAATTTTCTTTATTAAAAAATCTTCCAAAAATAAAATATACTTTTCTGAAACTTTATTTGAGGAATATTAACTGATTTAATGTATAATTAATCTGATTTGAAACAAATATTTACTTTAAGTTGAAAATAACAGAGAAATGGATTTTTAAAACAAACAATATTGGTGATGTATGTGCTTTTCATTCCTCATTAATCACTTAACAAGCACTGATAGGGTGTTGACAGGTTTATT
The DNA here is from genome assembly GCA_964036315.1 of Acanthosepion esculentum. Classification (NCBI taxonomy): domain Eukaryota; kingdom Metazoa; phylum Mollusca; class Cephalopoda; order Sepiida; family Sepiidae; genus Acanthosepion; species Acanthosepion esculentum. Next base: position 17,445,316 of record OZ038491.1, read on the forward strand.
GTTGTTTTATGGAGACTTTATCTGTTAAAACATAATTGAAGAAAATGATGAGTGAGCCCCTTTTTTATATAATTTTTAAGTATTCAGTAATCTTAAAAATGTTGGAAATATTCTCTGGAATCTAATTTTAGGAATACTGACTTTAAATTTAATATAGTCATTGATCTTATTTTCTGATAATGTCTTTTATAGTCACCCATACTTACAAAATGGGTTTGTTTATACACATAAAAAAATTAAAAAATTATTTTTAAAATTTTAGTGCATGGTAATTTGTATTAAGCTTTTCAGTTTTTGCTTAGTAAATATAGTCTACACTATAACTTAATAACCTAATGTGATCAAAGTTTTGAAGAAAATTTTTAAAAGATTTTTGAACATTATAAATTATTAAAATTTAAGAAAAACTTAAAACAATTCTCATAAAAATTCATTATTCATCAAAAAGAGTTTTTTTTTTCTTCAGACTATAAGTCCTTATTATATATTATTTATAAAAGTAATTAAAAGCTTATCTGATTAGTTTTATTGCAGTTTTTATTTTACTGTTTAGAGCAGATTTTCGGAAAAGCAGTAACTGTTTGAAAAAAAAAAAAAAGGGATGATTTACTTTCTCCAAGGAGTCCTGCATTCAACTAATAAAACAAAGTTTGCGATCAGAATTTAATTTCTAGAAATTTCATGAAATTAAATAAGGGGGTGGGGAGTAACATGTAAAAAGATATATATATTTGTACCAAGATGTTTTAAAAATAATAATTTAAAAAATAAATTCATTCATTTGTGAATAAATCCTGAAAGTTTCATTAAAATCTGACAATTATTTGAGTTTTGCAAGAATTTCCAAAATAATGTGTTATTTTACCAGAAAAAAAAAGGTGCTAAAATTTCCATAGTCAGCTCTTTTACACTGTTGATGCATAAAAAAAAAAAAAAGATTTTACCAAAATTTCAAATGTCTTTGAAAGGATTAAAAAATAATTAAAAATTACTTTAGTCTTTCCTCTTATTAATAAAACCATTTTGATGATAAAACTTTGTTTTTATTAAGTTTGGGGCCTTTTTTATCATGCTGTTTTTTAGCAAAAAAGTAAAAGTAACAAATATAGAGGGACCAATTTTCCATTTCAAATTCTCCTTAATTCCATTTCAGGTTTTAGAGAATTCTGGGGTTTTTTTTCCCCGTTTACAATATAGAATTGTTTTTGCTTCATTATAAAACTTAGCAAGAAAGTGTAACAATATATAAATGTTTTTAAAACAAGAAAATAAAAGGAAAATGAAAAATTTATTAGCTGGACTATCCACCCATTGGATAAGTTGCTGCAGCTTGATAGGGTTTTGTACCTCATACTTTTGCTCTTAACCTAACTTGATGAGTTTCTGAACCAAACCTTGCAAAGAATTCTACAATCCTAAATAAGAATCAAGTAAAAATGGCAAAACCTACAGAAAAGTGGCACCAAAAAGTCATCTAGAGACAAAAAGCTACATTATCATTTGGTCACTTTATTGAAATTATTAAATAACATTTTTGAAAAAAGTCAAATTCGTAAAATTTGGCTTTCTGATATGACAAACCGTCCCCACCTCCATCACCATGTGTGATAGGAAGAAGAAAGGATTAAACAAAAAGACAACATTTTTTTGTCCTCCCACCCAATACCACCACCACCACCACTTTTTTTTTTATTAAGTCAAGCCAACTTTGTAAAACTTGGTTCCTAGATATTGTAAACTTCAGGGAGACAGTAGTTAAGGAGGATGTATTAAAACATTATCTATTGTATCCTTTGATGTCTGTCGTAAGAATGAGTTAGGAAAAGCAAACATAGTAACAAATAAAAATGGCAGTTGACAAATCCAATTGTAAGAAAAAAAAAGAAAAGAAAAAATGTCCATTTCAAAATTGCAATTTCTATTTTAAATAGGCCTTTCCATTTTTTACAGAAAATAAGCCCCTCTAATTATGGTTAATACTGAAAATATTCAGAGAGCTGGGTTCAAATTTGAGTTGGATTCATTACAATCACTTATGTACAAATACCCTTGAGAAAGGATACAAATCTTCCCCAGCTATGGGTTAAATAGGATTTGTATCTAGAAATTATCATTGTTATTCTCAAAAAATTGTTAATGCGATATTCACTCACAAATAAAATAAATTCTTACAATCCAAAATATGTTTCGACTTTAAATAACCCACAAAGGGTTGATAAGCTGTAAAAAACAATCAATCAATATTGTCTCATAATAATTCCATTATTTTAACATTTTAACAAATGTATCCATTTGTTAATTTCTTTGATATCACATCCTGTTTGATATTATAGTATAAATCTTTGACTGAAGAAGTCATATGTTACTCTTTTCTTGCTAAATATTTCAGTGTCTGTTGAAATGACTTGATATATATATATATACAATTCTTTTACTTTTTATTTTTATTTGTTTAATAAACACTAATAATGTGTATTAAAAATCAAAAGAGTCAGTATGATAGTCTCTTTAAAAGTAGTTAAACTGTTACTAGGCATCAGTTTGAAATGGTGACTTCAAAACACAACATTCAGTTCCCTGAAATAGAAAAAGCAGCATTTTGCTGACTCGGTTCTTTAACTGAATCAACAAAATACTGCTGTTGAACATTTTTACCTATTTAATTTTCTTCAAATATCTGGAACATACAACTTTCAGGCAGTCATTCCAATCAGGATCCAATTGAAAAGCTTTCAATGAGGTCTTTTGAAAATTATTGTTTTGAAAAAAAAACATTGACAGTAGCCTACCAGAGTAGAAGAAAAATGTCTCTCAGCAGAGGGGAAATATTTTGATTAAATAATTTTTTTCTCATTAATTTTTTTTCCATTTGTTGAAATTGTTTTTTTCCAATCTAAAATAGGTAACCTGATTCTCCTTTATCGTTAAAATACAGACTAATTACAATGTTAAATCTCTTTTCCCTTAAAAAGAAAGTGCCTTGTTCTGTGTTTTAACTCTGAGGAAAAACATTGTCATCAATAAGTATTGACTGCTTTAAGCACCTTATTCATATCTATATTGTTTCTTTGGGCAAAGTTTTCTTTTATTTCTGTATTTACTGAACAAAGTTGTACCAATGGTTTTCTTTTCAATTATTTAAATGAGATACCAGAACAGTAATTGGGAGATTTGTTATGTGTCAATTTTAGAATATTTCAATACAAATTAATTTTATGAATAAGAATATTGAAAATTATTAGTTGTTAAATAATAAAAATACAGACAAGATTTATTATTATTATTATTTTCTGTTGTTCCTCATTTCTTGGGGAAAAAGACTTCTCTAAAAGAATGAGAAAATTGGTGTAAAAGAAAAAATACCTTAACTTTTAGCCTGCTGCATTATCAATATTACTTCTCTTTCCACTACATTCTTTTTCAAGGCCTCTCAATTGCAGTAACCTTATTGCTAATTTCATTAAAAGTTGTTTTCTGTTGCCATAGCAGGATATGAGAACACAACGATGAAATTCAAACACACTATTGTTCAAGGATCAGAGTCACCTGCAGTGTCAGGATAAACTTTTTGTACAGAAAATGAAGTCACATACAGAGTGATAAAGATTAAAAAGTTAAGTGACTGTGAATATATATAAAAGAAGAATGCCACAATTTTATTCAATCATTTATAAATAAAAATTAAAAAGAAAACAAAAAAAAAAATTATGTCCCCCGCCTCTTTAACTTTCGTAAAATCAGTAATGCTTTGTTTTTAAATTTCATTAAAAATCATTTAATCACCAGTTACTTACCATTGCCTGAAGAAGTACAATCATAATATTGAAACCTGAAAAGCTTTTTCAACATGTTTTTATTATAATCTCGTATAATAATAATATATATAATATATAAAATATGTGGTGCAATTTATATGGCAAAATTTGCATGTCGGATCAAAACAACAAAACTCCTACAACAAAAAAATACTTAAACTTCATATTAGTAAAAAAACGCTCTCACTTAAATTTTAAAAAATTCAACCTTAACGTTGCGACTGCACACTCCACAAGTTTGTATCTGTTATCAATAACACATTTCTAAAACCATATTTTGATTTGCATTATATTTTTTCATCTTGGATGCTACCTGAATTTTAAGAAAATAGTTTCCATGCTTGAGGATGATCAGAGGAGCCGCCAAAAGTACTTGCATATTTAAGAAAGATCTAATACAGTTTATAATTTAAAAAAAACAAGGATTATAACATACATCAAGTGATTAGTGGGTTAATGGATCTTTAAAATTTTATTGGACTGGGTTTTGTTGATGTTGCCATGTCTACTACACATGCGCATGAAACGAGAGATGCAGGTAGTTTCAAAATTTTTGAATTTTATTTTCATGCACATGTGTAGACATAGCAACATCAACAAAGCCCAGTCCAATGAAGTCCTAGTAGATAAAACGCATCACAAAAACTTTTTTCCAATTTGTCATACTATTTTTCTGAATACTGTTTGCTGATAAAATTATACAAAATTTTATATATATATATAGGTACTGCAGTTAAGTTTTTTATTTAATTTTTCTTGTATTCTTATAATTTTTTTTCTTTTCTGGACATAAATTATGTAGAAATTGTCTGAATGTTCTGTATATTTTTGACAATTCAAACAATTTCTACATAATTTATGTCCAGCAAAGAAAATTATAAGAACACAAGAAAAAAAAAAAAAACCTTAACTGCAGTACCTTGTCAGTCATTTTCAATGAAACTTGTATAAGAGAGGGATTGCTGTCCAAATACACAATTTTATATATATATATATATATATATATATATATATTGTCACGACCTAGGTCTCAAACATTAATAAAATTTGTGTATAAGCTGGGATGCACAATTTGGTTCAGGATATGATTTCCTGGATTCCTATGAGGAAGGGATATTTATAGGATAAGAACAATACATGCAAAATTCAATAACCAGTGAAAAAAAATAACAACAAACAGGTGGAGTCAATTTAACATAAACAGTTTAATAACATGAATGTGAGAACAGAAAAAGAGAAGATAAAAATAAGAATGAATTTGTTTGTGTTTGCATGCGCTGGGTTTCAATCATGTCAAGATAATCAACATATTACTTAACTGTATTTTGGAGTCAACATATCGACAGTTCTAATAAAAAGGTTGACTCTGAGGGATAAGTTAATGACCACAGAATATCCAAGCCCATGGGTAACTTCAGATTTTAGTGTCTGTCAAGCAGATGTCAACAATTGTCGAGGTTGATTTTTGAGATATATCTGTAATTCCTGGATAGGATAAAACTGATTCACTCAACAGTTTTCTTTTGGGTTACTGTGTTATTCATTCTTCTGGATAGACGTAAAGCAGGAGTTGACACCCATCTCATTCGGTTGCTGTTCTTCAACTGCCAAATCTTGAATTTTGGCATCTCGGCATCTCTCACTGGTCACATGATCTGCGATGGGGTTGACTTGTAGGAAAATCAAGGGTCTAGTGTTTGTCCACTGATGCTGCTGATGGTGTAGGGAAGCATATCTACTCACTATCCCCATTCTTCCACATGTACACAATGTAAAAGTGGTCAGAATGAAAGGGGGCAAGGAAGGAAGGGAGGAAGAAAGAAAGAGAGGAGGAAAGAGAGAAAGACAGATATGTGATAGGTACTTCATTTCAATTTATTTGCTTTCTCCTCCTCCTTCTGTTACGATAACAACCACTGCGCTTGTACATTGCTTACCCATAACAATATACATACATACATACATATATATATATATATATATATATATATATATATATATATATATATATAGTACAGGTAATCGATCCATTGGTATATAATCCGGGTGGATCCTAGTAATATTAATTATTAAAACTGATCCACAAAGAGCTCTGTTTTTATTTTAATAGAGCACATGTATTTTTTACAGCAAAAAAACCCAAAAATTATCACAACATAGGTATAGTCTATTTCAAACCGTTCTTCACACAACTGTCATCAGCCTCTAAGTGCTTGTCTCAGAGCATTGTTCTAAATTTATTTTCAAAGTCAGTTTCCCTCTAGTTGGCGCCTTGTTAATTAGAGTAGGTTTGTGTTAGCAATTGGTGGGAGCGTAAGGTATCTTATCCTTGGGGAAGTGGTCTGTGTTTGGAGTTTATTTATGGCCAGGATTTTTGTTTGTACTTTAATACCAGTTCCCACTATGTGGTGTTTCTTCTAACAGCACCAAAGTGTGTTTTTCCGGGATTTACAGTAAATAATTTTTGTACTACTAAGTGATGGGGTATTTAAATTTAAGTCCATTAAGATTAATGTAAGTTAGTTGAGTTATAGATTTATAGATCATGAGTAATACCAGAGCACCCAATGTAATAAATCATGCTGTTCAAAACCCTTATATGTGTCCATATCTTTATACATACATATATGTGTGCATTTACCTGATCATACATATATGCCACTATACGTACACATACACCCCCACATATATATGCGCCTGTATTCTTATGTAATTTGAAATTTATTTGTATGTCTACATTTTGTAATTAATTCTCTCCGTTGATTTAATAGTTTGCATTGATCTTTATATTTTATTATCCTGATTTTTTCTTCTAAACATAGTTTACACATCCCCATAAAACTATTGGGGGTGTTAGTGAAACCTAGAATTTTCCAATTTATTTGAGGATTCGGTCCCTTTTCCTTCAATTCCCAAAATTTTTCTGAAAGAGCTGTTTGGTGTTTTAATTTTGGATTGGTGAATGAATGTTTATGTGTATTGATTCTCTTTTTAAATTCTCCTGCAGAAATGCTGATGTAAACATTATGGTTTGTTGTATTTTCTTTAGGAGTAATGGTTGCCTGGTATACTACCCTAGTGGATCTATGCTTACCCTTTACTGGACAGTTTTCTTTAATTCTACAATTACAGGGGGTTTCCATGTTAGTTAGTTTTTTCCCATGGAATTTACTTAAAATGTAATTGTTATGGGAGTTAATAATTTGGTACATTATCAGTGCAGGAGCAGCTAATTTTGACTGATTTTCTGTTGAATATCTTATTTAGAGGCTTTTCTTTGTTTTTTGTTGAAGTGTTTAGTAATTAAGTTTAGGGAGTACTGTACTGTCTGATGTTGAACAGACTTAAATTTAAATCCCCTCTTGCTTAGTAACACAAAAACTATTTACTGTGAATCCCAGAAAAACACACTCCAGGGCCATTAGAAGAAACACCTCATAGTAGGTACTGATATTAAACTACAAACAAAAATCCTGGCCATAAATAAACTCCAAACCCAGACCGCTTCCCCCGGGATAAGATACCTTACACCCCCACCAATTGTCCCCACTCTCATTAAGAAGGCACCGACTAAAAGAAGACTGACTTTGAAAATAAATTTAGAACAATGCTCAAAGACAAACACTTAGAGGTTGACGATAGCCATGTGAAGAACGGTTTAAAATAGACTATACCTATGTTGAGGTAATTTTTTGTTTTTTCTGCTGTAAAATATATATATATATATATATATATATATATATATATATATATATATAAATAATTTTATGTGTGTGAAACTTTTCATAGAGTGACTAGCTACTACACACTTATGGGTATGACACTTTGTTTTGAGACAGATTGTACAAATTCTACACTTTGATCTTACGTAAAAGTATCAAATAGAAAAACTTTGATTCCAAGCAAAGCACACAGATACTCTGATCCTGACCTATATATAAATAATCCATTAGAAAATGTCTAGTACTTTGCCAATAAATAACAACAACAGAACAGAATATTGGCCTTTTTTGTATTTTACTTAAACATTGCTGCTTAGAAGACAAAAGCTGAAAATTTGTTTTTATATCTTCTACTCAGATGTTGAAACAACTGTTTCTTACCTCTCAATTTCATTTTAACCATGCATAGAAAGATATTGATTAGTAAATCTGTACACTAAAAGCAAAGTAATCTATTTGGATAAAATGCAAATGAGAAGTTCATCCAATATGTTGACTTGTATCCAGAAGATGTCATCTTTTTCCTCACTGTATCAAATGCCATGTGTCCTTGCTCTCCAGTAGTTTGGAAACATATACAAGTTTCCAAACATAAATAAGTCATATTAGATACATCTCCATTTCAGCAGTTCATATTCAGGAAAAAAACATTTTTAGTTTATTTAAGCATGTAATGTTTAAGGCAAGCTATTAGTACATTACATGACAGAATCGCTGAAACTATAGCCGAAACCATTACTGCATATAAAATTCTACCTTTCAGTACATTACAAAACATTACAGAATCACTAGCTATAGCAGAAAGCATTACTGTATATAAAATGCAAGCTATCAGTACAGCCAAACATAAGAAATCACAATGGGAATACACCCACCCTAGTCATTCTTTAGTTGCTTTGTATGATGGACATATTTCTCTATAGCCTTGACCTTTATATTTCCCAAGTTAGTGTTTTAACATTTGTAGAACTTTTTTCAATTTACTCTTTATCTTCTGTAGTTTCCAGCTGGTTAGTGATAGTAGTGTTTTGTGGTATATACAGGTATGTTGGATCAGTCGGTACCGATGAATATCACCAGTACTTTGTTAGAATTATTGAGTTGGGCTTGGTAAAATTCTAGCTTACAGTAGTTATCAGTGGGGATAAAATTAACCAATGGCAGGCCTCAACTTTGTATATAACATACAGTGCAATTTTTTTTTTTTTAAGGAAAATATGCAATTTATGTTAAATATGTTAGCTCATTCCTGTTTGGGATAACTCAAAAAAATTTTTCTTTAGTCAAAATCAAATATCAAAAAGTTTTATCTTTATTTTCACAGTTTATTTCTTTTTAAACGGTACATACTAAGAATTTAAAAAAAAATGATCAGCTAGTGTATGAATTTGATAGCTTTTTTTTTAATGTTTTTTTTTGTTATTTGGTGACAGAAATCTTCTTTATAACATGTTCCCTCAGGATGTGAGCAATCATTACTCTCCACATCATCTTCTCCTTTGTAACTCTTAGCATTGTTTGTCTTTTTACTATCCCTCCCACTCTGTTATGTCTGTGAGTGTAAAATTTTCCAAGCCTTCTTTCCTCATGTGTTCCAGAAATTTTACCTTTCTCTTTCTGATTCTGAGCATGCATCATTTTTGTTTCCATTTTCTTTAAAACTTCCTCATTGCTCACAAGTTTCCTCCCTATTATTCTCAGCATCCATCTGTAGAACCATATCTCTGACCTTAAGGTTTCTCTTCATTTGTAAGGAAATTGTAAGGAAATTGCTATTCCAGTGCACCTTCAGATTTCAGTGTCATATTTTCCATCAGCTGATAAACACTTCCCAGATATTTAAGCTTTTGTACTTGTTGGATTTTGATATCTCCAAAACACTTAAGGCCTAAATTTTGAAAGATATTTATCTGATAGTTTGAAGAAAATCATTGAGTTACTAAAAGAAAGCCTTAGTTTTCTGAAGCAAAACTTATATTTGGATGATTATCCTATTGTCAAAGCAGAACAGTATGCTGGCATATTTCAACTGAAGTAAAGACAAGCCTGTATCAAATTTATCACAAAAGGCAGAAATTATTTTGTTCAAAGAAATCACGCATACCTTGATTTTTTTTTTTTTTTTTTTTTTTTTTTTTTTTTTTTTTTTGCCTAATTGTATTTGGTTAGAAAAAGCAAGCCTTTACAAACTTCCCACTTACATTGTTTCAGCACACCCATTGTTTGTCAGCATTGGCCATATTGTGAGCAGTGGAAAGTAAGCAGAGTTTACTGAGTACAACAAGTATGCTTGTTATAACATGTTTGTTAATTTTCAGTACTCTGATGATATACCTTTGCTTTTTAACCTTTACCTGATATAGTTTCCACTACAAAAAATGATTCAGAGTGTTGGGGGGGGGGAGATATACACACACACACACACAAATTGGATTGTATATTGCAGTAGACATGTTGATTAGCTTTAAAAGCCAGCTCTGGCAAGCTTTTTAAGCTACAGAAGATATATTTTGATAGTGTCTGGCTTTTGACTTCTGACCTCCTTGTCTGAAATTCTTAAAGTAACCTCATCACTTGACCTTTCAGAGAATCAAGCTAATAAAAGAAATAATTCTGACCAGCTGTGCAAGTTGCATTAGAAGTGCAACATATGTTTCTCGTGTACAATATGGTTGTTCAGTTTCCTTTTGTTAAATGTTGATCTTTTCTTCTTGGTGAGTTAAAAATGAAAAAACAAATTCAATTTAGTAAATACTGACAAATCCTCGACTGCTTTTAATAATTTATATATAAAATTCTGTGACTTCCGTTAAACTGTCTATCACAAGGCCAAACGTTTCCAAATGTTGGAATTTGGCTCCAGAAAGAAATATTTACACATGGCTAGTTGTATGTTGCATGCTCAAGAGTAAGAAATCCCAAGAATTTATTTTGTTATCTCTGTTAACAAAGAAAAAATGAATTTTCTTAAAAAATATTGTTTACCATGAAGTCCTATAAAATTAAAGAAATTATTAAACTGCAAAATAGGGTTTTTTGTCAAAGTATTTTCCAAACAAATCAGCTTATTCCAGTTTCATAGATTAGTTTGTGAAATTGAATGAAACATAGTTTCTAAATGTCAACAAAAAATGTTAGTGATAACTTCAACAATACTAAATAATGTGAGGATTTCAACACACATCAGCATGTTGCAAAAAAAAAATTTTGTTGAGATAAATTTTCAAGCACACTCCTCAACCAATACAATAATTCTCTCAAAGATTATATGATTTCTTATTTATTATGGCTTTGTTTAATAGATTTTTTATATATTTTCATTTTCATTCATGTGATAGAAATCTGATTTTGGGACAACTTTTTGTAAAAACCAGGGAATTAACATTCAGAAGTAAAAGTGAAATAGTGAATACATTAAATTCTAAAAACACAAAAGCATTTTATGGACGCAATTATGATTAAATTTGACCCCAAGTGTTTTCATCTCCAGCCCACAAGAACAAGAACGGTTAAAGAAACTGCTGAAGAACTGCAAAGTGAAACACCTCATGTAAGATGAACTCCTAAGTAAACACAAAAGAATCCCTTTAATGCTGACAAATGGTGAAAAGCAAAAATAATAGCTTGACCATATTAGTAATATTGTAATAATTTTATCCTGTTCCCACCCCTTCACCGTTGAAACTGTTAGATGTAGACGTCTCTTCTACTCCAATAGCTTCATGTCTTGCACATCTCGCCTATGGAACTCCCTTCCTTATTCCTGTTTCCCTGACAAATACAATCTCCAACTATTTAAGTGTAACGTCAATCGACATCTCCAGTTGCCTTGATCTATCCACTTCCCTTCTCCACATCCTTTCACCTTTCATTCCTATCTGCTCTCGCTCCAAATCTTCTGTAACCCCCTTGCCTTGATCGATCCACTATCTTTCTCCACATCCTCTCCTTTACCACTCCTATCTGCTCTTCCTCCAAACCTTCTGTAACCCCTTGCGTGCTAGTGGCTTCCAGCCTTGCTTGGGGTGATAAGCTTAAAAAAAAAAAAAGATCTTAATGGTTGAACCAGTGAATGAAGCGGACTATACATGACAGATATACAACAGAAGACACCACTTTAAATTATAACCGAGTTAGCAGCAGCAGCAGCACTCCATTACAGTTTCATAACTGGATTCTCTATGTCTCATTCCATATATGCCGCAGAGGAAGGTCATGAAATCAAATTTGTGGGTCACTTCATGGCAAGTTGATGTTCACTTTAAACAAATTCATACCATCAGCACATTCTTCTACTCTGGTTTTCTTTCACCTCCAACCAAAGCCAAATGATGATAAGGTATGGATGACAGGAACTGGCATGTTGGCGGTGAATTTAGTCATCAACGCCATCATCATAAAGGAAGCTATCAGCAAAGAATAAATTAAATTCTTGGTTACGAGATAAAGCTACCAACAACAAATAATTTTATTTGGGGATTATATTTTTAAAGTCATGCCAAAATACCTTAAAGATATTAATTTTTTTTATTTTACTCATATTTGGATGTTTTGTCATTTATATGTTCATTTCTTTGTTTTTATTTTTATTTTTTAATCCGAGAATTTTACTAATTTTTAGTCTGTCATTTTGTAAAAGATATATTAAATCTGTGAGATTTCTATACAAATAAATTTCCATTACTCTTGGAATGGTTGACTTCCATTCTCCATTTCAATGATGTAACAATATTTGCTCTTCACTATTTCTTGTGAGGTTCTTTTGAACTGTTGCAGTTTTGTTTAAAAAAAATTGTCTTTGAAAACTGAAGCCTGTTGTTCATTAAAATATTTTAAAGATTCACACAATCACTTTTTCAAGAGTTCTTTAAGAAAACCTGTTGTTGAGAATGTACTTAAAGATTAATATGAATAAAATGGTTACTTTTAGTTTTCACAATTTGTATTGAAATTTTTTACCCCAGAAACATTAAAATCAGAGAGATTTATTACCTATGATTATATGACTAGAATTTTGTAAAAGTGTGTGGTTTTTCTTTCTGAAAATTCCACAGGACATAGATGATCATGACTCTTTACAAGATTCCTTTTACCCTGAATATCTGTGAATTGTCAATAAATTTCTTGGAAAAGTGGAATGCCTTCTCCACAGTTTTGAATTCAGAATAGGATTTCTCTTAGACTGGCTGTCACTCATGGCTACAGATTCTAGCCTACTCTGCTATTTAATTTAGGCAAACTTGGCTCATCACAACTTCCTATTTAATTAAAATTTCACTTTTATATTCAGTTATAAAATTAACTTTTTCAAAACATTATTGGATCAGATTTACATAATGTTTACAACCGGAAAATCTTTTTTTTTTTTTTTTTAATTGTGGTCTTGTTTTATTTCCTCAAGAATTTTTTATGTATTTTCAATACATTCTTTGGATTGTATGATTATAGCAGAGTGAGCAATATTTTATTTATATTTTACTGCTTACATAAAGTTTCATTCTTCTTCTACACTTTTATATCCCTTCAGGACATTGGCAATCTTGGCTCCCCACAATTTCCTGTCCTTTGTAACACTTATTAAAATTTGTCTTTTTGCTATCTCTCCTAATCCTTGTTCTGCCAACCATTTACACAAGCCTGTTAGGTAGGTTATGTACTGTTTTCTTATGGCCTTCAATATATCCTGTGAGTGTTAAATCTTCTAATCCCTCTTTCCTCTTTATCTACCATAGACATTTCTACTGTCTCTTTCTGATGCAAAGTATAAGTGTCATTTTGGTTTCAATTTTCACTAAAACTTTGTAACAAAATTTTCCTGTTTCTTAATATTTTGCTCAACTTTTAAAAGGAATGTTTCACTAACTCAGTGCACCTTCTGATTTCAATGTTGTATTTTCCATCCTCTGTTAAAACATTATATATGGATATTAACATTTTTGCACTTGCTTGATTTCAGTATCTCCACTTTGTAATTTGCATATTGGGCTGCACCTTTTACTGACAATACATTCTGTTTTCTTACAATTGATGTTTAGACCTTTCTTCTTGCTTTTCATTACTATCTTCTGAAGTTTCCTTTCAGTGTCTTCTATCCACACTGTGTCATCATCATATCTAATGCTATTAAGATTATGATTGCTAATAATGAATCCTAGTAGGACTTATAATTATCTCTCATGATTGCCTCAGTGTAAAGATTGAATAAGTCTGGTGAGAAGTCACAATCTTGTCTTATAACCCTTTCTGTTTTTGTGTATTTACTGAATTCATTTTCTATCTGTACGCAGGTGGTTTGCTCATCCTATAAGTTCTGGATTATTCTAATATCATTCACAAATAAATCAACCTCACCTCGCATTGTCAATCTTTAATTGTGATGCACTTTATCAAACATTGTTTGCATAATCTATAAAACATAGGTATACATCTTCTTGCATTTGTATTGCTCTTTCTGATATCATTTTGAGCATGAATATCACATTCCTTGTTCCAGTGTCTTCAACAAAACTGCAGTGTTCTTGTCCTACAGACTTACAAACCAATGTTTTATAACCTGTTGCTTTCCCAGTAGTCATCATTTTCATAAAAGTGTTGAGAAAATTTATTGCTGGACATGGCTTTGAACTTTGAACTCTTTTGGAATTACTAACAACTTACAGACCAAATCATTTCTAAATCATAATCTGAAAGAAAATTTCTGTTAATATTATTAATGGTAAAAATATAAGATTGATATTTATAGGATTTCATGGTCACTGGAAGCAAACATCATATACAGCTAGTTATTGGTTTCATTCAGCATTTTTTTATTTTTTTTTTAACCAAGTGAAATTTTTATACTTTTTTCTTTCTGTGAAATTTCCTAGTCATGGAGTGTCTGCTTCACTGAGAAGTCACTTTTTTCTTTACTTGGAGACTTTGGGATAACAAACATTAAGAATTCTGTGCTAACCTAAGACTTCAATATTTTGGCTGCAGCCCATAGTTTTGGTTACAATATGTTCCTCAAAGTCATAGACAATCATGACTGTTCGCCAATTTCTTTATTATATGTGATTTGCTAAGCTTTTTTGGAGTGGAACTTTTTTTTTTCTCCTAGAGAGCTCAGTCTACTCTGTTACTTTACCCCAAATTGGTGGGTGGGAAGAGACAGCTTCATACTTTTCCCCAGATTATTTTATTCAAAAGTGAACACAACAGACTATCCTGGAATTTGAACTGGGCTCTCTGATTTCACATTTACCACTGATACCCATTACACCATCCACACATCAGCAATTATATTTGTTATTACTTGTAAGTATTCATAAAAACATTGCTGAATATTTGAAAGTTCTCTTCCATTTCCCTATTCAACCTCTCATTAGATGCCGACAATAAAACTCAGTAATTGAGAATATTTGTTTCATGAAGAAATATTTATGCTTATAAAAATAAAGATCAACAAAAGTCCTGCAACACTTTCTTTCAATTAACTTATTTTTTGCAATCTATTGAATAGACAAGTTGTCTACTTTCTTTAATGATATTTTTTTAACACTGCTGTTTAAGTGTTATTTCATTGTTATAATTGGGAACTAATGAAATGGAAACACCTTCCTCTTTTTTGGTATTATAAAACTGGTGTCTTTTACACTCACAAGGTGTTTGGGCTTGAAGTGTTCTAGCAACACATGCTTAATTTCCTCAGAGGTTCTATCACTCGCCTTCAGTAGTGCATATAAATCCTCCAAGGCTTTCTACATTTTTTTTTTACCTATGGTGCTGAGTATGATAGCTTTACATTTTATTTCAGTTTGCTGGCCCCAAACTATATTGTTTGCTAAAAAAAACTGTTCCAAATGGTCCAGGTAATGAGAAATATTTCCAGAATTCAATACAGAATTCTTCTACACATCCAAGTGTTGACATATTTCCGTGATAAAAAAATCTCTCATTGCCAAAATGTAACAGCTTGGTAAGTGGGGTCTGTAATAATAATGACAACATAGTTTAATCTGGTTACTTCTCTGCCAGCAGAAGTGATACTCCTGCTTTTTATTCACAATATAACCAGCACTTCTGAACAGTGTCTAAACAATGGCTGAAATGGTGCTTCCATTTCCTTAGTTCCCAGTTACAACAGTAATCTTAATCCAAATGAAAAACTTGCTGAAAGAACATAACTTTTAGATAGTGAATATCAACACAGATTTTTGCAAAACCAAATTGAATTTTAACTTTGAAAAGTTGTTAAATTCCATTAAGTTATTACCCCCCGTGTGTAAATAACGGTATTGTTTTGTTTTTCCTGGTGCAAGCCATAGCCAATAAGCACCTTATTATTCATGTAGTAAATATTTCTGTTTCACTTTTTCTCATTGCTTCCTCGATTTGAATTCTTGAAGGTGAAATAATCTTTTTATAAAACATAATGACTATCATTAGGAAATAGATTCACTCTCTTACTTGAAAAGGTAAAAACAAAAAGGATTTTATTATAGATTAAATTTTCATAGACACTCTTTAATTGGTATGATGAGTAGGAAACTTCATATCAATATTTGTAAAATAGAGTGGAAACTCAATTCACAAATTTAATTTGTTCCTGAAGTTCATTCATAAACTGAAACTAGTTTCCACATAGGAATAATTGTAAAATGGATGAATCCGTTCATGGAAAAGATGATTGCTTATTTAAACCTTTAGAACGGTACTTTGTGCACAAGGTACTAAACAGATAAAATACAGACAAAAGCTTAATTTAATTTTTACTGTTGATGGTGTAAGTGGAAGTTGGTGTGGTAGGGGAAAGATGTTATTGTTCGGTAGGAGAGTCCCATTCCATAAAAAAAACATTGGGTAACCATCTTTCTGAGATTTCTTCTCTTTCTCTTTTCTGTCTCTTAGCATCACTCGACTCTGCTTGAAACTCACTGGGTCGATGCCTCGCTAAGAATTTGTCCAATGAGATTTGTTTTTGTTTACATTTTGAAATGTTGATTTAATAATTTATAAAAAATAAAACAATTCAAAAGAAGGCACAGCAAATTCTAGCAGGAATGAATATGATGGGAAACCTACATTGCAACTGACACTCTCTCACTGATACTCCTGCTTTGTCCCCAACTTTCAGCTTCAGCACTTGAGATAGCATTCAACATCCAAGACGGTTTTTTGGGGGGGGGGTCTTTGAAAATTTGCTTGGGAACTGATTTGTTTGTGATGAGAAACATTCATGGCCCAAAGTTCCATTCTATAGGAATAATGGGGAGAGTAATTTAAAAAGTTTTTGAAATTTATATTTTAAATAAATGCTTATAAACTAAAATGAAACAATTTTAAAAAGTCAACTTAATTGCATTTAGTTGTAAATAGTAATATTTTTATTTTTGAATACAAGCCACACCAGTACTTAAAGATGAAAGAAGTGACCACAATAGGATTAATATTTTTATAAAGTAAATAAATATATAATCTGATGAAGATAAAATATTTCTGTCATTTAAATACAGCAAAATTAGACAAACTAAACCACTTTTGTTAGTATGAATTAACAAAAATGAGTAGTTTTCGTTCTTGATTACCAGTTAAAAATTATGTATAAAATAATAGTACATAATTATTTCCAGAAGAGAATAATACTACCCTCTTAGCAAAACAGATCAATTTACTAGTGAAATAAAATCAAGGGAAAACTGTTTTAAATGAATTTTATGACCAGATACTGTATATAAAATCTCTTTTTCCATGTGTATTTGTCTGTTGTTAGATGATGGTTAATGTAAAATCCGTTTTAGTTTTTTATCGATGATATCCATTAAGACAACAAATACTTTTTTATGCTTATTTTTATTAAATCTGTTCTTTCTTAGCATTTGACTAAAGAAATCCTCCAATTATTTTGTTATGACCAAATTTGAAAATACAATCTGTCTCTGTTTTTTGTTGTTGAAGCAAATGCCTGCCTTTTAGTTTTTTCAGCTTCTTAAAAAACAAAAACAAAATAAGATTATAATTTTTTTTTCTTTCTGACTTCTGTAATTTTATGCTTTTTATGTTTGGGCAAGGTTTCTTTTTCCTTTTCATTCATAAAGTACCACAAAAGAATATATATTCTTTTTAGTTTTCAGAATTGAATAAAAGTATTTTCTGTAGAGTAATTATTTTCCTCAAGTTAGAAATTTGAAAGTTGACAGAAAATAATGTATTTTTAAAAAGGAAATAAGATTGAATGCAAATTTAATTAACAAATAATTGATATCATCCATAATTAGTCACTCAAAGGGAATTTTCATATTTTTTATCATAAAGTTTGATGTTTTTGATAAAAACAAAACTGATAAATCTGAAACCATGTTTTCCTTTTTCGTGAATCTTCTGGAATTAGAAAATATTCTAGTGTTTGAAATAAATGATAATATTATGTTGCAAGGTTTGGCGTATATGGAAGGTGAGGTAAAATTTCTAAATCTCAGTTTTTTTTCTCTCTTTGAGTGAAACCTTGTATTGTCATGTTGGAGGATGACACTCTGTTCAAAGCTGTACATTTCTGAGGCAATGTATCATTGTTATGCTTCAGTTGTTCACAATAGAGACCTGCAGTGATGCTTTCTCCAGGATCCAGTAATTCATACTGGACAATATCTGACATGTTCTCACATAGAAAAACTATCCATAGTTGAAGACATGCTTGGTTTTTGGTGATAAAAATCAATTTTAACTTAAGACCTTTTTTTCTTTATTCGTTGTTAACATACATTATTCAATTCTCATTTTCTGAAAAATCCAATGGGGGAAAATATAGTTTTTATTCTTGGTCAGTAGAGTCTTTGTAAATGGTTCAACATGGCATTTGCTTCTCTGGTGAGATTTCATGTGGAATGGATAATCCCTCATTAGCATTCTTTCCAATTTGCTTGAGATATTTGTGTCTATTTGATGCATTGTGATTTTTACTATATCTCT
This sequence comes from Acanthosepion esculentum, assembly GCA_964036315.1. NCBI lineage: Eukaryota > Metazoa > Mollusca > Cephalopoda > Sepiida > Sepiidae > Acanthosepion > Acanthosepion esculentum. The sequence continues at coordinate 17,463,800 of OZ038491.1, forward strand.
GTTTCTTTGATAATGTTCTGCTTGAAAAGTAGCTGATCTAGAGAAAGGTTTACCACAAAGATCCCAGTTCTGTATTTTCAAACTTGTCAAACCATTTATGGCATTTTTAGACAATTACTGCATCTGGGGACATATCACAAATATTGTTTTTATTGTCTGTCTTGTATTATTACCTCTTATGAATTTAATTCAGCAGGCAATGGGGAATATTGAACTCAATAAAATCCTTGCCTATTAAACCATAAAATAAAAACAATGTACTGCCTCTGCTAGAACAAATGTTCTAACTTAACCTAGGCTTCCTTATTTATTATTTAATCTAGATTTTGCAGCCATTAGTTGGTTGCAGGTTTAAATGTAGTTTCCTAACAAATGGATGTATTTCCTGAGAAAGAAAGAAATTAGAATGAAATTAAGAAGCTTTGAATAAGTTTGTACATGTGTAGATATAGTTTGGTTGTTTATTGAAAATCTGTCACGTTTTCTTACCTCCATTCAAAATCATAAGCATAAAAACCCTGTTTTCTAATATTAGATTATTTATCCTGTTCCACAGTTTCTTTTTGTGGGACTTTTATCTATTCTATTAATAGAAATGAGCAAGAGAAGTTGAAAATAAAGAAAACTTATATTGTGATTTGCGATTTTTGCCATATTGGATTTTAGTTATATGCAAAGGGTCTCATGAAAATTGAATTCATCTTTGCAAATAGTATTTCTGTTTTACTTTTAGTAAAGTTATTAGCATTTTTCTATTATTAAAAGTTTTTACTATCATTTAAAATGTTTTAAATTTGTTTAAAAATGACAAAAATGAAGTTTCTCAATATTTTCAAAACAACAGCATGGAAGTATTTTGTATTCGTTTTTATTAGAGGTCACTTTACAGTTGATCGTGTTAAGATAATTACGGAAAATTACAGCTAGTTTTGGGACAAGTCATAAGTGAACTAGCCGACATGTTTTGCTACATTTCATTTTAACTCAATGTTATTGTTATAAAAAAATGTTCATCAAGTTTGCTTGCGTTAGACAGTTTGCAGAAGAAATACCACCCACATAATGGTAAGACATTTGTGGCAATGGGATTTTCGCCTTTGGGAGGTATTTATACGGCACCCTCTACAACATAAACAAGTTATGAGTATCTTAATTTAAGAAATATTTTATGGTGAATATATCGTGATATATCACTCATATTAATATTATTGCCAGATATTTTCCAACATTCTGTGTAGAAACTGATTTGTATAATACATTGACACACACATGCACGCATACATGTAAACATTATATATATATATATATATATATATATATATAAAGAAATATAGTCTTAAAGTGTGCTATATTTATGGGATAAAGTGCTCAATATCAGAGATAGAGGGTGTGTAAATATAAAAGTGAACATAGAAGTCAACACTTAGAGCCTCTACGTGTTGACTTCTATGTTCACTTTTATATATATATATATATGTCAGAAAGTCAAACAATTTTCTTCAAAATAAGGGAATTAATTTCACTTGTTTGTGATTTTCACTCTATCCATTTTGTCTAAGAACTTCATATTAGTACTAGATGAGCAATAAAATCATTTATGAATGATCTCACTAAAAATTATCTTCAATTTTTAAATTTTATAATAATAAATCATTTTTTTTGTGTGTGAAAAGTATTTCATTTTTACAAAACTGTTTACTATTAAATTCCAATACTTTTTACATTTTGCAATGCCTTGTCCCAAGAATCTAAAAAGGTTAAATACTGATTATAGTAAATTTATTCTAAGTGTTTTTTATTGTTATCAGATTTAAAATAATAATCTTTACAAAATCATTTTTTTTTTTACACAATGATGGTCACATTGTACAAAACCCAGAAGCCACTTGAGGTAGAGTGTTACAGAGTAAGAGATACAGTTTACATGGGTATGTGGAGAAGATAACGGTTAACCCTAGACTTGAACATGAAGAGAAAATTACATGAGCCGTTTTCCTATGAAGCCTACAGCAATATCACCTTGGAACACCAATTCTTGTATGACCACTGAGGTTAAGCAATGTTGAGCCTAGTCAGTACCTAGATGGGTGACCGCTTGGGAATACCAAATGCTGTAAGTGGGTGGCGTAATGGATAACAGCTCAAAATTAGAAATTGGAGCGCTGAGTTCCAATTCCATCTGGGTTTGTTATATTCGCTTATGGGCACTTACCCTTGGGAGAGGCATGAAACTGCTTCTCCCCTCAGCTATGAGTTAATTAGTAGGATAGGTATCAGTAAATCATTATTATCTCAAAAATATTTTCTAGCCTTAAATAACCTGCAAACCATTTATAAGCCATAAAAAAACAATCAATTGGGAATACCAAATGCTGTAAGTGGGTGGCGTAATGGATAACAGCTCAAAATTAGAAATTGGAGCGCTGAGTTCCAATTCCATCTGGGTTTGTTATATTCGCTTATGGGCACTTACCCTTGGGAGAGGCATGAAACTGCTTCTCCCCTCAGCTATGAGTTAATTAGTAGGATAGGTATCAGTAAATCATTATTATCTCAAAAATATTTTCTAGCCTTAAATAACCTGCAAACCATTTATAAGCCATAAAAAAACAATCAATCTTACAGATTTGTGGTGAGAGTGAAATGTTTCTTTCTCAGAATATCTTTCGTTGCAATACTATCCATTCAAAATATGATTGCCCAATTAAGGATTGATAACAAAAAGCACGAGACTTGAAAAGTATTAATAAACTTAACCTTATGTCAAACAGGTGATATTTTTATCTGTTTTCTCATTCCAAAGTAAATCACTTTATAATTATGGTAGATTTCAAATGGCTTAAAATATTGAAAGCATCTTACAGCTTGAACTTTTCTTTTCTAAATGATTTACAAAATAAATCTTCTGGCATTTACTCTATACACTCTGGCATTATCAACTGCTAGGATCTGCACTTAACTAACTGAAAATTTTCAACAGCAAGTTTGGTATAAGCTCCACTGAACGGAAAAAACATTTTTGAAATTTATCTTTAGTTTACATTTATTTTTTAATCAGTATCGCTCTATGCAAGGCAGTAAAGCCACTAAGACACAAGGGGTTACAGGATGTGGAAAAATTAGGAACAGAGACATTAATAATGAGCCGTAAGAAGAAAGAGTAATTAGGAGGACAGCAGATAGCAATTGACATTGCATTTAAATTTTTTCAGATTAAATTTGGCTAGAAAACATGAAGCCGGAAGTGAGTTCAACAAGCGAGAGAAAAAAAACTGTTAACATAGAACTTACAGTTACAGCTAGCCAGTTCAATTGTAAATTGGTGAGATCTCAACACCAATCCAGTATTGCACTTAAATTAAAAAAAAGTTTAGGTACCATAGTGAAGAACTCATCTGATGAACTACTATGAATGTATTTATAGAAAAGGCCCAGAGATGCAAACTTACAGTGGTGCAAAAGTGGCTGAAGCCAAGCCGCCAAAACAGGACCAATAATATTGCTGATTCTTCTTTCTATTTTATCAAGGAACTCAAGATAAATAGCAGGGGCACCAAACCATATGTGGCAGTAATATTCTAAGCATTTTGTTTCTTATACTTTTCATAAGAATGTTTTCCTTTTTTTTTTTTTAAGTAGTACTAAATCAACATGATTATGTTTTTCTTGTTTTGATGAGAACTTTTTCCGTAAATAGAGCTTCTATAGAAAGTTATTTTCTTTGAAATGTAAATGGTGAAGTTTAGAATTAATATATATTTTCTACATATAAGTCTTTAATGTACACACCCACACACACACACACACATATATATATAGTTTTGTTTTTGGCTAATTTTGCAAGTATATTTTTCTATAGAAATAAAACTGTTGATATATGAAGCATCTTATGTTTGGAGAAAAGAATTTACTATAATTTGATACTGTGATTGATTGTAATCGTCGACATCTTAATGCTCTAGTGACAGAAAAAAAAGCCCATATTTGTGCATTTATTTTTGCCTTTCTTATACAGACATCAGTGGTTTTAGATATCATTCATGTTAACCATTCTGCCTTGTAAATCATTATTTTGCTGAGTGTCTGTGAAATGAATCATATTGTGCCACTGTTTAACACCCTTATTTCCTGTCACTCTCAACATCTTAACTACTATTTGATGTTTGCATGGTCTTGTTGTTGTTGTCTCCTGAACAGTTTAGAATGTCTGTAATTGTCACTGGCAACAGATGCTCCAATCTCCTTTTATTCTCTCTACTTTTGATGGATAGGCATTTTTCCTGAACATGTAAGCAATACTGTTACTCTACTGTTCTTAACTGATACTTGAAGTGATGAGCATGCAACAAGAGCCAATCATTTTCTGTGCTGAACAAGTCATCACTGTCCATTGTAGAAAAGAAACCAAGGTAGACCTGTATCTAATATGTTCATTTCTTCTTTAGAACAAACCTCTTGATATTTTGCAATTTAATCCAATGTCTGAAAAGTTTTTATCTTCTTTTTAAATCTATTAACTTGTTCACAAGATGTTCCCAGTCAACTTGGAATGAGTCGAAATATTTGTTGAACCAAAAGTCAGCTTTAGCAAAGGTCACTTTAATGAACATCCTTTGAGCACTGAACTCATTAAAAATGACTTATGAGATTAACATGTTGAAAACATGTCTTTTATAGATTACATTATGACATTTAGTTGAATCTTTGATGAATGTCAATTTCATATAATGGAGATATTTGACATGCATAAAGTTTTAGTGTCCATTGACTTCAAAATGATTTTCTTTTAATGATGTAACTCTTTTGAAATTTCTCTTAATATCCAACCAATCAATAAGAAACTAAATAATTTCCAATGCAAATGTCCTTCTTTGAATAAAACTAGAGCTGAACTTTTCTATTAATTTTGGATCGTTCTTCCGGGTGAGTTGCAAGTAGAAAACTTTTCCCAAGGTAGGAGACAGCCAAAATCTGCCCAGAGCTTACTATTGATGAAAAGCAAGGAAACAATTTGAAATTCCCTCGAAGACCCTTACAGAATCCTGAACAATACAGGTCTGACACCAGTATTGTTCAACAGCGTTACTATAGTTGTAATCAGTGATTGCAAAGTCTCTACTACAACGAACGTTACAAAAGTGTCAAGTGAGTGTTCATTGACATCACAAAAACAAGTAAAAATGTGAGACCAAAATCCAAAGGCACAGTGAAACAACAAAAGTTGCCTTCCAAAAGTTAAACAAAATATTCAAAAACAGGAAAATGTTATTAAAAACAAAGAAAAGAGTGCTGAACAGCTATGTCACACCACTCCTTCTCTACAGCAATGAATATAGTAAAGTCTCCTCACAAATGAAGAGGAGACATGTCAACAGAAATTCAGCTCTACAGAAGGATCCTGAGAATATCATAGATGAAACATATTGGTAACAAGGGAAATTTTAAGATGGGAATGAAAAAAATTTGTGCTTAGGACCAGAAAGTGACTGTTAAAATTTCTGGGTTGCATAATGAGGAAAGAATGCTTGGAGAACTTTACACCCACAGGCTATATTGAAGTCAAGAGGGGAAGAGGAAAACATCAAGTAACCTAACAAATGAGTTTGTGTAAATGGGTGGCAGAACAGAGCAGGGAAGGGATAGTGAGAGGACAAAGATTGCTTAGAGTTACAAAGGACAGCAAGTCATGGTGAACTATGATTGCTCACACCCTGAAGGCAAACATCACATGAAAGAAGAAGAATTCTAAAAGAAACAAAAAAAACAAAACATTTGCTTTAGATGATTGTATTTTCATGCATTTGTTCTTTGTGTCATGATATTGTTTTAAATGGTTAATTTAGGAAGAAAATCGAAACCTTGAATCAGGTTTGATTTTTATTACATATTTGGTTGAATTGTAAGTAATGGGTTTGTTAATTTTTCCCTATTGTGTAGAATAGCTATCACTCTGTGTGTGTGTGTTGGGGGGTATCTATATGTTTTTAATCATTTCAACTCATGCCAAGTGATAAAAGCCCCTAAGATGCAAGAGGTTACTGAGAGTAAAAGAAATGGAGAGAACAATAAAAGAGCAGGATATATATATATATATATATATATATATATATATATATATATATATATATATATATATATATTCTCAGATGGAATATATCTGTAGAAGAGATAAAACAAATAAAAAGACAATAGGGAAACTATACTTAGTTGAAGTGTTTCATCATTTGATGGACTTTATCAAGGTAAATTGTAATGGTTAACAGTGGAGGTATTGTAATCATGGACAGACTCATCTACCAACAGAAAATGAGAGACTTCATCGATGACAACACCATCTATGAAAACAGAGCCACAAAAAAGATTCATAAACAATGTCAAAAAATTGCTAAAAAATGAAGACGCCTCCTGGGTAAAATTCATTGAACACCACCCAAAAACACTCACACTATATGGACTACCAAAAACACGTAAACTAGACATACTAATGAGACCTATCATATCAGGGATAGGCAGCACCCCCACATAAATTAGCCGGCACACTAAGCAAAATCCTAACCCTACTACTCAGCACAGTCTTCACTCACACATAAAAAACTCAGGTGACCTCTTAAACAAATTAAAAAATGTAGACATCAAAAACAAATATATGACCCTATAGTAAAATGCCTAAGTCTACTAAATGCATACTTAAAAAAAAAATAAAATAAATTCATCTATCCCCACACATAAAATTATAAAGATATGCCAACTAATTACTAAACAATGTTTCTTCATTTTTGGTAACAATTCCTATAGACAAAGATTTGGCTTACCCATGGGATCTCCTCTCAGCAGTGTTCTCACTTGTCTATTTTTAGAGTTTCTAGAAAGTAACCCTTTCAATAACATTCTGCCACCAAGCTCTTCCTATTTCAGATACATAGACGACTCCCTACTAATATATCCGCAAAACACCATTTTAACAGACCTTTTCAACCAACTTAACAGTGTTGAACCTACAATAAACTTCATTTTTGGTCCTGAAACCAACCACACTTTTCTACAATTAAATCTGGTATACTTATAGGTTTCTACTTAAGAGAACTAAAAATTTACAGCTCCAATATATACCCAAAGAAGAAACACACACAGAAAATACATTCAAAAACCTCCAGTATCTCTATTACTTCATCCACAATGCAAAGTTAAAGGCACAAAAGATATATGACTGCAACAAAAATAACAACATTATCCACAATAATAAATTAAACAAAAATAGATACATAATGCTACCTACCAATTCTATACATCCACTATCCAATATGGATATGGTCAGATCTAAAAACACCCATATCGGTAATAGTTCAAGGGAAGGCACATATAAAATAAATTGCCTAGGCCGTTCTTCACAATACATTGGGGAAACAAGCAGAAGTTAAAAAAGTGTCTATGAACACAAAAGGGACCATATAAATAATAATTTAACAAATACACTAGTCATACGCAGAAATAAATTCTGCCACAATTTTGATACAAAACATGCCACACTCATCAAAAGAAAAAATAATTTAATCAGAAGGAAAATCCTCAAGAGTGTCACCATTGAATATTATCAAAATATCAATCTATGCCTTCATTTTTTTTCCAATCTCATCTTTCCTGAAGGAACTACTACTTTCCCAAGCCAACATACACAACAAATGTATTGAAAAATCAAAGGAAAACAGCTGAATCCATCAACTCAATGTTTGGAAAGTCCATCTTATATTTCAATCCAAGAAACTTTTTCTTTCTTTTTCAAGTATACTAAATGATGCATTCTGAGGTCTAAATGCCTGGACATATTTGCTAACTTGTTATTGAGTGCATTTAAATTTTAAAATTTCCTTTCAAAGATGTTATATGACATAATCTAGGCTCTAACACCTAAATCTTTTCAATTAACTTGCTGAATATTCATGAGCATTCTTAAATTTGGAAATTTTGAGTAACTGTCAAATATATACTTGATGCAAAATGAAACCAACAAAATTTACCTTGATAAAGTCCATCAAATGACGGAATGTATATAGTTTTCCTATTATCTTTTCATTTATATATATATATATATATATATAGTGCTGATGTTAATAAAATAGTGCTCAATGTAATATAATAAAAGATATTAAGTATACATATTATCCCTCACTGCCTGCATGACTCTGAGTTTCATGCATGATGCATATTTCAGGTGCTTAGTATGAACTGACTATTGCATAATTTTGAATTATAATATATCTGGTTATCACAATGTTGGCATAGTTATATGCTGGGACTACAGTTTTTGTTTTTTTAAATTTGAAAATTATATTTGGCAATTAAAATAAGCAGGGTTTAAATATGTTTATAAAAAAGAAAATTAAAGAATTATATACATGAGTATGGAATATTATTTTAACTTTTTAAGAATTATATGAAAACATAAATATATTTATTTAATATTAATATATTAAAAATTGAATGTAATTAACATTAAAAATAATAAATATTTCTGGCAATTAAAGAATGATGGCATCTCACCATCAATCAACTGGGAAATTATATCTAGGGCTAAGTCTTATAATGGTAAAAGAAATAACTGTAATTTATGTCTTGTTGAAAAGCTGATTATCTTAAAACACTTAAATAACCCTAATTTATTAAACAAGAGAAATGAATTGATGATTGCGTGTAGGTATAAAAATAAATAATTAGCACTAAAAATGACAATAAATTATTTAAAAATTATGAGTTTAAAATTAAAAATAAGAATAAAATTAAAATTTAAAAATTAATCTGCTTAAATATGTTGATCCAGATTAATTTTTTAATTTTTTCAAAGATTTTTTATTTTCTTATATATTAATTATTGTTTTCAATGCTGATTACGTTCTATTTTGAATATATTACAATTAAATAAATATATTTATGAATTAATAAGTAATCTCCCTTTAATTATATAATCCTTAAAAAATTAAAATATGAATATTTCCCTCATATATTTTTGAATCTTTTTTTATATACATATATAAATCCTACTTATTTTAATTACCAAATATAATTTTCAAATAAAAAAAAAAACAGCATATTATATAACTACACCATTGTCATAACTAATAAATATATATATACATATAGTCAATATACAGTGCTGATTCCTATATCTACACTGTCTATACAAAAGCCTCTTCTATAAAGATTACAAATTTTTCTATATACATACACAAGTTTCGCTGAAGACAACTGATAAGGTACTGTGATTAAGCTTTTTATTTAATTTTTCTTGTGTTGGTACAAATGTTTTCTTTTCTGGACACAAAAAATGTAAAATTTGTTGATAGGTTCTGCATATCTGAGTGCTTTCAGCTATTGTCAAGGACATTTCTTTGTGTTTCTTAACTGAATATGTGGGTTTTTTTATGTATGTGTCTAAAGTTATAGGAATATTTTATTTTCCAAACATGGTCAACACATTTTAGGTATGTTTGTAGTTAATGTGTCCAGAAAAGAAAACACTTCTACCAACACAAGAAAAAATAAATAGCTTAATCACAGTACCTTGTCAGTCATCTTTAATGAAACTTGTATAAAAGAGGGACAGCTGCCCAAATACAATATATATATATATATATATATATATATATATATATATATATATATATATATATATATATATATATATATATATAAGTAAGTGGTCAATATATATATATATATATATATGATATTAGTGGTCAATATATATAGTAATGGATAACGGCTTGAATTGAGGAATCGGGGAGCCGAGTTCGAATTCCAGTCGAATCCATTACATTCACTTACGTGCTAACACCCTTGGGAAAGGTGTGAATCCTCTTCTTCTCCCTCCAACTATGGGTAAATAGCAGGACAGACTGGGTTCTATAGCCTTGGATGGCAACTGGTCTAGGAAAAGGACAACTCTGAATTCAAAACCTGCGTAGGGTCGTTTGGGGACCTTGTGGCATTCGTTGCACCAGGTCCCTGTATTCGTCCCTCCAAAAAGTGTGGATGGCCCTGCACAAAGCCTTCACCACTATAATCAAATCCTGTGTGGGTGTCAGCCTTTCAGTTTCTGGGAACTGATCTGTCTGACCCTCATACGTCGAGTTCGACAGGAGAGTCCATCATATATATATATATATATATATATATAATATTAGTGGTCAATATATATATATATATATAATATTAGTGGTCAATATATATATATATATATATATATATATATATATATATTAAATTTCCCAAGAGGATAGAATCCAGGTAGAACTCAATGCCCAGGACAGAGTAAGAATTTTTGAATTTGTAGATCTGATGAATTGGATCATGATTACAATTCCAATGTAATAAATTATAACCCTGGAATATTAGTGCTTGAGCATTTTATATTTCATATATATATAGGAACATTGAAGTCAGCACAGGCTGTTTCATGCTAGACACAATCATCAGGCAGCCTGATGATTGTATCTAGCATGAAACAGACTCTCGCCTCTGTGTGTTGACTTCAATGTTCACTTTTATATTTATATTTACATACGCTCTATCTCTGATATCAAACACTTTATCTCATAAATATAGCACACCTTAAAACTATATTTCTTTCCACACACACACACACACACACACACACACACACACACACATATATATATATATATATATATATATATATATATATATATATATATATATATATATATGAGAGAGAGAGAGATTAAAATGTGTGTATGTAATGTAGAATTTGATCTTAATTTGTAAAATGAGATATGTAAAAAAAGATTTTTTCACTATTTTCAAATAAATAAAAACATTACAACTAATATTCTTTTGACTTTAGATATCAATGTAAAAAATGCTTAATTACAAATTAAATCTTAAAAATGTCATCAATTAAAAATGACTTAACTGATATGCTGGTAAAATATCCTAATAATTGAGTTGATTTTGCAATTTTTTTTAATGTTTATTAGATTAACTGGAATTCAAAATTGACATTAAAGACTGGATTAGGAATTATCCACTTCTTATTTTCATTTTTTTTCTACTGTCATTATCTACATTGTTTTGATTCATTTTGTACCTCCTACTGGAAAGGTGTGTCTGTCTTATTGCCAGCCTTCTCTTTGTGTCTGACCCACACATTTTCTTGTCCATGTTTGCCATTACTACTGCTTGCCCCACCCCCACGATTTGTTTTGTAAATCTCTAAAATTCCTTTCTCTTCCGTTTTAGAATCCTTTCTTTGCTAGATATTTTACATTCACACTTACATTATGTTTCTATAGTTTCTCTCATAACTTTAGGATATTTACATTACACACTCATCATTAAGATAAAGATGTTTTGGTAGTAATTTTCTGATGAATATGAAGCCATTTAATAAAAGAACAGAATTTTAAGTTGATTCTTTTATAATTGTCAGTTGTTAATTTTCTGTGTCCATAAACTGATGCTTGGTCTCATTTCTCATGACCTGGAAAAAAAGCTTAATGTTTGTAATGGCTGAAATTAATTTTGATCAGCAATAATGGCAACACAATCAAGTTTGTTTAAATAGGAAAGATGTTATTATTTTCTATGAGAAGATCAAAGAAAGTTAAATCTAGTCGTTAGAACTTTGTTTCAGAGTTCTTACAAAATGTTCTTGCAAAATCCCAATAAAAGTTTTCTCTCTATCTGTTTCTCAGATGAGGTATTGTAACTATTTAAACTATTTACATTGTTCAGACTGTTGTCATCATCACAACGTTTTGCCCGTTGTACTCTCCAGCCTTCTTCAGGTGATTGGAATTTTTAAATGAACCCTTTATTTCATCCACCAGGGTAGATTGCTGTAGTTCCACGTGCCATGCCTCTTTGGAATATCTTAATTTCAGCTATTTCCCTTTAGTAATTCAACTTTCCAAGTTTTTGTTCATCTCTGCTGTAACTGAGTGTTGAACTCACAATTCTTTGGGTCAAATCACTGAATTACTTCAACCAACATTTTATCTACTTGGCCATGTGTCCTTGTAAACCGAGTAAAAGTTTTATCCTCAAATATTACAATATTTTTCACATTAGAAAAGTATATTTAAAAAAAATAACATATATATTCCATCTGTTATAAACACTATAAAGTTCCATTACCCAATATCTGATTTGAAGGGGCAGTGAGATGGGCTGAAAATTTTTCAGCATCCACTTTATACATATTTATTCAAGGTAAAGCAGTTTGCCAATTCTGCATTACTGTAGTTGCCATCATCCTGAAAGACAAATAGCCTGCACCTACGAAGCCAGCTAATCTTTGTTCACAAAAACAATGTTAATTTGGGATCTAAATATCTATCTTTTACACACACACACACACACACACACTGTATAGTGTGATGCATAAACTTACCATGAGTGTTTTATATTGCTTCAAAGTATACACACTTGCATGTAACCATCTTCAAACTGTACAGATATGCTTCTAATTCTCTATTTTAAATATATTTACTACTATATTTGGTGGGAGGGTGGGGGTAACTCTTTCTGAAGCAAATGCACTTGAATGCACATGAGATTATTTGAACTGAGAATTTATCTTTACTCTGATTGTTGAATTACACTTGAAGTTGGTGGTTTTTCTCTCAAATTCCTACAGAGCCTTGCTTAAGTTGATGGAAGCTCCAATCAATCAAAGACTATGGCTTCCTTGCCCTCTCCACAAATGGATATCATCTCCTCAATGTCTCTCTAAGTTCTTCCATCCTTTCTGTTATGACTACATTAACTTCCAGTTGTAAATCTATTTTCACAGCCCAAAATAATATGAAATAATCTTCCTTTCCTTCTTTTCAACAATTGTCAGGAACATTTGCTTGCATTTACTTTTCAATTGTGTAAATTTGAAATCCATTTAGTGAGACATGTGCTTCATTTTTCTTGGGGATGAAGGGAGTAAATTTGACTTCACTTTTTCCATCTGAGATGATATAAGCTCAACACTTCATTTCAGATATGTTGAAAAGTGAACTGAATTACAAGAATATGTTTCTTTTGTCTGATTCCTGGCAAAAATTATAGAATCATCATACATAGATGTTTATCTTTCACTTTTCATTTTTAAAAAAATCTGATAAAACACAATACATTTTTTGTTTAATAACTGAAGATGTTATAAAATGTACTGCAAATAAATTAGATTAAATTACTATTGAATCACATTCAAGCAATGGATAAATTATAGCATAATACAATGTTGAGGGAGAAATTGTCATGAAGATTAAAAAGTAAGAATCACTATTTTGCAGTTTTGTCCTTGTTTTTTGATAGCCTAAATTAATGGACGTCACTAACAAAAATTATTCTTCAAACTGGTTCCGACATTTTGAAAAAATTGTTAACAGATCAGCCTTATCGGTGATCTTTTTTTTCTCTTTTTAATATTTTAAATTTTTTAAGTTAAATTTTTTTTAAATTTTTCAAGTAGCTTGATAAACAGACTTTTTGTTAGCTTTGTCACAGAGAGGTCTTTCTTGAAAGAGAAAACTTTAATACACTTTGTTCTATGGCAAAAGGCATTATCTTCTTAAAAATATTTTCATTATCACCAAATCAATGAAATATTAATTACCATCTTCCTTGGTTGATTACCCAGCATGCAATTCAGCATCATAAATGAATAGTTAAATTTACTTATTTTCTTCGGGCATTCATCTTTGTTTTATTGGAATGGCACCAGGCAAAAATTCCAACATCCTATGCCACTGCTGATTTAGGATTTATTGTTGAATATCACTTTGATCTAGGTACCTCCATGAGATCACTTAAAAAAAGAGAATAGCATGATAAAAATGGCCTTAAAGTTGATGAAAACAAAATTTTATTGTCAAAATGTTTATGCTACTATTAAGAGGAAAGAACAAAGTAATTTTTAATTATTACAATGTGAGTTTACAAAAAATTCACAATTCTCAATTACATTAATTTTTTGTCTTAGCAATTCACTTCTAAAGATGATCTCAGATGAGATTGAAAGTACTTGGAAAATAAAAGAAATGAAAAAAAAACTACCATGTCTTCCTTAATGAATTTAATATCAACATTAAGAAGTTGATCAAAATATTCAAAAGGATTAAAATAAAAATAAATAAACATAATAGGCCCAGATTATTTAACCAAATATATAATATAAAAGTGGACACTGAGGTCAACACCAAGTGGTGGTAGTCTGTTGAATGCAATCTCCAGGCCATGTGTGTCATGTTTTGACAATTATTTATATATGCTTGTCAATGGTGCATTATGGGTATCAAGGTCTATTGCATTATCCTAATGGTTATTTGGTAGGCAGTAATAGTTATGTTTCAAATTATTCTACAGGCCATTGAGTAGGCATAATTGTGAATCTGAATGTATTTGTAGTTATTTTATATCATCAAGTTGTTTATCTTTTTACTCATTATTTATTATTGATTACTTTATTATTTGTGGTTTAATCAACCTCAAATATTTACGTAATCAATAATACATTACAGTTATTTGTGTTTGTTAATTTGTTTATTATTTACTTTATTTATTTTAATTTTTAGGGGTTTGGCTATCTTATTTGTTTACCTTAAAGCATTGCCTTTGTCTAAAGTTTGTTACATTGTCTGACTTTTATATAGTGCATATATTTGCATCTTTATGGTCATATTTTACAAGGTGTTCATTTTTAGTTTTCCATTTTTATGTAATGCAGCAAAATCTGTATTTGTGTCTTCATTTTGTACGTACATATGCTCTATCCTTAATATTGAGCACTTTTATTCATAAATATCGCTGCCGTAAAATTATATTTTTAATATATAAGAAAGAAAAGAAAAGAAATTATTAAATAAAAAGGGTGAAATAATATCAAGGTGCTGACATGCATGAAAGTATGATCATGCTTTGAAGCTGACTGATGGAATAGCCAGAAGAGTCAGCAGTGATGAAACTTGAGTAGCCTATTTGTGTCTCCTAAATCAGTTTTAATTTCATATATCTTATTAAAGTCATATAATTTCTTGAAACTACACAAGAAAGGTAATTAGCCATATTTTGTTTATTTTCTGCAATGGTATAGCAATACAAAGTTCTGAAGATGAAAATAGCTGCAGAATATTTCTTATTTTACTAGCAAATCATTTCTTTGTTATTCTTTCTTAATTTTTATGTAGAGATGCAAATTAGAGAATTTTCTCTTTGGTTCTTTTCAGTGAAAAAGTCATCGTTATAAAATTTCATTGGGATATACATTTATACTTTGTTTCATAATATAATGGCCATGTCAAGTCTGATAATAGATTTTGATTAAGTTTAAATTTTATCAGCCACATCATATGCATTCTATTTGATTGCTATTTCTTCAATTTTATTTCTGTTACTTCTTTTCTATTTTTTTAATCATGAACTCCCTTCCTTATTCCTGTTTCCCTGACAAATATAATCTCCAACTATTTAAGTGTAACGTCAATCGACATCTCCAGTTGCCTTCTCCACATCCTTTCCCCTTTCATTCCTATCCCACTGTCGCTCCAAATCTTCTGTAACCCCCTTGCCTTGATCGATCCACTATCTTTCTCCACATCCTCTCCTTTACCACTCCTATCTGCTCTTCCTCCAAACCTTCTGTAACCCCTTGCGTGCTAGTGGCTTCCATCCTTGCTTGGGGTGAAAAGCTAAAATAAATAAAAAATAACTCTTATGTATTCATTTTCTGTTCATTAAGTAAGCATCAGAAATCAGACATGGCTAATGACACTGGAAACTTGAGAGTCACTCAAGATAGAGAATTACAGTCGAATTACTTAAAGAGATTATGTTTGGAAGAGACTCCATGCAGGTGTCTGTTCCAAAACATAGTAGTGAGGGAAATTACAAGTAGAATTTTCTTACCATTGAAACACAGAGGAAATGAGGTTGCTTTGATTCCATGGAAGTAGTATGGCTTTTCCTAATGGTAAATGTCTGAATGGAAACAAATGAAAGAATGGAGCTCATCTGAACATTTACCATGGAAATAGCAATATGAAATTAAAACTGATGGTCATTTTGGAGATCAGCTGCCAGTTTCCCTTTATCAGACCTGTGGGACTTACTATTAAGACAAGAATTAATTGTTGGGTCATCAGCATAAATACTGAGTAAGGCTGTTGAAGATAAAAAAAACTAGTTCTTTAGAGGACACGTGCATTAATGTGGAAAGATCTAGAAGATTAGCCATTCAACAGAACTTTCATTACATGATCTGTTAAAGATTGGATCAAATCAAAAATTCAGTTGATGACACCATAGCCTTTCTTCATCACAGAAGACTAGCATACCAAACCCTGTCAAACACTTTTGAGATATCTAAAGACACAGCCCAAGCTTTACCATTCTTATCTAAAGACTCTTTCTGTAATAATCATTACACATCAGCAGTTGACTTAGAGAAGAGAAAGTCATTTTATTTGTCTGAAAAAAGACTATTAAGTGAGATGCTTAACTAATCTGATGTTGATTAGAACCCAAAGTACTTTGCTAAGAAGAGGTAGAAAACTAATAGGGTGATAATGCAAGTGATCAGAATGTTCACCAGAGTTCTTAAAAACAGGAACTACAGAAGAAGATTTTCAACAAGCTGAAGAGATAGAAGTAATCAGACATTTGTTATAGAGCAGGAACCAGTTCAGGAGCACATTTCTTTAGGATAATTACAGGGGTGCCATCATGCCCACATGTCTTGTGGGGATCTAGTCAGGTGATGATAGCAGAAACCATGGACAGAGTTAGGTGCATATCACACAGTATAACTTCAGTTCTAGGAGTAAAATCAGGCAAAGATAGTCCTGATGTGTTGGGAGTGGAGTTGAAAGAGAACTTATGAACAAAACATTCAACTTTATCAGAAGTAGATGACAAAATTTCAACGTGATTGAGGATTTCCTCTTGTTTAACACACACACACGTATAGTGCTGCCAGTAATGATGAGAACCAAACCCGTGAGGTTATATGAGGTTTCATTCCATCACCAAATAATGAGTTAAGAATGAAACGCTTACAATTATTACTATTGGATACAAAGGAGAGCCTGTTATGATCCAAACTACCACATTGGTATAGCTGGAAGAAGTGATTCCTATAGAGTGAGGATGAGAGATGGTTTGTTCTCTCTGTGTGTGTACGTATATATATATATATATATATATATATATATATATATATATATATATAATAGCCATTTGTATGAAATATTCTGAATTTCAAAGTCTCAAATAGATTGATGCAAATTTGAAGCTTTAAAATGTATTGTAAGGCTGGATTGATTGATAAAGAGTAATGTTTAGTAACTTCAGAGCTTTCAAAATGGGGGGGAAAAATGCTGGAAATTATAAAAATGATAGATAGGTATTATCTAATTGAAGAAGAACTTGAATGAAGGGTAATTTAAGGCCTTTATCTGATAGATCTGTGTCGTGTATCAAGAAAGATATTATAAAAACTAGTCTTTCAACATATGAATCAGATATAACAAATTATGTATAGGAGAAAAAGAAATTTAACCTAGAATAGGCTGTTCCAGAGATAGTTTTGCCCACCGTAAATTGCTATCAAACCATGACATCAACCAGAAAACTCAAGCCATGTTCTTAAATAGCCTCATCAGATTGAAACTTTCATATGGATGCAATGCATGGTGCCAAACCCATTCAGAAATATCTAAAATGTCAGCTGAATACATCCTTTTCCTAAGATCAATGATGAAAAAAAGCTTTGAGCAAGTAAACCCTGACAGTCTTGACAAAGATCATCCTTCTTTGAATATTGTGAACCGGTGCTACAGAATCACAAAGAAAGAACTGTACCAAATAAGAGAAGCCACATCACTTCACAACACCTGCAACAACTAAAATGGATAGAACATGTAACTCAAAAAGAAAATAATGACATAATCAAGATGTTAATATTCCACACCATTTCAAATAAAAGGTTCAGAAAGAAGCCCCATGAATACTGGAAAGAGCAATAACTGCTACAGGACTTGAGAAACTTGTTTTCCTGAGAAAAAAAGAGAAAGTTTTTATAAATTTCAAACAAATGTAATACTGTCTGTTCAGTCAATGAATGTCAAATGTTTCCTTGTAGGGAAATAGCTAGGATTAGCATTTGTTAAGCTATGAATTTTTCATATGACCTGGTAGTGAAAAAGTGTTGAAAAACAAAATGTCATGTCCTAAATTAAACAGCATAATACATGACTGATCATTATAGTTCCTTAAAAAGATGTCCATAAGGAAAATCAAATGAAATGGGCAACAGAATGCATTTTCCATCATGAATGCTATGTTACCCTTGATGGGCAAGGGGAATGGAACAAAGGCTGAGTGAATACAAGGTATAGGTGGTGTGCTGTTGTGGGTTTTCAAGAATATTGGTGGGCGTTTATTCCTGTTGCAATATTGTCCCCATCAGCTTTCTTAGTGTCATTAGCAAATATTTTGAGTCTGTTATCAACAAAGAGATAGTTGATCACTTCATCAGAAACAACCTCTTGAGTGACAAACACTATGGGTCTCATTCCTTTAGGTCCACTGCTGAGGTTTTAATTGTCATTACCCACAGAATCAGTAGGGTTTCATAAATAGAATGTGTGCCTTAGATATCTCAAAGGTACAAAATGTAGCATAGAGGTTTGCTACACAAATTCTCCAGCTATGGTATCCCAGGAAGAGTATACAGTATCAAGTTCTTTCTCTTAAGTAGGCCCATGAAGGTCATTGTCTGAAGCAATCAATTCTGGTGTCCTCAAGGCTGAAAAAGTGGTCAACTCATTGCACTAGTATGTACCTAACTCCTGCTACAAGAATCAGATCAGACCTAAAAATGCTGTATTTGCTCAATTCTCACCTTCCAGCCTTGATAGAGTTCAAAATCATTTATGTGGAGGAAGATTTATTTTCCACTTTGCCCCTGTAGGAAAGAGTCTGCAATGTCACAAGTCTATCGCTATTTCTATGGCAAATGGTTCCATTCTTTAGTTCTGCCAGTTCAGACTTGTACTTGGCATTGCAACTTCCATGGAATCAAAACTCCCTTATTTCCTCTGTGTTCTAAAGGTAAGAAGAACATTCCACTCATAAGCTTTTTTTCCCCAAGATCTGCTACATTTTTTGGAACAGACTCCTGCATGAAACACTATAATCTTAATCTTTTCAAGTCAAGTGTCAATCATTATTTATCCTCCTTATCCTTACTTCCTACCACCTTCTCTTTTATTCATATCACACACCTCATTCATCATTACCATTTTGACTGTAATGTACTCTCTTGAGTGTCTCTCAAGCCTTGTATTGGGTGAATTTTAGTAGTAAAAAAAATTCTTTCCCTTCTAGTTCTGGTACCTTTTAATGTAACTCTCAAACTTTTAGGTAAACCGCATAAATCAGAAATAAATAAATTGTCTCCAGTGTCATTATTACATATCTGATTCCTGATGCTTTCACTCATATCCCACACACCTTATCCAGTAACCCTCTACTTTGAGTGTTTATCAAGCCTTGCATTGGGTGAACTTCAGTATTAAAAAAAAAAATAAAAAGAATTATAAGTTGTGAAGTGGTAGGCTTATGATTATTTCCAGATGGTGTTAAGATTGATTGATTGATTGATTGATTGATTATTTAACCAGCATAACCTTCGTTGGGCCATTCAATGCTGAAAAATTTTTTTTCCAAAAAGTATAGTTGGTAATATTATTTTTCAAAAACGTATATCTGGCAATAATATTTTTCCAAAAACGTATAGCTGGTAATAATATTTTTTCAAAAACGTATAGCTGGTAATAATATTTTTTCAAAAACGTAGAGCTGGTAATAATATTTTTCAAAAACATAGAGCTGGTAATAATGTTTTTTCCAAAAACGTAGAGCTGGTAATGTTTTTTTCAAAAACGTATAGCTGGTAATAATATTTTTCAAAAACGTAGAGCTGGTAATAATATTTTTTCATTTTCGTTCTGGTTTTACAAAAACGTATAGCTGGTAATAACATTTTTCCAAAAACGTAGAGCTGGTAATAATATTTTTTCAATAACGTAGAGCTGGTAATAATATTTTTCCAAAAACGTAGAGCTGGTAATAATATTTTTCCAAAAACGTAGAGCTGGTAATAATGTTTTTTCAAAAACGTAGAGCTGGCAATAATGTTTTTTCAAAAACGTAGAGCTGGTAATAATGTTTTTTCAAAAAACGTAGAGCTGGTAATAATGTTTTTTCAAAAAACGTAGAGCTGGTAATAATGTTTTTTTCAAAAACGTAGAGCTGGTAATAATATTTTTTCATTTTCATTCTGGTCTTTTGTGATCTTTATAAAAAGCAATTATTTTGTTGATAAAATTTAATTTAATTGCTTAGCTACTCAAATAAAGTTCAAATATGCAGATGTAGTTTGTCGTCATACCCCGGAGCATTCATTTCACATTAATGATGTCTTTAGAAGTTTGTTTCCTTACAATGACACTGATTTCTACTTTTTTTTACTCAAAACATTTGTTCCATCCATCTACTCATCTGGAACATTACTGCCCGTGGCTGAACAGAGGCCGATACATAGTGGCACACGAATCACACCAGTCATTCTTGTGAATTGTCTTTAAGTTGCCTATGCCGCAGTGTTCTTTTCTGCGGGTTCACTTCCCTTCTGCTGCATTGTTTAGTCAGGCTGCTTCTCCACCCAGAACTGTCAGCAGCAAGGTAATCTCAGTGATCACTGTTGATCTCAACGGCCTTCATATCCCTCTTACAGACATCCCTGTAGGGTAACTGAGAGTGACCAGTGTCTCTTGCCGTTTGCAAGTTTCCCATAGAGGAAAAATATATGCACAAGTCTTTCTGTAAATATAATTTTTAATTACATGTTTCTTTAAAAAAGGTTTTAAGAAAATTATTAAAATTCATGAAACTGTTACCCACATTGAAAAACTGATGGTTAGTCCATTATAATTTCTACATATCATGTGAAATATCTTGCTCGTTAATAGTACACCCCTTGTCATAAATTATAGAATTAGCACACTTAGAGGATATTCCGTTAGGTTTATCATTAAGTAGTAAATAAACAACAGATAAGATGCAAAACATTTCTTAATTAATAGCTGAACATTCTACTTGCATAAAATATACCATAAACAAACTAGATTAAATTATTTAATGGTATAATTTTTCCCAGTCCAATTAGAATCAAATATCATGAAATAACAAAATGTTGAGGAAAATAATGAAATGATCTTGTAATTTACATTCCTAAAACAAATACCAGCAGAAGTTTAGATATGCAAATTGGTGTACAGTTAAAAGAGTGTTTTGCAGATCTCAACAAGTGGTTGTGTATATTTAACTGAAAGGGAATCTGGTTCCAACAAAAGAACTATCAATTGAAACAATGAAAAGGATCATAAGAAAGTCATCCAAGAAGGCAGTCGACAATGGAGTGTGATGAGAAGCCTTTGATTGTTGCCCGTTAGCTGGGTCTAAAATTCTGTCCAAATATAAAAGGAATGGTTTGGTTACAAAAGGAAGGCATATCTGGTCTG
This sequence comes from Acanthosepion esculentum, assembly GCA_964036315.1. Lineage (NCBI taxonomy): Eukaryota > Metazoa > Mollusca > Cephalopoda > Sepiida > Sepiidae > Acanthosepion > Acanthosepion esculentum. The sequence continues at coordinate 17,485,390 of OZ038491.1, forward strand.
CGATGGAAATAGAAAATGTACAACAAAGCAAATTGGTCAAAATAGATCTCATTGTTAGAGAACTGTAAGAACTGGGCCGAATGAAATGTGATTTAAACAGTTTTCGGGGTTTGGCTTTTCTAACCGAAAAAGAGAAGAAAATGAGGTTGGAGAGAAACAATTAGGGTGTGTGAATAATTAGATGAAAGTGATATTCAGTGATGAATCAAGAATCGACATTGGCTGGGAAGCGATGATGCTTGAACTTTTGACTGGTACCATTCAAGTGAATCAAAGATGCCTGCCTGAAGGAAACAAGTAAATTTCCCCAAGTCATTTATTATATGGGGTTGTAAATCATTTAAAGGATCAGGGTAATAGCAACCATTTCCTCAAAAGTCAATACATTGAAATTCTGGATAATTTTCTCATTAAATCAATATAAAATTATTTTGGTGATGATGAATCCTCACAGCAAAGTGAATTAAAACTTTTCTTCAGTAAAGGCATATTAAAAATCAATGACGTGGCCAGTGATGATCTGGATCTAAATCTAATTGAAAATTTATGTTGGAAAGTAAATAAAATGGTCCATGAGAAGGTTCCATCTACCAAAGATCTATTAACTGTCATTCAGGAAAATTAGACGTACTTTGATAATGAATATTGCTTTAAATTAGTGAAATCCATGTCTGAATGAATTAAGTCTATCATACAACCATAAGAAGGGGGCAACTAAGTATTTTTTTCTAAGTTCTTTTCTCAATAAATTTATAATTTTTCCTCAACATTGGGTTACTTCAGAATATTTGCTTCTGCATGGCTTAGAAAATGATTAACTTAAATAATTTCATCTAGTTTGTATAGTTTATGAATCAAGAAATTTCAGCTATTAAATAAGTAATTAAAATAGAACAAGTTCAGTATCCGCTAAGTGTGCTAATTCCATAATTTTTGCTAGGAATTGTTCAAATATTCATCTAAATTCCTTCATAAGTTTTCTAAAATGTAGAAAAAATTAAAATTGGTTAATAATGAAACACAGTGTAAATCTAACTTTACATTTAATACTTTATATAATACTCCAAGTGTTTTTATCTGTAATTGTAACTTTTTAGCTCTGCTAATTATCTATGTTGCATTTGTGGCGCCAGATAGCATTACTTTGGTGGTAACAATAGCAGATTGTCTGAAGATGTTTATAAAACCAGTTGGTGGTGAAAAGACCAATTCTATGAAAGAATGGCAGTGCAATAATAATAAAATATATATATATATATATATATATATATATATATATATATATATATATATATATATAAACTTATAAAAACTGCAAATATTAGATGTTTAAACCTATTACCATGGAATATGACAGCTTTGAGGGAAATATCATCTTTTGAAATTTTAATGTTTTTGCTTTTCAAAAATTAAGCTTGAAGTTTAATGTGTATATTTCTATTGAAATAACTTAAGCACATTTAGTATGTTGAGTCTAAAGTTTTTTCGTATTTCAAGCTTTAATTAATAGTTCCAACAACTTACATATGAAAAGCGTTTATTCATTAAAATGTATCCGGCCATGTTCTATTGTCTTTTGCCATTGTTGTGCCAGATGCTCAATTCCATGCTTATACCATTTGGTTGGGTTAGAAGCAGAAAAAATCCCTTCACCTATTTTCAACCTCATCAACATTGTTGAACTTTCATCTGCAGAGGAAATGAGTCATGGCTTGGAAAGAGTGGTAATCAGTGCAAGGTCTGAACTGTAGGCAGATTGAAGAAGTACTTCCAATCTATCAAGTTGGTGCTTGGTCACATTGACAGTGTGTGTCTTAGCATCAAAGCATCATATACTCAACTGCAGTTGTTGAGCATAAAGGTTAGCATTCACATTATGACCATCTGGGATGCTCAAAGTGCAACAGCCCCTTGAAATTACACCAAACACACATGCCCTTCTTTGAAAACAGGACAAAAAAACGGACATCTTGAGGATTTGCCAGGAGTTTGTTGTTGAACATGGTCATTGGTCAGTTCATGAGGTACTTTTTAATAGCATTTGTTCACAAGGTCAAGATTATGGGGGGTCTCAATTTATGGTGCTTTGTGAAGGACTAAGTTCTAGTGCTTGGCTGGTGTTTTAAGCAAGGCCTCGTCTTCCACAACAGAAGGTCTCCCTGACTTTGGTTTGTCTTTGGGTCTGGTGTCACCTACCTTGAAAAAATTTTTTTGGGGGAGGCTACATGTTCATTGACAATTCATGGGCCTTCCAAATTAATTGCTTTTGCCACTGACATTGCACTCAGTACTTTTTGTCCCAAATAGCATAAAATAGCTCTAAAATGAAGAATAAACAATGTGGTTTATAAAAATAAGCAATTCAGCAATGATTGGACAAGTTGTATCAAATTAATGATATAACATGGAGATACAAGTTGCCAAGAATCATTAGTGAAAATAATAAAAACTTTTGTTTAAATCTAATAATCCTGAATTAATGAATATTTTTCAGAGCTCTATTTAGAATTGACATTTCCTTCTCTCTCTCTTTCTGTATTGTCATCTGTGAATAAGTTTGAATATATTTTTTATTAAAATATGAATTAATGTGTAATAGAAATCCTGTTTCTTTCATAAAACACAGTTTTTAGTTTGGATTATTGCATGTTTGTATCATGTCTCTTTCTATAGCACATTCTCTTCATATGAGTTATAACAAAAGTTGGTAAAGATTAGGCTAACAGCGATCCAAAATGTCTTCATTTGGATCAGAATTTTTTGCTGCTCTCCGTAAAAAAAAAAAAGAAAAAAAAGGAGGCCCAAGATTAAACTTTTTTATAATTTACTTATAAAAAATAAATGATAAAAAAAATTATTGTTCAAGTCTAATCGGGTGGGAGGGGTTCTGATTCTTTGCCTATCAGATATCTTGTTTTATTTTTAATTCCTATTCAGAATATATTTTATGAGGTTAGAGACAGGCACATGAAACATTTCTCTTTCCAGGAAAGATGCTTGTCTTGCAATTTAAAAAATAAGGTTTCAGAGAAACAAAATATAATGTTGAGAAATTCTGTTCAAGAGTCCCAAGTTATAAATGCATTTTTAAAAAGTTTTTGGAATCATTAACAAAAGAGCAAACATTTCACTTTGTTTTTTGTAAAACTTTTAAAGGTATTTATCTGCATGACTTTAATTAGAAAAAAATTGCACCCAAAGATGAAATAAGGCAAAAAAAAATACCAAAAAAAAACATCTTTTTCTAAGACAATACCAGTGAATTACAAGACATTAGCCAGTTCAAATGTAAATGTTCTTTGTGAGGGTTTTTTATAAATGTTGATATTGTTGATGATCACTTTCATTATTTTAGCCATTTGTATCAAACGCAGCTGGTGATGTTACCTGCCAATAACAAATATTTTTGTTTTATGTTGCTACAAGTAACAATTGAGTACTAATCTGGCAAAATGATCTCAGGTATGAAAGTGCATATGAAGCAAAGGTGTATTGTTAAATTCTCCCATGCTGAAATAGTATCACTTGTTGACATTCATCAACACTCGGTGAACGAAACCATAAATATGAATTCACTTAGGTGGGGTGTAATTCATTTCATCTATAGTAATAATGTGTGTGTGTGTGTGTGTGTAACAATGCCAATTCCAGGCTGCCCTGTTTAGCCAGTGGTAATGACTGTGAAGAAAAATAGTGTTTTATAGCTGAAAACTTGTTCTTTCCAACAGCATTTTTTGTGCTCCTTTATCTGTTGTAGTTTCTATAAGAATAAATGCGAGGCATTACTTTTAGAGCATTGCTTATATGATTGGTGATTTAATTTAGAGTGATGAAGTTTATCTCAAGTTCATACAAGATCTTAATTTTTACAACATTGAGTTTTTAGCACTGAAATCATATTTGAATTAATTAATTAGAAGAAATCAAGAAACAATACTTATATAAAAATCTTATTAGTTTCAACAAAGAGCAATCACTTTTTCTGATTTGTGTTTTTGCAGCAGTTAAGTTGCCAGCATGTTAAGATCCAGGTGTGTCTAAAACAACTGAATCTCTGTCAGACTCTTTGCGATATATTTGACAGCTGCTTTGGCTAAATAGCTTTTCACTGCTGGAATCTGTTTGTCTATTTCCTGCTGCCAATGATTGTAAAAGGAATTGATTTGTACAATTCTTAGTGGAATCAGAAATTATGATGATGTTTAACAAAAATGAATATTCAGAAGGAAAGGTTTCTTTGTTTCTTTGATTTTTCTTAATTGTTTACTTAAGGAAACTTGAAACAAAGTCCTTCTTATGGAAGCACAGTTAGAAATAGAATTGACCTTCAAGTCTCACATCTGTAATTTTCTTGTGCCTTTCATTCACTATTTTCCAAGCTTTAATCTCTCCAATAAGTTGTGCTTGACCTTTAGAGAAAATATAATTAGAAATGATGTCAGTGAAAGAGATTTTGATAACTAAGATATGATATTTTATCCAATAATTTTGTTAGAATTTTCATCACTTTGGTAAATTACCACCTTAACTCTAATATCAATTACCTCTTCCAGACAAAAGAAATCATTGTGAAGCACTTGAAAATAGTGACTTTTATTACTTTGGGGAAATCATCAGTTTCTTTAATTAATCATACAACTTTTTTCACTTACTTTTAAGGTTATGACTGAAATTGTGATTTTCTTTTGCTTTTCATTACAAATTCATGTACAAAAATGACAAAGTTAATTTGAAATAAGTTTTATACTTTTAAATATAAATAATGTTAAATATAGTTTGAAATAATAAAAGAAATTGTCTCTTGGCCTTTTTTGAATCTTCAGTAACTGATTTTTCTGATAATTATTATTCTATTGTGCAAAATTCACTTTCTTTTCTATAATATTTCTATGCTTTTTGTTATTACTGACAACAAAAATATGTTGACAACTGTGGCTAATTCAAGTATAATAGAAAATTTATTGCTATTAACTCACCTTATCTCGTCTATGTCTATTGTCTTTAAGATGACAGGCAATGGGACTTGAGCTCATCAAGTCCACAAATTGATGCTCACATATTTCTTCTCTATTTCCTCATCTGAAATGATTTCGTAGATGCTCACATACTTTAGCTTGAATAGGGAATTTTGTCTTGAATCTGTAGAAAAAATAAAATTAATTGATAAATTCTTTATAATTAGATGCAACATTTTAAAAAATGAATTCAGTCTTTAATGAAATAGCAACACAAAAAATAAAATAAATTCTCTGGCAATTATAAATAATTTTGAATATCTAAATAAGCATAGAGAAAAGTTCTTTGCATCTTGACAATAGATTTGGCACCAGTCATGATGATGCAACACATGGACAGAACTTTGTAGATCTTTTTCTGATTCAAAGCATCTGATGAATTTCTATGGAGTTAGTTGGTGGCAATTAATTTTACTTTAAATTGAAATACATTTTATTAATTTTTATGAAAAATAATTGCTAATTTGATCAAGCTAAAATGAAATGCTAATATCTGGAGTTTTATTGTAAGTTCTTGCTTCTTTGATTTTCTGAATTTGCTGCAGGTTTCTCCTTGCAACATAGACTGTTGAGAAAAACAACACTTTACGAAGGTCTTCATGGAATGACACAGCTTTCTATGTATTTCTTATCAGCTTTTTGTCGAAATGAAAAAAATTTTTATTAACCAAAATTGTTTGTGTAGCAAACAGGAATTGTAATGTGCTCCATGCACTGCAGAAGAATCAAATGAAACGTCAAAAGTTATGTTGGCCATTTCTTGTCTCTGCTCAAACATTCTGAAAGTTTTAGAAGCTGATTTCTTTTTCTCTTCTCTATCCATTGGATACAGTGATACGACTGGTGAACTTGGGTTAATTCCACAAGAGATATTACCAACCTGAGGTTTTCTTACCAATCATACACAGCAAATGAGATTTTTATCTTATGGCTTAAAGCCATGGAAACACAAGATTAATTGCTAAAAATGAACTTGTTTTTATTATTTCTTGGACATTCTCTGGAAAATTCTTAGTAACATAAATAAAGAGGAAAAAATAACATGTTCATCAACTTAGATATGTTATCAATACAGTAATGACTTCAAAAATGCTGTTATATCTATTATCACTTTTGTTGGGATAGGCTGTAATCTTCCTTACTTTGGAAAAGAAAAATTATTGATCAGTGCCATAATTTATTTAGAAGTAAATTCTAATTTTACTTTATAGGTATCTAAGATTTTATGAGTGCATGACTAACAGCTTCAAAAAGAAATTGACTTTATTTGAAATCAGTTTTCTTTCTCTTGAGTGACTCTATAAAAAGGCCAGCTAACTTAATATTAAAATTGAAATATTGAACTATTTAAAATAAGACAAGTTTCTAAACTCTTTGAATGATTCCTGATTAAAGGACATTTCTAGCCTTGTTTGAAAACATCTTTTTTTTTCTTTTTTTTTTTTAATAATTATCTTTGATCTGGTAATTCAAACTGAATCTTTAATCTCTCAGTTTCTAGTTCATTATCTCAATCATTGGACCATACCTATTTGTGAAACACTTGTGAATTCATTTATTTTTCCTATTCTCAGGTAACCACAATTACTAGGTGAAGGTTAAATATTTCTAGACCTTAGAAATGTTTACAAGAATATTCTTTTCATTTCCTATATAAGTATTAATGAATTATTATTTATGTTTAGAATTATTTGTTTGCCTGGTGTTTTGATGTCCTTGAAAACATTTTGTTGTTAAATAAAAAACTGATTTTGTTCAACTTGATGCAATTTAATAATTTCAAAAGAAACAAACAAAATTGTAACAAAATGTTATTTTAGATTTTTTGTTAGCTATTGGCTTTTCTCTCACTAAACCTGTTTAATTAATCTATAAATGCTCTGTCTAAAGATAGATGCTAGGTTTTGCTAATCACCCTGTTGATTAGCCGTGCCCTTTCAGACAAACAGTTTAAACTCTTCTGATTTGCTCACAAAAACAATTGTGTTACTTGTTGTTTTGCCTTTTTGCGACTTTAGTAGCACTGAATTCCTGCCATTCGACTGATTCTTGTTGGGTGGCAAATGTAGGAATATAAATAAATGACTATGCTTAGATTACATGTGTGTGTGTTGGGGAGGGGGGTATGTTCATTGAGTAGTGGTTGGGGTCATGGCAATGGGGAGGTTGGTCGTCGCCTCCCTCTCTTTTTACATCCTGTCATCTCAGATTTCATTTTACTGCAGATTTTCTCTCCAGTTACTGTTGTAAATCTTGATCTACTTTTACTGTCTCTGCCTAAATGCAGGGTTTCCGTGACGATCAGTGTCCATCATGGCACCAGCCTTCCTCTTTCCCCCACTCCAAGCAGCCAGTTCTAGGTGATCATTCCCACTGGGCCATAATTGAATGTCAATGAAACTATTTTTTGATGCTAAATGATCTGCAATCATACGTAGGGGATGTCCAACCAGCTTCTCATGAGATTCCAGTGACGATTAATGAGCGATCATTGCAGGTTCAAGACAAATTTAATATGTCTCTCTCGGTAATTGTTCTGGGTTCAATTTCAAGTGAAGTATTCAGTCAGTGGTCGCATAGAATGACGTGTAATGAGAGTGTTTATGCAGCAAACAAACCCTTTATCTTTATATGTCTAATGTATGTGCATGTGTGTATGTTCCTAGTTATTTGGTCACTATTAAATAAAAAGGAAATCACATGATTTGGCTAAAAATATTGACTAGCCACCAATAATCTTCTTGTTTGTCAATCAATCTGTTTATGAAGATCTTTAAAATTGTTTCCTGTAGCTCATTAGTTAGTGACATACTCTGATTTTTAGGAGGACATTGTAAATTGTTCTTTTCTACAGAATTCAATAAAATCACTTTACTTTTTACTGCTACTGCTATGACTGTATTTTTTTAAAAAGTTTTTTGATGCCAACTAGAAAAGAGTTTTTGTCATTAAAACAATGACCAGAAGGTATATAGTTCGTAACTTTTGTGAATTGCCCTTAACTCCACTTGAAAACCTTTGGGCAACAAAGCTAATAGCAATATATATCTCTTCATGGACACCAGTTTACTGCTCAACATTTTTTTAAATCTAGAAACATATTTGCTCTGCTGAACCTGAATAAATATTCCACATCTGATATTTGAGTTTCAATATAAAAAAAATATTTACTATTTCCATCTTCAGAATAAACAAAGTTAAATTTAAACTTTGTTTGTATTTTTGGGGGGTTTTTTTTACAACTTTAATTGATATTTAGTTGAGGTTTAACTGTGAATGACATGGTAAGTACTCCAAATCTATAATGTGCACAAAATATAGTCATCATTGTCGAGCAAACATTTTATAAAATTACATACCTACAATATGCTTCTTATGAGAGGGGGTTGAAATATTTCACGGCTTAAGGGCACAAAAAATCAGTATTTTAATGACCAAACAGATTTAAGGGAAATGGGTTGGTCCAAGAAGTCTTCAGCACCACCTTGTAAAATTTTAATCACTTCATCCCAAGCAAGGCAATAAAGCCACTAAAATGCAAAAGTATTACAGAGAGTGAAAGAAACTGGGGGAAAAAAAGTTATTGAGGAGAGAGGACAATAAAAGAACACCATTCAAGGAGATAGAAGATGACTGATGTTGCATTTAAATTTTTATCGAGTAGTTGACAGGGAAACAAGAAGCCATAAGAGTGTTCCACAAATGAGAAGTACAAGATAAGAAACTATTACTCATAATTACATCTAACAATTTCAACAATAAATCTAGTACTCTGCTTAAATTCATGAAATCAAGATACCAATGAGAGCATCAGAAGAATTACCATGAAAGGATTTATAGAAAAGACACAAGAAAGTAGCATTACTGTGATGGGAAAGTGACTGAAGCTGAGATGTCAAGTTAAGGGTCAGGAGCAATTACATTGCAGATTCTTCTTTGGATTTTGTCAACAATCTCTAGATATATAGCAGAAGCACCCAATTAGTTGGCAGCAATATTTGGTGAATGGACAAATGGTACATGTATAAAAGGTGTAAGATAGAAAATTCTTCTTGCCAGAATCTAGCACAGCACAGTTAACAAACTTTTGTAGCAACAAACCTAGCAATTGATTCGATATAATTGTTACACTTCAACATTAGAAAATGTTAGACCAAGAAAGTGCAAGGAGTTTTACTCTCCTGGAGATTAACATCACATATACTAGTGAAAGGCAAAAAAGATTCTCTTAAACAAATAACATAATAGTTATTAACCAGCCATTTCTTGCCTCAGTTAACAACAGATTGAAGGTTATTTTTTAGATCAACTACCAATTTGACTTTATTGAACTTACCAGACTTAATTCTAAGACAAGTGCAAATAGTTGTCAGTAGCAGAGATAACAAGTTGAGAACTGATGACATCAAAAAAGTCATTTATGAAAATTAGGAACAAAGTAGTTCCAAGAGTCCTGGGGAACACCCACATTAATGATCTAGAAGAGTGGCCATTCAAGATCACTTTCACTTTGCAATTTGATAAGAAAGATTGAATCAAACCAAAAATTCAGCCAGTAACGCCATAAGCCTTCAACTTGTGAAGAAAACCAGCACGCCAATCCCTGTCAAACACTTAACAGCTTGTGCTTCATCCTTCTTATCTAAAGCTTGTCAAACTTTTTCAGCAATAATTGTTAACACATTGGCAGTGAATCTTGAGAAGCAGAAGCTATATTGTTTATCTGATAGAAGACCCTACAAGGTGACATGCTTAACCAATCTGGAGTTGGAAATCAGCTAGTACTTTAAAAAAGATCAATAGTTTAAAAGGTCAGATAGACAACTTAAAAACAGTAACTTCAGAAGATGATTTCCAGTAAACTGGAAAGCATTTATTGAAGAGTTTTGAGTGAACAGGAGTCAGTTTAGGAGCACCTTTCTTTAGGACATGATAACAGAAACCATGATGTGTATGCATTTTACACAGTAGAGACTCTGTTCTAAGTAAAAGGCAAAGATAATCCAGATTCTATTTTTATTAAAATTAGTTTCAATTTTTTGTTCATCTTAAAAAACAGCTTGATATAGGAATGTTAAAATTCAGATAAATATGTCTATTTTTATTTATTGTAAAATGATGAACTTCATTGCTTATTAGATAATTTGTGTTGTCCATCTCTTAACAAATATTATCTTTTGTTTTCTTCTGTTTAATGCACACACACACACACACACACACACACACACATATATATATATATAATGAAGTGATAAAATTTAAAGGTTGTTGTTAACTTGTGACTTAACAGGAATTGAACCTGGGACCTTCTCATAATAAAGTGTACATTGGTTGAAACAGTCTTATTTAAATTAAACCAATCAGGGGTAGGTTTGGGATTGTAGCAGGCACTACTTATGCCACACACAAATTTGTTCAGTTGTAAAAAGTCATTTGCTTGGGGAGGTGCTAACAGTCTCAGCTATTGGATTAACTCTGTGTCAGTGCTCATTTCACAGTTGTTGTTTTTCTTTTTCCTTAAATGTCATTCATCTTTCAGGACATAGGTGATCACAACTCTCCACAACTTCCTTTTCTATGGAATGATAGAGAAGGCAACTGAACACCACTAATTTTTGAAATTCAGAGTTCTCCTTCTTTTAGATCGACTTCAATCCAAAGTTAAGTGTCGACCCTGTTGTTTAACCCATTCCTGATGGGAGAAGAACATTTGTGCAAAAACGAACAAAATAATGTCATGTGAAATTTGAACTTTACTTTCTATACTGATATCCCATATGCTACCTGCACATACTATTTCAAGCTAAGAAAGCTAAAAATGATTACCAATCTACATATCTCTTCCTCTTCCCCAAGCTATGCATTAAATAACAGACCAGATTGGGCTTTTTAACTTTGGTTGACAACCAACTTAGAATGTAAAACCATGGAGAAGAACATAAGAAGTCACTCACTTTCCAAAACTAAAATATATGACAATATGCAATTTGCAAATATTGAAACAATAGGAAGATGTAGAGTCATTACCACCTATGTCCTTGAAGAGATATGGTATTTCAAAAAATGCAAACTAATATAAAACTATTTTCTAAACATAAAAATCTACACCAAATTCTTTTCTGTCTGTGAAAGATAGAAAATCAAATCTGTTAATAATTTTGGCAGGATTCAAATCCTAAGTGTTTTTTATAAACCAATTATAAGCAAGGTTTTCTCACTAAAACTTGTTAATTTTGATTTGCTTTTGCATAAAGTAAACAGGAATTATGCTATAAGATAATCTCATTTGAAATGTAATTTGTATTCTAGCATCTCATGCCTTTCAATCAACAGAAGAAAACTAAATTAACCTTTTGTTCTGTTGTTAGTGATGGTATCACCTGAAAGCAATACTTTCATTAACTGTTTTTTTTTTCTTTCTAATAACTGAGACATTTTTAATCAAATAACAAGAATATATAATCTTTCAGGCTACCATTTTCAAATAGAAATTAAACAAAAAGGTAAAGAAATCCCAAGTTATAAATCCCTTGCCATCTGTTTTTTTTTTCTCATCTTCGTCTTGTATTTTGCACACAGTTAATGGCATATCCTTTCTTCTGAAAGATTTTATTTTTCAATCAACTCAACAACAGTGATTATTCAGAACAAGGTATTCAGTGATTATAAATGAGTGAGAAATCGAAGAGAAGAACAGAATGGAAAATCTTTAATAAGTCTGCTCATCTGACATTCATTCTTGTTCATTTTCTGACAGCCATCAAATGTCACTTGTTGATTTTGTATGCTATAGAATTTTAGCCTGACACATCACTCACTACAATTTCTCTAACTAAGTATTCAGAGCTTTCCTTTGAATCCTTTTCATTGTGAAGGTCGAAGTGTGTGATTAAATTTGTCTCCTATCTCCTCTTGTCCACCTGCAGGTCTTCTCGCTTTAGCCAATGTCAGTTCAGTAATCAACTTTTCTTTATGACATTTGAGGTGCAATGAGGAATAAAATACATATATATATATATATATAATTAACCATTTTATTCAAAACTGTGGATGTCTTATAACTTTATCAAAAAATTTTTGGAAGTTATGTGAAGTAAATTTGGTCAATCCAAATAAAGTCTTATGCTTTTTTTTTTTTTTTTACATTGTGTGAAGTTTTGAAAAGGACAAATTGTCTATGTTTCCTCTTGATTCTGGAATTGAAAATATCTTTTTAAAGTTTAAAACTAAGAGACCTGTTTAAAATCCCATGCAGGTAGGAAAACATGACAAATTGATTTTTAGAAATTGGAAATTATCCACTTAACACAAAAAAAAAGAAAATATTTTCTTTCCACTGTAAGACATTCTTAAAGGAAAAAATAGAAAATAAGCTTTCACTAATGAAAATTAAAAGTAATGCTTTAATAATCCTTGTAAAATTTAAAAATATTTTGGCTTATGCTTCATTCTGATACCCATATTCCCAATTTCATATTCGGTCCTAAGTTATAAAGAAAACAAAAAGCTATGAATTATTTGAGGTATTAAAATCTTACACCAACCATTGTAGCAAAGAAAGTTTCTAAATATATATGAAAGATGCTGAAAGTTTTGTGGCCATTATGAAAAGAAATCTGATATTTGTTCAGATTTTGTGAAAGGGTTTTTCAGCTGCCTCTTCACACACACACACAAACATATATATATATATATATATATAATGAAAAAGAGGACCTGTGCTGAAATTAAGTGTCATTTTCAAACAATAGGTGTTGAAAAATGCTCAAATTTTAACATTTAATGCAATATTTTTGCTTTTAAGTTTAAATTTAGGTATCGGTATTTGAATTGATACTGAACTAAATATTTTTCTGGGGTTTTGTTCTCAATAAGTAGTTTCACATTGTTCTTTTATACAAAACCTTTTTGGCTAAGATCTTGAACTGTCTAAAGAAAAAAAAAAGACTAGAAGTTTAAGTAAAATTTCTTCCTCCACCCAAAATTATTTACTTGTTGAAGTTTTGCTTGTATTAAGGCTTTACGTTAATTTGGGGACTTAATAATTCCGCTTAATATTTATGTGATTTTTGTTATTGGAATAATATATTATTTGTAATTAGTGGAAGTTATACTAACACACACAAGTCTGAATATAAGTTACCTGCCCTCTCTGATACATAGATATTTAAGGATGTAGCTCTAATGAATGAATAAATTAGGTAGATAATAGTATAGCAAACTGGATACTAATGCTAATAATATTCATGTTTTATTTATGTTTTTAAAGTTTAATCAAATGTTTCTAACAGGCTATGCATCCAGTTCCTGCTTATTATTTGACAGTAACAAAAGCATAACTTATGCAAAGTGAAATTCTTGCATTATCAGTGACTTCAAAAATGACATGAAATTATTTTATCAATGTCATCCAGATTAAAGAATACAGAAACTTTTGCAGGGATGGTTCAAATTCTGGACAAAGGAGTCTTTACTTAATCATGTAGGAAGGCATTGAAAATCTTGATGGAACACTATCCAAAAAAAAAAAAAATTAAAACGAAATACATTTATGCACAATATTAACTTCTTTGAGGAAATCAACCAAAGAAATCATTTATGGTAAGTGCAGAAAAATTTCCACTTGAAAAATGTTGGAGATAATCATTGATAGCCCATTGTCTGAAAATATCATTCATCAGATTGCAAGCTATTTGCCACCATTATCTTTAAGAAAAAAAACCCTTTATCATTGAGTAAATAAATACTAAGAAGTTTTGAGGTGACAGAAGGTTAAAAAGACAATAGAGAAAAATAGTGTAAATGGGAACAAAATGGTAAACTTGAAAATTAAGAAACAATAGTCTTTTGTGATGTAATGGATTATGACTGGGAAGGAGAAATCAGATCCAAGTTTGAATTCCAGTTAGGTTTGTTACATTCAATTACACATAAATACACTTGGGAAAAGTATGAATCCATCTCTTCTCTCTCCAGCTATGAGTTGAATAGCATGACAGACTGAATCCTATAGCCTTGGTTGGCAGCCAGTCTATCACAGGAAAATCTTCTGTCTCGTCAGTCATTAATCAAAAGAGACATGATAACCCAAGTATGTATCATATATGGCACATAACTGACTGTATTATATACATATGGCTTCAAACTACCAAAACAAAAAGAAGAAAAGATTAAGTGGCATGTTCCTTTCTATTTTCAGATGGAATGTATATGATATATAATGTAAATGGTATTTTGGTTGATGGGGAAGCAAGAACATATTATAATGGACAAATTGAAATTTATAAGTTTTGATAATAATTTTAAATGCTGAAAACAACTTCAAGTTGGCACAGACAATAATATCACTTTGAAGGAAGGTAGTGTTTCTTTGTATATATTCCTATTCAAATTCACCAGAGTTATATATATATATATATATATATATATATATATATGCGGAAATTGTATGATAAATTGCGAAAAGTTTACTTGTGACGTGTTTAGACCTTGAGGATTTCATCGGACAAAACAAGTAATCTTTTTCCACTTTGTCATACAATTTAACCAATACTGTTCTTGAGATATATAAAGCAGCCATACCCTGCTGGTCAGTCAGAAAAAGCATTCAATTAGAATGGAGCAAAAACAGCATCATGTTTAGATGTAACAGAGTCTATCTTCTTCAGTTATTTTAAAGTACTTATATTAAAAACCATTTTGAATTAATGCAGTTACTGATATAACAGAAGTAGTCTGTATTTATTCAATCGAAGTTAGCTGAGGACATGAACGGGTAAAACAGGCAACATGAAGACCCACTTCAAACCACAATTAATTTTGAGTTTTTGAAATTCAATTTGTCAATGTGCTACTAGGGATGTAAAAGAGGATACATTTATAAAGTAATTAAGTTTGGTGAAAATTGGTTGAAAGATCAATGAAAAATAAGAAAGAAACCAGTAAAAATCACTATTTTTCGCTATTTATGCGGGTTTTCACTATGTGGGTGGATTCAATTATCAAGTTAAATGACTGTTAAACAATCAACATATTGCTGGCTACAATTGAGGGAGTTTTTAGTTTAAAATTTGTGTTGAAATCGATTTTTCATTTTTTGCTAAACACGGTGAGATAGAAATAAAAATGAGGTATCATTGAGTTCGTGATGATGTAAGTAACCTACATACCAAGTTTGAACAAAATTTTTTTTTTTTAAATTATCGATTTTTTACATTAAGAACCTATTTCTTACATAGTACAATGTATGTGCCAAGTTTGGTCAAAATCACTTGGATCGATCTCAAGTGAAACGGTATCACAGACAGACATCCTCCGTTATATATATATATATATATATATATATATATATAATATTGTAAGATGTTTATTGCACAGGACAAGATTTTAAGAATGCTACTGGTGTATACTGCCTTGATTGCAGCGTATATTTAGAACAGGTGTTACAATCTCAGAACTGGAATAATGACATTTGAACTAAGTCAGATATTAGTAGCATGCATGTTTTTGATACAATCTTTTTCATGCCAATGCCCAGAATAAAAGGAATCATGACATCAGAAATGAGAAATCTATTATTGTGGGTGATGACAGAAGTAATCTGGATGATAAGAGTTATTCACAACTCTAAAGGTAACAGTAGAGAGGCATTGGAAATAGAAAAATGGAAAAAGTTAGGTATGTGAAGTTCACTAATAACTTTGAAAGTATGAATGGTGATAATGAACTCACTAATTCACCATCTATGCCAGTCAATAATGAAGACCCAAATATTGAGACTGATCTGCTTGAACAGGAAAATAGAAGCTCAAGTAAGGCATGGTTGAGAAACAGAAGGAAAATATTGTTGAAGAAATCATTTAAGATCTAGGAGCATGTTACATTAACAATGAAAATCACCACATTATAGATATAGGCTACCAAAAACAGATGCTAATCAAAATACGAAGAAAGTGAAATTGTTAATAAGGATACAAGATCTAAGCATACTGACAATAATCTTGTTGATGAAGATGGGGCTGATATCCAAATAGGAAACACACTATGGATTATCCTTACTCATTAGTTAAGCATGCCCAACACACATCAAAAAGCCATCACATGCATTCATTCAAATCATTAACAAGAAGCCATGCAGGTTGATATCTCTCTCAGAGTGAAAAATGCATATGATTGAGTTTCTATATTAAGAGTGTAACATGTTTTTGTGATTAATAACACAGTTGTGTATGAACTTTCAGAAGAAGATAATAATCAATGTGTTTGCAGTGATTTCAGATGAACTGAATTTTATTTACAAATAAATCCTGTTTATGCTTAGTTTCCTATAAAAAAATTTTTAAATCAGAAACATTTGAACAATGATAAACAAAATACTGGCATAAAATAACACTAAGTCAAAAGTACTGAAAGTTGTCCTACAGCTTACATTTTTTCTTTTTTAGATAGCTTTGATAAATATATCTGATATATTCTATGACTCCAACTGCAAAGTGAAAATTTTGCCTTAGATTTAAATTATTGACAGGGTTGAAATACAATCACTATTAAGTAAAGTTGCTAGTTGATGTCATGTGTTCATGCATTTCCAGTGGATCTTGTACTAATATGTATGCAAAGTTGAGTTTACCATACTATATATATATATATATATATATATATATATATATATATATATATATATATATATAGTCATCATTAACACCATAAATTCAAAATATTTTTTCATCGCTATGCAATGGAGGTAACTTATGATTTTTTTTTAAAAGATTTTTTACTTGTAGTATTTTAATTTAGCATTAAATCAACGCACAAACTACTCCAAATTCTAAAAAATACAAAAACCAAATAATGAAACCATATCTTCACTTGACGTTGAAAGTTTATTCCCCAACATCCCAGTCGGGGAAAAGATAGATATGATCATAAAGAATATCTATAACAATCCATCTCTCCCTCCATTAAAAATTAGTCGTAATATTTTAAGAAAACTACTCTTGGTGTGCACCACACCCTTTCTATTCTATGACCATCAACATAACATATACGTACAATGTGATGGTGTAACTGTGGGTTCTGCTCTGGGAGTAACATTTAGCAACTTCTACATGATTAAACTAGAAAATAACATTTAATACCACAAAAAAAAACCTCCATCTACCTAAGACATGTAGATGACATTTTCATTTTAGTCAAAAACATAGACAAAACACATGAACTACAAAAAAAAACTTTGTACTTAATTTCATATACAAACTTAACGACAATAAAATCTTGTTTCTTGATGTAGTGACAGATACTACTACTACTAATAATAATAATACATTTACTACTTCCCCATATAAAAAAAACAACTAGCATAAACATGTGCACTCTCAACTATAAAATTAAAATGTCCTAATTATTACAAAATAGCTTTTATATGAAACTTAAACCATGCAAAATCAAACCTTCATTAATAATGACTTGCCTAATTATATCATTAATGAACAAAATTAGACGAGCTATTGGGAATATTAATATAAATAAAAATGAACATAATACATCCTCAAATAACTCTAAACCTATCAAACTACTATACTGTAATCAAATGCATTATAACTATAAGCAAGAAGAAAAATTCTAAAAAGACTCATAAACACTAATATATCTCCCACTGGTCTAAGTAAAAAAAAAAATAAATAAATAAAATTAATTATATACTAAAATAACTTTAATACAACCAACCTATTCATTCATAACAACTCTTCTCGGTCAAGTAGTGTCTTACAAAAAAAAAAAAAAAAAAAGACTAATGGCATATATCAATTTAAATGTCCTTTGTGAGATTGTATCTTTAATAAAAATGTTAATACAATGATGAAAAGGCTTATGTTTCACTTGAACAATCATAGTTCAATCTCTGAAGATTTAAAGGAATGCTCATGTCCACATTCACAGGTTAGACTGATATTAGTCGAAAATACATTAGTGCCCTATCAAGATAATAATAAGCAAAATCTTAAAATTCTAGAAGCCCTGTATATGTGAGAATTGTGGCCAAAAATAAAGTCAACTACAAGTATAGCAACAAATGTTTGTAGCAGCAAAGTTTTATATAAAAAAATACTAAAATTAAAAAATCTTTAAAAAAAAAAATCACATAAGATACCTCTCTTACATAGTAATAAAAAATATTTTGAATTTATGGTGTTAATGCATAACACACCCATAGATATGCAACCCCTGAAGATGGTCTCAGATGAGGTTGAAAGGAAAATTTAGAATTTTTCTTAATTGATTTTCTAGAGCCACCAAGAAATTAATTTGTGGATTTGAAAGGATTAAACTAAAATAAATAGATATAATATGTCTAAATTACTTAACCAAACATACATACATACACACACACACACACACACACACACATATATATATACATACACGCAGTACTTATTGGAAAGTGCTCAATATCAGTGATAACATATTAGTTGGATTGATGTGAGTTTGTGACCCTGGGTTTTACACTATTTGCGATCATCAGAATTTCTCTGACGATTGCAAATAGCATGAAACCTAGGGTCACAAACTCACATCAATACAACTAATATATATATAGGATGAAATTATATTGAATGAATGAGTTAATTCTACATTTAATAAGTCATTTTTCTTGCACCACTGAATTTATTAAAATATCACAAAATCTGTAGTTAATTTATAAGATATGTCCAGTTTTTTTTTGGTGGGGAGGTTATCTACTAGTGATCTGCTTTCATAAAACCAAAAGTGGAGGGGGACATTAATTTGGAATAGTGAACTTTGAAATAATTTTAGTCAGTTTGTGTTAAGCCATGTTTTACACAATATGTTTTTTATACATTGTTTAGCAATTCGTAAATTTAATTATTTCTTAATGCTATAAACATTTAGTGGGTACTCCTATTTGAATTTGGATTCATGTTTTTTTTAAACAGTGAAAAAAAACCCCACATGTCTATTCCAATATGTGCACCCACTAAATATGATGTTTATGGTAATAATGTGGAATTAAACGTTCAATAATTACATTAAAAAAATTAACGGATATAGGCTTTGAAAGATTCCACTGAAAAGATGTGCATTTCTTTAAAAAGGGTAACTGAGCTTTTGCTGTGAGGGCTCTCATGGCTGAATGGTTTAAGGCACATCTAGCTTCAAGGTGATTTTTAGCTCAGATGAAAAGGGAAACCAGAATTTGATTTTTGCTAAGAGAAAGATTTTTTTTTTTTCAATAGTTTTGATTGCCCAGGCTGATAGGTGTGTTATCATAGCTTAAAAAAAAATTAGTATGTTTAGTAGGCATACCTAATGTTTATACTTCTGAAACATCTGCACACACAAACATTTTATTTAAAGTTTGTCAGTTTTTAATTATCTATCCTTAAACATCTTTAAATGGATGTTTGTGGCAGAAATCAAGTAATGTTCTTAAAAAGGCAAAAATATTTAGATTTGTGAATTTTCCATTCTTTTGTGCTGAATTTTTAGATCTTGCACATAACTTTGTTTTGCTTTTTTTGTCTGTCTCCTGAAAAAGCTTTCTTGATTTATTTTTTAATCTGATATCAACCAAAGAGATCAAACAAAACCTTTCCATCTGAGGAAATAATTTTTTTTTGCTTTCTGAGCTAAAATAACTTGTTGTTTGCTTGAATTAGCCAGAGTTTTATTGTATCTCCAATGTAAATGAAAGAGGCACCAAAGCTATTGGGGAAATCCTTTCATTCACTCAGCTCTTTGAATGTCTCTACCTGTATGATAAAACTATCATAGAGCAGTTGTTAACAAGCTAGTCTTGTAGATCTGTCACTTTCATATTGAGTTCAATCCTTACTGTGACAAAACTAAGGCTGTGTCAATTCTGGTTGTCTTTTTTTGAAAGCTGAAGTAAGGAAGGTTAGATTAAAAAATTAAATGTTCACCTAAAAAGAAAAACAAAGAAGAAAAAAAAAAGCAACTGACAAACAGTTCCTGAAGATAAAAGATCTTAGTTAAAAAAAAAAAAAAAAGATTATTTAACAACAACAATAATGGATAATTGAGTGACATAAAAAGATAAATGTTTAAATTTCTCAAGTGATGCAAAAGAAAATCACATTCACTAGCATTTGTTGGGATTAACTCCTTCTCATTGTCGGGATCAGTAATTGTCTTTTATAAAACACATAGGCGATTAGGGATGAATAACAAGGAAATAATGGGATTTAGTTTTTCTTGCTTTCTTCTCTAATCGGGCCCTTTTATCTATCACCAATTATACTGAAAATAATTGTTTGTGGATCTCAGAAAGATGCAGTCTTTATTATTTCAACTTGAATCCAGCTACCAGTGCATTGAACCAACCATTACATTGAAATCATGTTAATTCTATTAGATGTTGCAAAATAACAAACAAGAACATTTTTCTTTTAAAACAAAATTTTATTCTGTGATTGAAAAAGGATTTTCCTTTTTATTTGGCCATGTTTCAAAATTTGCACATGAAAAGCTTTGTGCTATGCGAAAATAAATTTATTTGGGTATAATTTTCATAAAGACAATCCTTCATGAATGTTCATTCTCTGTAAGCTGGAAGAGTTCCCTGAAGGAATTGCTATCAATGGTCATGTGAATGATATCCACTACACCAATGAAACAACCCTTTATACAGGCTCAAAAGAAAGTCTCCATTAAGCTCTTAGACCAAACCAGAGTATCTTGGGCAAAACTTAATTTTCTTTGAGTTGATTTATAAACCATATTTTATGAACCAAAATGCCATCTTACTTGTGATAATCAAGAAATTGACCAAGTGGACAGCTTCAATTATGAAGGCTTTCCATGGTTAAAAAGCCAGGTAATGAGAGCAGACTATCTTTGCCCTTCCCTTCAAACCTACACATCTCTGGTACATAGCACAGGGGACCACTAGTCAAAGGGTGTATCACCTATGGCACTTCAGATGACACAATAAAAAACAATCTATTGGAAAGTCATTTCAACAACAAGCTTCTTTTGCAGAATGAATTTCAATCTTTTAGATTTCCAAAATCTAAAATAGGACATTTTTCACGTACAACACTTGTGAGAGTGCATCTTATTCTCATCAACTTTTGAAACATGGAATTAATTTAAGCCGCCACCACCAAGAAAAGCATCTGGCTACTGATGGCTGTTTTGTGAATAATTCTGAAAAATAAGTCATTCAATTTTTCAATGCAACAATATCAAACATTTTGTAAACCCAAGCAGTTTCACTTCTCGGATTGCATTAAAATTTTTCTTTTTAATCTTTATTATGCACACTGCATTATTAATATTACTTCCCTTTCTACTGCATTCTTTTTCAAAGCATCTCAATTGCAGTAGCCTTATTGTTAATTTCACTCAATGAACAACACAACTATGAAATTCAAGCACACTATTGTTCAGAGATCAGAGTCACCTTCAGTGACAGGATAAACTTTTTGTACAGAAAAGGAAGTCACGGAGTGATAACGGTTAAACAAAGTTTTTTTTCTTTTTTTATAATACAGTTTCATTTTTCATCGAAATTTTTAGAATTGTTTTCTTAACTTCTTTGCTATACAAATAATAAAAAAAAAAAGCAAGGACCAAAGAGCCATGTATGGATTTTATTAAATATTTGCTCGAAAAAATTTAATAAAATCAATCAAATTCATTTACTATTAATAATTAACAAACTTGTAGATTATTATCTTCATCATTTAATGTTTTGCCTGATCTAAAATTGCTCAACAATTGGTCTGTACTGGAACTCTCTTCATAATCTCTCATTTTATTTTCAGAGTTCAGAAACAGAGGAATCAAAGCCAAAGCCAAAACCAAAAAGTAAAAGCAGTTTGAATACTGGTAAGTAAGATTAATATTCAAATCAATTCTGTCAATAAACTTCATAAGGTTTTTGGTTTTCAGTTTTTCAAACAAGCTTTCTTAATTCTAAACTAAAACATTTTCCTACTCTCTGAACAAAAACTCACAAATAGCATAGAAAATAGAATTGATGAAAAATATGTTACTCAGAAATCAAAGCTCACAAAACAGAACAAGTGTTTGTGATAAATCATTTTACCAAAAAAAAAAAAAGGATTGATATGTTCAAGAGAAAAATTTTGGGGAGGAAAAAGAGTTGGGAAGAATCTCTCTCTCTCTCTCTCTCTCTCTCTCTCTCTCTCTCTCAGCTCTCATCATTTCAGTCAATAAAATTTTCTTTTCTTTTTGTACAAGATTGACATTTAAATTTTTGATAATTATTTAAATAATGAAAGAAATTTGGTAACACTTTCTTGTTTGGGTTTACTTTTACTTTCCATGTACAAAATGGTACATTTTTTTGCTTTCATTCAACAAAAATTAAATAAGCAAGCATTTTGAATTTTATAAATATAGTCATAAACCTACCTGAATAAACAGTAAGAAAAAAAGTTTTTGAAATAAGCAAAGATTTTTTATTGAAATGGTTATGAAGTCATTGAAAGGACATTGTGCTTAATGTTGTTTGTCTCCTCCTCCTCCTAGCCACACATCATTTCATTTTCTTACATTCTTCTGTATTGTCCTTGGAGATGTCAAAATCCCACAAGTTATTATCCAAGTCTTCCTCCTTTTCAGACTCGATTCTATGTTGTCAAACTGTTCTCTAATATATCCAAGTAATCAAGTTATCTTAATGGGGTTTGCAATCTGCTACAAGATTCTTGCTGTTATTGAGACACACATCATTTGGACGTGTGTGCCTCTAAGCTGTCCAAGATTTTCTCTTTGGCTAGCATCCATAAACAGATTACGGAATTGATATTGGTCCAGAGTGTAAGTAGCACAATTCTTCCAATCTCTGCCAACTAGTTGAGTAGAGAGTACTATCTGAACATAAATTAGAAACAACTATATTTTGCCAACCAATTGTGAGCATTATAGCCTTCTTGGTAACCGAGAGAAAACATTGTTCAAAACTTTGTAACAAAAAATGAAGAATGCTGATTTTTCTGGGCAAATTGTTTCCACTTGTAGGATTAGCATAATGCAATCTTCCTCTTAATCTCATGCTAACTTGATAAATATTTCTTATTCCATTTAAGTACATTTGCTTCTATTTCAGAGTATAAAAATCAAAAAATCAAAGTTTCTTTTAACATTTTTCTATTTTAAATAAAATTTTTTTGTATCTCTCTTGAATGAAAATGTAATATTTGATTTATATTTCACAGTTAAACTTTAAATAAATAATAATCAGAGGTTGGGGTTGGCTAAGATTTTACTTATAACTTAAATGTAATAGACTAATGCCAGGTTTGTGACTTAACATTTTTCCTCATCAAAATACTTCAAATTGTCCTGGAATTAAAATGTTTATCATTTTTATTTGTTACTAGTATAATAGAAAAATTGTTAAAATGTTTTGGAAATAAATGAATCTATTTTGACTCATTCAATCTTTAATTAGTGATCTCCATGTTCTGCAGACACCATTCTGAAATTTGTTTTTATTGCAAATATTGTTAAGTTGTAACAGAAAGTTAAAATACTAAAGTTTGTTTTTGCACTTATTCATTTTTCAAACTAGTTAAATTTTATTATAATTTTTATAAAAATCACAACTTTATTTTTATTTGGTTAAATCAACTGAAATAATTTTACATGGAAATGTTTTTAATTTTCATCTCTGAGTAACTTTTATTATAACTTATTAAAGAATTGTGCTCTATGCTTTCATTTTTCTATATGAAGAATATTAGCACATTCCAACTATTCACAATCAAGAGTTTTAAAGTCAAAAAAATTCAAAAATTATAATTTGCAATTACCTGCCTCACATTATGATTAAATTTTCTGTCTGTATTACTTTTTAAATTCTCTCTTGTATTTTCAATTTAGTTTATAAACAGAAAACATAAGAAATTCTTTTCTTATACCAAAAATTGAGTGAACAAATTTTATATAGTCAAGTCAAATTAGTCCTTTTAATTTGATCCTCACATTTTTAACATTTATCTCGAAATGTTACAAATATCTAAATTTAAGTCCTTCATTTTTCATTTCCCAGTTTCAAAAGAAGCATTTAAGTTTCTGTGTATGTATGCATGTACTGTTTATTAAAAACTCACTACTGTTAGTGAGAAGTAATGGAATTTTTAAGAAATTAGTTGCTTCTAAAATGAATATAATAATTCAAATTTTTTCAGATTAAATTTCTTTCTCCAAAAACCTAACCAATTGCATATTCCATCATCTCAAGGATGACATTAATTTTGAGACCTGATTAATAATCACTCTTTCTAAAGGATTTTAAAATGTTTTAACCTTTTAATAGAGAATTCAATAATTGGGTGTTGTTGAGTAGAAAAAGTAAACTGTTATGGTAATAATAGCTGTTTTTCTACAAGGAAACATTACTACTTTTGGCTGAAATTTTAAAATCTTTCTCTTAAAACAACTTTTTCAAGTCCAGTAGCTGTTACTACTCTTTCCAGTATTAATGGGGGTTTCCTTTCAAACCTTCTATTTGAAGTAGTATGAAATGTTAACATTTTTTTTCTTTAAATTACATGTTATCCATTTAAGTTGTTGTTGCTGCTGCTGTTGTTATTAGTCCTCAAATGATGTGATTTCTGTTGTTTGGTACAATTCTTTGTTTGTGAATAAGATTTCATTCAGTAAATCATTACATTTTCTTTGGTATAAGTTTCACTTGAAGAGAAAATGTTCATAATTCTCCTGGAAACAAAACTGAATTTTGCTATTTTCAGAAAAAAAGATAAAAAAAAATAAATGAATGTTAATGTAACAGTGAATAGAATTCTTGTCATTGACAATTACAGTTGCTCAACATAAAGGCAATTTTAAAATTTGAAGTTTTAAAGATATTCAGATATTGAAGCTTTTTCATTATTTTGGAATTTTCTAGCATAAAAAAATGATTTTTTTGACTGAAACCAATGCTAATCTGAAGGTATTACTTTTGGTTTGATGATGTCATGTTTAAAGAACAAATTCCTGCTGACAATAATAAAGATGAGGTTTCTCTCCAGCCCATTGAGGACTGTACTTGTTGTTTCATGAGATGCAGAGTAAAACTTCCCATGGATGAGACTCATTTGATCTGAGGATAATAAAAAATGCAAAAGTTGATGGTTTACATCACTCATTTACTGTAAAAAAACAAAAAACAAACAAAAAAAAAAAATTACTTGATGAAAAGAAAGCTTTTTATTCCTGTTTAGTAGACTTGCAAATGATTGGATATTGTACAATTTTCTATTGAGCATCCATGAGGAAATCAAATTCCTTCTTTAGATTTGCTTGTGAGGCTGGTGTTGCATTGTCTCTTTTTGCTAAATATCTGCCATTTTAATTAAGATCTGAAAAAAAAATGCTTTAAAAATTATCCAAAATAGTCAATCTACTAAATTATCAGTGACCTTTCTAAAACAGAGTATATAACACTTATTTTTCTTGCCTTTGTGAAATTCATAAAGTATGGAATAATAAACATGTCACTCAGTCATTGTCACTATAAAATATAAATCTTCATTTCATGCTTGTTGGTTACTTTTAAAACTATGTATTTTCAATTCAAGATTTTCCAAGGGATTTAATCATTTTTTGAAATCTTTTTTTTTTCAACCTAATTTTCATGGAAACATCTGTAATAACTAACTTTTGACTTAGCTTGGACACTTGTTTTGTTTTTTATTTCTTCTCACAAAAACCAATTGATTGATGAGCCAAGGTTTTTCTGTTTCATTTAATACACAGAAAATAAAAAATATTCTTTTGAGGAATAAAGAACAAATGGGAAACATTTATAAATTTAAAATGTTTTGCTTTTATTAAAGCTTCAACAAAAATGAGATAAGTTCAAAGCCCTGGTAAAACGGAGGTTGGGTGATGCCAGGAGGCATCCCAAATAGCCCTGGATCTCCAAAAACCTGTTACTCATTCACCAGGTATGGCACTCCGGAAGAGGATTAAATTACTCCCACCTAATAACAAAGGGGAATGGCAGGATTTTGATAATGACATCACAGAGATTTTGCAAGTGGCTGCAAGAAGATATTTAGACCAATGTTTAAAATTTCTGACAACAATAATGCATGACAACAGAAAGTTTTGGCTTTGTTGAAAACACAACATCAGGAAAAAAGACTTAAAATTTGAACAGAAGAGAGCACAAGATAAAAGAACTGAGGAGTGAAATCAGAACATTCAGGAAACAATTTAAATTGGCTTATACTGAAGAAATGGAGTTACGTAACATCCTGAGATATAAATTGAAGAATTTATACAGATTGGAGTGGCACAGAAGAAAGAGGACAGAAAGGGCAAGGAAACAATCCAGTTTCATATCAAATCCATTTGGCTTCACTAGGTCTCTCCTTGGAGATAAGAGGAGTGGCACTTTAGAGACATCAGTTATCTTCAAAATTTCTTCAGTGATCCGGCAAGGAATCAGGAATTGGGCCCAAATTATCTGTTGATTACCCAGGAGCCCCTGAGGCATAAATTTTACACAGAGACCCCAACCTGGAAAGAAATTCAGATCCTTATTTTCTGTGACCAGAGCATTGAGATCTGCATCGTCATTGGGTCCTAGTGGAGTCCCTTACATTGTATACAAGTGGTGCATGGTAATACTCCAATTTCTGTGGAAATTGTTAAGGGCAATCTAGAGGGGAGACAGAATTACTGCACAGTGGAGGCGAGCCAACAGGATGTGAATTCCTCAGTGAGACTCCTCAAAAGAGATTGAACAATTTTGTATCATTTCTCTACTTAGCACCGAGTGCAAGATCTTCTTCAGAATCTTGGCCAAACAGAAAGAACAAGGGTGACTTGAGTCTTATGGATGGTTGGACCTCACAAGTGCCTATGGGTCGATTCCACACAAGCTCATGGGTGAAACTTTAGAATGGCACCCCATTCCTAGTATCATTGGCAACTTAATCATGGACTATCACAATAACTTTCAGGTGAGAGTAATGTCAAGAACCACTACGTCTGCGTGGCACAGACTAGAAAGAGGCATCATAACAGGTTGTATAATATTGGTAACACTCTTCACCTTGGCTATGAATATGATTGTCAAGGCTGCAGAGAGAGAGAGAGAGAGAGTGCTGTGGACCCCAGTCAGAGTCAGGGGTCCAGAAGCCACCAATAAGCACTTACATGAATGATCTTACAGTCACAACGAATTGTGTAATAGGTGGTAGGTGGTTCTTGAAAGGAACATGAACTGGGCTAGGATGAAATTTAAACCAGCTAAATCAAGGTCTCTAGTGATTAAAAAAGGCCAGATCACCAACAAATATAGATTTATTGTTGCAGGAACATATATTCCAACACTCTCAGAGATACCAATCAAGAACTTAGGCAAGACATCCAATAGTAGTCTGAAAGATACCAAATTATTGACAACCTAGAAACAGCTTTATTAAAAATTGATAAATCACGCCTGTCAGGTCAATTTAATGTGTGGGTATTTTAACACTTATTATTACTCAGAGTATTATATCAGCTTCAACTATATGAAGTCCTGCTCACTATGGTGGAAACTTTGGAGAGGAAAAGAACAATGTGCTTGAGAAGATGGCTTGGATTACCTAAGAGTTTAAGCAGTGCTGTACTGTATGGTAACACAAATGCACTAAAGCTACTACTTAGCAGCCTTTAAAGAGGAGTTGCTAGTAAGCCGGACTAGGGAGGTCCTCCAATTCAGAGAATCTAAAAACCCAAAAGTGAGAGGAGATCCGGATAAAGAGAAAATGGAGTGACATGAAGGAATTAGTTGTGGCAGAAGAGAGGCTAAGACAAAAAAACCTTAATAGGAATTACGGCAAAAGGGAAAACTGGCTATTTTCCCAGTAAATGATATGATAAAGCCCAAGGTAAAGAAAGGCACCAGTCAATACAAAATGAAGTCCAAGCAAGTACCGAGGAAAACTGTTACTGTAGAATGGTTGGACTTTGCCAACAAGGAGCATGGATGAAATGGGAAGAAATTTAACAGTGCAAGATAAATTGGTCAAATTGCTGGTGCACTGACTTCAATAGAATACTGTTTCTAATGAAATCAGTCTACAATGTTCTCCCAAATCCAGCAAATCTAAATATATGGGAAATAAATGAAATGCCCAGCTGCGTTCAATGTGGAAGAAGAGAGTTGTTGCAGCACATATTAAGCAGCTGCCCCAAGGCTTTATGGGATGGTCAGTATCATTGGTGCCACAATCAGGTCCTTAGAGCCATAGCAAATGCAGTCATGACATCAGGTCATGCAAATTTAAAGTAGGGTGTAGAGAGCCATTAATACATTTTATTAAGGCTGGAGGAAATAAAGCGAAAACAGGAAAAAAATACCCCAAATATGCTTTCAACGGCACTTGATTGGCAGATGGTCATGGCCCCGAAAAAACAACTGAAATTCCCAAGTCACTTAGTGCAGACAACACTTCACCCAGACCTATTAATATATTCCAACAGCACAAAGAAATGAATAATTTGGGAATTATCAGTGACATGGGAGGAGAATATCCTGCCTGCTAATGAAAGAAAGCATGGTCAAAAGATGCCAGCAAAATGGTTGGAAAACCTACTTTGATCTAACAGAAATGGGGCGCAGAGGTTTTGTGGGACACTCATTAAGCAAGACATTAGTGAAAATTGGAATCATAGGAGCAGCAAAAAAGAAAGTCCTGACTCAGCTGAAGAAGGATTCCGGTGGATATGACTAAAAAGGAATGAACTGTGGATTAAAGCATAAGACCTTACAATGAGTGAAACGGTTTTTTTTTTCCTCCCCTTTTGTTAAGCAAGTTATCTCGCATTTTCTGGCTGGGGCAGAATTGAAGCCAACAGTGTGTTTCAGTTTTAAACACTGTAGTTAGGCATTCACAGGTGAGGAGCCTAAGGGCTTTTAAATAGGTGGACTAATTGCATAGAAATAATTTCAATTTTTCTTTTTTGTTACCTTGTTTACCAAGAAAGTTGGTCTCAAATAGCTTTCAAACCCACAAAACCAATGGATTTAATGTCAATCAAGTTTAATATAGTCTCCCCACAACAAAACATATGAAGCCTGCCCTGTTGGTTTTGACTTTCCATGACACTAAAGGCCTGCGGTATAGCATTCACAAACTTGTTCAAGTTATTGTCAGGTGTGTTTGTTTTTTCTTTTTTCCCTTATAGCAAAACTGACAGGTTAGTAAGTGAATGCATGGACATAGGTTAAGGAGAATATAACATAATACAGCAATTAATGTTGCATGGAGTTTTAATTTTTTTTTAAATGTAAAATAGACTTAACATAACATTGGCACATGTGCAAGTAAGGCAAAACAAAATTTGATTGGCTAATGCAAATCTCAATGCCATTATAAAAGTAAGATCTACATCCTGATATTTTAATTGTTTGTACATCATGAAGCAAGTTATGTGGAGAGGCGGCCTGTCAACAAGTTGGTGTACCTGGAAGAATGGATCTGATGTTGTAATATTCATAATGAAGCCTGGGTAACATCACTGAAGACCTCTACCGTTTCATTTTATAAATGTATTTCAAGAATGGAGAAAAACAAAAATCCTGGTATTTTTTTTTTTATTTTTTTTTTTTTTTTTGTTTTTTTTTTTCATTGGTTAAGCAGATTGCACATGCATTTGACTTATCAAACAGCATTCATGTGTGTAAGTCTATCATAATTCTAGTTTGTCTGTGTCTGATTCTGTATATTTGCACGTGTATCTGTGTAGGAATTATTTACGTTTGGTGGTTGTCCGCATATTGATTTGGGGATGTTTTTTTTTATGACAGCAGTTGTGGTAGATAGACAGACTTACATTAGATTCTTTAAGAATGGATTTAATAAAGGTTGGTGATATAGTGTTCTTGACATGTGTTTATAGTTGGTAAGATATTTATCAGGATTCCCTCAAAGTATTTTTTACGTAAAGAATTATTTTCTTTTTTAGTTAGGGTGACATTTGTAAAATCAAATTTATGGCCAGTTTTGTTCATGTGTATTATTATGGAAGCACAGTAGAATAATAGATAACAGCTCAGATTGAGAAGCCGAGTTGGAATTCCAGTCGATTTCATTACATTCACTTACAAATACCCTTAGGAAAAGTATAAATCAATCTCTTCTGCCCCCCAGCTATGAGTAAATAGCAGGGCAGACTGGGTCCTAAGGCTTTGGGTGGCAACCAGTCTAGAATAACAACTCTGAATTCAAAAACCGTATGTAGTTCTGGCAAAGTAAATACTATGCAGCTAATGAAAGGAACATGGAGTTTACAATGACCCTATCGATCCCGACTGTGCACACACACACATATATACATATATATATATGTGTGTGTGTGAAAGGGTCAAAAGAGAGATTACGATTAAGTTTAAAGTGTTGTCCTAACATAGATCTCTCATATGCTCATAGAAGCAGGCTTTTAGATTTCAAAATATAGGTGTTTCTTTATTGCAAGCACTTTTTTTTTTTTAAGCGTTTCACCCCAAGCAAGGCGGGAAGCCACTAGCATGCAAGGGGTTACAGAGAATTGGAGTGAGTCCAAATAGGAGTGATAGAGGAAAGGATGAAGAGAAGGATAGGGGATAGATCAAGGCATCTGGAAATGTCGATTGACATTACATTTGAATAGTTGGAGATTATAGCTATCAGGGAAACAGGAAAAGGGGAGGGAGTTCCACAGGCGAGAGGTGCAAGACATGAAGCTACTGGCATAGAAGAGACGGCTACATTTAACAGTTTCGGCAGTGAACTGGTGTGAGCGAGATGCCAGCCTAGTAGAACGCTTAAATTCATGAAGTCTGGGAACCAACGAAAGCAGCTCATCGGAGCAGTTACCATGAAAGTATTTGTAAAAAAAAGAAAGAGGGAGCTGACTGCAGACAAGGTGCTAGATCAGGGCCAATTACATTGCATATCCGCCTCTGGATCTTATCAAGAACCTTGAGACAAACAGAAGGGGCACCAGACCATATATGGCAGCAATACTCCATGCAAGGGCGAATGATTGATTTGTAGATTTGAAGGATCGACTCCAGCGAGAAAAATTTCCTGGCGCGGCACAGGGAGCCGACTTTCCTTACGGTAGACGAAGCTATTGACTCAATGTTTTTGTTCCATCTCAGGTCAGCAGTCAATGTGAGACCGAGCAGTCGCAAAGAGGGGCTATCAAGAAGTTGGGCAACAGACATTCTAATTGGGGGTAGGGATGGTTCTCTGTGATGAGTAATAGAAAGCAGTTTTGTTTTTGAGGCGTTAAAGTTAACCAGCCAATTCCTGCCCCAGTTCACAACCAATTGGAGGTCCTTTTCGAGACGAACAACCAGGTTAGTTTTGTCAACGACACTAAATTTGTTTTAAAGGCAGGAGTAAATTGTAGTGTCATCCACGTAGATGCCTACTTGGAAATCCATGACGTCAGGAAGGTCGTTGCTGAAGATAAGGAACAGAGTAGGGCCTAGGATGGAGCCTTGGGGAACACCAGCATTTATGAGATAGGAGCTGGAGGAGAATCCGTTGAGAACGACCTTCAATACATGGTTTGACAGGAATGATTGTATTAAGTCAAACAATGAACGTGAAATTCCATAACCCTGAAGCTTGCGAAGAAGGCCGGCATGCCAAACCCTATCAAATGCTTTGGAGATATCAAGAGCCACAGCACGAGCTTCTCCGTTATTATGAAGGGCTTGATAAACAATTTCAGTGATGGCCATAAGCACGTCAGCTGTAGACCGGGCAAAGTGGAAACCATATTGCTTGTTGGAGAGCAGATCATGGGATGTAAGGTGCTTAACCACTTTGGTGTTGATTAAAGCTTTGAAGACTTCTGCCGAAGAGGGGTAGGAGACTGATAGGTCAGTAATTAGAGGGGTCAGAAGTATTTGATAAACCCTAGCATCTGAAGTGGTGTTAGATGTATTTTTCTTCCTAAAGAAAAATCTTTTCTTCCTTCTTCTTGAAGGTGGTGGTAAAGACCATAGTGTTGGGGATAACTAATTTATTTTCAAATTCTGTGCACTTTGTATGCTCATCTTCTAGCATTAAGGATAAAATGATATGGACAGTGAAGAGGTCTAAATGTTTTTAAAGTTATTTCTCTTTCACAACGGAGCTGTTTGTAAGGATGTTCTTCCTCCACATCACATTAGCTCAGTAATATAAGTATCAGTGAGAACTCATCAACTATTGGAGACTCAAACTGATCAGCACATGCCAGTGCAAGTGTGATAATTTACATAAGCTGGTTAATACATCTGGTTCAGAGATTGCTGAACATATACTTAATAGTCCCGGTTGTGCGTTATCATTTAGCAGGGATTCTTTCACAATAATCAGTAAGGTACACTCTGATTATCCCTTAAACATTTTAGAGACTATATACAAGGGTCATTCAATAAATAAGGTGAATTTTTCGGCATAAGGACTTCTAATACAGATAGAAGATTACTTTTCTTTTCTTTTTTTTTTTTTCAACATAGTCTCCCAGCACTGACACACTTTTCCCATCTGTGCACAAGCTTCCGTATTCCCTCAGCATAAAAATCTTTGGACTGATGTCTCAGCCAGTCACTCACAACACTTTTGACTTCATCGTCACTTTTAAACTTTGTGCCTCTCATGAACGCTTTCAAGGGACCAAACAGGTGAAAGTCTGAAGGGGCAAGATCTGGGCTGTAAGGGGGATGAGGGAGCAGTTCCCAGGCCAGCTCGTTGATGGTCTGCACCGTTTGGGCTGCTGTGTGAGGACTTGCGTTATGATGCAAGATGACTCCTTCTGACTGATGACCCCTGCATTTGTCTCAACAGATAAGCTCAAAGTCCTTGCAATGTCATCCATTGTCACTCTTCTGTCAGACTCAAAGAGGTCATTGACTGATTCGATCACCTCAGGAGACCTCACTTCTGTAGGCCTACCAGGCCTGTCTTCATCCTCAACACTGCTCCGTCCTTCTTTAAACAATTTAGCCCACTTGTAGACATTTTTTTGGCTGAAACATGTGGCACCATACACAGTTGACTTTCTCCTATGAATTTCAACTGGTTTGCACCCTTCAGCAACCAAAATCTTGATAACTGACCGCTGTTCAATCCTGGAGCATGCTTCTTGGTCAGCCATCTTTGTTAATCGCCAAAACTCTCAAAGTTTTTTTTTAATCTGCAAAAGAAATTAAACCCATGTGAAAAAGAAGTAAAACAAAAAAAAGAATAAATAAGAGTAAGCTTCTATCTGTATTAGAAGTCCTTATACCAAAAAATTCACCTTATTTATTGAATGACCCTTGTATATTGAGACCATGCACCCTTCTCACTGTAAGCAGAAAGAGTATGATTTCTTCTTTCTTTCTGTTGATTCCCTGTTTGATTTTGTTATTAGACAGTCTCTCTTTATATATATAATTCCTTGTAATAAGACTGTGTATGTATGGGGAGGGAATATATGTATACATGTGCATGCTGACAGGAATACACATAATACAAAAAAAATGGGAATATATCTAAGAACACACAGGGGTCATTAAAAGATAAAAATACAGATATCTTTCCTCACCCTTTCTCGGACCAGTCTTAATTGTTTTATTACCCTTCACACAGGAGAACTTTCTTACTGTCAGTTCAAGAAAGACATTTGTGTCACTACCACATGAAAAAAGAGAATGTTTTACATCGAAAAACATAAGGAAAATTAATTCATTTTAATAGTATGTGGAAATATTGACTCTTTGCCTAAAGAATGTCGGAAGACCCAAAACATGTGTTGCAAAATAAAGCATGATATATATTTAAAAAAAAACAAAAAAACACATTACAACCAAAAACATTTGTGGTTTCTCTCTTTTTTAATATATGCACTTTTCTCTCATTGGAACAACTGTAACCTCTTCCCTTGTATATATATATATATATATATATATATATATATATATATATGTGTGTGTGTGTGTGCAGATATGTAGAAAAATAGGAAGGAACACATTAGGTAAATAATCCGGAGTTCTTTAGTATTTTTGATTTTAATTTTAAAAAACAGTGCTCCATACAGAAGTAGAGCTTAAATTATAATTATTTTTTAAAAAATAATATGATTCCTTTGCTACATAAGAGTTCTCATGTTTCAAAAACGAGAGCCGAAACCCTCAATATAATTATTAAAATTAAATTGAATTAAAGTATCAAGCCCTGTTTCATCCTCAAGCGAAAATTTAGGAATAACCAATCTTTAAATTTACACATCTTTATAAGCATGTTCATTCGAAAAATTAATTACTATGGAAATGGCTGGGGCGACCATTTTGATAAGGGGCCTAAGAGTTAATTTTTATCCACATATCAGTCACCTTCGGAAAGAGGTCAAGCCAAGTCCATTTTCAAAGTGAATGATGGCGGTCATGTACGCACGTAGTCTGGTCAGTCACAGTGAAAGATAGCTTTTGGCACCATAATATGTCGTTAAATGTCTAGAGAATAATGATGCAAATATTGTCCATTATATCTAGGTTGTTGTTGTTGTTTTTAATTAGCATTTCAATTTATTCATTATCAATGACTGCAGGCCTAGCAGAACATTCTTAGTTTTCAGGTTCAAAAGGTCCCCTTCTGAACCTAGCAAACAGTCCTCTCACCCATGACACTGTCTCTATAAATGCACATATCGTTTTTGCTGTTTGTACAGCCTTCTTTACATTTCCAAAAATAAAAGAACATCTCATTTTCCTCTATTTTCACAATCCACACACAAAGATGCATTTAAAATCTTACTTTACTGAATATATATATATATATATACACACACACACACACACACACTTGAATTTTTTCTTTTTACATGTCTACAAACCACCTTACAATTGATTTTCTACTAACACAAGTTCAAAGTGAACTATAATAGAATGTTAGTACATGGACCATGAGGTTATAGTCACTCACAAAACTGTGCAGATACAAAGTTTAAGCAGATTTTAATTTGATGATAAAAATTTAAAAAAAAAAAAAAAAAGTTTACACAATATTTTTCAGGATTGTTTCAGTTTTTTCTAAACCCATTTTTTTAATTTAATTTCAGAATATCATCCAATGGCTGGCAGTAGTGGAGGCACAACCTACAGACCTTCCAGACGTTATTTTTCTGGTGGATGAGGTTAAATTTACAGTGGAAACTTCTTAGCAAGCAGAAATTCAAGTCAGAAGTAAAGAAAACATTTTACTTGTCACTTAACTTTTTTTTTCTCTAGAAACTTATTTCAACGTGTGGAACGAAATATCAGAGGGAAATCGAACATTATTTCCTCTGTCGTAACTACAATAAAGGTTGAATTGAAAAAAGTAAAATGTTCTTTCCATTTTCCTGAATGAATTCTGTTTGCATTTCCACTGGACATTTTATGATTACAATCAGAGAATCTTTAACATTTTTTTTTTCTTGTATAATTGAATTTATCGGAGGAATTTCTGGTTTTTACAGATACTAGAGGAATCTTAAAGTTAGGGTTATGGTGTTGGATTTAATAAAGAAGGTATTATTTTAACAACCACCTTAAAAAATGCTGGGTGTCTAAAAGAAAAGAAAAATTCCTCACTTAAATTCAATGTTTCAATCAAGGATATGAAAGTGTTAATTAGGATGGTGACTTTGTAAATAGCTTTTGCAGCTACTGAAGTTACTTGATCAAAGATAGAAGATTGTAATTTATATATTAATCTTAAAACATTTGCATTTATTTTCCTTTTCAATTTTCGGTGAATGTAAAATATCAAGTCAAAATAAAGAAATCTTAAAACTTTTTTTCGTCGCTTGACGTTTTTGAAGTGGAAAAACAGCAGTGATACGGCAAGAATTGAAATGTTGCCGCAGAAATAAAACCTAGAATGTTTAAAAAACTGTCGTAAACTTAATGATTAGTGAACTGCACTAAGACAAGTCCTTTCAGAATAATTGGGTATTTATGTCAACAAAGGTTTGCTTTTGTCAGTGTTGGAAATGAAATGAAAGTATTTTATAAATTTGTTATTCACCCCTTCCTCAGGAAATGTGAAAGTCATCTTTCCTATATTTTCAGCTGAAAAGAACCAAAAATAACAACCTAAATATTAACTCTGTGATTAAAATAATCATTTGACTGATAACACTATTTATAAACTTCATATTCTATTATCTGTTTTTTTTTTCTTTTTGTTGGAAGTGGATTTCTTAGAAGAAAAATAAATTCTATAGGAAAGATAATATGAGGACGTTGTCAATAAGAAAATAAATATCTGGTTGAAAGGAAAGTCCTTGTTTTCTAAATGAATGATTATTTAGGAACCATAAGAAGTTTCCTTTTAATTGGATACCTTCTAGAAAAGCAATAATTTTACTAAACAATTTGTAATTTATTTCATATGCTATTGTTTGCCAATTACAAGTCCCAAGAAGCACTCAATGTAGAGGGTTGTTTGGACATAAGAATTTTAGATCATGAGGACAGGTAGGATAAATAACGGTTGACCCTAGACTTGAAAAGTAATGGAATCAAATGAAATTGTTAAATTCAGAAATAAAGTGTATATGAAGATAATAATGCTACAAAATCTCACGAGATTTGTCTTTAGTAAAAAGGAAAACATTGTAATTGTTAGAGAACTATGATTGTGTAAAGAACAATGTATTACATATGTGTTCAATTTGTTTTGCTTTTGGTGGGGGGAATTTATCTTGTTTGGAGAAAATAAAAGAATTTTCTCCATAGAAGTTATATTAACCTCCACTTTTCTACAGAGATATGGTCAAAGAGCCTCAGTAAAAATCTGAAGCCACAGATAGTAATAGTATTTTTCAGAAACATACATGAATTTGAATTAATTTCTTCTCATGTCTAATTAATCAATTAACAACAATTAATGAAATAGAATAATTATAACAAAATGTCCTGCAATAAAAGTTCTGATTCGCTCTTACTTTATTATCAGTTATTTATAACTTTGTGTGGTACACATATTTTAACATGTCCATATTTTTAAGAATAAATACCCTTGGGAAAGGTATGAATCCAGCTATGGATAAATAACAGGACAGACTGGGTCCTATAGCCTTGGCTGGTGAATGGTCTAGGAGAACAACAACAACTCTGAATTCAAAACCTGCAGATGATGATTTGGGAACTTTGTAGCATACCGTGCATTTCTGTTCTCTGTATTTGGTTCTGCATAATACTTCACCACCATATCAAATGATATGTGCGGGTAGCCTGGTTCTTGTTTCTAAGGACTGAGCTGCTTCACACCACTCATACATCAAAAACAACAGGAGAGTCCAGTATATATATATATATATATATATATATATATATATGTTAGAAGTTAGACCGAAAAATTGATAGTGCTTTTAAGTAAATTTCAAAGACAATATTTAGATGTGTAATTGAATAAATATATTTTGTTCCACTCCCTTTGTTTTTGTGCATATCCAGATTTCCAGCACCACTGTCCTTGCACTTTGGATCCATCCTAAGAGTTTATATTTATATCTGGATTAACTTTGGAAAGTGAAGACATTTATTTCAGTTTTGTTAAAGACGACTGACAAGGTATTGCGATTGAGTTTTTTGTGTAATTTTTCCTATGTTCATACAAGTGTTTTCTTTTCCAGACACAAAGTGTGTAAAAACTGTCTAAAAATACAAGTCTAATAACCTCATGCACATGTTTAAAAAAAAACTAAAAATAACAGAAGCATTAATAATAAAAATGGAAAAGCCTACACTCAATAACATTAACTATGAACACGCCCACAATGTGCCGTGTTTGGAAAATAAAACATTCCTATAACTTTCAACACATACATTAAAAAAAAAATCCTTGATAATGCCTAAAAGAATAGGCAAAAATGCTTGAATATGCAGCACTTTTGGATAGTTTTTACACACTTTGTGTCCAGAAAAGAAAAACAAGAAAAATTAAATGAAAAGCTTAATCACAGTACCTTGTCAGTTGTCTTTAATGAAACATGTATAAAAGAGGAATTGCTGCCCAAGTATACAATTATCTATATCTATATATATATACACGCACACAGAGGTATATGATTGGTATAGACAGAATAAAATTCCAATAACCAAAAATACTATTCTTAAAAGAGTGCTCAATACAGAGTAGAGAAAATAGTATTTATTCAAAAATTATAATATAAATATGTTGTAACATCTCGAGAAAAATAGTCATTTTGTTTCAACACTTCTGGTGTCTTATCAAGTGATGGTGTTGGTTATTTTGCAATCAACACCATCGTTTAACAAGACACCTGAAGTGTTGAAACAAAACGGCTATTTTTCTAGTGATGCTATAATTCTTGAATAAATACTGATATATGTATATATATATAAAGCACATTGCACTACACTAGCCAAGGAACTATAAACCATTCAGTAACAAGTACCTATAAGATGCGTGGACACAAGTTGTATTTGAGCAAAAAAAATAATTCAAATCAAGAGATTAAAAAAATACAAAACCATCTGAATGATAACAAACGTATGGCTTTAAAGGCTTTCGTTGAGAAGAAAATATGCCTCTTTTTACAGCCACTTTCTTTTTTTTTAAAGAGCGATTTTATGTTTGTCTTTTGCGATCTCAGCAATTTCAAGAGATTTTCATTTTGCCATTAAAACGTGTGTTTTCTGAATTACAAAAATCTGGTAGTCTTAGATACTGATGGCATTGCTGAAGGCCATTTTAGGCTTTGGTGATACTTAATTGTTCAAATAGCTTTAAAAAAAAATGTTTGGATTTTTTTGTTATCTTTATTAATGTTGTTTTTCTGAATTTCAAAACTACATGCTGTCTGTTCACATGGCAAATTAATAAAATATTATGACATTGTATTGTAACATTTTAAAAAAAAAATGTTTCACATTATTGCAGTTCGGATTAAAACAACTTTAAATTTACAACATAAATTCTGTGTGTCTGTTTGTGCAATACGCAATGCTTGACGTTGAAAAAAATCAATGGATTCTGAAAACCAACTTGACTTTTTCTCTTCAGTCACATGATGTGTGTGTGTCTAAATATGAGAGACTATAACATTTTCCCAAGTACTCTTTACCCTGAAGCAAAGAAAGAGGGAGAGAGAGAGAGAAAGAAAAACATGATAATGGAGAGATACTCTGCTTTCTTTTTGGTGATGGTTGGATCCTGCTAAGAGTAATAACAAAAAAATAATAAAAATACCACCACCACCACCGCAGTAGGATTGATATGAAAAGAAAAAGAAAAATTTGGA
This sequence comes from Acanthosepion esculentum, assembly GCA_964036315.1. NCBI lineage: Eukaryota > Metazoa > Mollusca > Cephalopoda > Sepiida > Sepiidae > Acanthosepion > Acanthosepion esculentum. The sequence goes on from OZ038491.1 coordinate 17,524,698, forward strand.
TATTTTCTTAATGAAGAAAACCATGATTAACATTCAACTGATTTCGATGCTACTTATTCTTGAAATGCTAGACTTATTGACTTTTCTTTATAAAACATTCATTTTTCTTTAGGGTTAATTTTGTTATCCAATCCAAATTCCTGTATGATTGAACCTGCTTGGCACATATTCTTTTGCCTAAGAAAGGAATATCATTACTGAATCCAAGATGTGTCTAGTTCATTTTATTGCCTGTCTAGCATTTGGCTCAACATCTAGACAAATTGAATTTTGTTAGACATGATATTTTATCATTGTATTTTCATCAACTTTGTCGTTGACATTTTCACAATGTTTCTGCTGTATTAACTATGCCCTTCTTCAGTTGTCTGTCCGAGAATATTGAATCTAACGGTTAAGTAATAATGTGCATGTTTTTGTTTTTTATACACGTCACATCTGGTGCTTGTGATGTTTTCTAACTTCTATGCTAAACTCGTAACCTGCCATTAAACTTTGTACTCACTCAAATCTCATGGGTAACATTTGTTCTGTCTTGATTAACATGCATGGTTTGCCGATTGTATTGACATTAGAATAATGTAGCACATTTACTAGGAACAAACTGCCTGCATGCAGATAGAAAAGGAATTGAATAAGTACAGAATAATAGAAAGAGGTATAAGACAAGGCCGCATCGTTTCACCAGATTTATTTAATCTATACATGAAGGCAATCCTGATGGAGAAGTCCTTCTCCAAGCATTTATCATTAGTGGACACAATCTTAACAACATAAGATATACAGATGACACCAAGTTGATAGCAGACACCAAAGAAAAATGTCAGGAACTCTTAGACAATAAAGGACAAGCTGGAAGAAAGGATTAATGGTCAATTGTGAGAAGAAAGAATGCATATTTGTTAGCAATCGGAACAGCCCTAGATGCAAGCTACAAATTAAAGATGTTGAAATCAAGCGCGTACAAAATTTCACTATGTGGGAATTGTTTTAACAGACAATGGAAAGTGTGACATAGAAATCTGAAGGCATATCCGAACAGCAAAAGATACCTTCCCAAAGCTAAACAGAGTATTAAGAAATGGGAAAATTTGTTAGAAAAAGGTGCTGAAATGTTATGTAATATAAATTTGCTAATATGACAGTGGGTGCTAGACAATTTCCTTGCAAATGGGGATGAGACTTTAGGCAAGAGAGATGTGGTTCTACAGAAGGATGATGAGAATACCATAGACGTAACATGAACAACAAGGAAATTTTAAAGAAAATTGTAAAAAAAAAAAATCAGGACAATTATACTTAGAACTAGAATGAGACAGATGAAATTTCTGGAGCACATAGAGAGGAAAAAAGCCTAAACCTGACAGGACATATTGAAGGCAAGAGTGGGGAGAGGAAAACGGCGAATAACTTCTAGATTTTGTGTAAATGGATGGCAGAACAGAGACTGGTACGAATAGGAAGAAGGCAAATATTAAGTAATGTTTGCTTCCTTACTATGAAGTATAGGAAGTTGTGGAGAACTATGATCGCGCACGTCCTGAAGAGACGCGGATTGTTGGAAGCATTCATTTGGCGGAAACTAGATATGAAAGATGAGAACAATTATTATTTTTATTTTAATTCAACAGGAGCTCACGAAGCTAACACAGAGGTTGGAAGACAACAAATCCAAGAAGTACGTGATGTATTTGAAAGGGGTGGGGGACTGACAGGACATATTGAAGTCAAGAGGGGTAGAGGAAAACAGCGAGTAACTTCTAGAGTTTGTGTAAATAGATGACAGGCTAGAGACCGGCATGGATAGTAAGAACTACGTGATGTAAGGCAAGGATGCGTCTTCTCACCGGACCTGTTCAACCTATACAGCAAGGCAATTCTGAGAGAATTGGAAACCCTACCGGGATTTAGCATTGGCGGCCACAATCTGAACAACATAAGATACGCAGATGACACAGTACTGATAGCAAACACGGAAGAGAAATCACAAAATCTCCTACAGAAGGTAGCGACGGAGAGTGAGAAGAAAGGGCTAAGCATAAACTACAAGAAGACAGAATGCATGGTCATCAGCAAGAGGAAGAGTCCGAAATGCGATTTGCAGGTCGAGAACACTAGAATCAAGCAGACGCAGAAGTTTAAATATCTGGGAAGCATCTTGACAGAGGAGGGTATCATGTTCTCAAGGATACATGGCACAGTGGATAAAGGCGTTAGTTAGATCCGGTGACATGACCCAAAGGGTGTGAGTTCAATAACTGGTTAAGGCAGTGGAGAACTTTCAGAGGGAAATTAACAGGAATATAACTGACATCCATTAGACATGGCACGTGGAACTAGAACAGTCTACCCCAGTGATCGAAATAAACGGTTCAGTTCGACATTCCAACCACCTGAAGCCGAAACGTTGTGATAAACATGGCGACAAAGATGAGGACAATAATCCGAATAATGTAAATAGTGTACATAATATCTCATCTCAGAAATATAGACAGCTGCAGAGGACTGTAAGTGCGACACTGACATCTGTAGGCGTATTGGGATGGTCAAGGACACATTCCAAGAGCTGAGCAGAGTATTGCGAGACAGGGGGATTTCTTTGGTAACAAAGAAAAGAATACTGAGCTGTTACGTGACATTTGTTCTTCTTTACGGCAGCGAATGTTGGACGATTTCCTCAAAGATGAAGAAGAGACTCGAGGCGACGGAGATGTGATTCTACAGAAGGATGCTAAGGATATCTTTGGACCCCAGCATGTGAGCAACGATGACGTCTTAGAGAGGTTACAAACAACTTAACATCAGAAAGAGGCAGCTAAAGTATCTGGGACACATGATGAGGAAGGAGGGCCTCGAGAATCTGATACTCATGGATAGAGGGAAAGAGAGACAAGGGAAAACAGCGCGTGACATACCTGACGAGCTTGAGCAGGTGGATGACAGAACGTGGTCTGGGTGGGGGGGAGCAGAGAGAAGGAGCTTGCTTCGAGCTGCAAGAGATAGAGGGAGGTGGAGAGCCATGATCGCCTACGTCCTGAAAGGACTTTGCACATAAAAAGAAAAAGAAAGATGCATTTGAAAGCGAGGCTGTATGTGCTCGTTCGGAATATTAGTCAACAAATACTCGGGGAAGGCGAGAGAGAGAAAAAAAGAAACGTACAACGAAAATCGTCCAGCCAAACCACGTGAACTAATCGAATTTTTTAACTTTTTACTTGTAATTATTTAATTTTAACTTCTGTTACCCTCGGGGCTTTTATTCCTTAACTAACACCGTCATTTGAGAGTTGCCATTTATTTATAAAGGCCATCGGCTTCAATCATTCTAATCGAACCATATGATTAAAAAAAATATTATTCAGAAATTTATAACCGACAACTATGGAGGTTAAACTTGACTATGAGTGGGGTGGGGTGGGACGGAGGGGGAAGAAGAGGAAGGAGAAAGTAGAACATGGAAGAAGAAGGCAGTGTCTCTGTAGCCTACTCCTCCTCCTACTACTAATAATATAACTACTACTACTAATACTCATACTACTACTACTAATAATAATAATACTCCTACTCATAATACTACTACTAATACTCCTACTCATAATACTACTACTAATACTTCTACTACTAACAATACTCATACTACTACTAATAATAATAATACTCATACTACTAATAATAATACTCATACTACTACTACTACTACTAATAATAATAATAATACTCATACTAGTAATAATAATAATTTTTTTGCACCTTACCAGGCCTCCGAAGAAAAGTCTGGCTATGGGACTGTTCTTCCCCGACATTGCTTACTAGCAGCCATAAAAAGAACGTTTGAGACTGTCGATAAAAATACTTGTTGAAATTGAAAAGTAATAATAGCGAACGATAAAATGATAGCGTTACTGTTAGTGTTACATGTAATAAATTAAAGCAACATTCCAGCTAAAAGGATTGTATTTGGTGTTCGCCGCACTAATTTTCTTGTTTTCCACCCACCTCACAATTCTCGCGTGTATCCTCCGCCTTTTCACTATGGTACCTAGACTTTATGAATTTAAGCGCAGTACTAGACTGGCAACGAGGTCCCAGCAATTTACAGTTGATTTGGCAATATGTCATCGTAAATTCTATGCTAACAGTTTCTTTTCTCGCTCGTGGAACTCTCTTCCGGTTCCATACTTTCCAGCCAACTTTGATTTTCAAAATTTTAAATGCAATGTCAATCGCTATCTACTTTCCTCCTGATTACTATTCGCTCCTTAGTAAATTTTTTTCTAATTCTTCCGCACTCAGTAACCCTTTGCGTCATTGTGGCTTTACTGCATTGCTTGGGGGGAATTCGATTAAAAAAAAGGATAGAATCGTGAAATACATAAAAGTTGGCAGATGGACAAAATGTTAAATAAAATTGATATAGAAATATAAAAGATAGAATTAAAAAATCATCTTATAATCTTACTTGATGAACCGAACGTACCTTTTAGCTACCCAATAATTTAAGACTTAATCGTTTCAGCTGTACTACTATTGTTGTTAATCATGATGATGATGATCATCATCATAATAATAATAATTCTTTATTTTATTTTAACGTTTCTGATGTATCTCTCATGACTTGTTCGGATTCAACGAAGAATATCTGACCCCAAAAATAAAGAAATAAAGTGAAATATCTTGTATTATAAACTTCTTAAAATGAATGCCAATCAGAGAAAAGCCAGAAGGCATTTATATAATGCCACTTATTAAAAAAGTGCAAACTGCAGCCGAATTCCTCAAAGACTATCCAATCTCAATGCAGCTTGATTACACGTGTAATATCCGTTCTTTTGTTAAAAATTTCAAAGCAAAAATGTCAGGATCATTTTTTTCTTCTGTGGCAATCATTTGCACAAGTTAATGATTACTTGGAATGTTGTTCCAGGTTTCATTAATGAGTACAAAGTGTCTTGCTGCAAAATAGAGTCAAAGTCAACGACATTTTACTTGTCTTGGACAAAAGAACTTCATATCATTCGATGACAACGTACAATAATCAATGAAGAGTCGTCGATGTGAACGGAGTAACATGACAGTTTTCAAATGCTTATCCCGAAACACAATTCTAATTAGGCAGCTTTTCACTGGATGCAAACTTACACTCACTTAAATAATACGTACCTATATATATATATTATATATATATATATATACACACACATACATATATATATAAAGGTAACAAATCCGTTGGTATATAATCCAAGTGAACCCTAGTAATATAAAATATTAAAAGCGATCCACAAAAAGAGCTTAATGTATTTATTATTACAGAGAAAATAATTAATAAACAATAAAATACAAAATATATCCCCATATGAGGTGATTTGGGATTTCATTGTTTATATATATATATATAAGCAAATATGTGGATGTAGATTTGACAGTATGATGAAAAATATGGAAAAGACAAATCAAAATCCGAATATGCAAGTTAAAACAAAATTAAAACAGTAAACTTGCATATTCGGATTTTGCTTTGTCTTTTCCATATTTTTCATCATATATATATATATATATATATATATATATATATATATATATATATATATATATATATATCCAAATGTAAAAGAACGAGGAGTAAGATTTCAGCGTTCAAAACATTAATTTAAAACAGGGGTCAATACAAAAGTAGAGCCGTAAATATTTATTTATTATGCAGGGTTACATAAGAACATTAGAACCCACTACAAAACTGTACATCTTGTTTCAACGTTAAAAAAACGAAAACTTTTTTAACGTTTCATCAGGTAGGGAATCACGATGCGACTGAAATAATATGTGAAATATGACTGAAATATATGTGTGTGATGGCTGGATACAGCAGTACTGAATCTACAAAATCCGTGTGAAAAAAAGAAAGAAAGAAAAACACGAATATCTCAATGTTCACTGAGTATTACAGTTCACATAGAAATGAAGTCGTCCACTAATTTTTAGTGTGGTTGCCAATTTTAAAACGTCTAGTCACTGAACAGAGTTAAACATACCAAATAAACCTTGCTTTTTTTATTTTTTTTTATTTTTTAGATTGTCATATATTATAGAAGTCGCTGCTTAGAACAGTGAAATGCAGCAATTATTTTATGGTCGAATCCGTTTTCACTTCAAGTTGGCAATGTATAGCGTGAAATATTTTCTATGACAAAAAAGAATAGATGATATTGACAAAAGCTATTTACAAAGAAAGAACAAGAAAATTTAGCAAGACAAAGAAAAAAAATGGCCAACTGCTATATGATAGCAATTCTATGAAGAAGATACTTGAGGCAATAGAGACGTAGTTCTGCAGAAGGATGCTGGGAATACCATGGACAGAACATGTGAACAACGAGGAAGTTTTAAGAAAAATCTGAAAAAAAAATGGATACTTGTAGTTACGAGCCGAAAAAAAAAACAGTTGGCATTTCTGCGATACATAGGAGTGCTTGAATTGAATTTGACATTCACCCAATGGCAAAAAAGGCAGACGGAAATAGCAGGTAGCCTATATAACTAGTTTTGTGTAAATGGATGACAAAGGTATATACCTTGCTTAGAGCTACAAAGGATATAAAGTTGCGGAGATCCATGATCGTCCATGCTCTGAGGGGAACACGACACATTGTCGGAGTTAGCTCCTCCTCAGTTCTTTAATCCTTCAACAGGGGTCTCTCTCTCCTGGCTATAAATACTGGCTGACCCTTCTCTCATTCTCTTTTTCGACTCAGGCCTTGGGCCGCTACCTCGCACAGAGGCGAGGTAAAATCTGTCTTTTTCCACTTAGGCCAATATGTGACCTCTCACAGATACAGCGTTTCCCAAATTCTGGGAACACGCTAAGAACAATACACGTACGTACGAACACTTACAACACACACACATAATTTCTCCATACAAACTCTATGTAACAGTCCATGTCTTTGTTTAACTTGTTTTGTTATAAATATATATGAGGACAATAGTCCGACTAATGTAAATACTGTACATAATACCTCATCTCAGAAATATAGACAGACTCTAATATATATTTGTTTACACATGTATATCGGTCTTGTTTGTTTTCTTTGGACTTAATTAAAGTCCGACATTCTCATGTAGCTGGACCCACCAACAGGAAAGTTTAACCTGATATCTCTTCACATCTTCACCCCCACGGTCCGCTACAACATAAAAGAAGAATTGTTAACAAGTGACATTAGGTATAACATAACAGACGACTCAAATGAGTGTCAACTTCTGATGCAGTTGATGACTTAATCTTCAATAGAAGTGCTTCCTGACATCTTTCTATCCAAATCTACATCATTACAAGTTTGTTTTTTTGTTTTTTTTGGGAGGGGGGTACCGTCAAATGTTTCTTTAATAATTCAATCAGACCGATTTCACTTGATGCGTAATTTTCAAACGAAGTTTGTTTTAAAAATCCCATCAAATAAACTTTTAACCAAAAGATATCGATTGATAGAAAAACAAGTCAGAAATAAATGATGAATTTTTAAGAGGCGTACGTACATTAACGCGTTTCATTTTGTAGTGACTACTCCGATACACCACAAAATAATTAATAATTATCGGCTAGAAAATAAGTACTATTTACTACAGGACAATTTATTCATCGCAGTAGCCACACCAAATTTTCTGCCATTAACTTTGCCAAACTTGGTTTAGTATAAAATCAGTGATTGGTTGATTTTTGACCAATCGTATAATTTAAACATTCCTTTCGATATTTTTCCCGCTCCTCTCTGGAGCCTACTCAAAAAGTATAAATACCACGAAAATAAAACAATAGAACAGTAGTAGAACAAATAAATCAACAGAGCTCAACTACATACGTGTACCTACATCCTTCTAATCACACACACACACACACAACACAACACAAAACTACAATTGCACTACACTGTGAACTGTTTGTCCAAAAGCCAAGTAACAAACTCAAAATTCTGTTATCCTTTTGTACAAGCTTTTTCATACTTGAACTCAGTTATCATTTATCACTGAACTCTGAACATTTAAACAAGAAGGTTCTTTAATACATATTTTCAATCTTGCATCAGTACAAGGGAAACTACTTCCTTTTCTTAATTTTATTTCATCAAGCACGATTGTTGTACTCGTCTATTTTCAATACATTTTATTGTTGATTACTTCATAATCTCTTGCTATTTCTTCCTTGTGTCTTTTGCAAATTTAAATGTGATGTGCTAACCAAAAACGCAACCGTCACCAAAACCTTCTTAACAATTCTAGACCAAATCTAATTAGCACGCCACAATTTCTTGTATTATTCTTAATATAGCCACACTGATTCCTCTTAAACGGCTCTAGTTGACCAAAACTTATTTTGTCGGAGTTAGCTCCTCCTCAGTTCCTTAATCCCTCAACAGGGGTCTCTCCCCTGGCTATAAATACTGGCTGACCCTTCGCTTGGATCTCTTTTTTCGACTTAGGTCTTGGGCCGCCACCTCGCGTGGAGATGAGATAAAATCTCTCTTTTCCACTTGGGCTTCGGACCGCCATCTCGTGTGTAGGTAAATCTCTCTTTTCCACTTGGGTCTTGGACCGCCACCTCGTGTGGAGGTAAATCTCACTTTTCAACTAACACCAATATGTGACCTCACACAGATTCAGCGTTTCCCAAATTCTGGGGAAAACGCTAAGAACAATACACGTATGTACGAACACTCACAACACACACATAATTTCTCCATACAAACTCTGTATAACCGTCCATGTCTTTATTTAACTTGTTATTAATATATATTTGTTTACACATGTATATCGGTCTTGTGTGTTTTCTTTGGACTTAATTAAAGTCCAACATTCTCATATAGCTGGACCGGCTAGCAGGAAATTTTAACCTTCTGATATCTCTTCACATCTTCACCCCACGGTCCGCTACAATTTTCCACAATGAATCTTATCGTAACATGTGTTACCGTCTGAATGTTAGAATCAAATGTTATAAGATGGCCGAAGACTTTGAAATTGTTTATTAGAAAATCTCTAACATCCTCACACTACCCAGAACAAAATCGACATGATCCTTCAAAAGTTTAAGTCGGTGCATTTTGAAGGAATTTTTATTATCAATTCGATGGAAAATCTGACTGTTTCTTAACTTTCTAAGTAATATATACATTTATTTTGTTTAATATTTACTATATTTATATAGAAAGAGGATCCAATATTGGAGATAATAAATCTTCAGATATATCTACCGATAGCGTAAGGAGTGGACATGACAGTCACTGTGCAGTATTGATATATATATATATATATATATATATATATATATATATATATATATATATATAACCTAATGGGTAAATATACGTAGGTATACGAGCGAGCGATCGTATGCAAAAACATAAATACACTATCTATAGTGTAAGAAAAACGGTGCTCAATGAAAAGTAATCGGTGGCCTGACGATTGCGTCTAGCATGAAACAGCCTGTCGCCTCTAAGTGTTGACTTCAATGTTCACTTTATATATATATATATATATATATATATATATATATATATATATATATATATATATATATATATATATATAAATAGCTCTGTTACTTTTCATTGAGTACCGTTTTTCTTACACTATAGATAGTGTATTTATATGTTTTTGCATAGGATCGCTCGCTCGTATACCTACGTATATTTACCCATTCGGTTATATATATATATATATATATATATATATATAGGGCGCAGTTCAATTTATATTACATGAATCATTCATACAAAAAGTAGATTAGTAAAGTTAATGATATAAAATGGCGAAAACCCTTCGCAAACAAAATTTTAAAGTTGCATTAACTTACGAATCACTCGATGAATGTTATGATCCTTGTTTTTAATAACTACAAGTTGTATAAGGTCTTTTTTTTAATCTGCTAGTACTTTCAACTGTACAGTCATATACAGTTGAAAGTACGTAGGTTAATGTAACTTTCATATCATTAACTTTACTAATCTACTTTTTGTATGAATGATTCATGTTATATATATATATATATATATATATATATATATATATATATATATATATATATATGCAAGAGAACCAACTTACATTGTATTGGGTATCTTTCTTCATACGAATAGCTCTGTTACTTTTCATTGAGCACTGTTTTTCTTACATATATTGAAGTGTGTATAAAAAAAATCACGTAAAAATTCAATTTGACCGTTGTAAGTGACATGACCTTTAAGTGACTTGAAATTTGTTCCAGCAAACTATGGAACGCCGGTATTAACCAAACATCGTCGTCGTTGTTGACGAGTATAAGGGTGCTCATCGACATTTCCTTCAATGTGAAATGAGTCCTATGTTAGATCTGAAGAGACGTCCTAACGACAGTAGCAATAGTCCAAAGTGCTCGGATTTTTAAAAAAATACTCTTGAAAGTTTACCGATTGTATAAAAAAGTTAATCGGGAATTTGAAAAACTTAAAAAATTGGGAAACATACAACCGTTGTTAATATTGTTCAACAAAACTTGTTTAAAAGAATTCTTGTTGCTTAAATACCTCATATATATATTAAAATTTGTGTATTTAGGCAGCAATTTCTCTTTTAAGAAAGTGTGCTTAAATAAATTACAGACATCATGTCTGCTAATTTTTAACAAAATCCGTTCATATTCACGAAAATTAAGATCTAAATGATATATTTATATTTTAAATGTAGTGTTTACAAACTCCACAGTGTTAATCTTGGGATAATGTTCCACTGTATTACCGGAGAATTAATTTAAAAATTTAAAAAGAGCAGTTTGGTTTGTTTTTGTTTTTTTCAATCTATCAGATCGACCGAAGTCAGGATTCTAGAGTCAGTGTGAACTCCACGATTCTTTTGTTAACTGCATACGGTTTTAAATTCAGAGTTATTTTTTCCATAAACTGGTTGCCAACCAAGGTTGAAGATCCCAGTTTTCCTTACAATTTAACCTATACTTTTAAAAAAATATATTCCAGTATCTTTAACAGGAGTAAAAAATTATTGCATTTACAGAATATCATTGGAAAAAAAAAGTATACGAGAAAAAGTCAACATTTTGATGACTACATTGTCTTTTCTTTCTTCATACACTGCAAAATCCTTGCTATCCGATGCAAGAAGACAAACAAAAATCGAGCAAGGTTCACGAGAAGAAAAGAAAAAATCTAATGACGCCTGTAAAGCTGAGTTGAATAAACTCGCATGACATCCTGACAAATATTATTTGTTGCATGTCTTGTAGCATTTCTCTGTTACTGGGGATCTTTTATAAAGTGTGAGAATTGGTCATTTATGCTTGCATGACAAATGTTTGCAACACTTGAGTTTCGTCCGGTAGAAAAATAAATGACCGTAAATAAGAAAAAGTATTTATGGTTATTTATTAGAGACGAAACAAGACAACCATCATTTCTGTGTTGTCAATCGAAAAGTTTTTGTTCAAATTAGCAAATCAATAATAAACGAATGTTTTATCCCCTATTTTCTCGGTTTCTATTTCCCAGCGTAACTATCTAAGAAAAAAAAACGTGTGAACTTTTTTTAACAGAAGTGGGGAAAAAAAAGGTTATGGTAAAAAATAAAATTTCGAAGGAACATGTTAAATATGGATTCTTCTAGATATTTGTCTTCTTTCTTTGTCTCCGTCGTTAATAAGAAATATCTACTGTCCACTTTATGACTTTTTGTTCTCGCTCCTTAATAATGTTTCTTTTCTTTCTTATTTTTTCATATTCAGTAAAAAACCCTTGTGTCTTAGTGGCTTGCATGGGGTGATATGATTAAACAAAAAAGAGGAGGTGAAAGATGACAGAAAGAAAGTTAAAAACTTACCATTGTCTTCTCTTATCCAATTTCAAGCTGACTCCTAATTCTGTCGCGTAGCGCAGCTGAGAATAAATGAAGAAATCAAAAGAATCAGGACCGATTCCGTGTATATTCAAAGAAATAACATTTGGTATCTGTCTATATTTCTGAGATGAGGTATTATGTATATTATTTACATTATTCGGACTATTGTCCTCATCTGTGTTGCCATATTTATTACAACGTTTCGGCCGTTGGACTGTTCTAGTTCCACATGACACAGTGGATAAAGGCGTTAGTTAGATCCAGTGACAGGACCCAAAGAGTGTTAGTTCAATACCCGGTTAAGGCAGAGGAGAACTTTCAGAGGAAAATTAACAGGAGATAACTGATAACTGACATCCATTAAACATGGCACGTGGAACTAGAACAGTCTAACCCAGTGAGAGAAATAAAGGGTTCAGTTCGACATTCCAACCACCTGAAAAAGGCCGGAGCGTACAACGGCCGAAACGTTGTAATAAATATGGCGACATAGATGAGGACAATAGTCCGAATAATGTAAATAACATTTGAATCACTATCAACATTTGTGATAATAGCAAACCACAGATTAAATAAAAATTTCAGTTCGGAATACCTTGTGGGTTATCCAGATTGATATACATGTTGGGACCATCTACCCACGTGTTTGTTACTATCTGGGTTTCGTGTTCCAAACATTTAACAACAGCAGCAACAACATATCTTTTAAATGAGACATGAAAAAGGTTATTTTCTGAAGGAAACGTAGAAGCAGAATGTTATTTGAAATCACATTTATTCCTTTCAGAAATATACAATGGCATTAAAAATTAAATTTTCCTTGCACTGAAGTTTGTTTTATAAGTAACTAAGTGTTCATAGTGCGACGTGAAATGTGTAGACAGACTTACATTATGATGGCCAGCCTAATGTGTGAGTTCGTAGACAAATGATTAGTAGGTGGTTGCTGGTTAATCCCTTCTATTGTGTGCGTGAACAAGTCTTTAGTCGGCGGCTGCTGGGTCTCAATCCCTTCCATTGCCTCTGTGTGTGTGTGTGTGTGTGTGTGTGTGTGTGTGTGCGCGCGCGCGCACACGTGTAGAGCAACTGGCCTCCGTAATTCTTTTTGAGCCATGAGAAACTGTATACTTCTATTTTTATATCCGTAAGGGGATTCGAAATCTAATTTTACATAGAGATGTTAACTTTTTGAATACAAGGTTTTCATTGGTAAGAAAATTTCACACTGGCTCGCGAAAATCTTTTTCTCGAATTTGTGGGAGTAGTGAAAGGAGATATTATTGTTATTTTCTAAACGGTCCAAAATAACACGTGAAAGGTCTACAACTACGTCCACAAATATTTTGGTGGTATTTTCCCTTATAATAATTGTTTATCAAACAAACCTTTTGATGGGATTTTATTGGTTGAAAAATATATATAGGATTTAATTCCTGTATACACTTGAGGAAGGCTGGAGGGCACAACGGCCGAAACGTTGTGATAAAAAAAAAATAACAACGAAATGAAGACAATAGTCTGAAATAGTGTAAATAATGATAACTCATCCCCCATCGCAGAAAAATTCAGACAAAATATGTTTGGTGTCATGCTGAATGTGTAGTGAATTTCACTGTGTCGTGCTAGAAACCTTTTCTTGTCAGAGTCCATCTTGTAAATCTACCATTCATCCGTGTATTGGATATTACTGCCATATCTGGTCTGGTGCTCCTGCAGTGAATAAAGTTTCTTGACAAAATCCAAAGAAGGATCTGTAATGTAATCGATCCTGATTGGCATTTCGACTTCAGTTACTTTCTCACCAACGTGACGAGGCTCTCCTCTGTCTTTTCTACAAATATTTTCATGGCAATTGCTCTGACGTGCTCCCCCCCAGACACCTGACTACATGAATTTAAGCGTGCTACTAGATTGGCTTCAAGGTACAACCAATTTACTGTTGAAATAGTTAAACGCAATCGCCATTTCTACTCCAACACCTTTTCTCGCACTTCCCGCTTGTGGAACTCCCGTTTACTTGCTTCCCCGATAACAACAATCTTCAAAAATTTTAATTCAACGTCAATCGTCATCTTCTGTCTTCTTGAATCCAGTTCATCTTTTGTCCTTTTCCCAATCCTCCTTATTCTCAGTCTTCTCTTTCACTCCCTGTTACCCCCTGCGTACTAGTGGCACTCCAGCCTTGCTTGGGGTGAATTAAAAAAATGTGTGCAAAATGATCATCTAGATATGTAGAAGTAGCAAGTTGAATATTGAAGTTAGTTGCATTATTTACATTACTCGGTCTGTCATTCACAACGTTTCGTTCGTACGCTCCGGCCTTCTTCAGGTGATTGGAATTTCGATCGAACCCGTTATTTCGTCAACCCGGTTAGATTCGTCTAGTTCCACTTATGTCTCAGTTATTTCTCTTTAACTCAACTGAACTCACAACTCTTTGGGTCTAGTCACTGGATCTGACCAACGTCTTTATCCACTGGGCCATGTGTCTTTGAGGACATCTGTGTATGAATTTTTGTGACTTATACACAATGTCTCAGCACCATTTTTTTTTACAAGTGCTCATATTGCAATTTTTTCTGTTATTATTCCATTTTTTACTAGATTTTATATTGAAAATTGTGGAGAGCCATGATCACCAACATCCTGAAGAGGAATAGCACATAGAAACAGAAGAAGACTTCGGTTAAGGTGGCTTAATCTTCCCTGGATGGAAATAAAGATGGATGATTACAACTTGTGAAAACATATTTGCATTGTTACGATTTTGGATGTAAAGATCAATTGGCCGTTTCAGAAATTTCGAACCAGTTTTAAGGACAGTTTGGAATATGACAAAAAAAAAAACGAATAATCTTGACAAATTAAAAAACGGTAATCATACGAATCCATCTCCTACAAATTTATTAATTTTATTAAAAGAAAACTCACATTGTAGCAAACTATCTACATTCCCTCCATGTTCCACTGGTAAGAAGTAAGTTCCACTCGAACAGCTTCTTCCCACAAACCCTGTGGAACTGACTGCCAAGAGGATATTTTCCCCAATCACTATAATCTTAACCTTCAAAAATTTAAATGCAACGTCAGTCGTTCAAGTCTAGGGTTAAACGTTATCATCCCCTCCTCTTCGTATAAACTGTCTCTTGACGTAACCCTCTACCTCGAGTGTCACCGGGCCTTGAACAGGATGAAAAAAAACAAAAAAACAATCTTTACCAAAAGAAACCGTCTGTTTGAAATAAATCGTGTATGAAGACAAATATTAAAAGATTTTACCAGAAATCGCTTAAATACAAATTAGGGGTTAGCAAAAATGTTGTAATAAATTTAATATATGGAAATTTTATTGAATTCAAATTATGTACAAACGATTTTTTTTCTGACAGACTGAAATATGTAAATGTAGATTTATGGAAGCCATTAACGTAAGGCAAATAATTATGAAGTAATATGTCTTTGCAAATATCAGTCGGTATCCGTTCATCTCGCAAGACAAAGGATAGCGCCCTTTTTGGTCAAAATTCAGTCCTTTGCTGGTGAGACTGGGGTGACCTCCAGGGCGCAGGCCTGGGTGATGGTATATGAAGACCGTGTTCTGCCCAGGTCACATATCCCCCTTTTCAACCGTACCTACAACACCCAAAGGAATACAGGGTATTAAATTTAGGGGATGAATTGGCTGCTGGAAAGTTGTCAGTGTCGATTGCCAACCATCTTCGGGGCTCCATTCTAGGTTTTCTGTCTGGATTTACTTCCATAGCCTTTTCCGTGCTTGGATATGACCGTGAGGGAGCGGGTAGTTTAAAATTAGGGTTTTCTTTCCGCTAGATGGACTGCCTTCCTAGACTGCCGAGCTCCATCTAGCCGAAGCAGCTTGTTATGAGGCATCAGTTGTCCGCCTTTATCCATTCTCTGACTTGTCAGAGGCTTTTTGAAACGCATGCCACGGAAGCATTTTATAGACAATGGGAGAGCTTAAACTCACTATCACTCCCAGCTATGACACCCTTCGGAACATATTACAAAACTCAAATTCACAAATGACGTCACCTGACCTTGCTCAAAAGAGGCTCATTTCAACTGTAAATCGGACAATCCTTCATGTTACAAAGTTTACTTGAAATCAATTTTTGCATTTGAGGAAAAGAAAATTGTTTATAATGCTTAGCAGTTGAGAAACTTTGTACTTATGCTAACATAAACTTAAGAATAATTTCAACTTACCACTGAATCTGTAAGGGAAATTGAACAATTTTTAGATAAGTAACAAATCTCACCAAAGCGAAATTAGAATTTTGCTGTATTATAGCAATATATGGTTTGGTTTGATATATTTTGTTTTACGGCATATCAACCTCAATGGGTTATTTAATGCCGACAACATTTTTTTTTATTGCTGGTAATATTTTGTTTTGTCAAAAATCTGTTTCTGGTAAAATATTTCCTTCAAAATTGTATTGCTGGTAATTTTTTTCAAAAAAAGTATTGCTGGTAATTGTTAACTATTTGCCCATAGCTGGGACCCTAACAGGTGCTACCAGCCCGGGCCAGGGTGGACCTGGGAACACCAGCAATTAAGAGGTGGTTCCACGCTCCTCAAAACCTCCTGATCAGAGGTCTTGCTGCTGGGTATAGTTTAACGTCTTACCCAGGACGCAGCAATATAGGAATTTACTTTAAAAAGTGTTTGAAGAATGAAAACAGAACTTTTGGGTGGCCGTTTCTTTCCTTCAAAACTAAATATAAAATCTGTAAACTTCAACATGATTGGTTGATAAATCTTTCGCCCATAAAATAACTTTCGTTGAAATTTGCGTGCAAGCTATGGAGCTTGTGTTTTCTCCATAACTTTCAACCCGTGAAGGCCATCAACAGCAGGTGTAAAATAGGAAATCGATCAGGCAAGACGCTTCGAAATAACAGTTGCGTAACCATTTCAAGGTGTAGTCATATTAAACAAGTAGGGAAAAAAGTAATGAAATAAATAAATGAATTAAAACTTTTCAAGATCGTGTGCCACACGACAGGAAGGTAGGGAATTCCGGTTGTATGCTTATATAGTCAGTCCGCATTCTATAATGAACAGTAATAGTGCGGTCGAAGAGGCCACGGGAAGAAACCATTGGTGGAGATGTAGAGTCACATGACTCAAAGGGACGAGTGTGACACTTAGAGTCTGTTCTCACTGGCCAAAGGAAAGATCTGGCCCGTTAAGCTGTCGTGAGAAAAGACAAGTATAAAGCAAAGATGTCCTAAGTGTCACCTACCTACACCCCTCGCGATTAAATGTATCCGTGAATAAAGAACCCAGTATATTGGAAACGGGATTCTTGTTTTCATTTCCTCATCCTTCCCCTTGCTGAACGTATCCCGGGGCCTTTCTTTGTTAAATCGAAACATATCGTGGGGTGATGCTATCCAGTCGGTAAGACACTGACCGAGGATAGAAGATGTTTACAGTATGAATAAATAATATTGAAAATATTATATAGATAAATGAATTGCCTCCCTTTGTAGGGGTCATTATCACCGGCCCCTGGGTTTGGCTGAAAGCAGCCTATTTTTCCTGTGCCACCGACGAGTCAACACAGACAAATTTAGCTCCGTAAAACTCAACCGGCAGCCACATGGTGTCCGAAAATGGAGCAGCTAAGAATACAACATAGGAACAAGGATGTCCCAACAGTTACACTACAGCAATGCATCCGAAAACTGAATCCCCCTTCGACCTGAAGACGAAGATATTCCGATGTTGCAACAAAAATGAGAAGAACTGTTAACCGAACGAACTTTACTTCCACCAATTAAGTCCTCGCAAAAACCACTGTTTTTGCAACGATTTTTAAACCCAATTTTTCTATTTTCTTCCTCTTTCTGAAAGCCTTTCTTTTTTCCACTCAAGTTTGGTGTCTCTCTCTCGCCGTGTCGCGTCAATGCTCTTTTTACTCTTATTTTTTTACAGAGGACAAATTATTGATCACAGAGATTCAAAGGGTATAAAACCCCGCATAATAAATAATAAAAATGAACTTAGAAATCGGAATTATTTGGTTTACATAATTGTTTCCAAAAGGTTGTTGAAATGCAACATCTATATAATAAAAACTCTAATCTTGTATCTATGTGTGTGTGTGTAATCTTGAGATACAGATGAATAATACCACAACCAATTTAGAAGCAATTTCTGCCTTAAACACCTGCCGAGCGCAGTGCCAAATTTCATAAAATTTAGCGGAGGGTTCTTGAGCATGTTGCAGACTGGTGAATGTATTTTTAGTTATCAGAAGGATTTATGATCTCGGTGTTCTTAAACATTCGTCCACAACAAATTAAGAGATAAAAGGAATATTGAAAACAAATCATGCAAGAAAATTCAGAGTGAAGACAAACATAATTAAAAGTGTAACAATAACATTGATTTATATACAATTGACATATACAATTGGGTTGAATATTTTTGGATAAATGAGGATGGTTGAATTAGATTGTGTAGAGTATTTTTGTGAAGTTTCAGCGCGTGTGAAGCTGTTATTTTGTTTGTAAAATTAAACTAAGTATTTGGTTATCTACAAAAATGTCCTTTGTGCGAGTTCAATCAAGTGTGTGTGCGTAAGTTTGTTTGAGTTATTGTTCAAAATTGGTAGGAGTTGTGTAACTTTAGTTGTTTGGATGTTTGATTGATTGTTTACGAATACTTATTTAGTAGTGAGTAAATATCACTTTAAGTATTGTAAGTAATTGCCAGAAATTGTTCCTGAGAGAGCGTGGTTGTTTTTTGCTGAGTCAGATAATTTTGCGCGGTAAAAGTGTAGTTGGTCAAGGTTTTGACTTGCGTGGATTAGTTTGGCATTTCTCCAGAGGTGAAAGTCTGACTGCTTGAGTCGATTCAGATTATTCTATTTATAGAGATTTGGTCAAGAAAATAGGCTCCAGAGCGCTGGGCGCGAAAAGACATTTTCGCGTGAACTTGTTACAGTTCTATGGGTCTGAGCCAATGAGAAGTCGCGCTTGCTGAAACTAGAGTGTTGATTGGTTGATAGGTGATTTTTGGTGTAAAGTGGATTATACCGGAGGGGTGAGAGGTTAGTATGGATTATTCCATCAAGCTAGGACCGTTTTCGGTTTTTATGGCATATTTAAATAGGAAATTCAGCATTTGTTTTCGATACACATAGATAAACGAACACTCGCATATTATATTCAAATATACGTGTGAAAAATAATAAACATTCATAATAATTTATAACAACATTATTAAATAAATTTAAATATGCATACAATTCACTACTCTATAACCTTTTTTTTAATATAAACAACTACTTCAAAGGTGAAGAGGCTCTATGTGTCACGTGACTTGATGGTAAATAAATAAATAAATAAATAGACACACACTGGTTTGTTGCCGTTACGCATTTTGAAAATAAATGTGAGGAAGAAACACGTGTAGCGGACCGTGCGGGGTGAAGATGTGAAGAGATATCAGAAGGTTAAAATTTCCTGCTAGCCGGTCCAGCTACATGAGAATGTTGGACTTTAATTAAGTCCAAAGAAGACAAAGAAAACAAACATGACCGATATATATGGGTAAACAAATATATATTAATAACAAAACAAGTTAAACAAAGACATGGACTGTTACATAGTGTATGTATGGAGAAATTATGTGTGTGTTGTAAGTGTTCGTACGTACGTGTATTGTTCTTAGCGTGTTCCCAGAATTTGGGAAACGCTGTATCTGTGAGAGGTCACATATTGGCCTAAGTGAAAAAGAGAGAGATTTTACCTCACCTCCGCACGAGGTAGCGGCCCAAGGCCTAAGTAGAGAGAGAGAGAGAGAGAGAGAGAGAGAGAGAGAGAGAGAGAGGTCAGCCAGTATTTATAGCCAGGGGAGAGAGACCCCTGTTGAAGAATTAAGGAACTGAGGAGGAGCTAATTCCGACACACGTATGCATAATAAAAAATATACTTATTATTTTGAAAAAACAAAACTACATTTGTTTTAAGCTATTATTACTCCAAATTTTCACGCAGTCTGTTGTAAGCCCAGTGGAACAATAAACCTTCACATTTCGTCTTTAAATACAAATTAAAATGCGTAATAATAAAAATAAAATTGATAATATTGTTACTTCATTTTGTACCATGGACTGCTTTTAAGAGAATCCAAACGGTTTTATGGGTGGTCTAGTAAGTAATAACTTGGATGGCACATAAGATGGCGACTTCCTGGTGGAGGTGGAAGATGATATTGACAATGAGAAAGTAAACGGAGTTCATGAACGAAGAAGCATGTCTTAACAAATTAGTTCATGCAGATTCTAGTTAGCAGTGAGGATATTTAAAGGATTCACTTTTTATATTTTCAAAATATTATTACGGACGCGGGTATTCCAGTTTTATATTTTACTCTTTTTAAATATATCCTGCAATTTGTAAGATACAAAAACTTAACATTTTTAAATCGACAGCATGTAGAGATTTCAGAGTCATGTAAAAAAAAGAAAGAAAAAAGTCGCACAAGATAAGATGAACTCATCAAGATGGCAATATTCGATTTTATAATAAAGTAAAAAAAAAAAAAAAAAAAAATACAAAACAAAACATATAGCATGAGGCTGAATATTTGGGTAAGGGGTGGGGGTCAGTGTAAGGGGTGGGGGGTCAGTTATATCTTCTAATACCCTATATGCTGGCGTACAAGGCGATTGGGTGTATAAGAGGACACCAAATTTTCAAGTTAAAATGTAGTTTTTGGGCTATATTCGCTGCACAAGTAGACCCCTCCCCCCATCACCACCAAATCATGTTTGAATTTATTAAATAAATTCAGTCAACACAATTTCTTTTCACCCAAATTCTAATGAAAAAAAACAAAAACAAAACGGTAGGAAGATATTGTCAATTAACTACCACAATCTATAATACCTCATGAGTGGCCGCTGGGTTGTCCGTAACCTATTACGGTCTCCTAAATGATTTTTCCCCGGTAACCATCCACTGGTTTCACTGTTCTCGAATACGATTTGCTTTTGGATTTCTCTCTTGACGAACATGCATTTCATTGTTGTTGTGCAATCATAGCACATATTATATAAGGTACGAGTACTTTCATTACACTACACTTTTATTATTTTATTAATGTGAATGAAGTTGTTTCAGTAAAAAATATTCGTGTCGATAGTTATTAAGGCAGGGGTTAGCTTAATGTCAAAAATCTCTCATGCTAACAACTTACCATAAACTACAGGATTTAAGGTTCACATTTTATACCTGATGTATAAGACCCCTAACTACCACAAAAAAAAAAAAATAGGGGACAAAGGTCTTGTACGCCGACATATACGGTACTCCCACTTCGTCTGGCAAAAGTCCTCTACCAAATTGTCGTACGGCTTCACTTGATATGTTTTTCTCAAAATCCGCGGCTTTCAGAGAGGTCAGCCTTCACTCGAAAAAAAACCAAAAAAACTAAACAACAAAACAACAAAAGAGAGAGCAGGACAGCAAACTCTGGGGCCTCGGGTCACCTTATTCGAGCGACGCTTTTCAAAGCAGGGGACGTTTTTGAGACATCTTTCAGAATTTAAATTCATCTTGTGTACATATCTAGCCTAAGAAGGTATGCCGAATGATCTCGTGGTTTGGCATCTGTTTTTGACTGTCCACGGAAAGATAAAGACAACAGACTTCGTGACATGCAATGGGACACCAAAGGGTTTATCATTTAATAAGAATAGATAAGTTCCCCCATCGCCCGGTTCTCACTCCTTCCCGGTCTTTTGAACAGAAGTAGAGGTTTATCTCTTATTTCCTATTTAGGATTGGGTTTTCCGTTTCCTTCTAAAGTCTTCTCATTCTCTTTCACTTCCGTCTTAGTGTCATTATCGCCTTGCTTGGGTGAACTGATTAAAAAGAATATGTTCAAAACTAGCGTATTCCAGAAGTGATGGAAGATGATACAGCGGTTGGGAGAGGGGAACTTTTGCAGAAGGAGGGGATGAATTTGTTTTGGGTGGAGTTTGTGAGATCATAGTGCGTGAAATAAGCATGCTTAGTATTTTTCCGGGTAGACTCATAACATATTTTTGAGAAGCTTATATGCTGTGTCAGTAACAGTAGATAAATATGAAAACGGGAAATGGAGGAAAGCATTCACCTCCGCTGATTTTGTTTTGTGTCAAGAATAATTTGTCACAATCAGTAGAGCAAAGATATTAGATTAATCCGGAAGATTTAATGGCGGAAAGCCGCCTGCATACGGATAAATGATACATGAAACAAGTACGCACCAAAAAGAAAAAAAAAAAGAAAAAAGCACACTCCCACACAAAGGGGGATAACTCAGTGATGCGTCTTCTCATCAGATTTATTCAACTATTATAGTGAGAAGCAATGTATTCAGTCAGTTATGTGATACACGCTTAGGCGATCCTGTATCTTTCGATACATGACTGACGAGGCAGATTTTTTTCCCCGCAGTAGGTCACCATTTCTTTCTGCAGTAGACCAGTTGCCATCCAAGGCTATAGAACCCGGATCTGTCCTGCTATTTACCCATAGCTGGGAGAGGGGGGAGAAAATTAATATCTTTCCCAAGATCTCGTAAGTGAATGTAATGGATCTGAATGGAATTCGAACTCGGCTCTCCGATTCCTCAATCCCGGCCGCTATCCATTACTCCACCGTTGTGTAATAAGAAACAGCAAAACTTCATTAGAAACAAGAAAAAGAGGACTGAACTGTTACACGATATCTGTCCTCGTATATGACAATGAATTCTGGACAATCTCATCAAAGATGAAGAAGAGACTTGAGGCAAGAATAATGTGGTTCTGCACAAGAGTGTAGAGGATAAAATGGACCGAATATGTGATCAACGATGAAGTTTTAGAGAAAATGGAAACAAAAGGAAACTTATACTTAACTTCAGAAAGCGATTGTTGCAATTTCTGTGGCACATAATAAGGAAACAAGGTAATGGATGGCTGAACAGGGTTTAGGAAAAATAACAAAAAGACAAAATTTATTAAGAGCTACGAAGGACAGGATATTGTAGAGCAGGGGTGGGCAAACCTTTTAGTACAAGGGCCGCATTCTAAAAATTTATAGTTTTACTGGGCCGCATAGTATATATAAACCAAAATAATTGATATTTAAAATTTGCAAAATAAAGGGCTTTTGAAGGAAAAATATAGTTTTAATAAATAACATTTTAAAGCGGGCCGCACGAAATCGTTTGGCGGGCCGCATGTGGCCGCAGTTTGCCCACCCCTATTGTAGAGAGACATGATCGCCTGTATCCTGAGGGGACACGTCACATAACGAAGAGAGATGTCTGTCCTCACGTTTAAATTTTCATACCAGTGCAAATATTTAAAAAAAAAATATGTCTTTGTACAAACACGGCTTGTCTTTAGAAAAACAGTTGTAATAGTAATCAACGCGACAGAACGAACTAATCGCAGCCAGCGTGGATGGAATGCAACTTAAACGCATGATGGGGATCATGATTATCTTGAAATTTCCTTTAACAATGTTTAACAATACAAGGACTAAACATCAATTGCAAGAAGACAGAATGCATGGTCTTTAGCAAAAGGGACAAACCAACATGCAAATTAAAAACTGAAGATGCCAAAATCAAACAATATCTGGGAAGTGTTTTAACAGAGAACGGAACGCGCAACACGGAAATCCGAAAGCGTATTGGGATAGCTAAAAATGACTTCGAAATCTAAGCAAAGTATTAAGAAACAGAAAAACTTCATTAGAAACAAAGAAAAGAGAACTGAACTATTACCTGATATCTGACTTCCAATATAGCAGTGAATGCTGGACAGTCACTTCAAAGATAAAGGAGAGACTTGAAGCAACAGAAATGTGGTTCTACAGAAGGATGCTGAGAATACAAGGAACAGAATATGTGAGCAACAACGAAGTTTTAGAGAAAATGGAAATAAAAAGGAAACTTATAACACCAGAAGAGACAGTAAACATTTCTAGAGGAGCATAATGAGAAAAGAAGGCTTGTCAAATTTGATACTCACAGGACAGATTGCAGACAAGAGGGACAGAGGAAAACAACGCATAACATATTTAGTGAGCTTGAGTAAATAGATGGCGGAACGGAGTTTCGAAGAAATAACAAAAAGACGAAATTTATTAATAGCGCCAAAGGACAGGAAATAGTGGAGTGCCATGTTCGCCTACGTCCCCAGAGGGCACAACGCGTAAAGAAGAAAATTATTGGTTGGTTGGTATAAACTTAACATAAGATGACATTTCGATAAATCTAAAAATGGACAAAACAGAGGTTCGAGAAGTGATAACGTATCTGCAAAAGAAAGCAATGAGACTCAAGGAAATCCCTGAGAACATGGCGCAGACAATTGCTGAGACCCTACCCTATGCAACTGTGAATTTGTGGGCTGCGGAATTCAAGCGGAACAGAAGAAGCGCAGAGGATGACCCTCGGTCAGGTCGTCCAAAAACCCCAAACATTGACGAACAAGTTGATACCATTCACCGTATGGTTTTGGATGACACTCGTCTTACTTCTAAGCAGATAGCCGAGTCCATAGGATTTAGTTATCATCCCCAAGATCTTATTGTAGGGACCAACCATACAATTCTAAATGAGATCTTGGGGATGAGCATACTGTCTGCAAGATGGGTCGCAAGAATGCTGTCATCAAAACAGAAGCTGAATAAGGTTAACATTTCCAGGACACTTCTGACTCGCTCCCAGACTGACCCTGAGAATTCCTACCACAGATTAGTAACTAAAAGATGAAAACTGGGTTCACCACTTCGAACCTGGATCAAAGATTCAAAGCAAACGGCGGAGACACTAGTTCTCCATCACCGAAGAAATTCAAACAGGCAGCGTCTGTTGGCAGGGTGATGGCTGCTGCTTTTTGGAGATTCTGAAGGCGTGATCATGATAAATTACCGGGATATGAAAAAAAAACTATGAATAGATAGTACTATGCATCAGAATTAAGACAACTGAAGAAAGCAATGAAGTCGAAACGCAGAGAAAATCTGAGGACAGGTGAACTCTTGTTCCAGGATAACGCGCCGTTCACACGTTGCAGTAACCAAAGCAGCCGGCTGAAGCTTTGAATTGCTACCCCATCTGCCTTACTCATCAGACTTAGCTCCATCTGTTTCCTAAACTCAAATCCCACCTGAATGGTCGCTATTTTGGAAACAATAACGAGATCATATGCGCTGTGGAGGAGTTTTTGGATGACCAAGACGCCATCTTCTTCCGTGATAGAATTGCAATCTTTAAGCTTCGTTGGACCAAGTGCATTAATGTCAAGGGGGACACGTATTGGTGTAAGTGGAAAAAGAAAGATTTTACCTCGTCTCCGCGCGAAGTAGCGGCCCAAGGCCTAAGTCGAAAAAAAGAGATTTTACCTCGCCTCCGCGCGAGGTAGCGTCCCAAGGCCTGAGTCGGAAAAGCGAGAGAGGCGAAGTGTCAGCCAGTATTTATAGCCAGGGGGGAGAGACCCTTGTTGAAGGATTAAGGAACTGAGGAGAAGCTAATTGTGACAACTCTAAGAGACTCACTCATTACACCTTCTCGGACTAAGGTTTTCAGCTAATATGAAGTGGAAAGAGTATATTGAATCAATTGCCAAGTCTGCAGTTAGAAAGTTGGTTCATTCTGTTATAGTAGACAATTTTTTCTCGCCACATTGTATCTTACCGTTCGTCCTTGCTTTGAATATTACTGCTAAATCTGGTCTCGCACTTCTACTATATATTTAGAGATTCTTGCTAAAAATGCAAAGAAGAATCTGCAATGTTACTAGTCCTGACAACTCGGATTCAGTCACTTTATCACCACCGTAACATAGCATCACTTTTACTTTTCTATAAATACTTTCATAATAATTGCTCTGATGAACTTTCCTCTATGGTACCTAGACTTTATGAAATTAAGGTCAGTACTAGATTGACGGAAAGGTCTCATCGCTTTACAGTCGAAATGCCTGCAAGATGTAACCGTAAGTTCTATGTTAACAGTTTCATCTATCGCACTTCTCGCTTGTGGGATTCTCTTCAGGTTTCTTGCTTCCCGGTCAACTTTGATGTTCAAAAATGTAAATGCAATGCCAATCGTCATCTTCTGTGTTCTTAATTCTTGTTCTTTTATTGTCCTCTCACCTTAAAAATAGTTTTTCTTATATTCTCTCACACTCAGTAACCTCTTGTGTTTTAGTGGCTTTATTGCCTTGTTTGGGGTAAAATGATTAAAAAAATACTTAGTTTTTTCTTCTTGCTTTCTATTACTATCTCATTTAAGAATTCTTTCCGTTTCTTTTCCGAGTCGGCCATCAACACAATGTCATCTGTTTGTCTTATACGGTTAACATTAGGTCTGCCAATAATAAAGCCTTTGAGTTCTCTTGGGAGAGTTTTCCTATATAATCAGAATAAATCAGGGAAAAAATTCATCCTTGTCTTACTTCACTTTCTGTTTTTGTGTCTCTACTAAATTCGTTCTCTATCCGCAGGCTGCTTATTCCAAGTACATGTTACGAATTACTCGAAATATCATTCCCATTTAAATCCAACCATTGTAGAATTTCAAGTAGGTCTTTACGTCGTACCGCATCAAAAGATCTTGTGTAATTTAGGAAACACAGATGTAAGTCTTTCTGTATCTTTATTGCTAATAGAAGTCTGATCATAAAAATAGCATTTCCTGTTCCAGTGTTTTGAACAAAGCCAACCTGTTCTCACCCTATCTTAATTATGAATTTAGTTATGTGTCTCATTAAGCCTACTGTCCAGTGGATTTGCATTCATCTTCACTCAGTTTCTTTGGCATCGCTATGATAAGACATCTGAGGTATGTTGCAGAAAAAACGCATAAGACTATCACATTATGGTATACAAATGGTATTCGATTTGCTACAAGAGGCAACAATTTTATATCTAGTTTCAACTCAAAATCTGTTACTCGTGTTTTATACACATACACAAACCTAACAGCAAAAAAAATTCTAAAATATGAAAACTATATGTAATTGTTTTGTTTTTTTATATGGAGTAATTTGTATCCATATATCTTCAATAATAGGTTTTTTAATAACATGATTGTTGCAATCTATTTTATTAACTTGAAACTCACTGGGCGCCTTAACCTGGTATAATGGTTTGCGAGCTAATTTCGCAAGTGAGAGATAACGAATTCGATCTTCTCTGGCTACAGGACACATGAGGCGTGTACTAAAACTAAGCTATAAATAATTTGAAAATTATATTTGAAAGACACAGACGAATATATCATTTCACCCCAAGCAAGGAAAAAATTCCACTAAGGCGCAAGAAAACAAAGAAAATACTATTATAAAGAGAAGACAATAAAAGAACAAAGATTAAGAAGACAGAAGATAACGATTGACATAGTATTTAAATTTCTGAAGATTAAGGTTGACTGAGAAACAAGAAGCCCGAAAAGAGTCCCACAAGCGATAAGTGCGATAGAAGAAACTGTTAGTATAGAACTTACGGTTACATCTAGCCATACCAACTGTAAAGCGATGAGACCTTGCCGCCAATCTAGTACTGCGTTTAGATTGACTTTATGAATTTAATGTACTATCAATAGAACAATTACTATGAATGTATTTATAGTAAATGCACAGGGAAGATTTATTACGGTGGTGGGAAAGTGACTGAAGGCGAGAAGCCAGGTTAGGACAATTAGTGTGTGTGTGTGTGTGTGTGTGTGTGTGTGTGTGTGTGTGTGTGTGTGTGTGTGTGTGAGAGAGAGAGAGTGAGAGAGTGAGAGAGATCCTTGCTGATTCCCCCCCCCTTTCCCTATGACGAGTAAATCGTACCGAAACGTTAGATCTTACAGTGACGGGTATATTGATTTACGTTTGAATAACGACGTCCCGAACACACTATGTCCTAGAAGTCCAGCTAACAGTTAAGGAGATGCTGTAAACTTGAAACTAAACGTCTGTCTTCAATGAGGATTCATTACGTACTCACGTTAATGGCGAAAAAAAAAACATTCAGTTTGGTTAGTTGGGTTCTGATATCAAAGAATCTTTAAGTCTTCGATATTTTCCGACTCAATTTCAAAATATAGAATTACTTACTATTAAATCAACGCAATAGTTAAACAAATGAAAAAAAAAAAGTTCCGATATATCAAATTGTAATTACCAAAGTAAATTTCCGAAGGCAGCACGACTGGGAAAATGAAATCAGCGAACACAGTATTCGATTTCCGACAGAGTTTATTTAGCACATCGCTTTGAGAAGGGCATGAATAGGTCTCCCCTCACAACTAAGAGAGCCCCTCCCCCCCACTAAGGATTCTTGTAGATTTTGTACAGAAAATAATTGCCCGCTCGCTGCACTCCTTGGTGGGCATTTCTAATTCTTGTTGCGTCAGCAGAGCAGAAAACACAATGTAGGAAAAAGTTCGCATCCCGGAAACTACGTTTTTGAACTGTTACCCACGGGGTTACGCTTTAGTTTTATAAGTTCTATCGGGTTATCTCCTCTTCGTTTCGTAACCTTTCAACAGGGGTCTCTCTCCCACGTGTATAAATACTCGTTCATCCTTCTCTCTTTCTCTTTTTCCCGCTTACGCCCACGTGCGAGCAACTACCTCGATTTCGGCCGCGGGCCGGCAACCTCGCACTACGTGCGATGTACTGAAAAACTTTCTCTAACATATCCAATATGTGAACTCTTATACACAACCAGCGTTTCCCATGTTCAGGGAACACGCAAAAAAACAAAATTCACCCGTACGGACATTTCAATTCAACACACACACAATAACTTTCCATATAGACACTAACGTTTTATTCATGTTTTAAATGATGTATTTGTAACTCGTGTTTTAATCTATTTGTAATTCACGTAATGATATATATTTGTTTTGTACATATATATCTGTCTTGTCCGTTTTATTTTGCTTTCTTTGGACTCCATCATAGTCCAACATTACTATGTAGCGGGACTGGCCAGCAGGAAGTCTTAGTCCAGAGATTTTATCCTCACATTAACCCGCCGGTCCCCTACAGTTCTAAAGCGTTTGAAGTACAGCTTTTATCCTTGGGCCTTATGTAAAATCAGAGCCGGTGCAAGGGTCTCGTGACACCCTCCCCACTAACGAATCAGTGATACAGGGGGCTTCCACTCATGGTTCCTATAAACTGACCTTGTATCACATTCGGTAGCGACGTAGGAGCACTGGAAAATCCCCCCTCCACTCAAGGTTCCTAATTGTATCTTTTTGAGGCAAGATTCTTGTCATCTGTGTCAAATTAGTTTCGGGCCAAAGAGCAAGGCAGACGGCTGGCAGAGCACAGAAGACTAATGTCACGTCTAACCAGTTGACTAAAAAATAAAAATTTAAAAAAATTCACGGATTTGAATGAAAAAAATTATTAAAATAAAAAAGACCGTAGAATGACTTTAAAATTTGCAAAATTTTTTCGTCTTTTCATAATTATTCGTGTTTAGTTTAATTGGTAAATGTAGGTAGAAAAAATGTTTATTAGATAGCGAGGCTCACAAATCATTACCCTGGGCCCCCACCCAGGCTCCCCGTGGGTTGTACGCGCCGGCCTTGCGTAAAATGGACGCTGCCGCTCGCTCACAATTTTTCAACGTATTTCAAACATTATCCTTCTTCATGCCTTCCTCTCTCGCCCTTCGTGTTTCATCGTGTCTGTCCAATTTCATTGTGTATTGAACAGTTTAAGAAGAATAAATAAATAAAATAAATAAATAAACTTATGGAATAAATAACAAAAAACAATTGTTTAGCAACCAATCTAGAAGTACAATTAAATTTAAAAACGGAGAAAGCAATAAAAAACACTCCACCATATTTCCCTCAAAAACAAAGCATTACACGGTTTTTTTTACAGATATTAAAAAAATTAAGATGCGGAGAGCAGTTATGACCTTCGTCCTGTTTTTTCTAGAAGATATTGAAAGACAAAATACCTTTAGGAATCGAGCAAAAAGGAATTTAATCGATGGTGAAAATGACGCTAAACACAGTCAAGTCAAGCAAATACATCATGAAACCTTACGACGTTATTCTGTTCAGAAAACATGAGAAATATTAAAATAAGTGACAAAAAAAGGTGAAAGGAATCGAAATCAAAGAATGTAGGCGTTTCAATTTGCTACCCAATAATGTAAAATGTGTTCATTCAAAGTTGTTTATCTCAAGTGAGAATTTTCTTATTGAATTTCGTGTAAGAAGGTTATTTTTGGTGTTCGATCGCTACAAGCAAAAGGGAATTTGATGATTTGGAGAATCAGGTCTGATTCGCTTCGGATAGTGTATAAATACTTTTTATTTAGGTGAAAAAAAAATCTAAATATAAATCAAATTGTTTTGACATAAAGCCAGAATCCTGAAGCACCCAGTAATGATCGAATAAACAGCGAAACTAACTTGTTAACAATACAATACGATTAAGAGACCAAGACAGACTCAAATCTTACTGGTGAACTGGTTATGCTGAGATTGTCTACCAATAAAAGGATTTTATTTCATATCCTCAAAACAGACACAGAATTATACAACTAAAAAGCATATAAGTAAAAATACAAAAAGAAATGATCCCAAGTTACAATTTTTCCTACTTAAAAATTGACTTTAAGTTACAATTTTAGACCGGAATTAATTTTTTTCAAATTCATATCAACAAATGCTAAAAATGCCATGGGCAGAATACATGAACAACGAGGTAGTTTTAAGGAACAAGGAAAATTATACTTACAATGAGAACGAAACAGTTTTAAAATTTCTACGACACATAATGAGGAAAGAGGGCCTAGTGAATTTAACACTCACAAGATATACTCAAGGCGAGAATCGGGGAAAACAACGAGTAACCAATTTAACGAGTTTGTATGAACTTTTTAATCAATTCACCCCAAGCAATACCACTAAGACACAAGCGGCTGCTGGGAGTGAAAGAAAAAAGATTTAAAGGAACCGGAAACCCGATGGATAGCAAAATATTGACAAAGAGAAGTTGCGTGACGCAGCTCCGATGAAATAAATTCGTAAAACAGACTTCATGCACAGTTAAATTGTAACACCTTCAAAATTAAGTTGTCGCTTGATATTTTTCCCCCATTTTGTTTTATGATGGCGAAACCATTCTATATATGACAGAAAAAATCGGAAATGATTCATTGTAATTCTCTCCAATTTTGCTGTCTAGCTTTTAATTGGCATTTCTTATCAATAATCTTAGATATTTGCCGAAATAACGCTGGCACAAATTTAGTCAATTTCCCGATTTATTGTGTGCTAATCATTGCATTATAGGAGTTACTTTCGACTGATAGCAACGAGTGAAAAATACACGTAGAATTTCGGATATTTTCTGGCTAAAACCAACTGTAAAATGACTCAACCAAAATGCGATAATCCTATGCACAGAAGTTTAACGTCATCGATATAAAAAGACAATGGCATTAATAATGCATACATCGTCGTCTACTAAAATTATTAATAAACGTTGAACAGAAACTTTAATAATTGATGTCGGTTATACACGTTTGAATATGAATTCGTTTCCAATGATCTTCTTCTATGTGTCGTGTCTCTTCAGGACGTAGGTGATCGTGGCTCTCCACAATGTCTTGTCTTTCGTAAATCTTAATAACTTTTATCCTTTTGTTATTTCTCTTAAACCCTGTTCCGCCATCCATTTACTCAAGTATATATTATGCGTTGTTTTCTTCTGTCACTTTTGCCTTCAATCTGTCCTATGAGTATCAGATTTTCCAAGCCCTCTTTCCTCATTATGTTCCTCTAGAAATTTCCACTGATTATTCATGATGTTAAGTATAAGTTCCTTTTTTGTTTCCATTTTCTGTTTCTTAATACTTTGCATAGCTTTTAGAATTAATCCTTGGCTATCCCAATAAGTCTTCGGATATTGTACTTGTTTGATTTTGGTATCTTCACTTTGTAATTTGCATGTTGGGCTCTTCATTTTGCTAACAACCATGCATTCTGTCTTCTTGCAATTGAATTTAATCTTTTCTCCTCTCTTTCCTTCACTATCTTCTGTGGTAGTTTTCTTTCCGTGTCTGCTATCAACACTGTGTCATCTGCATATCTTATGTTGTCAAGATTGTGGCTGCCAATAATGAATAGGACTTCTAAATCTCTATATTAGATCACACATAGAAAATGACTCTTGAGATTAACGTGTTTGTAGTGAACAAAACAAGATCTAGATTTAAAATTAAAATGCTAAGCATCGACTCATTGACTTTGTTAGAAATTAAAAAGACTCGAATTTACAAACTTTGTTTAACACACACGCAAAAGCGAATCCAAAACAAATCTCGTGAAATTTCACACCTTGATGCGAGAACTAGGAAACATTTAAAAACAAAATTCAAACAATCTTCAATTCTCAGAAACAAATTCTTTTACGGACCTTTTCGCGAGCCGACGCGAAGTTTGATCATCGTCCAATGGAAAGGCTCGAATCATATCCGGGAGTGAATTCCCAAATGACCTTTTCAAGCCTCACAAACAAAATAAAAGACGGGCAAGTTCGCCTGTCACCAGAGAGAAGGAGATGATCGTCAAGCGATCGTTATTATTATCTCTACCTTTCTCTCTCACCTCTTTTATACTTGATAAACGAACGGAACATTTTAAGACTGAACGATTACTTCAAAGACATTCCTATCCTACGATAATGATCATGCATACATATATACATCCACACATACGTTCCTGCCTACGTAGACAAACTCATTCTTGCAAGGACTACTACGAACATTTTGACGACCTTGTATCAACCAAAATAGATTAATTTTATTTGTAAAGACTTTAATTGATTTATATGTATGTAAATTTGTTGTTTCACTTTACAATTTGATTTTCTTGTTTTATACCCCTCTTATGGTGGGCTATTTAACTAGCAAGGCCAAATCAAACTAATCTTTTTCCACACTCATATACTTCACTATAACCGATAACCCACTATATGTTAACCAATGCTCTTCGAGCTAAATTGCCTAAATCGAATATCTACTACCCAAGAAAAGAAACCAATCTCTCTAGTCTGCGAAGAGCTGACGGCAGTTACCAGTTAAATTATTGAATGCCAATCAGAATGTAAGAAAGATTGAAATACAAGACATTTCTGACAAATACTTTGAGTATTTGTCTCCTGCATTATAGCAGTATACTTGTCTCAATGTGGTATCGATTAACGATCCTCACAAAGAAATGTTTCTATGGCAGAATGCTGCCTATTTTGGTATATATTTTCTTATGTAGATATAACTTTTTACAAATATACAAGATAGCGTATGCTAGAGTTGAATGCGTTTAGTTTTTCTCCCAATGTTTGTCATCAAACGTTTTCAAACATACTTCTGGTCATCGTGAAGAGGTAGGGTTATGCTGACGTATCAGCTTTCATAACATTAAATATATAGAATGAGTGGCCATGGTTAAATGTAAATAAATGGCAGAACTGCCCAACAAACAGAATTGATAAAGTTTGCAATAAACAACAAGAAAAAGAAAAGAACAGGGAAAAAATAATATAAAGTAAGCAAACAATATATGCAAGGCAAATTAACAGTAATAAGGTAAAGTAACAGTAATATGGCAAAAAGTTCACAAACTAATAATTGTGGTTGTCACACAAGAGCAGATTTGGATAAACGAATGTAACGTTCTGACTTCAAGAGAAGACAGACCGGGACTCAGTCAGACGAAACAAGTGGCCTATCTTATTGGCTAGGAAGAAATCCCAGCATGCATTTGTGTGCTTCTACCTAGGTATTTACTCTATCTCCCCACTAAGACGAGTTGTGACACAAGGTCTTTTTTTAAGGTGGGGGATCCAAGTGCGTACACCCGGGCTAGGAACAAAAATTGCCCGCAGCTCCCATAACCGTCGGTTGCGCTCACCTCGGTGCGAGCACCGATCCCTCTCTCTGTATAATTTTCCTCAGTTGCGACTCTGACCTTTGATGGAGTCGCCCCTGAGTGTACTCTGCCCAAAGACAGAAACTCAAGTGAGAGATGATAAATAAACGTGTTACAAACCACTCCTGTGTGCTTCTACATATAAACTAGGGAAAGGACAGTATTTTGCACTTATTCCTATTCGGATTTTATTTTAGGATTCATTTCGTCCCCACATCATTTTCGTTATTATAATAAACCTTTATATATTTTTGTAAATAAATAAATAAACATTATAAATTTTCACATAATGGGGTGTTTTTTTAGGTCCCTTGTGAATATGTGGTATTATGGTACTTGTAGGATTGAGCGGTGGTGGACAAGTTCATGTGGTGATTGAGTATATTGTATTGAATGAATGGGTCGTGATTACGTTTAACTAGGACTAGTTTTCCCCACTTCTCCTTCGGCCTTGTGCCAAAATTTCTGTATTTAATCAGAAATAAATATACATTCCTATTCGGATTTACCTCCATTGACGGGAAGTCAGCGGAGGACCCGAGAAACTTTCTCTGCGTCCCCGGTGTAATTACCGCTATAAGAAATATCGGGGGTAACGTCATGGTCTGGGGCCATCCTGCTGGGGTTAAAGATGCCTTCCTGAAGCTCCGGGTGGCTCAGTGAGAGTCTCCGGTGCTAAAGAAACTAGCATAATTTTGCTCTGGGAGGGTCCCAGTTCTTCTCTACCCGTCTCTATATAGGTCATCGGGCGATCGTAGCTTGGTTAATCTGATCGGCGAGTTTGGGCTCGTCGATAGATACCGGGTCGATCATCCGAAGCGGAAGATGTGGACGTGGGAACTTAAGTGGCAGTCTCTACGGGTAGCTAGCTACCTGGGTAGAATGCCAGTGAGAAGAGTCGATTTAGATTTACTAGATTGTCCCACATTTCACCGTTTAAACTATTCAGACCATAGACTCATATGTACCCGGATGGTTTTAGGCTTAGAATGGCTTGACACCGGAAGTTCAATTACTGGACAGACGAGACCTCCGGCAACATCTGACTAGATTAGTGCAGCGGGAATTAATGGGACGATTATTGGGAATAAGTGGTGGGATAGGCTTAACGATAGGATTAGGTCCTTTACCACTGAATATCGCCAACGACTCGCTCTAGATAAAGCTAACAATGTGAAAACTCTAGAGGATAGTGTGTCCCAGGTGGAGGCCGGGGGATTCCATAGAGACAACATTACCTAGGCAGGCTCTTGAGCGTGAGGCTAGGTCAGGTAATTAGACATAGATTAAACAAGATGCCTAACGAAGCTGTGAAAAGGGTGTAGAATTGCGCAAAGAAGAGATCCGTCGAGGTTCCGGTTGATACATTCGCGATGTTAGTATCTCGAGGGGCGTACTCTGAAGTCGATCAAGGACATGTGTGAGCCGTTTCGCCGACATTTCGAGAGCCGTTTGAAAGGAGCCTGGTCTCTGTGGCGAGTAGTTTCGCAGCTATTTGGCTGACTTTCCTCGGCCTGAGTGACGGACGCAGTGAGTGTGAGATCACAGAGGGCGAGGTTCACTTGGCGTTGAAGAGGGTCGGTAGTTACAAGTGTCCGAGACTTAATCGCCTGTCCTACGAATTGTACTTGAGGCTGTCGCACATCTTTGTTCCGATTTTGACTGTCGTGTGCAACAACTGGTTCCAGCAGGGGCCCATCCCCGATCGGATCTCCAGGGGCATGATCACGTTGTTGAAAAAGGGCAAGGGTGGTGGGCGGGATTGGACGATTACAGGCCAATAACTCTGCGAAAAAAAGTTAAAGATTTTGGCTCAGATCTTGACAGAGCGTCTGCAGTCAGATGTAGCGAGCTTGTTGGGGCCTGAGTAGACTTGTTGTGTGAAGAGACGGACAGCTCAAAGCAAACAGCATCTGATCCGCACGATCATAGAGGGTGTAGACGACGATGACGAGGACGATTCGACAGGATCGACCATCGGTACCTGGCTGTTGTCCTTGAGGCCGCCAGATTCAAACACGATTAGCCTCCTGTATACATCCTATAGTGCTGTGGTACAGGTGAACGGAAAGTGGTCGAGCGCTTTTGCGCTGTCACGGTCGGTTCGGCAGAGTTGTCCGCTGTCGGCCTTATTTTACTCTTTGGTGTTGGAGCCCTTCCTTCACCTGCTAAGGGAGTGGGCTTGAATCGCTGTACCTGGAGGAGATCAAGTCATAGTTTCTGCGTACGCTGATGACGTATCTATTTTCGTGTCGTACCGTAATGATATTTCGGTGGTACAAAGACGCTTGGGCGGTATGAGAAGGTGACGGGGCCAAAATTAACCGTGGTAATTCATCCGGCTTGCAGTTAAGTGCTTGGAAGGGGCTCACGCTTCCGAGCCCTTTAGTTGGACAGATGACCAGTCCGTATTCTTGGAGTGTAGTTCAGGTCCGGTTACCAGCTAAAGAAAAATCGGTCCGAAGTACAAAAGGTCGGAGCTTTAGTCCAGATTTGGCCTCGACGGTCGTTGTCCGTAAAAGATAAAGATGAGGCGTGCGCCACTTACGTCTTTCCTGTTATCCAAAGGATAACAGTAAAGATGTACTTCCCATCTGAAAGAACAGAAAAAAGGCGCTCGATCGCTTGCTGGCCACCCGTTTGTGGGGTGGTCGCAAGCATCTGGTTTGCAGAGAGACTGTTGTCCAATGTCCATATCATGGGGGCCTGGGAATATCGTACTTGATGTGCCATCATCACACTTCAAGGATGGTTTTCCTACGCCATGAGTTGACAGAGGACTCGATTTTGAAGGGAGTGTACGGACGCCTTTCATAGCTTTACCATCACCGAGCTGAGTGTCATCGTAAGCCTCGGAATCAATCGAGATTCTTGCAAGAGTATCGGGAGGCCTTGAGGGTAATTCCTCGGTTCAATTACATTCCACAGCTTCATAAGCTATTGTATCATGATCTAGTGGAGGCTTTGTGGGCGGCTCAGCTTGTCAGCATCTTAGTTGCGCTCTTTCTGGTCTTGGGCGCCAGCGGCGGACTATCGCTGCAATCCTGAGCTTGGCGATTGATTCATAACGTGCTACCTCTTAATGACAGCCTTCAGATGGGTCCGGCGGATTTGCGCGATTGTCATCGGTGGGACATTTGCTTAGAAGAAACGGCTTCGCACGTCTTTTACCATTATTCTCAAGTGCGCCTTTTCTGAGACTATGATGGCGAGTTAACGGCTTGTATCGCTCCCGATCAGTTTGTAGAGGGAATCTCATGGTATGAACGCTATTCACATCAGGATCTGATTGGATTCTTTGGGCAGTTTTAATCTTCATCTTGAGATGAAGATTAAAACTGATAGAAAGCATTTGATATCATTAGTTTTCAGCGAAAGGCGGGTATCTATGACGAGTCTGGTTCACGTGAACGGGGCTAGCCTTGATTTTATAAGTCCTCTTAATGAACCATCCCCTGGTTAAGTTAGACAGTATTTGTTTTCTTAGTTAATTTGAGTACATGTTGCTCCAGGCTTGTTCCTGGATTACTCCTTTGTCATCTCGGCTGGGTCGACCTTTGATTTTCCCATTCCGTTATTTACTTTTTATCTATCCTACTCCATTAATGAGTCTGTTTCTTGATTCTGTCTATCAGTAGAATACAGTGCCCACTCTTATTTCGAGAGGTTGACGGACCATACTAACATTGGTTTTGCTGCATTCTTTTGTTTGTTTTTGTGTTCATTACATCCCCACCCTCCATCATTCCGTGTTTCATAAAATTTTTATAAGAAAAAATGTAAAGAGACATTTCATGTAAATTTTTATATCACACGGTGTTTTTGTAAGCCTTCTGTGAATATGTGGTATTGTGGTATATGTCGGATTGAGAGGTGATGGACAAGTTCTTGTGGTCATTGAATATATTGTAATGAATGAATGGATTGTGATTAACTAAGACTAGGATAGTCAGCAAAGTCTAGTCTTTTCCCACTCCCCCTTCAGCCTTGTATCACATTTTTTTGTAATTATACAGAAAATAAATACATTTCTTCATGTTGGAAAACAACAGATTTCATGGGCTTGTTTTTTATTAATAATTATTTAGGGTATTAGGCATATGATTGTGTACTTTTTCATTTGACTAAGAAGTTTACTTATTGACCAGAAACATAACACTTTACAATATTTATTTATTTAAGCTTTACCAACTAAAAACTGATTCGTGATATGGACCAGAAATAGATAAGAAATAATTGCAAATACTGGATTAATTCTATACAGTCTCTTCCAAAAGTATTGGAATGGAAAGACCAATTCCTTTGTTTTTGTTGTTCATTGAAGACATTTTAGTTTAAGATCAGAAGATGAATAGGAGACAAGAGTTTAGAATTTCTTCTTTTATTTACTGGTATTTACATTTAGATGTATTAAACAGCTTAGAACATACCACCATTTGTATCAGATTACCCCCATTTTTAGGTGAGCAAAAGTAAAGGAACAGATCCTCTTAAATTAAATAACATTTAATATTTGGTTGCATAACACTTGCTAGCAATAACTGCATCAATCCTGCAATCCATGGACATCACTAGACTGTTGCATGCTTCATTTGTGATGCATTTTCAGACTTTTAATGCAGCCTCTTTCAGTTCTTGTTCATTTTAGGGAATTTCTTCCTTCAGTTTCCTCTTCAAGAGATGAAATGCATGTTCTATGGGTTATGGTTTGGTGATTCACTTGACCTGTCTAAAACTGCCCACTTTTTTCCCCTGATGAAATTGTGTTGGCAGTATATTTTGGGTTATTGTCCTGCTGCATGATAAACTTCCATCCAATTAGTTTGTAAACTGGCAGACAAAATGTTTTTGATTTTTTTTTATAAGCATTCGCCCCAAGCAAGGCGGGAGTGCCACTAGTATGCAAGGGGTTACAGAGAGTGAAAGTAAAAAAAAAAAAACGGGTATGGGAGGGTGGCGGTGAGGAAAGGATAAAAAGAATAATGGGGATCAAGGCATCAGAAGATGTCGATTGACATAACATTTAAATTTTTGAAGATTACAGTTGCATTAGAAGTGGCAGTTACATTTAACTGTTTCGACAGTAAAAGGGTGTGACCAAGATACCAATTCTGTAGAGTTCTGAATTCATTCTGCTGTAGCATAAGGAGTTACATCATTAATAAATATGAATAAACCTGTTCCAGAAGCAGAAAGACAAGCCCAAGCCAATGCACTGTCTCCATCATGCTTGACAGATAATCTTGTATGCTTTGGATCATAAGCAGATCCTTTCTCCACATTCTGGCCTTTCCATCACTTTGGTAGAGTTTAATATTGGACTCATCAGTCTATAAAACATTCTTCCAAAACTTTTGTTACTCATCTTTGTATTTCCTTGCAAATTCCAATTTAGCCTTCCGATCCTTGCTGTTGTATATATTTCAGCTCCTAAATTCTTCAAACAGTGGATTGTGAAACCTTCACCCCGGCACCCTGGAGGTTGTTGGTGATGACACTGACTGTTGTTTTGGGGTCTTTCCTCACAGCTCTACCAATGTTTCTGCCATCAACTGATGTTTTCCTTGGCCAACCTGTTCCATGTCCATTGATCTGTACGCCAATAACTTCTTTCTTTTTCAGGATATTCCAAATTCTTGTGTTGGCTGTGTGTCCAATGGCTCTGATTGATTTTCCTTTTCTCAGCATCAAAATAGCTTGCTTTTCTCCCATCTTCATGTTGATTTATCTGTTTTAACAAGAAATACAATATTTACAGATGAAACACAAGGCCAAAACCAAGAGTAGTCATTCAGAGCTATTTAATGTTTAAACAATCGAAAAAGCAATACCTTGGCAACAAGTAACACCTGTCAGTCACATGTACTACTAGCTTTGCTCATCTGAAAAAATGGGTGGGTTCATATAAAAGGTGGTATGTCCTAAGTTGTTTAACACATGTATATGTAAATACCAGAAAATAAAAGCTGAAATTATGAACTCGTGTTTCCTATTCATATTTTGATCTTAAATGTAAATGTCTTCAATGAACAACAAAAACAAAGAAATTGGCCATTCCAATACCTTTGAAATGGACTGCATAAAATATAGTTCTAAAAAATATACTATATCTATAAATAAATCTGTTAAATATCAGAAATAAAAAACGTATGTAAATATAAAAGTGGACATGGTCAACAACAAATGATGACAATGCTTCATACTTGAAGATAATCTGCAGGCCTGGAACAGACTGTCACTGCTCGGTGTTGACCTGAGTGTGTCCTCAGAAACATTTGTAAATTATAGGAGGTTGGGATCTTTTAACCTGGCAAAACTCACCCCAAGATTAAATGATTTTGGCAGTTTTAAAATTTTATTAAATTATATCTAGAAAAAAAAATTTTTTTGAAAGATACAATATTTTTTATCATGTAATGTGCACACATGCATATTTTTTTTATTACAGAATCTATTTCTCTTTTGTACTTGTCATATGCATTTGAATAATTCAGAAATCTTCAGAATCAATTCAGGATATTGAAAAGGTGAACTTACATTGCGATTTGGAATAATTATTAAACTAGCAAGTTAATTTGAATCTCCACTCCCTCAAAAATCCTGAATGGCTCCTGTAATCTTAGATAAGAAAAAAAAAATCAATATTGTCTGTAGGAGGGGTACTGAAAAGTTCTCAGCACAACCAAAAAGTGATTAAAAATAGATGTTTATGTATAGATATTTGGTCAGATTTTTCAGCACCCTATTGTATGTGTGCATATATCATATGAATAAAGTTGGATGAGAATCTAACAGTATGATAAATATATTGGATAATTTGGAAAATCTCTGTTTCGACTTGTTTTACCAATGAATTGGTATCATTGGAAAAAGAATTTGATTTCACATGAACAAAATCTACATCAGCAAGAGAAAACGTGATATTTAGTGAAAAGAATATACAAAGATTAATAAATAAAAATTTAATATAATTTAATTAGATGAAGATGCTTTGAATGTGCCATGATCTGTTTGTTCTACAGTTAATATATGACTATACTATTTCAGTTTATCACCTGTTCTTACTAAATTAGTACTGAATTATTATGGGATACTTGAAAGCATAAATAAATTATTAGTTGATGCTTAATGTGAATCAGTTGTTGATTCACTAATGTATAATTTGTTCTTGTGAAATAAAAATTTTTTTTTGATGATGCTAATTTATTAACAAACATGTTAAAGTTTCCAAAATAGTGTGGATATGGGAATCAATACTGAATGGTGACTGTTAGTGTCACAGCTTATTTGAAAAATTTTAGATCAGGGAGAACAAAAAGACATTCACTGTGTTACTGGCCCTAAGAACCTGCTGATATTTTTTTTAATGGACTGTGATTGGACGGTTCAAAGGTGAATTGCCCCCTTTGAAGAGGAAGGGAGAACTGTGACTGGACCTTAGCAGCAGTTGGAAACGAGACAGCTTAGAGAGAAGAGGTTCGTTTTCTCTCTCCCTGCTGAAAAGGCAGGCACAGTTTGCCCATAAGTAAGGATGCATGGGTAACAAGTTGCTGAGGGCAAGTTTCCTCTTCAGAGAAAGTTTTGAGAAGTCCCCTTGAAGAAGCCCCAGAAAAAGTCCGTAAGTGGAGTTTGGAGCCAAAGTCGTTTGAGAAGAAGACGAAGGAGCGATCACGTGCGTTTTCAAAAAGTATTTTGCCACGTGTTTAAGTCAATTTCCACCTTCTAGCGACCGTAAAAGAAAGGCGTAATTTTCAGGCGGACGGGAGGAAAATAAATGAAGAAAGAAGAGAGTTTGGTCACCAGGAAGAGAACTTTGTCTACACAAGAAAGAAAAGAAAAAGGATAAAAAAAACTGTTGAACCTTGAAAGGACTGAAAGTGTACTGTAGAGCTAAGGCTCTTCCCCACTTTTTTTTATTGT
Source organism: Acanthosepion esculentum (assembly GCA_964036315.1). Taxonomy (NCBI): domain Eukaryota; kingdom Metazoa; phylum Mollusca; class Cephalopoda; order Sepiida; family Sepiidae; genus Acanthosepion; species Acanthosepion esculentum. The sequence continues at coordinate 17,566,486 of OZ038491.1, forward strand.
TATCATTGACACAGCAGGTGGACGCAATTCTCTTTTTTTCTTTTTTGTGCATTGTAATTTTTAAGTTTGTTTTCTGCTACGTTTTTTTTTTACATTGTGTTATTCAGAGAATAGGTAGTCCTATTCTCAGCAAAAAGGGACGAATTTTTGCAAGAACCCTTATTTAGCTGGTTAGAAATAAATAAATATTTTTCTTTGTAAGTGAATCTAATTTGCATTTTTTTCTTTCTTTTTCGTTATTAATTCGGGCAATAGAGGAAATACTGTTGCAGCAGGTTTTATTTTCTGAAAGAAAATAGAATTTCCGAAACTTATTGTAATCTCAAACACATTGAAATATAAAAGTGACAATCACTAAGCAGTGTTGATTCCTATGTATATATTGTCTATATCTATAAATAGTCTATCTTTGATATTGAGCACCTTCTATAAATAAAACAATTGTTAAACAATACAGTTTAATGATTGTTTTTAAAGAGTTAACATTTTACAGTTATATAAAAAGAAATTACCACTAAATTATATTATTTCATTTAAATAATAGATAGTAAATTTTAGTTTGGCTCATTCTGTTAAGATAGAAGTCAATAATACAACTGCCCAATGAATAGAATTATTAATATTTGAAATAGAAAGAAAGAGTGGGAAAAAATTAAATGATATCAGGCAAGCAAGCAAACAATATAAGTAAAGCAAATTCACAGGTAAGAAAGCAAAAAGGTTTACAAACTACGAATTAGCATCTACACAGAAAAGCTAGGTCAGACAAGTGAACTGTGATTTTCCATATAGACAAGATAGATCTGGACCGAGTCAAGTCAAATTGTAAATCAAGCTATTTTATTGACTAAGAAAAGTATCCCCGCATTTTGTGGACGTTTTACTATAAAAGGGAAGGGGGGGGACTTTTGCAGTCATTCCTGTCTGCATTAAAAACAACACCCGCCCCCTCAATCTGACGGATGAACGCACCCATATTTACCTCCCCTTTATTTTCCTCTTTGAATTTATTGGCCATTTGCAAAGAAAAATGCATGCAAACATTCACATACATTTTGTGTACATAACAGCAAGATTTTTTTTGTTGTTTCATATATAAAAAATGTTTTTTTTTTAATACTTTAAATCTTTCTTTTCTTATTTTTTTTAAAAGTGTTTTTTCTTATTTTTTCTTGTGATATTACAAATCTAATTTTTTTCACATACAAAAAAGGTTAATATTAATACTACTACTAATAAATACAAAAATAGTAATAATACTAAAAATAAAGAAAACACTTACTTTTAAACTTTCATAATGTTTTATCCCTAGTGTGGGAATTAACTATTTTACCCATAGCTGGGACCCTAACAGGTGCTACCACCCTGATCTACAGTGATCCTTTGAATTTCCCCAATCAGCATCACAAAAACCTCTTAAAGTTTGGGACTCATTTGATTTATTCAGCACTAAACAGTGTATTTTTGTCCATTTCAATTAATGTAAGATTTGTCTGGCTCTTATCAAGTGATCCATTGTTGGATTTGCAGAATATTGTGCTGTTTTGCTTTTCTTGTTTCTCCTCTTCACAAGAAATTTTCAGCAGATTTTTAGGAAGTATTGTATTTTTTTTAACTTTTAAATAATGAATTATCGGATGTAGGATTATCAAAGTTTTCAGTAAACGTTATGCATTTGACTTTTAATGTTCCCTGTGTCAAGTATAGGTGGCAAATAAAGACGACTTGATTTATAGTTGCCTAAGAAAATTACTTTTTTCACCCTTTAGTGTCCATTTCTTTCTATATTGTATTTAGGCAGAACAAAGTTTAACCCACAAAAAAAAAAGTAAACATATTGGTAAAGTTAGATTTGTGATCCATGAACATTTCAAATGCAGTTTTTCTTTTTTTAACTGTGACACTGATTTCTAATTATATATATATATATATATTTCATTAAAAACGACAGACAAGGTGCTTTTATTTAGTTTTTTTTTATACTATTTCTCATGAGATTTAATAATTTTTTTTCTTTTCAGATGATAAATTATATAAAAACTGCCTGAATATTCTTTTTATCTGAGCGCTTTTTAATGAAATGTGCATGAAAGAAGGATTGCTGCCTAAATACACAATATATATATATATATATATATATATATATATATATATATATATATATATATATTACATACATACATACAGGGTGTCCATAAAGTTCATGTGCACTTTAAAAAATTTATAACTTTTTTTTTTATAGCTATGTGACAATTTTATAATCGCTATATTTTCGTATAGTAGATTTTGTGCACTTTTGGGAAATTGGATCCCAAGAGCCTTCTTAGCTTAGTAAATATTTTTCAGGAGATATCAGCTTCTAATTGGTCAATAAACACACAAGTGGGCATTGCAATCCACCCACGCACAATATATTTTTCCAGCGCGTGACTAAGTCAAGTTTCCCACCAAGGCGCTCTGAGCCTGTCACATGATTACATTATCTATAAAAGCAAACATGAGTTTGCCTCTTTCTTTTCTTTCTTCTCCATTCTTGCTGCAAAATGTAGTCCCAGAGAATTATCATCTTGACCTTGCAGTCAGATGTTAAAGAATACTACCAACACGCATTAACGTACATACGAACATTCACCACAATACGAACTCTTACAAACATTGACCAAAGAACAAATACGAACGTTCGCACACACACAAATGTTGACACACAAACACAATGTTAACTGTCTATGTGCTTTGTAATTGTATTTTTAATACATATATTTGTTTATATATATATATTGGTCTTGTTTGTTTGTCTTCCTTATCTTCATTTGGACTTAATTCAAGTCCAACATTTTATTGTAGCTGGATCTGCTAGCAGGAAATATAAACGCACATGTTTTCTTTACATCTTCACCCCCTGTTCCATTACAAAAGTATAGGACCACAAAAAACTTTGGTAGATTCAACATTACGGTATCTTTACTGATACCTCCATGAAGAATTCCCTATTTTTCTGCCTTCCTGTCAAAGTCTTGCAATGCTATTCTGAATTTGGTAAATGTTAGTAGCTTGTATTTCTGAGTAATAACAATTGTAAATGGCTTGATGTCAAACAGTAAGCCCTTTAGAATGAAACATATCAAATTACTTGCCAATAATTTCCCCAGAAATCTTTAACAAAGTGGCCAATTTTTTTTTGTTTCTAATAATACAATTCTTAATAGTTTCAATACTGCCTTTGCATACAGATGTTAATTTTGTTAAAATGCCATCTTGCATATTTCCATCTGTATCAGTTATAGTGATTTGAGCCTTGCCTCTTTTCAAACAAATTTTACTGGTCTGCCAGTTCGATATGATTTTCTAGATTAAAATCATTATCAAAAATAAGAAAATATGACAAGTAAGCCTTTGTGTTGGAAATGGTATCTACCCCAAATGAAAACAAATGTTCATTATCTTAAACATGTTCCACATTTTTACAAAATGAGCTCAGTGCTGATTTTGTATATAGGAAAATTATTTTTTAGCTTTTCTTTTGATAAAAAGTGTTTATATAAACATACAGAGCAATGTCAACAAAAAGATTTCTTTATGATGAGAATTGTATCAGATTTTTCTTTCAGTAAATAAGCCATAATTACTCCAGAATAATTGTTCACAAAACAAGATGTATATCTCAAACAGAGTCTATTCCTGGGCCTCATAACCTGTTAAGATAGAAGTCATGGTCCCAATGCAAAATAAATAACACAACTGTCCAGCAAAGAGAATTAATAATATTTGCAATAGAAAGAAAGAGGGGCAAACGTTAAATGATATCAGGCAAGCAAGCAAATAAACAATTTAAGTCAAGTAAATTCACAGGTAAGAAAGCAAAAAGCTTTATGAACCATGAATTAGCATCTACATAAAAAAAGCTAGGTTTGACAAGTGAACCCAGTGATCTTCCATATAGACAAAAGGTAGATCTGGACTGAGTCAATTAACTAACCAAACATCTGTGAAATATTGTATACTTTAGTTTGAAATGGCTAATGGAAATAAATTTACCTTCCAATCACAAAGATGTAACACTTTCTTCAAAAGGTGAAAACAGATAAGGACATGCATATATATTTGAAAGGAAATACTTTATATATTTACAGAACTTGAATGTGACAATAGTCTGTTTAAGCAGTGAACAGAATACATTAGCAGATACAGAAAAGAGAAGTGAATTAGTGTCTTAATTGATAGTTGACATGGTTGTATATGATGTAACTTGGGCATGAATAGTGAGAGAAGATAGAAAGCTGGTGTAAATGAAAATATTTTGAGATATTGACACCAACTAACAAGACAATTTCCATTTTATATCACTAGCCAGCCTACCATATTTTTTACTCTTTGAAATATATATAAATTATAGGTTAGTGAAGGACAGATAAGTTCTGTTGTGCTACATAAGAAACAATACAATAAGCAAATATTTACAATCAGTCAGTTATGTGCTATGCGAGGTACACACTTAGGCGATCATGTATCTTTCGATACATAACTGATGAGGCAGATTTTTCAACCCAACTGCAGTAGGTTGCCATTTCTTTCTCTGGTAGACCAGTTGCTATCCAAGGCTATAGAACCTGGTCTGTCCTGCTATTTACCCATATCTGGGGGAAGAATAAGAGGATTCATACTTTTCCTAAGGGTCTTAGCACGTAAGTGAACGTAATGGATTCAACTGGAATTCAAACTCGGCTCTCCAATTTCTAAATCTGAGCTGCAATCCATTACTCCACCGTTTCTCCTCTCTGATTAGATAGAAATCATTCTTTTGATTTATTTTTCTTATTACAATTGTGCCATTCAAAATGGCTGCCATATTATTGTTGCTTTTCATTAAAAAAAAAAAAAAAAAAAAAACTGACAGTTTTTTTTACTGATCCTGACACTAAAACAGTAAAAAAATCTTTCAGTATACAATGCTTTTGCTTTTTAATAAGCATAAAAATATGACTGAGAAAAAATAAATCAAAATAGGTTGTGCAATTTATGGAGAAACTGCAGTGAAAAATTTGCGAGTTATGAAATTTCAAACTTGAGATTTCTGACTTTAATGCTCCATGGTTAGATAAACCTAATGAGGTTAATAAAAATCAAATGACGGCAGAATTATTACTAGTATGCAATACAGAAGAGAATCAACAGACTCAAAATATCCAAATCAATTACTGAAAAATCATATAAACCATCTTGTCTATGCTGTTTTGATATGTGACTTAAAAAAGGATTGTATTTCATTGCTTAAACATTATGAAAAATGTTATATTTGTGCAATAAGTTTTGCATTGTGATCAAAATTGAATACTTTATGATATGACTTGTAAGATATGATAGGGAAAAGTAAAATGACCCACCATTAATCAGAGTAAGGTTGTCTTTATCTGAAAGCATTTATCTGTGAATGTGGTTTGATTTGATCTATTATGAACACTTTCTGGAGACCCAAATGATTGATTTAAATTACTCCAAATTAAACTAACTGAAGATTAATGGATTCATTTTCTATGGATTATCAACCATTTGCAGGTTATTTAAAGCCAGAAAATATTTTTAGATTGTAAGAGTTTGGGGGAGATTTAGTGATACAAGTTAATCCAAAGTAGTGATACAATTAACCCAAAGCTGGGGTGGGGTGCAGAAGGTGTGGATTCATACCTTTCCCAAGAGTATTTGCACACGAGACTAACAGAAGGTAACAATCAACGAAAGGCATAATATTACATTAAGACATGTTTTTTTTTCAGTGGTCAGCTGAAAAAAATTTCATTTAGTCGCCATATATTACATCTTGGTATTACAAAATTTAGAATATATTCATTATAAAATTTTCTTAATGTAAGAAAAAATTCAATTTTCTGGAAGACTGCAAAAGTTACTTAGAGCATGTCTTTGCAAAATGTTCTTTAAGGATGGAATTATGAAGCTACTTGAAAGATAGGAAAACATTGTAACAAAGCCATAAATATACTGTTAAATTTTCACATAGCAAAATGGTTTTATTTAACAAACTGAATTTTTAGCCTAAATAGATTGCAATTTCATGTTCTGCTCTTATATATCTATTATATGGCTATCAAGTTAAAAATGGAAAAAAATTAATTTTCCAAATTTGAATCAAGGTTTATATCTTGCATATTTCAGGAATGCCATCTTTGACTGTTAATGATTGATAAAGAATAAAGAAAATTAGCCTAAATTTCCTTTTTTTATTTATTTTCTGATTATCTTCCTTTTTCTTTTAGGTCACCAATACAATAAAAAGGGTGATTTGAAGCAGTGATGAAATGACAATGTCATTCAGACGTTTAAGAAGTAAACACAGTTCATTGATGACCAATAAAGTAACTATATCATTCCGGAAGCTGAATTGAATGTATGTATTTCATGTGTCAGTGTTTGGATGCAATCAGTTCAACTATAGCAGTAGATAATTATTTTTTAATTGACAAAAACATTAATTTAACAATAATAAATTATGATATTCTCTAGCACAATTTCATGGATTATTTTATTTCTTCATTACACTTACTTGAAATATAAACCAAATATCAGAGGCTTAATACTAATCATTTTTGTTAGTAAGCATATATATTGAGAGAGAAGCATATATATATTGAGAGAGAAGTTGAAGTGTGCAGATATCAGTTGAAAGAATATAAAAATCCATGTGGCAAATAAAACACTGAAATCTTTTTGTTTCTATTATGTTAGGCCAAATGTAATCATCACAACTTTAAGCCAAAAAATAAATGAATCTAAATGTCAAATAAATATTCACCACAGCTTACAGATTTTGATTTTGATTTTCACATACATTTCACTTTTTAAGAATATAAAAAAAAACACTGATTTAAACACTGATTTATTGCTTTCATTAGAACTAAATACCAAAAATATTTTAATGATTTGTTAATGAGAATTTTTCAGTAATCATTCATGTAATTTCTTTCATTATAAGATGAGCTGTCAGTTGATTTCAAAATCTGCTCCATTAAACATCTTCCTGTCATTAATGAAAAATGTTAAGCTTCTGATTGAGAAAACAAGAACTTTGTGCTGAAACAGAGTTTCTTAGCTGTTGATAATCCTTCTTTGCTTGTAGAGGACTGTGGGTGTTTAAGTGTTGTTGGATTAGAAACATGTGTTGTTTATTCCTGCAAGAAGAAGGTCCAACTACAAGAAAAATGTGGACTCAAATTGAATCCATCCGAAGAGGTAAAGAACACAAACAAGACTGATATATATATGTCAACAAATATATGTATTAAACAACAATACAAAGTACAAAGTACAAAGACATTAACATTAGTGTTTGTGTGTGAACGTAGAGAGTTTGTATTTTGGTGAATGTTTGTACGTACATACGTGTATGTGTGTTTAATGTTCACGGTATCTTCCCACAAGTGGGGAGATGCTATCTTCTAAGAGAGCTTACATTGTAGATGTGTCCACTGAAATGAAGAAATGAAAAAGAGAACGAGGCAAGAAGTTGCCCAGTATTTATAGTGTAGGGAGAGCGACCCCTAGTGACAATTAGGAAATTAAGGAGGAGCTAACTCCAAAAGTAGTATGAAGATGCTATTGCAGGGTTGGAATCCGCAGGACTAGGCATTTCTTTTATATTTTTCCTGTGCTCTGTCTGAAGATACACGTTGAGAAATAAATAATTGTCATCCTCTACCCAAAATGCAGAGGTTTTGCTACTCGCAATTTGGTTATCTAAAATGTAATTAGGAAATATATATATATATATATATACACACTGGTTTGGAAAAAAAAACAAACCTTAGATAGCTCAACTTGTAGATATGTCAAAACAAATCGGTACCCGAGGAAAAAAATTGGAATTAAAAAAAAAGAACTAAAACATCCGAACAAGGCAAAATAAATCATCCAGTGCCTTAAGTCTTTAGTCCAAAGAATAAAACCCCAAGCGAGTAGTAAGACTAAAATGTAGAGTTCTCATTATATCTGTGGATGACAAAAATAGTAGCTCCTGAAATTAATTTCGGTTGAGCCCTCTGGTTTGGGGTGTGAATTTGTAAAACAGTGACTATCTATGCTAATACGGCACGACTCTTCGACAGAATTGAGTCACTCTCAGTCACTGTGTGTTTATCCGAATCTAAAAATAAACACGCTAAAATTCACCTCCATCCCGTACCGTACGCTGATGGCTTAACGGGTAGAGATTCCGACTGACGAAAAATCAGTCGGGTTTCGATCGTAGCTAGAGGCAACCGGACGTCTAGCCACACTGATGAGCTGTGAAACAGCGAAACAGTCTGTCTGTGGATGACAAAAATATATATATATATATATATATATATATATATATATATAAAAAAATAAAAATGAACATTATTTCATATCAACCTATCTACTTTATAATTAATCGAATAATAGATACAAATATTTAAGTAAATGCTCTGTTTTATAATAAACAGTATTAAATATTTACTGGCCTGAATGTCCAAGAAATTTTAATAGAAAATTTTTGTCCTCCGACAGGAATCGAACCTGTATCCTATACGGAACCGTCATATAGCCTGATGTACCTTAACCGTATTCGGCCACAGAGGAGCGTTCAGTTAGCAAGGTCGATTTTACTGTCTTTATTTGTCTATACGTCTATATGATGGTTCCGTATAGGATACAGGTTCAATTCCTGTCGGAGGACAAAAATTTTCTATGAAAATTTCTCGGACATTCAGGCCAGTAAATGTTGTTAATACTGTTTATTCTAAACAGAGCATTTACTTAAATGTTTGTATCTATAAAAAGAATGTATAAACATAAAGTGTCTTAAAATATGTATATATATATATATATATATAAATATATATATATATATATGTATATATATATATATATATATATATATGTATATATATATATATATATATATGTATATATATATATATATATATATATATGTATATATATATATATATATATATATGTATATATATATATATATATATATATATATATATATATATATATGTATATATATATATATGTATATATATATATATATGTATATATATATATATATGTATATATATATATATATATGTATATGTATATATATATATGTATATATATATATGTATATATATATATATGTATATATATATATATATGTATATATATATATATATGTATATATATATATATATATGTATATGTATATATATATATGTATATATATATATGTATATATATATACATATATATATATACATATACATATATATATATATATACATATATATATATATATACATATATATATATATATATACATATATATATATATATACATATATATATATATATATACATATATATATATATATATACATATATATATATATATATACATATATATATATATGTACATATATATATATATATATATATATATATATATATATATATATATATATATATATATACATATATATATGTATATGTATATATATATATATATATGTATATGTATATATATATATATATGTATATGTATATATATATATATATGTATATGTATATATATATATATATGTATATATATATATATATATATATATATATATATATATATATGTATATATATGTATATATAAATAAAAAGGAAAGAACAGTAAGATATAAAATCCGGTGTTCTTATAGATATTTTTATTTTTACACAATAGTGCTCTATGTAAATTTAAATTTACAGAGCATTAATATTATAAATTAATAGATTTAAAATATGGTTTTACCGCTACACAGTGATGACCATGTTTCAGAAATGGAAGCTAAAGCCCCTGAATTTAATTTTGTTATTAAACCAAAGACATTAGTTCCATTTCCTCATCAAGCGAATTTTGGAGTAACTTACTTTTTAAAATTTACGGTTGTTAACGGCACAGGAAAGATTCATAGTTTGAGGGTTTCCAAGATATATTATACATATATATTATACATATATATTATACATACACACACAACTACCTGACTATGTGTGGGATTTAAAAGAAAGAAAAAAACAACAGGGATCTGATTCTAAGCTGTAAAATCTTTTAAAAAGCAAAGCCTAATAACAATCAGAACAATATTTGCAACTTCTGCCAACAGGAAAAATGACCAATTATGACATTTCCAGTTCCAAAGAACCTTTTGAACCAGAAATCGGAAGTCATGAGTCCTGTCATACATATTAATAAATCCCTTTTAAGCACATATGAGAAGCTGGATAAAAAGAAAAAAAAAATGTACATTTCAATTACCCCCCCCACACACACACACACCAACACTTGCTTTTCTTCTCTTTTCTTCACATCTTCCCTCTCCCTTTCTATTGTACCCAATGTCATGTGTTTGTTTATTCATTTAAAATAAATAAATAAATAATATAGCATTCATTAGTTTTTTTTTGGTTTAAAAAAAAAAAAAAAAAAAAAGTGTTAAGAGGACATTTGATAAAAAAAAAAATCACTTGATACCGTAATGTTGAAACCAAGGTAGTGGATTCAACTGATCTGATTTTTAAAGTATATAAGAACAATAATATAATATAATAAATCAAAGGTTACCTCCCTTGCCCCGTGGAGGGAGGGGGAGATGTGAATTTTGAATTTGAAATCTAGAACGCTGTTTAATGCAGTAAAATGAACAGTTAAAAATGTTTTGAATTTACAGAAATACATATACACATTCACAGATAATTTAATGATCTAAAGATGGTCTCAGATGAAATCGAAAGTACATGGGGAAAATAAAAATTATTTGAAAGAAAATTTTTGTATTTTCCTTTATAAATTTTCCTCAGCTATCAAGAAATTAATTCATGGACTTGAAAGGATTGAAACTAAAATAAATAGGCATAATATATTTAAATTATTTAACCAAAACTGTTTCAATCTTACCCCAAATCATATATTTAAGAAAATTTACATACATTTTACTTGGCAACAGATTTTATTTTTATAGAAATAAAAAAAATAATATTAATCAGCTAAAAATGAGCATCAAAAGTGAAGAAAGAGTTTTAAAATCAAAAGGAAAGTATCTTTAAATAATTTACAAATAGTAATTCATTTCAAAGTAAGTGCTATTCAAATTTTTTTAGTGTTTTTATTTTGTTGATGCAAAAATTACAAAGTCCTTATATTCAAGTTTTTGGTAGTTATCATTTTCATATCAAGCAAGCTCAAAAAAAAAAAAAAAAAAAATTGTTTAAACTAATTTGAGAAAATATTATATCCAATTAAGGAAATTTTTATTCCCTACATTGTAGAACATTACTCTAATATATATATTTTATTAAACACAGTATTTCCAGTTGATGTAAAACTTCTGTATTATTCTTATTCATCAATGGAAGACCAAAATCTTCCAAATAAGAACATTTTCAAATATATTTGTCATAAATATAAAAAAAAAATGAAGGCAGTCTGTGATCTGCTAAAAATAGCATAGCTAAAAATAGGTTTGGGAGAGATTCAATAACAAACTTCTGTAAATATTCCTTTTTAAAAATGTCAGTGTTTACTCTTACTCTGAAAAAAGTAAGTCAATATATGCAAGAAGCAAAGCAACTAAGTACCGTGATGTTAAAACAAGGAATGCTTTTAAAGATAAGAAATAATTGTGCTTCTGAACTGATAACTTTCATATATTGTAGTTAACTATTTTATGTATGTAAATTATTCATATCAGCTGATCAAATTTTTACAAGATTTATAGCCCATGCAATCTAGTTTGGACTTATTGTTAACTGAATTAGAGCATTTCCTAAGATAACAGCTGTTTGTGTGACTATATGACAGAACAAATAAAATTAGTCACTTATACTAGAATGCACTGATTGTAATCAAATTAACAAAATCCTGATCTCAGATACAAAAAGTAAAAATATTATTACCAGACTCCTGGCTTTGTCTACAAAAAGCAGAATTTTATGCCTACTTCTGTTCATCATAATAATCTGTAGTTTAATCATTAAACATCTTTAGAATGTAATTATATTCATGTTAGTGAAAATATGTGAATTTATCTTGTTTTTAGATGTGGTGTGGTTCCATGCGTTGTGAAGCAGCCATCAGACAATAACACACAGTCCAGGCTGTTCAGAGATTTGCTGCTCTTATAAGCAATCACTGTGAAAGATAAAAATATCACAATGAAATTTTAATGAAGTCCCCAGCCAAAGGATGAGCAAAATATTAAAATAGTAATTTGCTAAATTTATGTTTATATAATTTGACAGGTAAAGAATATTTAGTATTTCACCATCTGCTACCAAATTTACATATTTAGTTATTATTATTCTAATTCACAGCTTTTAAACATTTCACTCAATAAATACTGATTTCAACTCTTTATTTACAAACGTCACCCATTTTTGTTCTTTCTCTACAAAAATTATAATCCAAGGTAAACAACTCTTCCATCTGTGGGAAGAGTTGTTTCCCTTGGCATCACACAAAAAACGCATTTTAAATAATTTAAATGGTTTTTTTTTAAATTAAATTTTGGTTTTATTACCGTAAAAATAATTTAAATTAGTTTTTAGATATTTTTTTTAGCATTGGTATGGTCATTCATCAAACCTCCATTAGAGATATTAAAAGAAAAAAAGATGAAGAGAAATTTAAAAATCTCTTAAAAATCCAATATTTGTCCTGGAGAACAATTTCTGAATAGTTATTCTTTAAATTTACTAATTGATTTGAATGTTAATATATTTCTTAATAAACAAATATATTTCACACCTGAATTTTACAAATGCTCCAAAAAGCGATTTAGAAAATAAAAGACTGTCAAACACTGAATTTTTTGTATAAAAAAAAAATTGTTTTCACAGTGTGTACGAATCCTTCTACTCGGTTTTCGGTTAAATGTTAAAATTTGGAGTGTCGGGATTCGATACATTAACAAAATATCGTTACAGGGTCGCTCGTAATTTGGCCGTCTAGAATAATCACACGATTTTCATTAAAGGAATAAAATTCAGTAGAAAAGACAACGTAGTTTCGACAAATAATGTTTATTTGTCGAAACTACGTTGTCTTTTCTACTTAATTTAATATAGCGACAAGAATACAAGCAATTGATGATAGATTGGAAAGTAATGTCTTTTTGTTTAGGTTAATAAAGTTCTGAAATAAAATATAAATTGTCTTTGTGTACGTATGTGAGAAACAATAAAATGTTGTGATATGTGTGTTTGTATGAAAAATTCCACACGTGTGTGCGTGTTTCATAGTAAAAACGGATACGAGAGATAGGAATTGTTTCTTACTGTTGGCGGTGTTGCCGTAATCTGAAGTTTGTCAACACTGTCGCTTTTAATGTGAGGTCATGAAGATCATCAGCAAGAGTTGTGTGGAGTTTGGTGACAGCCGCGTGTATATTTTTTGGGAACGGATTTCGTATGTTTTTATACACTTTTTCCGAACAAAATCGGCACCAGAATTAAATTATTTATTTATTCCTAATTGTCCCTGAAAGGACACGTGGTATGTCTTCTACTACGTCCGTACGATATGTGGTCGGTATTTACCTAAAAATAATTATAACTAATACAACAAACATTCTGATTTGTAATCTATGATTTTATTGGTGTGTTTTAAGATGCAAGTGTTTTCTTGAGTGTGATTGGTTTATAAATATTATATTTGATATTTTAGTGGACACGACAAGTGTAACCCTTAAGTTTTGAAAGTTTTTATATATTAAACTAAAAGCATAGTACATTTCTGTTTTAATAAATTATCTTAAAAGTAATTTAGGTTTCTAATTTTAAAAACAAACACAGCAGATTCGTTCAAATTTTACATACTCTGCTAAAACTTGGGAAACAAAAAAAAGCATACAAATAATATTATATAATTGGAGAAACATATTAAAAGCCACTATTAAAATTTGATAGACAAAAGCTCAAGCACATTGCAACCAAATCATTGTGCCGTCAAATAAGACCTTCATTTAGTTCGAAAGGAAACTACACCGGACAATTTAGTTTTTAGCATCCCGATACCACTTTCTTATCTACGTTAAATTTTGTACAAATCTGTGAAAAAAGTGGATCAAGGAGCTTACCCAGATTCATACATATTTTCAGGAAATCAACTTCTAATTTCTAATTGGTCAATAAATACACAAGTGGGCATTGCAATCCACCCACGTACAAGTCTTTTTCCAGCGCGTGAGCAAGTCAAGTTTTCTCGCTTTTTTTTTCCAGGAGCCTACCACGTGATTAAATTAATTATAAATACCAGACATGAATTCGTTCGTTCTCTCTCTCTCTCTCTCTCTCTCTCTCTCTCTCTCTCTCTCTCTCTCTCTCTCCCTTGATTTCTCTCGCTACAAAATATAGTTGTAAAAAAGATTCGCGTCTTGACCACGTGCGGTCAGACACTTATGGAAACATTCACACACGCACGAAATTTTCCGAACTACATTACAAACATACGAAACATTTCCAAACAAGAACTTTTCTCTTTAAAATACTCTGATCATGCTTTCGCACACATCCTTACAAAACAAAATCGTAATATTCTGCATATAAAAAAATATATTTGTTGTTCCAAATATATCCTTTTTGGCGTAATTGTATATCGTTACCATTTGATTTTTTATTTAAATTTATGTTTGTGGATGTAGCATGTTTCATTTTCAGCAAGACATTTAAAACATTCACGCAACCTTATTAGATCCACCATAAGTTCTATTATGGCATAATAAAATTGCTTACTTTTTATGTTAGTTATAAACCAAAAATACAATAAAATTTATTTTTAAAGTTTGAATAAAAATTTTTTTTTACATAAGATGGCCGAAAAATGTCAATAGTACACACAATCGAAAATTTGAATAAATAAATATTAAACTTTTTGTCAAATAATTCTATTTAATATTCTTCTTTTAAATTTACTTTGTTTTAATATCCATTTTTTAAAGTTACGCTTTTATTTACTATAGATGTGAAAATAAATTCAAGAGAATAGAAATTTTAAAAATACATACTTGTATAGCATTTAGCAGAATAAAAAAAAGTAAAAACGAACGGTAATCCGATTCGAGAATAAGAATTATTACCGTTTGTTTTTTACTTTTTAATTCTTAGAATTTCGAATGCATCCTAATGCATTTTAATTTTTAAATATTTTCAGACGATGTTAATTTTTTTTCCCAAAAAGGGGATAATGAATGCATATACATTTATTTTGTCACGAATTATTGTAGTTTTTTTTAAAGTTTTAGCCGGATACACACACAACTGCCCTTTACCTGTGTATAGATATACACGGTATCGTACAAATATCGCAAAACAGGTGGAATGTCCGTTTCTGGGGTATTGTCACAATGGCAATCAGGGTTAAGAGAAAAGCCGGAAGTTGACCTATTGTTTGTGCAGTTCTGGTCGAGGTCTCAGGATATGGTCGGCGCATGTGTTATAACGCTGCGCTACATAACAACGCCGTCCCGTCCTCGGACACAGGGTGTGTCCGTGATTGAATCTTGCGGCTAACTGCGAAGTTGGTCACTTCCATCTCTGCCTCTTCCTGCCCCACGTTATGTTTGTTTTGATCACAAGGCAGGCAAGGATCAAATCGTCGCCAGATATCTCCGGATTGGTGTCGTTCAGGCAGGACGATGTTATAAGACAGGAAAAAAATGAAAGTCGTGTAGATCAATATGGTTTATATAACTGAGGTTAATACAGAAACATTTTTTCGTATAAGAATCTACAAGAATACAGGCTAACGACCATTCCCTCGTTATCTAATTTTGTTCTTAATTTTCAATTTGGAATCGGGGTTTCAAGTTTTAAGTGAGATTTTTTCAGGCAGCAAATTACAGAATGCTGACGAAGCACTCGTCTCCCGCCTCCTTCTCTCTCGTTATATAGAGACGTTGTAGTGAACAAAACAAGATCTAGATTTAAAATTCAAATGCTAAGCACTGACTCACTGATTTTGTTAGAAATTAAAGAGACGAATTTACAAACTTTGCTTAAACACACACGCAAAAGCGAATCCAAAACAAAACTCGTGAAATTTCACACCTTGATGCAAAATGTTTTTCGGCCAATAAAAAACTAGGAAACATTTAAAAACAAAATTCAAATAATCTTCAATTCTCAGAAACAAATTCTTTTACGGACCTTATCGCGAGCCGACGCGAAGTTTGTTTGTCGTCCAATGGAAAGGCCCGAATCATATCCGTTAGTGAATTCCCAAATGACCGTATTCAAGCCCCACAAACAAGATAAAAGACGGGCAAGTTCGCCTGTCACCAGAGAGAAGACGACGATCGTATTAACAAGTCCCTTGACAAACGTCAAGCGATCGTTATTATTATCTCTACCTTTCTCCCTCACCGCTTTTATACTTGATAAACGAACGGAACATTTTAACACTGAGCGATTACTTCAAAGACATTCCGACCGTACGATAACGCTCATACATACATACATCCACACATACGTTCCTGCCTACGTACACATAGACTCATTCTTGCAAGGACTACTACGAACATTTTGTTGACCTTGTACCAACCAAAATACATTAATTTTATTTGTAGAGATCTTAATTGATTTATATGTATATAAATTTGTTGTTTCACTTTACAATTTGATTTTCTTGTTTTATACCCCTCTTATGTTGGGCTATCTAACTAACAAGGCCAAATCAAACTAATCTGTTTCCACACTCATACACTTTACTATAACTGATAACCCACGATAACTTTCAATTCGTTCACTTTGCAATTTCATCAGGGCACACCGCTCAATTTATCTCAAGGCATGAGTCAGGAGTTCTCCGTGGTAGCGATGCGATCGTCTCCTCTTGGTGCAATGGAAGCGCGCCTCTGCCTCAGCTACTACTCATAATTCCCATCTGATCTAACGCTTTTATGGACCCCTTTCCCATATCGGTGTGGGGTCCGACGCGATCTGGAATTCCATGATTTTCCAAATATCTAATCAAAACTCTCTGCTGACAGTGTCCTGGGAAGCAATTTGCATGTCCAAATTTGGGAACCGCCGCTTCTGGAGAGTAGAGGTAGCAGGGCTTTTACTTGCCCCCACTTACTCCCTCCTTCTCTTACTTGTACCTTATACCAACACTCCTCAATGGGCGTAGTCTGTTTTCTCCCACTCTCTCTCATTCACCATTCGACTGGATTACATGACTAGCACGCGTTCGTTAATAAAATTTTCTATCTCTACTTCACATCATCAGAAATGCCCTTTTCATAAGGTTTGTTGATATTTTCCAGATTTCTCATCTTAGACAGTTATAATTTTTTTTCCTCGTCTTCGGGAAGGCTTTATCTTACCATTTTACCGAATTCTTCGTCTGCATTGTATGCAACGAGATCTCATTTCTCCAGTGATATGCACACCTATAAACAAGTGACGTAGAATCATTTCTTTACTATTCTCTTCTACTTCAGAGTCTGTCTATATTTCTGAGATGAGGTATTATGTACAGTATTTACATTAGTCGGGCTATTGTCCTCATCTTTGTCGCCATATTTGTCACAACGTTTCGGCCACATGGTACAGTGGATAAAGGCGTTGGTTAGATCCAGGTACAGACCCAAAGAGTGTGAGTTCAATACCCGGTTCAGGCAGTGGAAAACTTCCAGAGGGAAAATTAGCAGGAGATAACTGATAACTGACATCCATCAAACATGGCTCGTGGAACTAGAACAGTCTACCCCAGTGATCGAAATAAAGGGTTCGGTTCGAAATTCCAACCACCTGAAGAAGGCCGGAGCGTACAACGGCCGAAACGTTGTGACAAATATGGCGACAAAGATGAGGACAATAGTCCGACTAATGTAAATACTGTCTCTTCTACTTGTAGCCATAAAATTATTATCTGCAACTAGTTTGGTGATCTGTCCAAAAAATGCCAGCCCAGGCCGACTCGCATAGGTCACCGCACTCTTTTCCGCACTTCGTCCATTAGGCCTCAGTTTAGCCAGATGAAGCGGACTTCATCGTTATCTTCTAGCGAGGCCCTTTACTCAGGAAATGAAAAATAAATAAATAAAAGTATATGTCCTTCAATCGATCTACTGCCTTCTTCGTTTTTATGTCCACTTTCGATTTAATTTAAGCCTTTTCTTTCTTGCTTCAAATTATTAGTATTCCTACAGTGTCACAATGTTGGTTATGCCGAGGTGGCGGCAACCAGTTGTCCCCGAGCGATGCTACGAACCTGACAATGATGATACAATGGTGCGGCGTGAGTCGTCGGGAGAAGTCACGAATCTGACTTTGCCGATGCATTGTGTGCAGTGTATACAGAGTAAGAGTCGGGAGAAGTTACAAATTGCCGATGCATGGAGCCTAGGCCCAGAAAACAACTTTTTTTTTTCGTTCTCTGCCTCCGTGGCGTTCACATCCGTCCAGCATATGCAGAATGAATCAGAGATATAATTGCAATGGAGTATAATATAACTATATACTGTCAAAAATATTTAAAAATCAAAGAATCATTATATTACGGAGAATCACATTATTTCAATTATATTTTTAACGCTTAAAGCCCCCCTCCCCCGAACAACATTCAATAAATAATTATCATCACCCCCCACCCACGATGGGACAAACGATTTGTTTAATTTGGGTAGCGCAAGTTCCGCATCCATCGTTGCGCTGGCATCGGTATTCCATCGACCCTCACTCGTGCAATGAAGGTGCTATTGCAGGGTTGGAATCCGGGGGGGGGGGGCTAGGCATCTCTTGTATTTTTCCTGTGCTCTGTCTGAAGATACACGTTGAGATATAATTGTCATCCTCTACCCAAAATACAGAGGTTTTGCTACTCGCAATTTGGTTATCTATAAGGTAATTAGGATATATATATATATATATATATATATATATATATATATATACACACACACTGGTTTGGGAAAAAAAAACCTCAGATAGCTCAAATTGTAGACATGTCAAAACAAATCGGTACCCGAGGAAAAAAATTGGAATTAAAAAAAAAGAACTAAAAACATATATATATATATATATATATATATATATATATATATATATATATATATATATATATATATATAGATATATAGATATATAGATATATATAATGAACATTATTTCATATCAGCCTATCTACTTTATAATTAATCGAATAAACGAAAAAAATAGGTGATAGATTACTTCATTTTCTTGGTTTTTATCCGAAATAAATACTCCAGTTTGCATAGTTCTTGAACATTTTCCAGACAAATGAAAATCTAGATAGAGGGTTAATCCATAAAGAGCATCACGGGAATATATATAATCAAATTAATAGAACGGTGTATGAACCAAGAAAAATAGTTTTCTTCCCCGCAAATATAGACTACGATTTAAAAAAAAAAACTACTAATCAATAAGTCTCAAAGACTTCATTTTAATAGAATATATTCGTGTCAGACTTTAAAAGCATCAAGATTTATTTCAACTTGAACTTGTTTCGCTTAGATTAGGAAAAGTATATGAATAAAAAATATTAATGTTAAGAAAGGCTTACTATCGAAATATTGTGCAGTTCTTCTGATATGTTAACAAAATTCGAAGAAACGTTGAAACTTTCAAAGAAATAGCAAACATGTTGGTTTTGATAAACTGTAAGATTGAACCCACATTAAATGATTTTGCGGCGGGAGTGTAAAAAGGAATTTTGAAATTGGAAATCTATGGTATAATCAGTTTCAGGAAGAGAAAGAATGGACTAAAACTTAGCCTCTCCCCACTTTTTTGATAATTGGAAGGGGCTGACTTCTTCCCACCCGCAGTACTGAAGATAATTTGGTGAATTTTAGATTAATTTGGCTTCAACACAGGAGTTTTCTTTATCAGAACAAGAGTTTAATGATCTATATATACCTACTTCCTGTATAAATTGAAATGTTTGGGCCCAAAATGAAAGACGTAATACATTGGCGGGAGATTTTAAGGTGGCGCGTGGAGAGAAGAACTTTGAGTATTACATTTTAGAATTTCATAAATTAACTGTATGTCCATTCTGGGGTTCGGAGACCCTAGTCCCAGCTCTGGTTGTACCTAATGATTAAATTTTAATAAAGTATATTAACTCGTGAAGTAAGTTTCAATATTTAGTTTTATGGGTTAACATGTTTGAGATCAAAGGTGTGCGAATGTAAATTTTACAATTGTAAATTATTCGTTGTATATCGTAGGTTCGTTTTCGAGTTTTACCAACATGACAATTTTGATGCGTATTACCACCAATAAGAAAATTCGCTTCTATTCTGTTTTAAATTATGTATTAATAAAAACTGTTATTTTCCATATATACCTTTAACCACAAGTAAATTGTTTAAACAAAAAAGATGTGCTGCAAATCAGATTAACGCAATTTGAAAACTTAATTTGTGCACTATATATTGTTTCAAACATAATAAAATACCGAATGGTATAAATATTCGTAATCATTTAAAATACATCGTATAATATGGTTAAGAGTTGAAACTAAAATAATAATGTATGAACCGCTCCTCAGAGATCTAAGTAAGACAGAAACACCGTATCTTACCTTGAGCTGTCTAGATATGTCTCTTTCAGTATACAAAACGACCTGTTTCCAATTTGCCTCTCTCGGGTTGTGTAGTTGTAAAGCTTCCACTTACCATATTCCAACAAAGAATTTTTTATCGGTTGACTCTAATAGTCACCTTTTTAGCTGTTACTTCAACAGTGTAGCAAATAAGATAACATGGACCGTCCACGTTCAGAAGACGAATTCAAGTGTGAAGCCCTGGACTGGTCTAAATTTATTAGCATGCCTCGTGCAGAATATTCTCGACTTAAAGTAGGTCACAAGTTGAACTGAAAGAAAAGCCGTCCCCTGTTTTTCTTGTGAGTTTGAGCTCGTCGATTAGGGGCGGAGAGTTGCCAGCGTTGGATGTGCCAAAAACGGCAACGTTAAAATTCTGTCCTTTCATCAATCCTCCCTATTCTCAGTCTTCTCTTTCACTTTCACACCATGTAACCCCCTTCGTACTAGTGGCATTCCCTTTCATGTTTTGCCCTTTCCTCAATCCTCCCTATTCTCAGTCTTCTTTTTTTTCACTTTCACTCTTTGTAGACGCCAGCATACTAATAACATTGCCGCCGCCTTGCTTGGGGTGAAATGAAAAAAAAAAGAAGCAAAATAAAATAATTCTACCAAACCAACAAAGGATTCTTCTCAAATATAAATCTCTCAACATCTTTAATCATAGTTTGCAAATACGTAGAAGGACACGACCTCTATACACACGCCTCCATTCCCTCCTTTTGTATATTTTCTATTTCGTCTTCTAAGGCAATAAAATATGTTGTTAATTACATGTAATCGTTTATATATTAATGCAAATACAAACAACCTAGTCTTACTTGACTGCACGCAGGCATATATTATAATTAAACTAAATCAACAAAGAACTCCACTTAAATGTAAGTCTCTTGCAATCTTTCATTGGAAGTCTGTACACATATCCGTCTATATTTCTGAGATGAGGTATTATGTACATTATTCGGACTATTGTCCTCATCTTTGTCGCCATATTTATTACAACGTTTCGGCCGTTGTACGCTCCGGCCTTCTTCAGTTCGACATTCCAACTACTTGAAAAGGTCGGAGCGTACAACGGCCGAAACGTTGTAATAAATATAGCGACAAAGATGAGGACAATAGTCCGAATAATGTAAATAGTGTACATAATATCTCATCTCAGAAATATAGACAGATACTGAAGGATCGGTACGGACCCGATATACCAAAAATATGGAGACAAATTGAAAAATCCTACCAGAAACTGGCACGAATATTGAACCATCTGACATTCTTACACCGATGCAGAGATCTGCAACTAATCCCTTCAGGCTTAGCACCAAAACTTCACGTCAATTCAAGGAGAGCCCGCCTGGTCGCAAAAAAATCGGGACACGCCATTGTCCGAGAGAGAATCCAGTACAATCGTTGGATAAAACAGAGGTTCGAGGATTTTTTTCAACAGAATTACTAATGAAGAAGACCAGAGAAGGATCCAAAGTGACTTGGATAAATCCTTCAGACATGAATTCGATGTAGTCACGGCTCACCAGTACAAAAATTAAATAGATTGAAAGATCAGAAGGTGACGCACAAGGTCCATCACCCACCAGTGAAAGCAGTAGTCAACATCAGCCAATATCAGCTGAGTGCCTCTGAGGAGTCAGTATTGAATAAGAGTCTCAACTTCGCCACAACCATCAGGCGAGTGCCATACTTGGGCATCATTACCAGAGTCGGGGAGGTGGCCTTGAGCATGCCTCAAGCTCAGGCGGATGAACTGAGATGGAAGGTGAGACAGACCTTGGAGAAGGCCAAGCCGCCCAGGTCTAACATAACAAAACTGGAGAGGCTGGCGACTAGATCCCTACAGAGGAACGAAAACATCATCATACTACCGGCTGACAAAGGCAATGCGACTGTAGTGATTGAAAAATCAGTTTATTACAAGAAAGCTGGAAGAAAACCTCATTAGCAATGGTAGCTACAGCAAAGTAAAAAAAGGATCCTACAATGAAAACGGAACGCAAACTGCCACAGATACTAATCAAGAACAAGGATCACTTCGCACCTAAGACGTATAGGCAGAAAATACAAAGGATCTGCTGTCCATATAACATCACGGACAACCTTCAAAAGCTTGACGACACTTCGCAGATATCTCTCTCGAGTGAGACCCCCCATAGAAGAGAACATGACTAAAGACTGTGTGTACGCTATCCCGTGCAGCTACAGAAAGAATATAAAGGGGAGACAGGCCGCCCCCTTAAGGTGAGGCTTCAAGAACACCAGAAAACTGTAACACGAGGGTAAGTGGAAAAATCAGGCGTGGCTGACCACATATGGAGAGAGAAGGGAGATCACCGCCCTCTGTGGGATCAGGTTGAGATCATAGACAAAGAACACCATTGGAAAATTCGTAAACTTAAGGAATCAGCACATATGCTAGGCCACAAAAATCTCCTGAGCCGACCAAGCATAGAAATGAATACAATAAGGGAACCAATAATAAAGAGTGCCAGAGAAAAGCAATAATAACAACAAAAATTGCAATATGAACTCTGGTAATAACTGAAATGATAACAGCAAAAATTGCAATATGATTGTATTTTTTAAGTTTGTTTTCTGCTATGCTTTTTACATTGTGTTACTCAGAGAATAGGTTATTCTCAGCAAAAAGGGGCGAATTTTTGCAACAACCCTTATTTAACTGGTTAGAAATAAATATTTTTTCTTTGTAATTGAATCTGATTTGCCTTTTTTTCTTTCTTTTTCGTTATTAATTCGGGCAATAGTGGAAATACTGTTGCAGCAGGTTTTATTTTCTGAAAGAAAATAGAATTTCCGAAATATGTCACAAAATTGAAATTGGAAGCAATCTTCCTTCTTTCTCAAAGGCCAGACAGTTATCTCCATAAAAATACGACATAACGATTGAGAAATTTCGGAAACTTCAGAAACCTGGAATAATTCCCCTTCCAAATCGGATTAGTCCATAAATATGATGGAATTTACCGACCCGTAGGTGATTATAGATTATTGAATCCGACAACAGTAACTGATCGCTACCCGCTTCCAAATATAAACTCTGTCGTCTAAAACTACATAACAAAAAATTTTCTCGAAAATCGATCTGTCATCGGCATATCACTAAATACCAGTACACCCCGATGGCATGTAAAACAGCGATAACCACACCTTTCGGATTATACGAGTACAATTATATGCCTTTCGGCTTGCGTTGCGCATCCAGTACTTTCCAAAGGATGATGAATAGTATTTTTCGTGACGTCAAATGTACATTCACTTACATTGATGATATTCTTATCTTCTCGAATGACGAATATAGTCATTCTAAATATCTTAAGGAAATATTACAGAAACTCAGTGGGTATCACTTTAAAATCTCTCTTTCGAAGTGTACATTTGCTGTCAGTGAGCTCGAGTTTCTAGGATTTCACATCTCAGTTGATGGACTTAAATCCATGACAAAAATCTTGACGAACTAACACAATTTCCTCAACAAAATGATGCTTAATCGCTATGTAGATTTATCGGAATGGCGAATTTCTATAGAAAACTTGTATCAAATTTCAGCAATATAATATTACCGCTGACAGAACGAATGCGCCTTGAAGAAAAATCTGAAATAATAACGCTTACTAAGGAAGAAATTAAATCTTTTGAAAATATAAAGAACTGCTATTCTTTCATTCATCCAGGCTTTCATTTCCACAATTTTCATCACATCGTTTCTTTTTTTTAAATTTAAATTTTGAGAATCAGATAGCATCTCTGAGGCATTTCTGTCCATACTATGACAACAGAAGAATACATTTTTTTTTATTCTGAAGTGATTTCAAGGCATTATTCACATAGACCCAGGCAGAATACTTAGGACTAGAAAAGGAGAATTTTTCAGTCTTTTAAAATATGCGTCCTATACGCCGGTAAATTTTGTATTTCAGATTATTTGTAAGTTTCATTACTTAATGTGATTTTCAGTATTTGTAAAAGTCGTAAAGTATGCATCTTATTCGTTTCTTCGTGGAATATTAAATATTTTTGAAATTTCTTTTAATTTCATATGACTGACAATATTATGAATGTTGTAAAGCATGCGACTTATACAATGGTAAATTATGTATTTAATATTAGTTCTAATATTCCTATTTATTTAATATGATTTAACAGTATTTGTAGATTTTGTAAGCGTTAGAGTGTTTCAAAGGTTTCACGGTGTATTACAAATTAGTTTTGAAGTTTATTTTCGTTTAACATGAATGCGAGTTTAATGCGTCTTATACACCGATAAATTATAATATATAATATTTCTTTTGTAAATTTTCTCTTAATTGAATATAAGTATTTGTAAATGTTCATGGGGTACTAAATATAACTTTGAAATTTCTTTTAAGTTAATAAAAATGGAAATAGTTATGGATCTTTAAATCACGTTTTATATCCTCGTAAATTTCTTATATTCGTTCCAAGGTTTTTATTTAACATTCACATATTCTCAGCTTCGTAAAAAAACATTTTATTTCACGTTCCATGAGTAAAATATTACTTTTAAGTTTTCCTTAAATAGTAATTGAACAGTTTATGAGATCTGTAAAATATGTTTACCATGTGCCGGTAAATTATGAATTTAATATTATTTCTAAGGGTTATCTTTAATAAAATTTGTAGGATGTGTAAATCTTGTCAAGTATCTATGCTATTCGTTGGATAATTGATTATATTATATAAATTTATAGGTTTCTTTTAATTTAATATGAATGGGACTATTTATGAGTCTTGTACAACAATTAAGTATTTTAAATGTTCTCCCTATTTAGTATAACTTATAAATTACAGTATTTAAAAAAAATAAAATGAGTTTTCGACGGTTAAATATGTATTAAATGTTGCATTTCAATTTTCTTTAAATTTAAAATGATTGGGAGTATTTATGGGTTTTTAAATGCAGAAGGACGTATCTATGTTTTATACACTATGCAAAGGCCTTCAACAAAGTACGCTACAAGGATCTGATGAAACTGCTCGGCAACTTTCGGGAAAGATATCAGAATAATCAGCAAACAGCATGTATGCGCACAGGGAACAAGTTCAGCGAATATACACAAAAATAGAAAGGGGCGTAAAGCAAGGATGCGTCTTCTCACCGGACCTGTTCAATGTATACAGCGCAGCAATTCTGAGAGAACTGGAAACCCTATCAGGATTTAGCATTGGCGGCTATAATCTTAACATAAGATACGCAGATGACACAGTACTGATAGCAAACACGGAAGAGAAATTACAAAATCTCCTACAGAAGGTAGCGACGGAGAGTGTGAAGAAGGGACTAAGCATAAACTACAATAAAACAGAATGCATGGTCATCAGTAAAAGGATGAGCCCGAAATGCTCAGGTCGGGAACACTAAAATCAAGCAGATTCGGCAGTTTAAATATCTGGGAAGCGTTCTGACAGAGGACGGTACATGCGACACCACTGAGATTCGTAGACGTATTGGGATGGCCAAGGAGGCATTCCAAAAGCAGGGTATTGTGGTATTGTGAGAGGAGGATTTATTTGGTACTGACCTGTTACGTGACATCTGTCCTTTACAGCAGCGAACGTTGGGCGATTTCCTCAAAGATGAAGAAGAGGCTCGAGGCGACGGAGATGTGGTTCTACAGAAGGATGCTGGGGATATCATGGACCAAGCGGGTGAGCAACAATGAGGTCTTAGAGAGGATGCAACCAAGAAGGACGTTTATACTTAACACCAGGAAGAGACAGCTGAAGTTCCTGGGACACATAATGAGGAAGGAGGGCCTGGAGAACCAGATACTCACGGGTCGAATAGAGGGAAGGAGAGTCAAGGAAAAACAATGCATGACATACCTAGCGAGCTTAAGCAAGTGGATGACAGAGCGTGGTCTGGGGAAGGTGGCAGAGGGAAGGAACTTATTGAGAGCTGCAAGGGATAGAGGGAGATGGAGAGCCATGATCGCCTACGTCCTGATAGGATACGGCACACAGAAAGAAAGAAGGCGTAATATACGCCAGTAAACTAAGTACTTAGTGTTAACTGTACAGATTCCCTTTATTCAATATGATTTGCAGAATCTTGTAAATATTACGTCATATTCAACTGTTAAATCAATAGGAAATATTACTTTTGAGGTTTATGTTAATTTAATGTGAATTTCATATGAATACGAGTGTTTATCAGTCTCGTAAAACATGCATGACATACCTAGCGAGCATTAAGGAAGTGGATGACAGAACGTGGTCATCAGTAAATCGTCATCGTTTTAATACACCGCTAAATTATTTACAGCTAATCCTAAAATGTCTTTATTGAATTATTTGTCTATTCTGCTGCTTATTATTTTATCATTTTAATTATTATTTTTGAGATTGCAAAACTCATTTCTTTATTCATTTAGATAAATTGTAAGAGTTTCAATTCTCAAATTTATCAAGATTTGTACATAAATGATTTGGAGTTATAATTTATACAATTATAACAATACCACACCCACAAGTTAAATATAAATGGTGGAAGGGGTGTAACTATCTCTGTTCTTAGCAAGTAAACACTCATAAGAATATAATCGGAGTTATCTCCCTTACAAGGATAGAGAGCCTAGTTCACCTAACCCTAAACCCTTCATCCATGGCTGGAAGCAAGAGATGAATTCATGCTTTTGCAAGTGAATTTATGCGAAAGTGAACGCAACAGACCACGACTCGCATATACATTTGTCTTTTCATTTTAATTTAAATTTGTGTAATATTTCAATTACTTAAACCTTAATTCAGTCAAAACATACGAAGAGACATTTCGATTAAAATAAAGAGCCAGTTTACCCTGAAGATCCATTTAGATGAAACCTAGGTAGGTAGTTCCTGGTTCTTTAGGATTATATATACATATATATATATATATATATATATATATATATATATATATATATATATATATCATCAGGAAGACCAAAATTTAAGCTACCACGCTACCCAGGTTTCAACCGTTAGGTCTCCTCAGGCAGGTAGGATGAAAGATTTTAGTTGACTCCACAACCATCATATACGAACACTGGACGTTAGGGGAAAAGGAGGAGGGAAAAGGCGAGAAAAAACAACAAAAATATTTTCATCCAGGTTCGTACAGACACAACAAATATTTGCTGTGTGAGTACTTAGATAACACCTCTGATCTTTCATTTAGCAGTTCGTCCTTGTTTGGGTATGCGGCGATCGTCAATTTTTCCTCTTGGCATAGCTTACAGTAGTTTCTTCGGACTCTGCCCGGCTTTACTTTTTTAATGATTTTCCATTTTATGTGTAGGACTCTACCATTAACTCCCTTTAACCTCCAAACTATCAGTTCTATGGCTCTTGAGCCTAAAAGAAGTAGCATGGTTGTAATATCGCCTCTTAAATGTGCCATCTGTGCAACCAATGTATGTTTTATTAAAATTTTTGCCGTCACTGACCTCCGCTGAGTAAACTACACCTTCTATCTGGCATCTTCCGTCCAAAGGACAATTATTACTGTCTCTGCAGTTGCATAGTTTCGTTTTTACCTCACCAACTGTTTTTGCTTGTAATAGTCTGGTGTTGTGTCTTTTAATAATATTTAATAAGTTACTTGTGCAACTGTAGCTAAGCTTTACTTTGCTTCTGTTGAACTAGGACAGAATTTCTTGGGGAATGCTTATCCAAAAGCTTAAAAAATATTTTTCCGATTTTGATTTTCAATTATAGGTTGAATGGGGGGGGGTGAACCAAATCACTTCCCTTCTCCTGGTTGAGCGCTTAGGACGGACGGGTGGTAAAAAGTCCAAACCAGTATTATGGCCTTCCCTTCTCAATGCTTTCTCATATGAAGCCGTCACGCCAAAAAGGACCCGCTGGAACAGGACAGTCGTCCCTCAGCCCCGACTACCAAAGCCTTCAGACACACTCATTTTATAGACCATGACGAAGCAGCCGATTGGTTGAGTGGGAGAGTTTTACATATGCGTAGGCTCACTCCGCCAATTCTCCTTCCTCCAATTGCTCTGCGACCCCCATACGCATGAAATGCGTGGACGTTTTCGGGCATGATGTCGCGTATCTTGCTCACGACAATTACATCATACACCTTTTTATGGTTGAAAATCTCCCCAATGTATGAATTACGGGAGATTCTACTTTCCACTCCTTTAGGTATTTGCTTGATAACATTTTCTGGGTGGTTGGATTTGGTGTTTACATATTTACGGTTGGCATTTAGGTTTTAAGTACGACGAAACAGTGCCATCGTCGAGGTAACTGTTTCCATTAAACAATCCTTGTGTGATTAGATAGATAAGATTCAGTACTTTTTAAATTGGAAAAGAGAAAGGAGATTTAATTTCGATACACAAATAGATGTGTATATGTATGTGTGCGCACATGTTGTGATGCCAGTCATTAAGGTGGAGCTGTTCTCAGGCTTACACACTAAACAAAGTTCCCAGACATTTGATACTAAAACTTAAGCTATGTTGGAAACCTATATTTTCATGTAAAATTTTTATTTTTTGTTTTTGTATTTTTAAGACATCAGTTGAGCATTGAAAGAAGAAAAGAAATTTAAAATCAATCAGACATTTATGATGTGAAAAGTTGAAATAACAATCAAATATTTTTTTTCTCTCCTTTAAATGTGCAATTGTGATGACTTTAAAAAGATTTCAGATCCATTTTTGCACATGGGGCTTAGCTTATATTTGAATACTGAGATGCCAGTTCAGGATCTCTGAAACCAGACACAGTTCAGATACAATTTGATACTTTGGAGTTGTGCATTCTTCACAAAGATAATAAATGTATTGTGGCATAAGTTGGACTGTAAACAAATTCTTTTCTTTTTTTTTTTTTTTTTGCAAAATATTTAAGACCTTGTATTATGCTTCATTTTTACCCACTTGCAAAAATTACAATCAACAATAAAAGTTAGCTGCAATGTGACACCCGACTTTTTGGTCACGACGCCAAATGTGACGTCGGTCCTTTGTGACGGGCTAACCCTGGGACATCGGTTGAAGTCTTGTTGGGTTCTAGTACCAACTTGTCGTACTCGGCTCGCTTCCAACGCCTGGTCACCGAAGCAACTGCTTTGATCTCGATTCAACCTACCCACGTTGTGATTTGATCTTAGGTTGACGAGATCAATCAAACGTCGGGCCGTAGTGCCAGCCGAATCCGGGTCAAGGTGATACTGCACAATAAATGTAGACAAAAAAAACAAAAGCACAAACAACAACTTCAAGGCGAGCGACTGGTTAGGAATAGTGATTAATTTTATGTTGGTTTGTTGAGTTACAGGAGTGCGTCTCTCTCTTTCTCTCCCAGTCCGAAGAAAAAAAATGTGGATTGTAACACTTTTGCGTTCTTAGCTACTTCTAGATATCTGGGTTGTTTTTCAATAAAGTCGTCTCTGGTGGAGAATATAAGTCAGACTTCTATAATTTGTTCTTGGTTAGAAGTCTAAGTCGGAAACTTGCTTTGGTGGGAAATCTAAAGTCGGACTTCAACAAATTTGTTCTTGGTTAGAAGTCGGAAGGCATGGAATCGTGCGGTCAGCTGTGCGAGGCGTTATCTTCCGAGTCCCCTTGTCTCTTGGGCTCGACTGGATCTCTCTGCGAACTGCACTGCTCTTGGACTGCACTGCCAAAAACTAACTTAACTCTCTTCTCTCAAACGTCCGAAGACGTTTGCTTATATGGACGCCGATCAAACCCGGTGTGGGTCGGACGTGGTGTGGCCACCACGTTGATTTCAAATCCCCAATAAGGATTTCCTTTGTTTTCGGTCAAAAATAATTATCATTTTCCATATTTGGAAATCTTATTCCACTCCCACCCTCTTCTGCTCTCATATGGGTATCTCACCATACTTTAGAGGGCGTCAACGGTTTTCCCACTTCCTCGCAGCAACATCTCATACCTATCCTCTCAATGGGCGGTGGCAGGCCTCCTCCCTGCGTCACATGATCACGTCCGCCTGGCTATTCGGCCAATAGGCGTCAAATGATAATCTCAATTTTTATCCAACTTCACGGCATATGGAATTCCTCAATCAAGTTTTTCGCCAACATTAAGTGGACGGAATTTTGGCGAAATTGGGTTAATTAAAAAAATAATCCAATAACATGACTTTTGTTATCACAAACGAATTTCAACAGAACACAGATGTCTTGTCCAACCGACATCTCCCCAGCCCAGGGCCGGGCCCTGTGTGCGGTCGACAGATGACCTATTAAATCCTTTCCCGATAATATAAGTTCGTCATCTTGACACAGTTAATGTTTTATCTGCCCAAAAACTCTGGGATTCATCAACTAATTTTTACGACAATGACCATCAGAATTCTCGCCTTCCCAAATATCCATCTGTGGGTGGTTTCCTTTTTCCTTATCATCTAAGTTGTTAAGTCTTGTCCCTCTGCGAGAAAGGAAAATGATTATCTTGATTCGCACTTGAAAATAACAAAATAAAAAAATCTTTTCACCGATCCCTTGTTTTGGGAAAATAACAAAACAAAAAGAATATCGCTCAGTATGTCTTTCGTTCTATCTATCGGTTTAAGTAATCCTCGTAATTAACTTCTGTGGTTAATTAATTGGTTAATTAACCTGCCGTTTCTAATAGTGTTACAGCAAGGATTTTTATTTAATTATTGTGTATAAATCTTATCTAATTTTTAACCATATCCTGTGATGAGAGATGAAAAGCAAGTGTTAAAAATGATTTGTTTGTCTACAATAAAGTTTGTAAAGTGAAAATATTTTCCCTCTTACACTGCTTGTATAGAAAAAAAGTGCAGAGATGAAAAGGAAATATTTTAGAAAATATAAATTGATACATTATTTTCAGACTTAATCCTTGGACTCTGTCAGAAGAGGGGTGGTGTCTACATGTGATCATTTTTTTTATTTTAAAATAAATTAAAGGCACTGAATTTTCTTTTCATTTTTTTTCTTTTCTTTTCTTTTTTAAGTCTCTTTCTCTATTCCATAACATCTTCCCTGCCAAACCAAAGGGTATTTTTTTAAGGGGTGGGGATGATAAAATTCTTCAAATTTAAACGTTTGCAAGATGAAAAATATGAACATTTAGCTGAAAACTTAAAATATAGCTCCAAGTGTTTAAACAAACAAGAGGAAGATCTTAATGATTTTCACTAAAAACAAAACATTAATTTTTTTTTAAAGTGGAGAAATAAATATCACTTACCCAATCAAAACAGGTTAAAATGGAAACAGCTGCTGGGAAACTCATAAAGACTTTTTTCTTTTCTTTTTTATCAGAGGTATAGGGATAATATGAGGAATAATCCCTTTACCAAGTAAACAAATTTTTTAACAGACAATCAGTTGTTCAGGCAAAATTATGGAGACAAACTGAATATTGACAGCCACAAATAACAATCAAGATTTTGGTTTGTTGGGGAGTGGAGTGAGAGGCATCAGCTAGTCTTTAACTATTGTGTTTTGGACAATAGAAAAATAAAAAAGATTAAGAAGATGGATAGATAAAGGGTAAATCCCCCCCACAAATGAAGATGATCTATCACAGTTATTTATTTTTATTTAATTCAAATGAGAATATAACTGGAAACTCAACAAAAAAAAAATGCTTCCTCTTTGAATAGATGGAAAAAAAAATTTTTTTTAAAAATTAAAATTGAATTAAAATTTTTGAAAAAATTTACAATTCAACTTTATGTAAATTAGGTAGTGTATGAGAAGCAGTCTTGCTATACCGATAGGAGAGTTATCTTCTCTTGACGAGACTACATCTGTCAAAGAAAATACCTATCATAACAATATAGCATTGTCAATCAGTTACTTAACCATGATGGAGGATCCTGAATACGTGGAAATCTGGCTTAGGTGCCTCACAGTGTCAGCAAAAGTAAGAAAGTTAAAGGACACCAAAGCTAGTGAAGGAGAAAATGAAGTTACGGATTTGTTTTTGGCTTCAGCAACGTGTGCGTCCCCCCCCCCAAAAAAAAAACTCTCTGTCATGCTCTATTCCAAAGTGTTGGAAGATTTAGTGTATGAAGAAATTACTGCCATCATAAAAGTAAATGTATGACAAAAAAAAAAAGGATTGGTCATAGCTGAAAGAACGAAATTTCTAGACAAAGACTAGACAAAACTCTAATGCAATATGTACAGTCATTGGAAGTGGTGTTGAGATATTGTGAGTTTGAAAGAATGGTTTCAAAACAAATGTCTATTGAAGACAAGCTAATTTTGCTAAGACTGATTGAAGAAATGTTTGACATCTTGTACAAGCATAAAATTCTAGATGGGAGTCAAGCTCATATGAATCTGGAAGCATATGTGAAGTTCTTACAACAATTGGAATTAATTCAAAAATTTAATGCCTTCGAAAGCATCATGGAAACTTACAGTGCTACTAAAAGCTTAATTGTATGCCGATATTGCAATAAGGATCATGAAAAGAGCAAAAATAAGTGTCTAGCCTTTGGAAAATGGAGTTTTAAGTGTAAAAAGAGGAATCGTTTGCAGATGGTATGCAAATATGAAAAGTGAAGGAAAAAAGTGAAAAATACAGAAGCTCCAATTGAAAGCATGGAAGAATTTGAGGTAAAAGAAAAGGATAAAAGTAGGGAAACGGTGAAGTTGAACAGAGTAATTGTGGATACTGGAAGTGATGTAATGTTGATACCAACAACTTTTGGGGAAAGAATGGTTAGACTAAAGTTAAAGAAAAGTAATTTCTTGTTGAAACACTTTGATGGGTCAATTAACAAAAGTTTAGGATGCTTTGAAGGCACATTTGAGATGAAAAATAGATTTGAGATAATATCCATCATAGTGGTGAAAAACATCAAAAGCCATGGTCTTGATGTGTTAAGAGTGGATACATTGAAGCTGATAAATTCCATGAAGTCTGTAGAACTGGATATTGGATTATTAAACAGATACAAGGTGAATATTAAGTTTAAAGAAAGTAGTCAACCCATGTAATTTCAAGCCCTGTTCACATGCTACCCTTAGTGGTTGTTTGGCTGAACAAAATGGTGAAACAAGGAACATTAAAAAAAGGCAGCCAGGGTGATAACAGTTGGGATTCACCCATTGTATCAACAGTAAAATTTAGGAAACTTAAAGTCAATATTTCAAGCAATTTTCATGCTAAAAAAGTTGATTTCAAGAAAATTACTATTTGACATATTGACTAAAAACACTTATTTGTGAGAGTAAAGATTATTCTACAGTTTAAAGAAAAATTAAAATCTCGAAACTATTAAAACAAAAAAAAATATTTTGTAGAATTTTGAAAAAGTTACATAATTTCAAGTAGTCTCATGAGTTAATAAAAAAATTAAAGAGGAATTATAAAACTAGTCTCAATGAACTTGTGAAAGCAGGAAGAAAAACAGGTAAACGAGCAAAGTTTTACATGAAAAATGCATTATTATTTACAATGCGAGTTGGGAATTTTAATGTCTTCGTTTCTTAATTTGATTTGTTAAATTTTACACTGAGGACATTTTTTTTTAGTCAAATTTTATTTTAATTTATTTTGACGTTAACTGTAAAGTCAGCCAAAAAAAAACAAAAACAGAAATCCTTACTATCAATGTTGCGTGTTTTATTTTTTTAAACTTAAAACAAAGACAAAAAAAAAACTATATGACTAGAATTTTTACCGGTTACGCCCCTTAGATGGTACAAATCTTTCTTTTTTCTTTTTTTCGTTTACTAAGGGAAGCAACTCTTGTATTTCTTTTTTGATAGAAATGCTGTAATGGATTCACTCCCTTTTCTTTCTTAATCCTTTGCATTAAATAATCAATAATCGATCGTTATTGTTTTTTTATTTTTGTTTTCAGTATACGTACAAATGTAACGTCGGTTATCTGAACAAATTTTCAATGTCCCGTAATTATTTAGAACTTAAATTATGTATAAAAAATAAAAATGATTGATCGTCACCACCAGCTTAATGAACTCAGTGCATTTCTTAATTAAAAGAAAAAACTTGTAGTTCCAATGAATGATTTATTTTATGGAAACATTTCGACTAGCAGTTGCCAATCTTGGTCACTCCTTAATTTGAGTAAAGAAACTAGAAACGCTTAAAAATTCAAATTAAGAAAAAAAAAACAAGTTGATGACGTTTACAAAGAAAGAGCAAGTCGAGGCGTAAAAAAAAAAAAGAAATTTTGTTTTTACTCTACAAATTGCTATTTTTTTTTTTTTTTTTGTCATATCATATTTTTCTTTGGAGCAGAGAAGTCCAGACAGGATGAAGTTGTACTGCATCTATCCTATTGCAGGCATTTTTTGTATTTTCTCTTACCATTTGTTCCGCTACTCTTCTTATTTGATTGAAATACTTTTTGGTTCGTCAATTTTATTTCCGAATGTTCGAAGTCACTTCTGTGACCTTCTGCTTTGTAATCTGATCTATAAAATTAAGTTATGTGGGTATGACTTGACTTCAAGATCATTGAAAGAACGACTGGATGAATATCGAAGACTTTATGATGAAAACGAAAAACAGAAATTGGAAAAAAAATTCAGCGATTGCATACATGCCATTATAGAAGGTTACAGTATTGACTTCGACCATCCGGAAATAAAACTGACGAACCAAAAGCATTTCAATCAAATAAGGGTAGCTGGACAAATGGTAATTGTAAATACAAAAATGCCTACAATCTAGACCTCTCTGCTCCAAAGAAAAATATGATATGACAATAAAAAAAATGTCAATTTGTAGAGTAAAAATAAAATTCACTTTTTCATTTTTATTTTTTTTTTTACGCCTCGCCTTGCTCTTACTTTGTAAATGTCATCAACTCGTTTTTTTTTTCTCCTTGATTTGAATTCTTAAGCGTTTCTAATTTCTTTACTCAAATTTAAGGAGTGACCAAGATTGGCAACTGCTAGTCGAAATATTTCCATAAAATAAATCATTCATTGGAACTACAAGTTTTTTCTTTTAATTATGCAACTTGTAGCGGACCGTGCGGGTGAAGATGTGAAGAGATATCAGGAAGTTAAAATTTCCTGCTAGCCGGTCCAGCTACATGAGAATGTTGGACTTTAATTATGTCCAAAGAAGACTAAGAAAACAAACAAGACCGATATACATGGGTAAACAAATATATATTAATAACAAGTTACACAAAGACATGAACAGTTACATATTTTGTATGGAGAAAAAAATGTCTGTGTTGTGTGCGTTCGTATCTACGTGTTTTTTGTTCTTAGCGCGTTCCCAGAATTTGGGAAACGCTGTATCTGTGAGAGGTCACATACTGGAGTTCGTTGAAAAGAGAGATTTTATGTTTATTTTGTATTTTTATTTTATTTTGTATTTTTATTTGATCCCCACAAACTATTAACGGAGACAAGCACCCTAACTTTGTTAGTGCATTTCTTTTGGGTATTTCTTTTTCATTAATCATTGTTACTTCAACTTTCAGTTTCGTATTTTTGCGAAACATAGAATATTCCTGTAAAATAAAAATTAAAGGAATATTCTGATTTTATTTGTTTTAACAACTGAAAGAAGCAAACCATCTTAAACTGAAATAGTGAACACTCAGCTTACAGCCGATGACATTCTTAACTAAACTAAACACTAAAAAATGCATATATTCAACTCGCCGTATTATTTCATTCAATATCTCCATAAAAACATAATGCATACCAAATAAAAGCTTATTTCATGAACTTTGTTTCTATCTTATTTATTTTTATATGTACTACAGTCTGCGATGAACATTACAGTTTGAAAATAGACATTTTGGGGATTTCGCAAAGTTTTGGCCATTTTTTTCACTGACGGCAGTTTAGACTTCCTCAAATTTTGTAATATGCATACTCCGCAGGGTTTATTAGAATTTTGGTAACACGTTAGTTTGAAAGTTAACATTCTAAGCTTTATTTTCATATATTTTATATTTTTTAATTTTAATAAGAAGTTTGTAAACAATTCAAATGAAAAGTTTGATCGTAAAATTCAAATGCCTCTTGTAAAAATAAAAGCACATAAAATATATCATTAAAATGCTCATTTAATAATCTATGAAACTAAATCAAAATCAAATATGAAGCGATAGCTCCATTTTGCGCGTGTGTGATTATGTGTAACCATGTGCGACTTGCTCGGACATCATTTCAACTCTACGCGAGACTCAATACACAGCGTCAACACGGACACAAAAGAATCGACCAGCATGTTTTCTATGGACGAAATTTTCAAGGAAATTGCTAAGAATTTGTTTTAAATATTAATTTTCTATGATATATAAAATGTAAATGGGATTATAAACCGTTTTCTTCATAAAAAATATGAAACAAAAATCGATT
Organism: Acanthosepion esculentum; assembly: GCA_964036315.1. NCBI lineage: Eukaryota > Metazoa > Mollusca > Cephalopoda > Sepiida > Sepiidae > Acanthosepion > Acanthosepion esculentum. The sequence continues at coordinate 17,603,473 of OZ038491.1, forward strand.
TGTTTACTTTACGCTCAGATTCAAATCACGAAAAATAAAAAACGTACGACTTATTGATCGAAAAATTTTCATATTCAAAGAATGAGATAAAAAAACATTCTACAAAATTCTAGAATGTCTTTTATGATTTTTTAGTATTCTCACAATAATTATCAGCCTTTCAGTTACCAAGTAACATTTTGTTTAAAGTTACCCCTTCAAACAATTTTCTTACTTTTTAAATTATCTAATGAATGGATTTTAGTTACGATTTATTGCTATCTAAATACAAATTTATGATTTAATATTCATTTTCCCAATTTATTATTATTTCTTAGTAATATTTATTTCATACGGATTATTAGTAATCATTAGTGGGTATTGCTTGGCGTGTGTTAAGCTTCTCTCTCTCTCTACAGTCTAGAAATTGTACATGTTGAGTCAGGACTGTACTTGTTCAGCATCTGCTCCATATACATTATAATATGTTGATTTTAGGTCATTTTAACCATGATAAATGGAAAGAACACCGCTAGAAATGGCTAGATATGAAATTTGGTGTTTCTAGTGTAAGAAGTATTCATTTTATGACACAATTCAAGCAAGTCTAAAATCGGCCTTTCAAATACCTTGTGACAAAAGGTTAAAAAGCAATTTTTTTTTCAATTTTGAAGTGGAATAATACAGAATATATCCATTCTATCACTCCCCAAAAAATTAGGCATGTTACTGGTATAGTCATAATGTGAAATTTGGGATGAATGTGTGTTCTTATTTTTATGAAATGTCAAACCTCAGGTTATGAGTTGTTTGCACGTCGTTGCAGAAGTTTTGATTTATAAAATTTGCATATTCAGACTGAATTTATTTAAGAAATATGCAGTGATACTACGTATCTGTAATTTTATTATTAATTTCTTTATGTACCTAACAAGCTAGTATAATTTTAACTGATGTTCTTAATTGCTTTTTAAAATGTAGGAGTCCAAATATGGTATTTTGTTGAGCACATGTATAAAAATAAAAATAAATCTGCCAAAATTAAACGGTTTGAGATATTTTGATAAAATAAAAACTGCTAAGTTTCTTTAATCATGTAGATTAAGAATATGCAATCAGATAACACCTAGTACCTGTTTGAAATTTTCATCTGTGATACCTAATTGAAGCCAAGAAGTTAAGTTTAGTTTTCTGTTTAGTTCCGAGTTCCAGAATCACCCCGATCCGACGTACCACTTGGCCGTGGTTGAAAGCCACAAGTATCAAACGTCTGAGACTGGTAATCATCCGTAAGAAGACTGACGTCTACCATATCTTTAAAAAAAAAGTATTTATTTGCACTTTAGTACAAAATGTGGCACAAGGCCCAAAAGGGGATTGGGCAAGGACGGTCTTCTTCTGTCTTAATTCTCTTAGCTAGTCACAAACACTGACCCAAACATACTAACAATAGTCCTATCACCAAAACAACACATACTCTCCTACCTTTCTTACTACATCCACCATAATACCTACATCAAATTCTCTATGAAAGTCTAACTAGTCCCCATGTACATTTCAAAGTCTGGGGGGGGGGGATAACAATTTAAAAATCCCAGTGAATATTTACAATATGAATTAAATACTATTTACATGAAAACAAAACAAAATAAGGTTAGTAATAAAAAAAACCCACAATACCTAAATGTGTCAGAAACATACTGTTAACTGGACGAAAAGAATTGCGAGATTAAAAGTATAAAAACAATCATCCATCCAAAAAGCACTCACACAACCACGCACTCATTTAGACACAATAACAAATACGAAAAAAAAAAATTTTCAGTTTTCGGATTTTATTGACAAGAGGAAGAAAAACAAATTGTTACTGCGTTGAATAAAGTAAAAAACTAAACACGGCATATTTCAATTAAATTAATGCCGTTTTGGGGTTGTTTTTTATTTTGCTTTGCTTCTTTTTTTTTGTTTCTGGTTTTTTCTTTCGTTTCTACTGAGTGAAATACATAAACAACGGCGAGGTATAAAAAAGTAGGGAGGACCTTAGAACTTTATTAAAAGGGTAACTTATAAGAAACAACACCGTTTAAAACTTGGACAAGTTGTGAACATGGCCATAAGAACCGTTTGAAGTTTTTGCCAAAACTTTTCGAAACGCGATGGTAATTTACAGTTTTATTTCATCAATGTCATATTCTCATATTCTTATTTAATTTTTTTGCTTGAATTATTCTGTAAGTTTCTCATCAAAATCTTCGTTTCTTTATTATTATTTTTTCTTTAAACTTTACGAAAAGTTTTTTTTTTGTTCCATCAAAACATGCGAAAAAGTTTTGGTGGGTAAAAAAAAAAGTTCTGTAGATTTTTTTTTTTTTTCCAAAAACGAAATAACTTGTAACGATTCCGTAAAGCAAAAATAGTTCCTTTTTTTTTTTTAAATTTTTTAATCAAGTTAAAAAATAATCCATTGTTTAATTATTTACATGTTTTAAATTTAACAGTGCACTTGTTGAAGAGTTGATAACTCGGAAAAAAAACAACTTTCGTGATTTGAGAGTAAAAATTCATTAAATTCTTACATTTTTTTCTGTTTATTTCTGTGTATATTTGCTTTTTATTATTTATTTTTGAATAAATTCCTACTTGACTCGCGCAGCTGATCGACAATTTAAATAAAAATCATTTTTAATCTTTCACCGTAAATTGTGCGTTACACACAGAGAGATGTTTATTTGTCTTAGTAATTAAAAACATATAACTCTGATACCTAACCCTAAACAAAACTAAAGCTGGTATTAAAATTAAAAAAAAATGTTTACGATCACTTAGGAACCTTCATGTAAATAGATAACTCGACAAAAACGGCCTGAAAATTAATGAAAAAAAATTTTCTTCGTGTTAAATGTATATTTCATTATTTAGAAGAAACACTAAAGTATTTTTTGAATATTTTTTGAAATTTTTTAATCATTCTTAGCATGTCTTAATTTTAGTTAAAAATATTGTTTACGAAATATCGAACAAAAACTCGATATCAGCCATTTTTTTAAAAAAATTTTGATTTTTGAAAAATAAGTTAAATTACTTGTTTAAAAATCGTTTAAAAATTTAATTATACGTTTTTCAAAATTTATTCAAAGAAAATTAGAAAATTTAAAGTTTATTTAAAATATTTTGAAAGAAACTTTTACTTACTTTCTTCGTAGAAAAATGTTGTTTAAATAAAAGGGCGCCGATCTTAACATTTTCGACGTTTTGACAAGTGATGAAAGATGTCATTATAAATTATTGACAGCTGACGTGAGATTCGAGTTCTCATACGGAAGTACAGAATGGACATATTTTTTTTAATTGGACTTGCTTAAGTAGTACCTTGTAATAATTAAAGTAAAAAAACTTTCAGCATTCCAATTTTTGGATTTTTTTTGTGTTTTTAGTACTGTAGCTTTCACTATAAGTTTGTTGATACTATCTGGAGAAATTATAAATACTATAAAAAAAAAAATTAATTAAGATACAAGTGCTGCACTGCTGTTTCAGGGCCCATATAGACCCTACTAAATAAAGTCAATTCAGATCTATCATAAAAAAAATTATATCCTCAGTAAAAATAATCAAACATAGTAAAAGTCACAGCCTATTTTCTCTGAAAAAAAAATGAATTTTCATATTTTTTTGGGGGTAAAAATAAAAAAAATGATTTATCATCTGAAGAAAATATCAAGGAACATTTATGTGAACCCCATGAAACTAGATATTTTCTGAAAGCAAACAATATGATCTTTCATTTAAAAATAAAATTGGTCAGTTTAAATGACTCAAGAAATTTTTTCAGGGGCCAAAATGAGAAAAAAAAAATGTAAATTTTGCATTTTTTGTAGTTCTAAGCAAAGATTTTCCCCATTACACGCATAAGATTGAGAACTTTGCATTCTATGATGGGTTTAATGTTGCTGACGAATGAGAATATTTACCTAATATTTTGTTGGATTTTCCTAAATGACAGAAACAAGCATTTTAATCAGCTGTGGCTGAGTGAGATAAAATTTAACAAGACATGTACATTAAATTATGCTATAATTTAAAGTACACTTATGAAATTTCATTGTCTTTTTTATGCTCACTTTATTAAATTTTAAAAATATCTCATAGAAAAATATCATAACTGACATAATACAAAAATAATACTGTATAAATTTCATTCAATGAAATTTATACAGTATTATTTTTGACGTATTATAAGTGACGTTTTTTTATTGCACACATGATACTTCCGGTCTTCCGTAGATTTCATTGGCAGACACATTATTGACACATGATTGAGACAAATTAAATTTTTTAATATAGATCTGTTCGTTAGTTTGTAATATGCTTTGGAATTTATAATCTGTAAATATATATCTACTTAATAACAACATTCGTAAAGTTGTACAAACTTTTCCCTAATTTTATAAGAATTAGCAACATAATGTAAAAATTAAAAAAATTATTTCAGAAACAACAAATAATTGTTTTAAAAATTTATTTTTTATCGAAATATATTTTTGCTTTCAGACAATATTGTCCATGTTCATCAAAATAAATAAAAGCAATTAAAAGCTTTTGAAATTAAATAATATTTTTGTTTTAATGAGTTTTGTATGTTACATTTCGGAGATGATTTTCAGGTAGAGGTGGTCCATCAAAAAAAAAATAAAAACATGATTTGGTTTCCTCAAAGCCTTGTGCTTTTAACTAATATAATCACTAAACTCCTCAAAATTAAAATTATAGAGTTTTCGTACAATTAGTTGGAGGGGGGGTAATACATATGAAAAAAAAAATTCTGCCATGACTTTAATAAAAAAAAACATATTTATAATAAGTTCCATCATTTGTGAATAGTTTCTGAAAGTTTCATTAAAATTCGACAATTATTTTTATTTTTGCAACATTTTCCAAATTAATGTGTGTCATACAAAAAAAAACGTGCTTAAAATTTTATATGTTATGTTACTAGATCCGGTGATACAAAGAGAAACAAGGTTTTTTTTAATCAAAATTTAGAATGTTCGAAAAAGAAAGAAAATTTTTTAAAAATAATGAAAAAAAACTTTGTTCTTTCCTCTTCCACATAATATAAGCATTTAAAAGATAAAATTTTGTTTTCGTCAAGTTTGGCGTCTTTTTAATCATGCTTATGCCATTTTTTTAGCGATATCGTAGAGGTACCTACGATCACTTGTTAAAATTCCACGGTCGTGAAGGAAGACAACTTAAAAACATTTGAGTCGAAAAAATGAAATTGATAAACACACGTAGACAGAGACTGATGATAATGACAGCAGCAAAGAATGAATTCAAAGAAAACCTAAGGAAAACAACTATAACCTCACCTATTATTGTGCCAAATCTGCCTTCAATAAGCAATTCAATTATTTTATAATTCAACGTAATTAGAATTAACGGTAGATATAGTAACAATAAATTCAATTATATGGTGATTCGATTATTCAATGACGTCTGCGGTCTACTTGTCAAAATATTTTTTGATGAGATATCTATCTATCTATCTATTTATATATACAAACATGAAGGTTGTTTTGTTTCTCTTGTTCTTAAATGTAGGATATTGTACGTGCAGACAAAGGACAGAAATTGCCTATTCTCTGTGGCTGCTGTCACACTAGTGTCACTATCCACTAACCCATCTTTTTGGTTACCAAATATATATTAGGTGACATCTGGCCATCAAAAGCAGATAATTATCCAAACATTTCTAATAAAATAAAGACATTTAGAGAGAAGTCAGAAGAATATAAGTGAAGTCTTTATTTTCTACAAAGAGAACATTCTAACAGAAATGTGTTACAGACCTTCTCTCTCATCCTGAAAAGGCAATCTAAAAGTTATCTTTACTCATAAGACCAATATGTTATGTTTTGAGAGGCTGTCTCTACAGATAGGCCAGAAAGGTATATTCTCTTAGTGATGTCTACCTTGAAAACCATGTCTCTTTACAGATCAAGCTTCACTGTCTGTCGGTTATGAGTCATATGACTGGTTAAGTGCAAAAGAGGAAGTAAAATTTTCCGAAGACAAAGTCAAGTTAACCCAACAGTGCAACAAGGATACTGCTGCAGAGTTGGAATAATTGGGACCAGGCTTCCCTCAAAGCTTTAAGAGAACAGATACTACGATTTGATCTGTTATTTACACCTCCCACCCCACCCACTACAAGGGCAGTTTAATGTAGCATGAACATACTCATGCATATGGACCAAATACAAAAATTGCCCAATACCATGTAACCACTGTCACACTGGCATCCACCAATCCTTCTTTAGAAACGAGGAAGGTTTTGCCACAGGGTTGGATTCCCTACTATTAGGCATCCCTTATAATTTTAAGAGCAAATGAGAACAAATCAGAATGAAAGTTAGGGACACTATGAAAGTATAAAAATACATTTTTATAGTAAAAATACCAGCAATACATTTTTATATAATTTTTTTTTTTTAATTTACGAACAGTACATAAAAAAATTAACAGTACACGCATACTAGCAAATTGTAGCAACTTTAGCCAAATCCATTTAAAATACTACCAATCAACATGAAAGAACTTTCATGACATTAATCTATATAGTATCCTACAATTTCTTAAAGTAATCAAACTGTATTCCAAAATATGACTAAAAACAAATCTACAATATAAAAGATACATATCACCGCCTCTAGTAATTATGATCACATAAGCATTTATATGCAATAAATCTGAGTATCATTTACCATGTATTCAGTTGTGAAAGCAAAATAACATATTTTTATTAATTTCAAGCTCCCAAGAAAATTAACATTTGGCATTAAATGACCCATAAGGAGTTGATGTGCCATTAAACAGACAAATCAATCGATCATAAACTAAAAATAAAGTGATTTTTTTTATTTTTTTATTTCCTAAACATTTTAATGGCCTTTTTCTTATGCTACTAACAATTATAGGGACTAACAAAGTTTTTTTTTTTTTTTTTTTGTGTAGTCTAAACTTTTAGAGATGATTGAAATTGTTTTCTTGCAATAGTTCCAGAACAAATGTAATTGTTAGTCTGTGGCACTAATATATAGTTTACATCATGGCAAAACTATTGAGGCTCAAGCTCTCCCCAGACCTCAGGTGGAACTCATATATCTGATCTTTTAAAAATGCTGGAAAAATGGTCAATCCATTGTGCCACTCCATTAAGTATCAGACTCTCTCCTCTATTTTTATAAGTCAAATCAAACCAAAAATGGAGTACTGCTGCCATATCTGTGCTGGAGCTGCCCAGGCCTCACTTGCCTGTCTTGATACAATTCAAAAGCATCTACCTGGCCTTGTGGGTGATGAATTGTTCCTCCACTACAACCCCTTTACCACAGATAAAACATTTTGGGCCTTTCACTGCTCTATGGCTGTTTCCCTGCCATATGTTCTGATGAGCAACACTCCTTAGTCCCACCCACTGTTAACCTTTACAATTGGGATTGGCCATGCCACATAAACAAATATGAATCATGCTCATTGGCTTTTGTGTTCCATTTGTAAAAAGTAAGTTTCTTTCAGACAGCTTCTTCCTAGGAATTGCTGCTTTGTGGAACAGACTCCTGGCAGGATGTTTTTCCAATCACTACAATCTTGACCACTTCAAGTCATCAATTAACCATTATCTTTCCCTATGTTGCCTTTTCTTATGCTCATATATAACACACAGTATCCATCTGCCTTGAGTGGCTCTTAGGCCTTGTATTAGGTAAACATTAGTACAGTGTAACCCGGATATAAGAGACCCCGATATAAGAGAAACTCGGATATAAGAGAGATTTTCTCTGGTCCCAAATTAGAGCTTGTGTTAATAAAACAAAATAGACAAAACCCGGATATAAGAGAACCCGGATATAAGATACTTCTTCTCCAGTCCCGACAACTCTCTTATATCCGGATTACACTGTATAAAAAAAAATTACAGATGAATATTATTATTTTTTTCATGTCATACCGGCAGTTATTAAATTTTAATAAATTCTATTTTTCTTTTCTAGGTTATCTGTCCACTTAAGATATGAAGATGTATTCACCTGAAGAAAATCAACTTTTGACCTTTTCAGTTCTTCATCCCAGAATTTAAATTCTTTGCATAAAATGTCTTTGTTGCTCTGCTAAGTGTCACTTGAAGATCACAATTTTAAATACAATGACAGTTGTATGTACAGCTAGTCAGTTTTTGATAAGCTACCCAAGTAAGCCCAATGGTTAAAGATTGACTAAAAACGCCAACTATTAGGCATTCAGTACTTAAACTGAGTGTTTCAATTTTTTGATGTAATTGTAACTGCTTCTTTGCAGGACATATTAGGTAGCTTAATAATGGGCATGACCTCACGAAGCGCATCAGAAACCATGTAGGGGCCAACAAGACTGTTCCTTTTTTTCAGCACAATGAGTCTTAGGCAGGAAAACAGCTCATACGAAGCATCAGACGAATCGTCTGAAAATGAGCTGCTTGACCGTAGCCTGTCCTTATGGAGGGGCTGGGTGGCTATTGATGATGATGATGATGATTTTGCTCCATGTCCGCTAGACCTACACACAGCATCCAGCATTGGTCATTATGAATGTGTTCGAACAATCATTGCAAGGTGGGACTCTTGTTTCTTTCTTTCTTTTTTCTTTTCTTTCCTTACAATGCCTTTTCAACACTGGTAATAGTCAATATTACTAATATTCAATATTATAACACTAGTAATAAAATAATGCATTAAGTATGGACCCACAGTGCTGGGATTAAAACCAACAATAATAGGATGGTGATTTTCTAAACATAGCTTAGATGTGGCACAAGGCTGAAAAGTGTGGGGCATCCAGTGAGGAACAAACTCCTTATTCAGTTGTAATTGATCTAGCGAGACAAACTTGCTAAACATTGCACCACGTCGATGTACCCATCAACAATAAGATGGAGTAAAACTAGTAATAAAAATACATTATTTACAATTTGACTAATGCTCTCATCCTTATTATCATCATAATGTTTCAGATCTTATTCTCTCTGGCCTTCTTCAGGCATCTGTCGATGAGTGTAACCTTCAAAGAATTACAAACTGAATCTTTTCTTCAACCTGCAGCATGCAGATTGTTCCTATTTGCTGTCTATGTCTACAGATATTTTATATTGTTTTTCTTTCCAGCAGATCGGCAATATGAACCTTAGGTTTAAGTCTAAAAGTTCTGGTTTCATACAAAAATCTTTTCTTTTCTTTTTTTTTTTTTAAAAAGAAAATGTAACAATTTCATTTTAACCACAATAATAGAACTTAATCCCTAGAATAAGTCAACAAATAATCTTTAAAAAAAAAAAAGCGAAACTTATTGCATTTCACAAATTGCCTAATTACATTTCAATTTTTTATGAACCCAAGCACCAAAGTTAAGCTAATCCAGTTTATTTTTTTATTAAGTGTATCCATTATTTACAGTATTTATATTCAGACTATTATATTCAGCCGTTATACCCTCTGGCCTTCTCCAGGTGTATATCGATCTGGGTAACTTACAAGGAATTCTGGACTGAACCCTTTTTTAATCTATGGGTCTAGGCTCTTCCCATTCTACTGCTCATGTCTAGGGATGTTGTTTAATTATAGTTTTTATTTAATATTGTTCACACTGTAGCTTACCCAGATTGATATATGCCTGATGAAGTGTGGAGAGCACAATGGCTGAAACGTTGTGATAACAACAAAAATGAGGACAATAGACTGAAGAAAAAAAAGTAAATAAGTCCTTGCCTCAGAAATTCACAAAGAAAATGTATCCTGTTTCTTTTTCTTTTTTTTTTGTAAAATGTAAATAAATTTTCAATTTAATACCTAAATCACAAGAATCAGAAAGTATTGCAAGTCATAAATGTAATGAATGATTAAAAAGAAAACTGGACACTTTTTTTAAAATTTTATTTTTTACAGACAAATGTGAAATTTAAAGAACTAAGCATATTATCTGGTTTCTTTCTTTTTATGTGCCACGTCCTTCTAGGATGTAGGCGATCATGGCTCTCCACTTCTCCCTTATCCCTTGCACCTCTCAACAAGTTCTGTCCCTCTGCCACCTCCCACAGACCACGTTCTGTCATCAACTTGCTTAAGCTCGCTAGGTATGTCATGCGTTGTTTTCCCTTCTCTCTCTCTCTCTCTCTTGCCCTCTATTCGACCCATGAGTATCAAATTCTCCAAGCTCTCCTTCCTCGTTGCATGTCCCAGAAACTTCAGCTGCCTCTTCCTAATGTTGTATAAGCCTCCTCCTTGTTTGCAACCTAGACCTTATCGTTGCTCACACGCTCGGTCCATGATATCCTTAGCATCCTTCTGTAGAACCACATTGCCGTCGCCTCCTTTGAGGAGACCCTTCAACATTCACTGCCATAAAGAAGGACAGATGTCACATAACAGCTCGGTACTCTTTTCTTTGTTACCAAAGAGATCCTCCTGCCCAGGTTTTGGAATGCATCCTTGGCCATCTCAATACATCTACAGATCTCAGTGTTGCACTTTCTGTCCTCTGTCAAAATGCTTCCCATATATTTAAACTTCCACACCTGCTTTGATTTTATTGTCCCTGACCTGCAAATCACATCTGATAAGAACTATGTTGAATTTTTTATTTTTATTTTTCAAAGTGATTTCAGTGTAACTGTACTTTAGACAGTCTTAAAATGCATCATTAAAGAAAATATAAGAAAAACAAATAACACTGTGTAATATCTATTAATGAAACAAGTCATTTAAAATCAGGGTCAGCTGGCAATGTTTACTCATTCAGTCAGCAATACAAATTTCAATGTGTAGTTTTAAAAACACCACTATGAAACTAACAACTTTGAAAATGAGGCAAAACAAGCACCTGCTGTTGAAATAGAGAATTTAAAGAGAAGTAGAGTAAACAAAATTAATCATCATACACAAAAAAGAACTGAGAAAAGATTAAGTTTTGTTTACTTACTGATTTTGTCAAAATAGCTTTGAAAATAAATGAGATATTGGCAGTTGAAATAGAACAAAATTTCACTCTTTTGGGAGTAAACTAGAGCAGTTTGGGTACCTAATAAAACTGAGTAAAATCAGTAATAAAATATCTTAATGATGAAGAGTGACTTGACCTAGTGTGTTGGGATAAAAATAGCAATAATAAAAGTAAAACTAGTAATACATTAATGATGAAGAGTGATTTGACCTTGAGTGATAGGATAAAGAAGCAACAATAATAAGATGGAATAAAACTAGAAATAAAATAATGGCAATAATAAGAGTGTATAGAGCCAGAGTGTTGGGGTAAAAAAACAACAATAATAATAACATGAAAGAAAATTAGTAATAATAAAACCAACCTATTGTATTTTACAGGAAATTTGCTTTTATCTAATCTTTTTTTTTCTTTTTTTTTTAATTTGTTTTCTGGTGTAGAAAAGAAGTGGCCATCAATATGTGTAATAAAGGAGGTTGGACACCTTTAATGTATGCCAGCTACATTGGTCATGAAAATATTCTTAACCTCTTACTGAAAGCTGATGCAGATGCAAACATCACTAATCACAAAGGCCAAACGGCATTGATGTTGGCTGCAAGTTGTGGAAACGATCGAGTTGCCCATTGCCTATGTCAGGTTTGTCATTTTCATTTTCGACTGACCAGAGTAAAGGTCCTTTTTCTCACATTATTATGCGCAATAGATTTGGAACCTACTAAAGTTTTGTTTTTAGACATTTTGTAAAAGCTTTTTCTGACTGTACTCAGGCCTGCACATTCGAGAAAGATCTCTCAAAAATGTGTCCACCAGTAGAGATTGAACCTGCATTTCCTTCTGTAGGAGAAACTACCGTTTGATCATGTATATTTTACTGCTCAACCACAAAGGACTTCACAGGAAGCAAGGCTCTTTTTACCCTATTTAAGCAAAGTACATCCCCTTCACTCAGATTATTTTTCTTGAGGTCCCATATCCGCTCATCCTGGGATATACTACATCTGCATCCAGAGTAAGACGATAAACTATATCCAACAGCAAGTCTTCTGATCAGGAGGTTTTGAGTAGTGTGGAACCACCTCTTAATTGCTGGTGTTTGCAGGTTCACTCTGACATGGGGTGGTAGCACCTGTTAGGGTCCCAGCTATGGGTAAATAGTGAACTCAAAAACAAAACACTATGAAAGTATAAAAATACATTTATATAGTAAAAATTAATTGCTGTTGTTCCCAGATCCACCCTGACCTGGGGTGGGTAGTACCTGTTAGGGTCCCAGCTATGAGTAAATAATGAACCCTCAAACAAAATCAAAACACTATAAAAGTATAAATACATTTTTATAATAAAAATACCAGCAATATATTTTTCTGTGAAAAAAATTACTAACAGTACATATTTATAGTAAAATTATCGACAATACATTTTATAGAAAAATGACCCACTATACATTTTATCTATAGTTGAAGCCATAAAATTGTGTCCAAAATATTTAGATTTCAGCATTAAATAACCTGTAGGTTGATATGCCACTAAACAAAATCAACTGACCAACCTCATAAGCCCTTTATTTACAACAAGTTCTCCGAACACATAGAGAATTCAATTCAACCCGCACATATCTGTCTCATTATGCATACCAGCCAACATGGTGCCCTCTAGGCTTGTCACAGACCAGCATCACACGTAAGTGTGGTTCACATCAACTTCTGTCAATTTTCAAATTTTCATAAAAAATTTTAAATAAAATTTTAAAATTAAATAAAACAATTTTATTAATGTCCCAAACATATAACAGTTTTGCTTTGTTGCCTTTTGAAATTCTAGAAAAACGCAAAAGTTGTTACATGAGATGGGAGTTTTGACTACATTGGTAGGAATGTTTGTTAGTGTTTAGTTAGTCTTGAGGTCAATAAGCTCATGCTAAATGGTGGTACACTTCATCCTCTCGCTGCCGTGTGCATTATTTCTCTCACTTGGTAATACTAGTGAATTAATGACCAAGTTATCATAGGTCGTAATTAGTATAAAATCCTTTCACATTTTGTGAAAGTATTTTTATTTTTTGTAATTTTTTTTTTTTCCACTTTATAACTACTTATGTATAAACAGGGCTGGGCCAAGGGTCTTGTGCCCTCCTGGATCTATGATACGAATCCCCCACCACCACCACCACCACTCTACAACATCTCATTTTTCATAAGATGGTATTCATATAAAATATATTTTATTGTAACCTAATTATGTGCAATACTGGATTATGTGCAATATATGTGGACATTTTAACTAGAAAAATTGCAAATAAATACAATGTATCTAAATACAAATTAGAGACATGTCATAATAGATCATTCCGTCTTAAATAATTCAACAATGTTTTGGGGTAATTTTTAATATCAACTTGAGATTTTTTTTTTAAAAACCTGAATAAGTTTAACGCATTCAACATTATGGATAAAAAATAGTGAATTTTATATATTTTTTTTTTTTATGTGTTTTTTCGAGACTTAGCATGAGCAAAACAAATTCAGCAAAATTTAGCAAAAAAAAATGACATCAGAATGATGTCAATATCCACAAAAAATTTTCATCCTATAATAGTCATTTGGGCTTGGATATATTTGTAACATATATAAATGTAGGTAGAAAAAAGTAAATGTTGATAATGTAGCAAGGGTCACAAAGCACTATCTGTGACACCCAATTGGTCTTGATCGGGGCTTCGCAGGTAGTGTAGTATCATATGTGAATATATGAGTATTATATGTGAATATATGAGTATTATATGTGAAAAATATGACAAACGTTTTTGCGTTCTTTTTAGAATGGTGCAGAACTAGAAGGACAGGATTATCGTGGCTGGACAGTCTTGTTTCATGCAACTTATGCGGGTCATCAAAACATGGTCAAGTTTTTGTTGGAGAGAAATGCAAATATGAATGCTAGGTAAGCAACTCCATAAATTCCCTTAAATACGAGATATTATATGATTTATACATTAGTTTTTTTTTTGTTTTTTATTGTAGTTGGTTCACATTTTTATAATCATGTAAATATAAAATTATTCTTGTAAATAATCCTTCCTCCTCTCTTCAATCGGTTTGAAGTGTTGTCATCTACTGCTGATAAAGCAAAATGCTTTGCTTGTAAATTCTCTTCCACTTTTACTTACAAAGAGTATATTTGCCTGATTTTCCTCCTAGAACGGAATCTCTACTGTAGGATAACGCATATAACTACATCCATCCATGACCAAAATTGTGGGATGAGGAATTTGTAAATATTAAACACTTCAGATATATCTGCATATGGATCAGCTATAACAAATTAAGTATAGGAGGAAAAGAAATTGAACATAGAATAGGTTGTGCTTGAGGTAATTTTGCCCAACACTGCTACAAAACCAAAACATCAACCTGAAAACTCTAGTCATGTTCTTAAATAACCTTGTCACATTGAGACTTTCATATAGATGGCATGTATGGTGCCAAGCTCATTCAGAAATACCTAAACTGTTATAGGATTTTTTATTTGCTAAAAAAAACCTTACAGAATAAATAGAGTTCAAGCCTAAATAGAGTTCCCTTTTGCGTATTGTAAAAATACATCACATTTTCATCGTTTTAGAAAATTAACTTTTAAATACTTGAAGTTGACAATGATCAAAGTTTGATATGAAACCGAACATAGTAAAGAAGATAATTTTGTCTCTTGTGTAATCTGTGTGAATTTTGATATAAAAAAAGAATTCCATTCTTTATCTTGAAAAATAATTAAAATATCCAAAATAAAGATGTTGTATTGGATGAGATGTTAGTTATGTTACCTTCATCTTGTTAGTTATGTTACCTTCATCTTGCTAATGTCTTCTTGTTATCTGGGAGGTATTTCTGCTGAATCATGCATATTATCATAATAACCAGGAACAAAACTGGCCATAACTTTGATTTTACAAATGTCACCCAAATTAAAAAAGAACATAATTCTTTACATGCAAAGTACTTTGAGGGCTTACTAATAACAATATTCCAACTATATACACTCATCAAAGACATCACCAACCTTTACTGAATCCATTCTTAAAGAATCTAATGTATGTTTATCTAGAACAAACGGTATGTATATAAAACCATTCCCAAATCAATATGCGAGAACCCACCAAACACAATGTCTACCAGACACACGCATATGTGCACTTATGAATATATCTTTTCATCTGAATCCTGCATAGACAAACTAGAATTATTACAAACTTACATACATAAAGCAATATTTACAATTTTTCAGTTAGGCATGGAATCCATTCATTTCTCAGAACTTGAAATGGATGCATAGTCTCTCCTTGAATTCAGAACACCACAAATTATACTAACATTGGTTCAACAAGTTGAATTCACATGAAACATGATTAACAAATAAAAATCAAACAACACAAAAGTAAAAATATCAGAATTTCTTTTCTCTATAGATTGATAAATGTTTCCTATTTGTTCTTTATCTTATATATATATATATAAATATGTGTGTGTATGTGTGCACAGTATTTAGTGAAAAGTGCTCAATATCCATGATAGAGCTTGTGAAAAAAAAATATCCCAAACACAGAAGAAATTCCCCCCTCCACCACACACAAATAATCAAAAGCATAGATCCACTTTTGAAAAAATAAACCAGTTCGTCTGAAGATCGCAAAAGTGTGAAACACAGGATTACAAACTACTCTCCATGCAACCACATACATATATATATATATACACGTATATCTATGTATGTATGTATGTAAAATATCTCAATTTAGGAATACAAGGGTGTACTGGAAAAATTCTCTGCCTGAACAAGTTCCCAAGATCAACAGTACACCATTTTTGTCCTGATCTGGCTCTTACATAGGTAGAGCATAGCAGGAGGAGTTGGGTTCTTACTGGAGCAGTACAGGAAACTGACCACTTTTTTAGTATCTTTTAGCAATAGATCATATGTACAAGTTCTGCTTGAGGTTTGAGTTGAGTTTGCCTCGATAAGTGCTCAAGGCAGTAAATGACAAAACAAAAATAAAAAATGGCTTTTCTTTGACTTAAAATTGCTGTATGGGTTAAATAGCCGGGGTAAAATGGATTCTGCTGCTTTGGGTGGCAGCCAGTTTAGGGAGGAGGACAACAGAAGAGGGATGGTCTCTGACAGGTGCTTTGCTCCGGACTCACCCACTGCTATAAGGACTGCAATACATGTGGGACACTTATGACCCTGATTGGATTATTAGATTTGTGATTGGCATTGAAACAAACAGATACTACACCATAGTTGTCTATTTGCGATGCTTTAGAAATTCAATGTGCTAATTTAAACAAAATGATTTTTTTTTTATAATACAAAAAGGAATTTTTTGATGGACATGTATATTTCCAAATGTAACAAGAATGAAAAGAGTATAAATTCAAACATTCATAGCATTAATTTAAAAGAGGGCTCAATATCAAGAGTAGAGCAATATTTATTTATTATAAAGATGTTACATACGGACAAACAAGTACTCACAACAAAGATGCCTTTTTGTTTCGATGCAAATGCATCTCGACAGGTGAGGAACAAAGATGGTTATAACCATCATGAGTACTTGCTTGTACATATTTAACAT
This sequence comes from Acanthosepion esculentum, assembly GCA_964036315.1. Lineage (NCBI taxonomy): Eukaryota > Metazoa > Mollusca > Cephalopoda > Sepiida > Sepiidae > Acanthosepion > Acanthosepion esculentum. The sequence goes on from OZ038491.1 coordinate 17,620,118, forward strand.
CTTTATTTTATATATATATATATATATATATTAATTTAAAGAAAAACAGACCACTTTAAGGCTCCATTGTAATAATTTATTTCACCAGAGAATTTTATTTTTCTCTGGATCTTCAGACTTCACTTTCAAAAGGGGAAATGAAAAATGAATTTAAAATTTACACTTTTGACAGGCAGTATTAATGTTTTGGGATCAGATGTAGATGGAATCTGACAGACTGATAAGATATAGAACAAATATGAAGCGTTTATATAACATGTTTTGCTTTTTATTAACTCTTCATCAGAAAATGAAATATGGAAGAAAAAGAAAATTCTGGTGTTTTAAAAACACCAGAATTTCTTATTTTTCCATATTTCATATTCTGATGAAGCTTTAATAAAAATAAAACGTTAAATTTATAAACATTTTATATTTGTTCCTTATCCTGTTGTGTGTGTGTGTGTGTGTATATATATATATATATATATATATATATATATATATATATATATATCCTCTGACAAGTAGATGGAGTCATTGCTGGAGTGTCCGTCTATGAGACTTTACAGTCTGGATGCTTAAGGTATCACCAATCAACTAAGTGACAAACTTTATATTTGTATTAATTAGGTTTTCTTTTCTTTTTTTTTCAAGGGGTTATTGAGTGTGAAAGAATATAAGAAAAAGAAAAACATTATTAGGGAGAATAATGGAATTCAGAAGACAAGATAAAGATTGACATTGCATTTACATTTTTGAAGATCAATGTTGACTCGACAGTGTGCGATGAGTAAATTGTCGCCGTTTTATATTTTTAATTTTGTGCATGTGTGTTGTCTGTCTTTGATTTTGTCGACTGCACTGTATAGTAAGGTCAGTTAGGCACCATCTGCAAGAAAAAGAGGACCATGACGCAATTCACTCCTCCAGAAATTTGGAAACCGCATGCTGTACTGCTTTGCATTCACGCCGGAAGCTCCAATATGAACATTTGAGAGTGTTTGAGTATCAATCTGAAGACAATGCAAGGGATTTGGAAAAAGTTGGTTGACTCTGATGGTGATTACGAAGGTACAGTAGCTCAGAAAACTCGCTCTCATCATTCTGTTCAGAAAAGAATTCTCAAATTTGTTGGTGAGAGCCTCAGACTCAACACAGAGGTCTACATCAAGTGCTTTGAGGAGGCAGTGCTGCCCTGGCCAAGAGGGTAGATGCTGGAAGACCCTATGTCTGGCAACAACACTTCAAACAAGCAGGAGAATCCAATCATGGTTGTCAGACAATTTCTGCAAACACATCACCCCTTACATCTGGCCACCTAACTATCCAGAGTGCAACCCTTTTGATTATTATTTGTGGGACACAGTTGAGTAAGAGATCAACAAAGCTCCTTGTAACACCAAAAAGGATTATTGTAGCATTCACCAACTTAAACAAGGAGACCATCCAGAAGAATTGCAGGAGATTCCAAAGTTGTCTGGAGGCCATGGTCAAAGCCAATGGCGATTTTTATTTAATAAATTTACTCTTTAGTATTTCAAGATGTTTTTGTGTAATTTTGGTACATATATCTGTTAAAATGAAATGTTAGTGCTATTTCCATTTTTGCATAATTTCAACAATTTATCCATCGCACCCTCTGTGTGTGCGTGTGTGTCTCTGTGTGTGTGTGTGTGTGTGTGCGTGCGTGCGTGCGTGTGTGCGTGCACATGTATTTTCTCCCTAATTTCACATTTTATTTATATATTGCTAGAGACCCCAGCACTGGTCTGACTCCTTTCTTAGAAGCTGCTGCTGGTGGCCATGAAATCATTGTACAACTTTTTCTCCAATATGTAAGTTAAGTTTTTTTTACATTTATTTATTTAGGGGGTGGGGCTTTAAATGAAAACTATTAAAATATTCTCTAACAGTCACTATAAAAATACAATTATTTTGTAACCTAGTAGATTATTTGTGGACTGTTTTTTTTGTTTTTTTCCTAACATTTGAGATAGTTAACAGTGACAAACTTCTCTTTATATAATATGTAACAAGTTTTATTCTGGAGTTTCCAGTACAAGGAAGTAATGCCTGACCTGTTGGGATTAAGTTCATGTCTTTCTCAAGGGTATTAGTATAAATGAATGTAAACTACCTGAGCTAGAATTTGAACTCACTTTGCCAATTTTCTACTGCGATCAACTTCAGATCTCTTAAAATCGAATTTACCCCCAGAATTCAAATGGTATCACAATTTAATTTAAGCTTTTCCTGATAAACCATTTAGATCTGGCCAACCAAATCTAATAATTATCAGCTGGCTATAGACGGATATATACAAGGGGGGACCCAAAAGTAACTGGAATCGTTTTCTGTGTGACAAACCCGTAGTAGTTCAGGCTTCCACCGCTAGATGCCACTTGAAGCAACTCTCAGGCATCAGTGTGCTAACTGATGTCATCGTGGGAAGACGTACAGCTCCGTGGTTCACATTTGTTTTGAAGTGCTTTAAGCCTTTTCGTCTATTTTTGCCATGGCTGAAAGGATGCCTGTTGTAAACTGAAAGAACAGTTGTAAGTTGATCCAGACCTTCTTTCGAAGGTCATCACTGGTGACGAAAGCTGGTGCTATGGCTACGACCCGGAAATGAAGCAGTAATCAAGTCAGTGGAAGCATCCAATGTCACTATGACCCCAAAAAGCGCTTCAAGTGAAGTCCAATGTCAAGGCGATGCTGATTTGTTTCTTTGATGTGAAAGGAACTCTCCACAAAGAATTTGTTCCTCCTGGTGAAACTGTTAACCAGGCTTTTTACTTGGAAGCCCTGAAGTGTTTGTGAGACAAGATGAGACGAAAACGCCCTGACCTGTGGCAAAGTGGAGGGTGGTGGTTGCATCACGACAATGCGCCAGTGCACATCGCCTTGAGTGTGAGACAGTTTCTGACCAAGAATGGCATGACCCCACTTTCCCAACCTCCCTATTCACCCGATCTCACCCCCTGTGACTTTTTTTTGTTCCCCCAAATGAAGAAAGTCCTCAAAGGAAAACGTTTTGCAGATGCGGAAGAGGTTAAGAAGAAAATGACAATCATTAAAAAACATAACTTCACAAGAGTTCCAGGACTGCTTTGAAGAGTGGAAAACATGTCTGGGCCAGTGCATAGCTTCAAATTGAGAATACTTTGAAGGTGATAAGAATATAAACATGCAACAATAAATGAATAAAATTATATGACACAATTTCGGTTACTTTTGGGTCCCCCCCCCCCCCTCGTATGATATGGTATTATCTCAACATGGTGCTGTGATTTGAAATTAGGGTTTTCTTTTATAAATTGTTTTCAATGATATTGATTGAATGTCAATGCTATGTTAACCAGGTATTGACTTAGGAATCCTTGACAAATGTTGCAGGCCACTCATGATTGTGAAGATGACTTCAAAATGGAGGGAAATTTATGTTGATTTGTACTTCAATGGTCTGGACAATAGACAAAATGTGTGATTTTTTTTTTTTTTTTTTTTTTTTTTTTTTCCCCAGCAATTTTGTTTCATTTTGATGGAAATAATCAAAACCAGATATTAATGACTAAAAATTCCTCATCCATATATCCTGACCATCATCCTATCAATATATGGTTTGGGGATTGCTTCAGTCATCCCAGAGTATTGGTTCTCATATTGACTGTCTGCATCTGCAAATATTTTATCTCTGATATTGAACATTCTTCTTTTGTGACACTATGATGGAGACTTGTGCTTAGAAGAAGAAAGTGTCTATTTTATAGCTGGAAAATATTGAAACTGGACCTTCTAAATGGCACCCACTTAATCAAAGAGGATCAAAAGATCAAATAAGTAAAAGAAAGTATGTGGTGTCAAGTGATAGCAAAGCTGGACATTGATGATTTCCGCTTGCTGTTCTATGTTAAGTTGAGATCGAGGGTAAATTCTGGTCTTCTCTTAGCCAAAGACAAACTGTTTCTCAGCTAGTTCCATTCCTTCTCATTCATGTTGCCAGGCACACATCATGCAGTGTAGATAGGCAGAGAACTGGTAGAAAGGAAAAAACTGATCTGTTAGATTGACATGACATCTACTTAACCAGACTCTGAGCAATCAAAGCCATTAATGAAATTTTCATGTTCTCATTCCTGTATGTGGCATTTGTTTGCATCTTCTGTTTCTTTGTGAACACGCAGCGGGGGTTTAACCAATTTTTGGTGCACACTGATACGAATGAGAATTGAGATGCAACATGAAATATTTAGTCACTTTATTGCATACTTTCTCCTTTCTCTTCTCTTCCACAGGGTGTCAGTCTAAATGCAAAAACTTACAGTGGAGACACTGCCCAGTCCTTAGCCTTAATGAATGGCCATATGAACATTGTGAATTTGATTAACCAACACGTGGCAGCCAGAGGTCAGTCTTTCTCCATTTTTTTTTTTTTTTTTTTTTTTTGTATGTATATTTTTACAAGGGTCTCAGCAGAATTTTCCCATGATGAGATCTTAAAAGAAATTAATTCGAATTTTTTTTTAAAGAAAAAGGGAAATGATAACCACAAAGTTATGGTTCAAGTTTCACTTACAGATATTTTTAATCCAATTATTACAAAACGAGGAAGTGCTGAAAACGTCCTGGCCCAATCAAAAAGACATTTTTTTTTTAGATTTTGTCAAAAATTTTTCATTACCCGCTCATAAAAAATTAAAATACCTTGGTCAAATGTTTTTGTATTCAATTGGAACCAGCACCTGATACTGCTAAGAGGACATCTGTCTCACTTAATGTGTACACACACACACACACACACACACACACACACTCATTCATTTTTAAATAATTGATGTATACATTAACTGGAATGCTATTTTAAATAAATCCCTGTCTCTGATCCATTCATGGTGTCAAGTGATAGCAAAGCTGGACATTGATGATTTCCGTTTGCTGTTCTATATTAAGTTGAGATCGAGGGTGAATTGACAAAAAATACATTTCTGATATAGCAAATACTTCAGAGAATCAAAATGCTCAATTTTTTCTAATAAAAAACATGATGAAAAAATAAATCTCGTTTTTAATTTTTTGACCAAAAATTACAACCTGCTCTTGATCTACCTGACTTTTGTTCACAGCAAGAAATCTTAAAAGTAAATGTATATCTCGATCTAATAAAAGAAATACATATACATCATTCCACTAAGTCATGCACGTTTGGTGTGGATCTCCATAACAAAACATTTCAAAACTCATCAGGAGTACAACAAGGTGGAAACGAGAGCCCAAATGTATTTAATCTCTTCCTAGACTTTGCTATGCATGTGTACAAGAACAGATGTGAAGAGATGGGCACAGATCATTCCATACCACATCCCAAAAGAATCTACTAATAGAAAACAATGTTCTTGCTTTCCATCCCAAGTCTAACATACCGATGATATAGGTATTCATAGTTGAGGTAAGAATGATCTTAAACAAAACAAAATCATCCACATCCTCTACCAAGTGTTCCAAAAAGGACTCAAGATAAACCTTTCCAAAACAGAAACTATGATCTGGAATAGGAACAAAAGAAATCAAGATGTGGAATTCATAAATGAATAGGCTATTTTGCTGGTCCCGGTAAAACAGGCACCAAGTCTATTTTGCTGGTAAATATAAATAGTGTTTTAGAATTAAGGAAATATATATTATATGAAAAAATGACTTAACTTTTAAATAGCAATTTTATCCCGACATCAATGATTCTTAGTAAAATTTCTAGTCTTCAGTGGCGCTGGTTTTAAATGGTATTTCCAATTTTTTTCACTTTATTCTGTGTCTTTTTCAATCTGCTTTTTAACTCAGTTTTATACACGTGCGTATTCATGAATTTAACATATTTTTTGCACACGTTCATGAAATTTTGCTTTTGTTTACGTCTTTCATTTTTTCAGCTGTAGATTTTTCTTTCTATTTGTGAGTTTTTTCTTCGAAATTAAATTAAATTTTTTTTATGGTTTATATGGAAGTTATTATGTTATTTAATAATTAAATTGTAATGTCTGTCAATTTTATTATTAATTAAATTATAATATTTTAGTTAATATTTTTAATTAGTATTTTAATTGATTTATTATGTCATATTATTATTAAAGTAACAAAGTAAATATTTATTAATATGTTGGCATTGCCCCATTATTTCATTCTGTATGTATGTATGTATGTGTGTGTGTGTGTGTATATATATATATATATATATATATAGCACTTACCAATAAATATCATGCATGTATAATATATAAATAATATATATAAAAATTGCACACACATATATATATATATATATATATATATATATATATATATTTTCTATTTAAAAAATATGGTCCCATCACTACACAGGAATTACTATGTTTCAAAACAGGGCCTAAAGTTTTAAATTTAATTCTAAAATTAGATTTGAAATCCATAGCTCCGTTCCATTCTCAAGCAATATTTGGAATAACCTATTAAGCAGTTTCCTTCACTTATAAGCACAGACAATCTTAATATTTTAAATTGTTATGGTTACAGAAAAATTCAATCATTTTGATAAGGGGTGTTTGGGTTTTAATTTCCCTAGACAACTTATGTATCAAATATAAGTTACTTTCAAAATCTGTTAAGATGGGGTAGGTGTGCCTGCTCACAAACAATGGCATCCGTTTTTCACGCGTCATCTGGGTTTTTCAATGATAAAAAGTTTTTAGCATTTTTATTTGTCCGCTTAATTTATATTTTTATACACAAAGATTTCTTAAAGGGGTCATCTGAATATGAGTAAGTCATATTTTTAATATTTAAAATTTATTCTTACATATTTAAAGTACTTTTCTACTGCAAATAACTAATAGACTATACGTGATTTTTTTTTTTACAAATATATATATAATATTCATAAAACAATATTCATTCAATATAACTATGTGTGAGTTGTGTAGGCAGGACTTGAACAACATGGATTCTGTGGTCTATGACTGTTGTCTTCAGTAGGTGCTACTGAAGTGTATTAGCAAGAGAACCAGTTTTTTTTTCTCTTTGCTAAGTCACCTGCCCTCCCCACCCAATTCCACGATCCCTTTACAGAAGATCATCAGATAATTTATTCTCTGCCTGCCCCACTCAATATGCCCTGTCTTTTCCAAGCTCCACTTCCTCATTTCCGAAGAATTACAGCTTCTTTTTTTTTTTCCTGATTCTGAACATCAGCATTCTTTGTCTTGCCATTTTTTAAGATTTCTTTCTTGCTTACTCGCTTTGTCCATGGAATTCTCAGCATCCTTCTGTAGAACCACATTTCTGCTGCCTCTAATTTTTTCCTCATTCATGGGGAGATTGTCCAACATTCATTGTCATGTAAGGATGGATATCACACAGTAAACCACCATTTTTTTTTTTTCCTTTGTTTCTAAACAAAATTTTTCCATTTCTCGATACCTTGCTCAGCTTTTGGGATGCCTCTTTCGCTAGTCCAATGCATTTTTGAATCTGTGTCACTTGCTTATTTCAAATAACAGCTAATTTATTTTGTGTGTTAAAAAAAAAAATGCAAGGGAACTAACTCACAAAAGTTGTTTCCCTTGTACATTTTTTTCATCTATCAATTCAAGATAAGTTTAATCATAGCTCTTCAAAGCTTCCTGTTTTAAGGTAATATTTGCTTTTTTTAGTATCCTTCCCACTACTTGACATCCATTTACACAAGCTCGTTAAGTACCTTATTGTTGTTTTTGGCTTCAGTATATCTTGTGAGTGTCAAATTCTCCAAGCCCTCTTTCCTCATTAGGCGTCCCAAAAATTTCATCTGTCTTTTCCTGTTTCTAAGCATATGTGTCTTTTTTTATTTCTTTCTATTTTCCTTAAAACTTTCTCATTTATTACATGCTTCGTCCATGGTACTCTTGGCATTTCTTCTGTTGCATTAAGTCTCTTTATTATCTGTGAGGAAATTGTCCAGCAAATTACTGACATGTTGAAGAAATGATATTGCATTACATTAGTTTTAATTGTGTTTGTTTTTAGAATGTTGTAAATATAGAATTATTCTTGTAAATAATGTAATAAATAAATCGCTTTTTAAAACAATAAACATTGCTGAGAAGTGAAGGTAGTTAAAATAATAGTGGTATCAAGGGAAAAACCGTCCTTTTGAAACATCATTTTTTTTTTTTTTTTTTTTTTTGACAATTCATTTGTTTGCTGACATGAAGTTTCAAGTTTGCGATGCTTTCTTTGTTTCTAATGAAATTTTCCTGCTTCTTAATATTTTATTCAGCTTTTAAAAGATTTCTTTCACTATTCCAATGTACCTTCACATTTCAGTGTCACACTTTCTATTCTCTGTTAAAACACTTCCCAGATATTTAAATTTTCATTCTGTCTTTTCAATTTTGATGGTTAACCTTTTTTATCTGCCCCCCCCCGACTTTCCTTTACTACTGTGTCTAGCAATTCCTGTAATTTAGTTTTCTTAAGATTGTCTTGCTGTTTAGATTTAATGATTCCAGAGAGAAATACGCATTTTTGTCTTATGTTCCATTCCAGTGTTTCTCGACCTTTTTAAGCAAACATCTCACCTAAGAGCAAATGAAAATAATCACAGCACACTTAGCAAAATTTTTAAAGTGTATACATTTAAATGTTATGAAATAAAACAATGTATTTTTTAAAAATACATGTGCCAAATATGAACTTACTTTTATTTCAATGTTTCTATTCAACTATTTGTGCAGCTTATTTAGCGTGAAACCTTTGCCTGGTGTTTTTTTTTCTTTTCTTTTTTTCTTTTTGATTTCTTCACTGTTTGGTCGAATGTGCAATAAGCAGACCTTCATTTCTTCTTCAGTTGAGCATAGTCTTTCTCGCTTCTTATTTTTGATGTTATTTAGGGTTGAGAAGCCTAATTCACATAAATAAGAAGTAGAAAATTGCAATAAAACTGATAAAGCCTTTTTAGCTAATGTGGGATGAAAAGTTTAATACTTATTCATTTATTCAAATACTAATGCTGTAGCATTACTAGTTCCACACACACACACACACACACACCATGACAATAATTCGCAGCACTCTTAAGGGGATCACACTAGTGTGCCATGGTACTGAGGTTGAGAACAGCAGTTCTATTCTATTAAAAATGTCATGCTAGAATAATTTAATGAATAAAATGAGAATAAAGTTATTCATTTAAGAAATATATAAAGAGTTCAAAAGCTGTAGATATTTTTATTTCTTTTGTCCCAAATTTCCTGTTTTTGAAACTAAGAAATCTTCACTCTCAGAAGGTAAAAACCTAAAAATATAGTTATAAAAATTCTTGTGTAAATGCAGTTGAAGCCATTAATGAAGGACAAATGAAAATATTTTAATGTGTATAAAAATCCAACAGAAAATCATGAATGTTGTTATAATTACAGGTGTAAAATTCTAAACCAATTACAGGTGTAAAGTTCCAATAGACTTATTTGAACCAAAGAAGAAATTATTAATGCTTTGTTTATTTCTTTTTTTTTCTTTTTTTTTTCTGATTAGAGAAAGACATTAACTCTTCTGAAGAAAGCACAACTTTCCTCACTGGAAATCGTCCACTGCATCATCCAACAGTCATTGGTCGGCCAATACAAAACAAAATGGCAAGAGGTAGGAAAAGAATTAAACAAACATCTTTAGCATTTAGAATTTGTTATTCCTCCTCCGTTTTTTGTATTGTGCTGCTGTTTTTTTGTTTTTTTTTTGCTGTTGTTTTTGTCTTTTGCAGCCATTTTGTATGTTTTTGTCTTTGTTGTTAACAAAAATCAAAGAATAACCAGCAATGAAATTCCCTTTATGCTTTTGGTTTTCTACATGTTAAATTCATGATACCTTGAGAACAATTTCAAGTTTTTCTCTTTTTTTTTCTTTTCTTTTTTTCTATCAAATGCATTCAGGATGTAGCTGATCATGAATCTCCATAGATTCCATTTCTTTATTATCTTTGAATTGCCACAATTTCTTGGAAAAGATAATGGAATGTTTTCTTATTGCCTTCTCCACAGTTTGGAATTTAGAATATTCTTCTCCTAGACTAGCTGCCATCCAAGGCTAGAGAATCCAATCTATCATAGTTATGAGATGAGATGCATTCATGCTGTTTCTGAAATGCTGACATAAATAATTATTATTATATACTGATTTACTCTGGCTTGTGTCTTCTGAAATCTTTTTTTTTCCTCCTTGCATCAAGAGTCCAACCAATATACATTTTTCAAAGAGTTTTATTCAAAATTACTGGTTTCAGTAAAAGGTTTTTGTTATATCCCAGGTTGTTGGGATGAACAAAATAGGCAAGTGTATTTTAACACATAATACAATAATTTTTATTCATTTACTGACTGAAACAGCAAGGATTAGTTTTTGGATTTAAACCATGAATTCCACATGTGTGTCAGCTTGTTACCATGTTTAATTCAGAAGCGCCATGCTCTGACTAGTGTACAAGAGAAGTAACTTATTTTGAGTTATTGGCCTTTATAGGGAAAGTAAGTTAGCATCCCCTAACAGTTTTTTATCAATATATTTTAAAACTTCCCACCCAACTTCAAGTTGTCAAAATAAAATTCTTATGTTTCTGACTTCAATATCTGCCTTGTATTTGGACTTGTTTTTCTTCTTCATTTCTTAGCTATTTTTTTAATTTTTTTTAATTGCAGGTCCTCCTGACATCCGCGATGGGCCTGATGCCTTTGCACGGCTTATTGAAAGATCAAAATCCTCTGAACTTGCTAATTATCCAAGTAAGTATATTTTTTTTTCTCAGCACATTCGTCACAGGTGCCTTGATATACATATTATATTTAGTTAGTTTCAACTTGAAAGAAACTCTAAAAACAACATATCTGTAGATGATCAGTATTTGATCGCGTAACACAAAGTGTGGTTTTAAACAAAGAAGCTTTAACTTAGTCAATCACCTTTCTTACCTGTTAATTAAATATCGATTACAAATCCATATATTTTTAGCTCTTTCCCTTCATCTTTTGTGTATTTCTGAGTTTTTCAACTAATTTTCTTACTTTCCATGTTTCACAGCAGTATTTCAAAGCTTGCTTTGTGCTTTTATTATATACTTTGTTTTAAACTTATTGGTATGGTACTTTTCATCATTTTTTTTAGTACTGTTCATTTATTGCTTTCCCTGTATCAGCTAAATCTAAGTCTGTACTACCCAGCCCAGAGATTGAACTCACGGTTACTATGCCATGAAATATCCCTAAAATTTTTGCTTTTATAAGCCATTATGAAAGCACAAAAAAGGAAAAAAACTCTGTTAGTTTCATCATTTTTCAAATATCATTACTTTTCATGTGTCATGTCAAATTTTTGTTTTTTTTGTTTTGTTTAACTATTGCATCTTCACATCCGTTCATGTTTTCTTTTTGTTTTTTCCACTTTTTATATTTATTAAAGTTTTTTTTTCCTAAATTTAATAAAATTTTATTAATAAGTTTTTGTTTTTATGCTTTGTTGTATTTGTAGCCATTTTTTTACAGTTCACATGTTCATATTGTGTTGTTCGATGATATGCAATTTAATTATTATGTGATAAATGGCACATTAATCAGCATGATAATGTAGTAGTTGAGTAACCAATGTATGTGTCATTTGCTTTTTTTTATTATTATTATTATTAGTCATTTTCCAAGTGGATACATAGACGATATTGGTTTGAAGTTTTAATATATTTTTTTCATTTCTTTTCTAGTAAGTGATGATTTTAATTTGTTTAGATATTTTGATTTCTATTTCTGCTTGTTTGTATAATTTCTATTTCTATTAAACAGATTCTTATGTCCCAGAAGGTTACATCACCTTCACCCAAGGAAATGAAGAACGAGAAAATACTCTCTTAAGATATAGGGATGTGACCTCACCAATTAATCCACAGGATCATAATTTGGATAGTTCAAGTAGCAAAGGTATGTTTTTTGTTTTTTATTTAAATCATTTCACCTGAAACAAGGCCATAAAGCCACTAAGACAAAAAGGAGTTACTGACTGTGAGAGAATATAAGAAAAAGAAAAAACATTATTAAGGAGAGAGAACAATAAAAGAACAGGACTTAAGAGGATAACTATTAAAATTACATTTATATTTTTGAACTTCAAAGTTGGTTGGAAAGCAAGAAGCCAGAAGAGTTCTACAAGCGAGAGATAAGTGAAGAAACTATTAGCATAGAACTTACGGTTACATCTCTCGCCATTTCAACTGTACTTTACTGCCATTCTAGTACTGTGCTTACTTTCATAAAGTCTAAGTACCATAGAGGAAAGTTCATCAGTTCTGGTGAGTTGAATCAGATGTCAGGCTCCTCAAATAAATAACTTTTATATAAAGAAATCTAGGCTTTCCATCATTATCTGTAGGTATTACAAGGCCCCATTTTGTCTTACTTCTTTACGCTTATACTATAAAATCTAACTTAAAATGATGACTTAAATCTGTAGCTACTAGATGCCCTTTTTACCATATGAAAAGCTCCCATTCACTAAACCCTTTAGATTTCATAATAATAGAATAGAACTTTCTAGAAGTCTCTAGAAACTTCTACTGGGCTCTAGATGGTCCAAAAAACATTTATAAACAGGAGTTCGTACCAACCCACAGTCACGACTATTGAGGTCAACTCTGGTCCTTTTGATTCAAGAACAAAGATTTGACTGAAAGAATCTAAGTTCCGACAGTCCTCGAAAAGAAAAGACTATCGGTAAATACTTCACCCTTTTTCCTTGATATTATTGACCAAACTCTTTTATTTCATATATATATATGAATTAATCAAGCTATTTTTAAGAAGAAAATAATATAATTCTTGGACTAGCGATGACTTCCCATCCGTCGCCTTAATCTTAACTACAGTGGATTTCTACTCCCACTCCCTTGTATAGTTACACGTTAAGCCAACTTCTTTTTGGGCTCTCGCATGATTAGTAACTTGTTAGCATTTCCTAACTTATATTGTTTTAAACCTCATCCCTATTGTTCTAAAATATATTGCATTATATGTAAAATAAAATCCGTATTTCGTTACTAGATGTAATCTCTTCAACCTTAATTTCTACGAATCTGGTTCTTATTTTGTGTTGTGCCAGCCGTAACAAGGCTACACATATTTAACAAAAGTGGCAGAGAATCTAAAGAAATGATTATGACAACAAAAGGGATCTTTTACAAAACTAGACACTAAATGGATTAGTAGATCACTGGAATGAGTCTGACCATAATTTTGATTTTTTTTTTTTTTTTTTTTTTTTTTTTTTTTTTTTTTAAATCCTATTTTAAATGAGAAAACAATTTACTAAGACAAAAGTGTATAGAATGTGTTTTAAATTTGCATCTAAGTTTTTAAAATATTTCATCTTGGCAGATTTTTTATCACAATGTGGAATACTTAATAACAAAAGTGATAAAAATAAAAATAAACTAAATGAAATCAGCTAGACTGTATATTCAAACACATATTTAATAAAAGAAAAAAAATTAAAGTTTAAAATTTCAGTGTCCCCCTGTCCTTCATGTGCATATGTAGTTATTTATTATATAGATACAACCTCAATTCTAATACCACACAAATCTAGTAGTGAGCACTTTTAGCTCTTATAAGCCATTGTTAATGAAAAATTATAGGATTATGATTGTATAAGCATCGACCAAATTGTGTATGCCATAATCAGAGATCTAGTCTATTAATAGGAATGTGCTTAAAGGTGTGTGTTGTGTTGTTAGTTTTCAAATATTGTATCATCACATCAGCTTGTAATGTTTACAAATATGTTTCTAAATTGATTTAATTTTTATTCATTTTTATGGTAATGCTTTTAATATTTGTAATCTTTCCATTTCTATCATATAATATGTTTATATTTGTTGGACTTTTTTTTAATACTTTATTTTTGTTATGTTGGTTAGTGATATGTGATTTAATGGAATTGTTGTCAGATAGATGACAAGTTAGGCTATATGATAATTTAGTGGGTATACAACCAATATTTGAGTTGGAATTTGTATGATTATTAGACATCCTCCTAATGTGCACGAGAATTCATAAATAACATTACTTTGTAGAAGTTTTGATTTCCGTATTGGGGTGTCATCTGATCGGAATGATAAATTGGAGAGCTGGGTTCAAATTCCAGTCAGTTTTGTTACATTCATTTATGTGCAAATACCTTTGGGGAAAGGTATGAATCCATCTCTTCTCCCTATCCTGGGTTTGACAAACTACATCCACATCCTGGGTAAGATGATAAACTATGTCCAACAGCAAGGCCTCTGATCAGGAGGTTTTGAGGAGCATGGAAAATTGTAGGTGTTCCAAGGTCCATCCTGAGCCAGGGGTGTTGCACCTGTTGGGGTCTCAAATATGAGTAAATAGTTAACCCCCCAAACTATGAAAGTTTAAAAATAGGTCTTAATACCAAAAATACTTTGTAAAAAAAAAAAAAAAAAAGTTATTACCAGCAATAAATTTTTTGAAGAAAATTTTTTTTACCAGCAATACATTTTAGGCAAAAAACAATATATATATATATATATATATATATATATATATATATATATATATTACCAGCAATACTTTTTTGAAGAAAAAAAAAAATATTACCAGCAATACATTTTTGAAAAAAATAAAATATTATCAACAATAAAAATTTTGTCAGCATTAAATAGCTCATTGAGGTTGACATGCCGTAAAACAAACCAAACCTTTTCCCAGCTATGGGTTTAATAGTAGGACAGATTGGGTCCTATAGCCTTGGATTGCAATCAGTCTACTGCAGAAAGAAACAGCAACCTACTGCAGTAAAATCTTTTGCCTATTCAGTTTAAGAATGGAGATATGATCAGCCAAGTGTGTGTATCACATATGACACTTAACTAACTTGTTGTTAAATGTTTTTAGGGGTTGTTTTTTAATAATAAATGCTGATTTTATTTACACTATTTATATTTTGACTCTTGTCCTCATCTTTGTTGTTGTTATTGCAATGTTTCAGCTGTTGTGCCTTATGACCTTCCTCAGGTGTATATTGATGTGGGTAACCTACAGGGAATTCTGAACTGAACCCTTTACTAAATAAAAATAAGAACTAGACGAGATATCCCTAGACATGAGCATTGAAACAAGAATAGCATTTCCCTGTAGATTAAATAAAGTGTTCAGTTCAGAATCCCGTGTAGGTTACCCACATTGATATACACCTGAGAAAAGCCATGAAAACAATATAATAGATGAGGACAATAGTCCAAATATAAACAATAACTCCTCATCCCAGAAATTCAGACAGAAAGTGCTATTTTTCTTTTTCTTGAGAGAAGTTTTTATGATCTTCCAATTTGTCGTTACTTGTTGTCAGTTTCTCTAGATTAATTTACAGAAAAAATAATAAAGACACTGACCATGATTTCTCATCTACCATTTTGGTTTTGATCAGATACCATGCTGTACAGACTATGCTAAATGACATCTACAGTAAAACAATAGAATAAAAAATATATCACAAACAAGTTGCATTGTATGTTGCTATATGTCTACACTGGTTTGGAAATAGCAGTAAGTGCCAGTTAATTTATAGCACAAACACTATGTACCTCGATTTCATGGTGTCTTGAAAATAAGTCAACAGCAGGCAACATAAGTTGCATAAAGATGTATAAGTATGTCCACAGCAGCAGAAGTGTTACTTTCTTTCATTATAATTTTCTTTGTTTTATATATGATTTTCCCCTCCCTCTCTTACTCCATTACTTCATGGCTGATCTTTGCATGTTTGCCCACCTATCCATAATACTGACTTTAGGATAAATATTTCGGTACTTTTCTTTTCCATGCATCTTAAAGTTTAACTAACTTAGCTTGCTTTATACAAGGTGCAACAGAAATACCGCCCACATAATAGTAAGGACTTAGCTAGATGCAAGCACCATTGCCGCTAATGTCTTACCATTATGTGGGAGATATTTCTGGGGATGTATATGCATTTCTGTCACATCCTGTATTAGGCTACATCAGCAATTCTTAAACTATTGGCCACAACCCAAAATGCTGGGGTTGCAAAACTTAAATTCAAACACTTGAATTTCAGTTTGTTATTTCACAAACGCACAATACTTACCTGATGCACCATGCAAGTGTTGCAGTAATAAAATGTGCATGTGGCACCATTGTGACTAGTTTAGCGACAACGGATTTATTTTAAATGCCTGGGGTGACGAAAAATCTCATGATGTAAAATGGAATCATGAATGAAAAAGTTTAAGAAACATTGGGCTACATTATAAAAGAAATTTCCGTTTTGGTTCATTAAATAAAAAAATAAAGTGCAATCACATTTCATTCAATTATACATTCATCACCATTATTTGCAATGATGTGGTATCATTTATCAGACAGGCAACTCTTTGATATATTTTGAGTAAAATTCCACAGGTTTAGATGGGAAAATTTTCAATGAACTCTTTCATCTAGTTTTCATTAGGAAAAAGTTTTCCCCATCAAAGCATTTTGTAGCAGTCAAAAAAAAAAAAGTTAAAAATCAATTGGTGCAAGGTCAGGTTTCATCCTGGGTATGACGATGAACTCCGTCCAGTGGTAAGGCCTCTGATCGAAAGATTGAAGGTTTTGAGTTAGCATGGCACCACCACTTAATTGCTGTTGTTCCCAAATCCACCCTGACCTGGGATGTTAGCACCTGTTAAGGCCCCAGCTATCAGCAAAACCTCCCCAAACAAATCAACAGTACATTTTTATAGTAAAATGACCAGCAATACATTTTTATAGCAAAATGACCAACAATAGACTTTTATAATAAATGAACCAGCAATACATTTTTATAAAAAAAAAAAAATTACCAACAATACATTTCTGTAGTGAAATTACAAGCAATACATTTTGTGATCTACAAACTATATTTAAAAAACCTGATATGCCACAAAACAAAATCAACCAACGAAGCTCATGTGAACCCGGTGTAGAACAGATTAACTTTTTTTTTTCTTTTTTTAAATCGGAATTGCCCCAAGCAAGGGTGTAATGCCACTAAAACTCAAGGGGTTACAGGGTGTAGAAGAATTAGGAACAGAAACATTAATGATGAGCAGAAAGAGAAGAGAGTAATCAAGTGGACAATAGATAGCAATTGACATTACATTTAATTTTTTGCATGTTAACGTGAGCTGGAAAGGAGTTCCACAAGTGAGAAGTGTGAAAGAAGAAACTGTTATCATAGAACTTACGGTTGCATCTAGCCAACACAACTGTAAATTGATGAGATCTCAACACCAGTCTAGTGTCACACTAAAACTAAAAAACTCTAGGAACCATAGCAAAGAACTCATTT
Source organism: Acanthosepion esculentum (assembly GCA_964036315.1). NCBI lineage: Eukaryota > Metazoa > Mollusca > Cephalopoda > Sepiida > Sepiidae > Acanthosepion > Acanthosepion esculentum. Next base: position 17,637,482 of record OZ038491.1, read on the forward strand.
GAACAATTACCAGTATTTATAGAAAGGTTAAATGGAACTGCCTCTTCTACTCCAACAGCTTCTTCTCTTGCACTTCCTAACAGCGGAACTCCCTTCCTCTTACTTCCTTCCCTGATAACTATAATCTTTAAAAATTTAAATGTAATGTCAATCGACATCTTCTATTGCCTTGATCTTGATCCCTGCCCTTCTCTTTATCCTTTAAGCAAACGCACCTCATTTCTCTTATTTTCACTCTCTGTGACCCCTTGCATGCTAGTGGCACTCCTGCCTTGCTTGAGGGGAAATGCTTAAAAAAAATGAAACTTTAAGAACTCCAAATAAATAACACCCTGACAATCCTACCACATGTACAACATTACCTTTTATCCATAGGGCTCACCTTTTGGGGTCTTTTTATCCTTGTCAATCCACTGCCTTTTCCATTGAACCTTATCATATGTAACCGTACTCTAAATTATCTCCTAACTGCTACATATGATTAGTAATTAAGATGATACCTTCGTCATTATAATTGCTTCTCTAAAACACAAATTACTTTTTACGCATACTAATATTTCTGAGTAGTAAGTTCTTTTTTTCGTTTGCTAATTTCTACTTAAATGTTTTAGGTCTTATCTATATTGTTAAACTTTTAGAGTCGTACGATGCAGAAGATGAGAGCACAGCCTTTTCACGGACGGGAGCATTGACCATTCGCAGTAGTTCAAGTTCAAGCGGGGGACTGGCTGCTGCTTTAGGCCTCTCACCAGACAACAGTGGAGACAGTGAGGACATCCTTGCTCCATCTTTGGTTGGAATTCTTCCACAAGAATCAAGAGACATATCTCAGGAATTCCGCTCAGCTTTCCCCACAGATTTGCATTCTTCACATTCCTCTCAAATTTCTGACAATAAGGAAGTACTTGCTAACAATTCCAGAGTGGCCACTATGGCTATGGCATGCCTTGATATTAATTCTCCAAGTAATTATGAGTTAAAATACTTTCCAGATCGAGGTTATTCATCCGATCCCTACCGACCAACCTGGGGAACATCAGTCTGTGATCTTCAAATTGGGACAAATGAAGGTTTTCCAATGTTCTCCGGAAATAGATATAATCCTTTCGGAGTAAGTGAGAAGAGTAAATTTCAGGTACCTTTGCCAGATAATCAGAGGGATTACAAACCCCTCACATCTAATCACTATTCCTTTCAGGATACAGAACCTCATTATGGACAGGGTTTTTCCCAAATGCCATTTCCTTTAAGAAATCTTCTAATTGATCCTTACACAAAGACTGCAAACTTCCCATCCAAAGGTTCCCAAATTTTTGAACAAAGTCAGAGAATGAATGAGAAAAGTGCCAGTTCAGGCACCATTCCATGTTTGAGATCTCCCCAACAAAATGAGAAACCGTTTCTCTCAGACAGGTCAGAGTCAAATCCAGAACACTTTAATCTCGGCTGTTTATCAACTCCGATGCCTTTCCAAACCTCTACGGAGAGCAAAACTCCAATGTCATATTTTGCTCTGGAAAACCAAACCTCGACTTTTGATGGCTTTCCTCAAATGCAGACAACCACGTCATCTAATAGTTTATTTTCTAATGATTTACCTGTAAATACTGATGGTCAACATCCTTCATCTCCCTGTGACCCTAGTTTATCACCAGTCCTACCTCCAAATTCACCAAAGATTGACATTACCAATGGAATGGTTTCAGGCAGTGGTATGCACTGTAATTCCAGTAAACCTGAAACGCTCACAGAACTTTTGCTGCAGCTTGGACTTTTGAAATATCAGACAATCTTTGAAGAACAAGATGTGGATCTGCAAGTCTTCCTTTCTCTCACAGATAATGACCTGAAGGAAATTGGAATCAAGTAAGTAGATAAATTACTTATATTCTTTGCAATCGGTTTTAAGAGCAGATAGTAAAAGGAAAAAAAATGTTCTGCTTTAATCTGTGATAAGCCAGGTTAATAAAGATTAATAGATTAAAGGTTTAAGATTAATAAAGATTAGCCAGGTTAATAAAGAGTTCAATATGATGTGAGAAGTTTGCAAAGAAAAAAACAAAACAATTCTTTGATATGAGGTTGAAATAATAAATAACAATACTTACTGAAGAATGTGTAGAGGTAAGAAATCTATAACATAGGACAGCGGAACGATCACTGTGGTATGTAGACCAACGCTATTATGCTTTTGCACCCACCCAATACCCTCTCCCCAATGGTGTACTTTCATAATCACCCTAAACAACTGGGTGGGTCTGAATACATCGTAAAAAATCAACACATCTTTGTTTGCATGGAGAATAAAAATAAAACATGATTACTTTGCAGAGTTTATGCAAAACTGTGAAGATTCAACAGCTCCAAATTTCATCCATTTTGGCATCAAATCACTACGGATAAGCAAGATTGATTGACTCATTCACTTTTTTACAGCTTATCAACCCTTTACAGGTTATTTAAAGTAGAAAATATTTTCAATTCTTTTTTTTTTTTTTAATTTTTAGATAATACTGATTTAGTGATACAAATCTTGCTAATTAACCCATAGCTGAAGGGAGAAGAGGCATATTCATGTCCTTTTCTGAGGGTGTTTGCATGTAAATGAATATATCGACTCAACTGGAATTGGAACTCAGCTCTCTGATTAACAATTCTGAGACATTATCCATTACACCGCCTGCACGTTTACAGCACCTGACATTCCCAAGCAGTCATCCATTTAGGTACTGACCAAGCTTGATGTTGCTTAACTTCGGTGATCATAGGGGGTCCAGTATTTCAGTGTAATATGGCCATAAACCTTGGATAAGTAAGAAATCTATACTTTTGAAAATGACTGTCAATAGACAAGTTTTTATTTTTTAAGTACCAAAAAAAATATAAAATAATTGCAATCAAGAACCTAAACCTGAAACGATGCCTGGCTTGATTTCACTTGATATTGATTTCTGTATTTACCTGTATAATGACCAGTGTGATTGGTATTTTTCCTTTGCTTCTTTGTTCATAACAGACTCACCCATCAGGTAGTGATTAGCAATCTGATTTTACTACTTTCTCATTAACTATCAAAGTCAATGCCCTTAACAATACAAGTTAACAGTCATAAAGAAAAAAAAACTTTGTCGATAATGCAAAATTAATTTCTTCTTCTGCAACAATAATTTTGCATCCCTCCACTTGTGTGCTTCCATAATAACCCTGAGCAACCAGGTGGGTCTGGGGTAGTAGGTCAGAGTACCGAAAGACAAAATGACGAACAGACAAAGTGTCAAATGGAAAATGAACTGACTAAATAACAAATGGACATGTCAAAAGGACAAAATGTTGAACAAAGTAAAAACGAGCATATCATCATGATTTTAAAAACTCTGTTCAAATAATGAATTAAGCAATTCTAAACTTTTTATTGCTTTGGCATCATTTAATAAATAAGTGGTTAAGCCTCTATAATCATCAAATAGAAGTCTGATTTGGGGGGGGGGTCATTTATTATGCTCTTTTTTTTACAAAATTGAATCTAGAATCTTCTTGAATGTTCTACTGTGGTTTGAATCCAGATCATTGTTCAAAAATGTTAACAATTATGTCAAAAGATTTTTTTTTTCATCGGAGGATTTCATATTAGATGAAAATTTAAAAATAATTATTTATTGGCAAGATGCTTGCATGCTAAATAAAAGGTATTTTATTGTAGGCATATTTTTGGCCTTTCGTCATTTAATCCGTTTGACTCTTTTTCCATTTGGCACTTTGTTCGTCATTTTGTCCATCAATACTTTGTTCTTCAACATTCTGTTTGTGTATGGGGTCTGGATGCATTGTGGAGATCAAAGAATCTTATATCCTGTTTAATATTATTGGTTCTTGAATTTGTATTAAATTGAAAACCACTTGATTGATATGGATTTTCTTGATTGGGAACATCAGTTTCCAGACATTCAATTTAAATGTTGCAATGCAAATTTTAATGCACATGAAGTAAATATATATTAATGTTTTAAGCTTGGGTGCAAATGTAGTAGTAATGGCTGGCCTCTTCTATGCCTGTCTACAGCTAGCCAATCCCTGTTGCAGACGCCTGCTCAGGCATATTTGTTTGCTCAATGCCCACAGAGCCCACCTGTGGTTTATACTGCAACTATGCTAAGTGGACCTTTAGTTAGTTTCTGGGAAAGAGCACATTATCTGGTGTGATCAACAGTCTGAACAAGGCCTGTACACTCAAACTCTCAGTCACGATGACTTGTTACTTCACAATCATTGATGGTTCCCACATGTCTCCATCTATCCAGTTTCACTCACAAGGCTTGTGATATGGTTTTCAGGCACTTTCCAAAGGTGCCACCCACTGGGATCACCTCCCGGTCTGATAGCATCAAGAAGACGCCTTCCTGAAAAATCAACTATGGTGGGATCCAAATTCAGATCTCATGGTCAGAAAGCAAGCATTCTAATGACTCGGCCATATGCCCAGCAGGTGCAAACATATACTAGAGGCAATGCGTTCCATCAGTGTGCAGTTATCATCCCTATCCATCCCAAGGGATGACCGCTCTCTCGGTGGGGCATCAGAATACGTCGACTGCCCCCCTGCAGAGGGTAAAAGTCCCTCAATGGGGCCACCTGTTGGCGGTGGGTGGCGACCCGTAATGTCTGGGGACGGGATCCTGGTGGTTGAGCAGGTCATGACCCAAGTGTAAAGCAGTCACAATCCTGCAACACACCACTTTGGCCCTTACCTGGGCTAGACGGGAGGTCGGAGTGGCCCGATCTGATCAATCGGCTGGTCATGTCAAGCCCCATCATATATAATCCTTCCTCAAACCTATAACTTACACTCCTCTTCCCAACCAAAACTAACACCTACCCCTAAATATATGATGGAAGGTGGTGGCTGATGGTCAATCAATTTGGGAGAAAAAAGGATCTGACACACCTGCTAAACCTACACAGCCATAAAACTTGGATAACGGAAACAAAGGAACATGCATGCTCAAAGAATCCTCCCAAAGAGAGTATACCTTTCACGCAGCCCCGACATGGCAAGGCGAATGGGTTTCCCCCTTGTCATGTCCCAATCCTGGACTCCGCGGTGGGTAGGGAGCATGGAAGATGAATAAAAATAAATACAATCAGTGGAAAAAAAGAAATCTTCCAAGAGACCACATGTGGATAATGACCCTGAAACGGAAAATGATAATGAAAACTTTTCCACGATTTATTGTTCTAGAAGCAATAAGCAACAAAGCACGAACTGAAATATCTCCATTTAAAATCCAAAAATATATATATGCACGCATGGATGTAGATATGAAAATATACAATCAGAAATAATCACAAGAAAAAGCAATCCAAAAAATACAGTAGATTATGAAACCCAACAGCCTCTCAACCTTTTAGACAATATAACCATCTTTATATACATAAATAAACAAGGCTTCGGCATAAAATGACCCAAACAGGAGTTGACATGCTGTTAAATCCAATAACCAACCAAGGGATGAAGGTTCTTTTCAAGAAGGAACCAAATGTGTAATTGGATTTTTAGAGGAGTCAAAGTTTGAAACATTCCAGATCCATGTTCTTTGTTGAATCCTGAAACAAGATGCTTTTCAAGACTGTTGCTGACGTACCATTTCCAATAAATGGGCAGACCAAACTTTGATGCTTTTCTTTCATTTTACAGCACATGTATACCCAATTGACTTAATTTTCTTTCTCTTTGATTGGCTGCCATCCCCAGCTAGAGAGCCCATTCTTCCTTGTTTTTTAACGAACAGTTTGCTGTTAATAAGAGTTGGATCCAAGGACAGTCATGTGAAGTCAACACAATTGACTAAGCTGGAATTTGAACTTGGTTTGCTTTTTCACTTTCTGTGCTGATAACCATTAAATATCTTGTCTGTTTAACCCTTCTGGAAATATTTTGAAGTTTTTGAATACTGATTTTCAGCAAATGGATTGTTTAGTAATAAAACTTATGTCAACAACAACCACCAGCACCTCAATAATATTTCTTCAACAATTATGGCTCTCCACAACTTCCTATTCTTTGTAGCTCCTTGGGTAGGATACAAACTCAATCTCATTGATTCTATTTTCATCACTGATAACTATTACACTACCTGCACATATAAAACTAGTGTAATGACTGTTGCTTGGGAAATGAAACTGATGCACCATGTTCAGTTTCCAGCAGACCCTGTTGCATTCACCATGCACTATTGCACTTTAGAAAAACGTGATTGTATCTTATCCCTCCTCCCCCCCATTTACAGGTATTATAACAGGGCTGACTAGATTCTCCAGCCTTGGTTGCCTACCCATCTAGGAAAATGACAACTTTGTTAGTTCACTGTATGCTAGACAGTTTTTCTCTCCAGAATGTATCTTATATGTCTATAAGTCTACTATTCATCCATGTTTAGAATATTGTTGCCATATATGGTTTGTTAATCCTGCTACATATTTAAAGATTCTTAATAAAATCCAAAGAAGAATCAGCAATATTATTGGTCCTGACCTGGCATCTCAGCTTCAGTCATTTTCCTACCACCATAAAGTAACTTATGGTTACTTTTCATTTGAAGATTTCATGTCAAATGCTGTCTGACCATTAAATTGTATAAAGTAGAAAGAAAAATATTCATTTGAATGACTAAAGAGTATTAGACATCTATGATCAATCATTATCTATCCACCATATTACCATAATTTTCACTTCAATAACCCTCTAGCTTGAGTAGCTCTTAGGTGAACTTTAGTGTAAAAATAAAGAAAAGGATAGGACAACAATAAGATAAACAACAGACAGAAAAGTCAAAAATCTTTCCATTATTATTATTATTACTTGAATATTACATCCAAGCCTTTTCTATAACAGGTTATTTGGACCCCGTCGTAAGATGACCAGTGCTATTGCTCGTTGGCACAGTGATGTCCGCTCTCCATCTGATGGCTTGGAGAGAGCATATGCTGACCGTTTGGAAGCTGAAATGCAAGAAATGGCCATACAACTTCATCAGGTAAATAATTGCCATTTACATCTCAACATGCATCCTTAAAAATAACCCAAACCCCCTCAAAATTCTGTAACTTATTTTGTGACTTCAACACATTATTACATTGTACTTTCAAAATACTTATATAAACTCTGTTTATTTTTGGCTTTATTTTTTTTTTTTTTTTTTTTTTTTCCTCCTTAGATTGAATACTCTTCATTTTAGATTGAATACTCTCCAGCCATTAATTATGAAGTAGGAATAAAGATGGAACTTCCAGTGAAACTTGAACTGATCTAAGCTTAAAAATTATTGAAAGCACTCTCTATGAAAACTGTACACCAGGGATATGTGAGTTCAAATCTTGGTAGAAATGACATGTTAATTCCTACCTAATGCTACTCAAAGAGTGTGGGGAAATTGTAATAAAAAGAGTAAATAAGATTTTGGTAAAGTTTAATTATTGTGCCTGCAAAAAAAAACAACTGTGTTTCAAAAGGACAGTTTTTCTGTTGCCACTTCACTTACCTTATGCAAACCGGATTCCTTTGGCAACGTTTATTTACAAGAATATAAAAATGTGAACCAAGTACAATGCAATATTTATTATTTATAATTTTATAAATAAATAAATTTAAAAACATCTTTTTATTGAAAAATTTATAAAAATTTTCAAAATATGTGAACCAGCTACAACATTTATTATTTACCATGGCAAATTGTGTTATTTAAAATCATTGGCATAACATCGGCTAATTACCAATCAATTTGAACTTTATAAAATGCCAAATAATAAGGATCTCATTATAGTTGGTTCATATATTTTTATAATTTAGTCAAATTTTATAAATTTAGGAATAAAAAATGATATTTTTAGAATGTTGTAAAATTAAATTATTCTTGAAAATAAATAATCAAATAAATAAATAGTGTTTTATATTTTTTATGTAAATTTTCAAGACCAAATAAAATCTATAAATTCACTTTGTATCTTCATTTTATTTTTTTTATGCAATAAACATTGACGAAAGGGTAAAGGTAGTATAGAATAATAGTGGTGTCAAGGGAAAAATTGTCATTTTGATACACTTTTTTTTTTTTTTTTCTTACATGCACAAAGACTAAACTTTGTCAAGATTTAAACAAAAAACAAAAAAATGAAAATACTTCTTAATGCTACTTAAAAATGGATGCTTCCTGTCCCAGAGAAGAACAAGAATACGATAAAAGAAAGACTAACCACCGATTAAGAATCAAAATCCTTCATGTTCTTAAATTACTTGAATTCTATTTAGCTTATAGATATGTGTTAGGGTTTACTGTTTAGCAGGGAGTAACAGTGACCTAGTTTAAATGTTCAGAGAAAAATATTCAGTACTACAGAAGCATACTGAGAATACTATTGACTGAACATATGTTTAGTAATGGAGTTTTAGAGAAAGACAAAAATGACACTTATACTTAATAGTTGAAATTTCTAGCTCATATAATGTGGAAAGAGGGCTTGGAAAATTTGATACTCACAGGACATCTTGAAGAAAAGAGAAAAACAACACATGACCTACCAAGCAAAATTGAATAAATGGATGGTGGAACACGGTTTAGGAGAGATAGCAAAAAGAGAAACTAATTAAGAGTTACAAAGGACAGGAAATTGTGGAGAGCCATGATCATCAATGTCCTGAAGGTACACAGCACATAAAAGATAGTTTTGTTCTTGATAAAAAATTGTCAGTATCCTATGACTTGTTTGATTTATCTTGCTGCTTATTATAGACACATTTCGGCCAAACACACACTCCAGCCATCTTCAGATGTCCATTATTTTGGCCAATATAGGATATCTTATATGTGTTCATTGTGTGATTTTTTTGTCCCAGTGATACCATTCTTTTGTTTCTACTGAACCAGGATATATTATTTCACTACTTGATCCAGGATTGAACTTTTGACCACAAGGTGACAGTAATACTTGGACAATCAATGTTTGTATCCATTATGTCACTGTTCTGAATGACATCATTTTTGGAGCTTTTTAATCCAGTTTCAAATGGTTTTGACATTTGGTTATAATGGCAGTATCATTTTTTATCTTTTTTTCTTTTTTTTGTTTTAAACTGAAAAGTTGTCAATATGCTTTGGTGTGTGAATATCATAATTTAAAGACGGACAGGTGATATTGCTGTACTCTTCTCATCCATAGTGTACTTTAATCTAGAGTACTGGTTAGCAATCATATCTCTCAGACCATTGCAAGTGGGTCTTCACTGACCACCCTTACTATATTGTGACCTAGTTCCAGGCCAAGTTCATCTAAGCCAGTGATTCCCAAAACTTTTTTCTCAGCATCTCACCAAAGGGAAGTCCCGGTAAAAAGGTGCAAGCAACAAAATAGCAAAGGTCTAGAGTGCAGGTTAAAGGGAGATAAACACAGATTCAAAGTTGAAACATTATCATTGATAATTCTCTCCTCCAATTTGCAGACCCTAGTTACTATATTCTTAATACAATACAAATATATTGAAATTATAAAATCGGTCAGTAATTATTTATAACTATTTCTACTAGGATTCATGCATGCAATTATAAGTAATCCATAATAGTATTTTAAATTTTGAAATCATAATTATTTTAGGCATATGAATTTTTTAAAACTGTTTTTAAATCTTTGATTGTCTTTCAATCATTCCACCTCACCTGCTATCCTCTTCCACCTCACCTATGAGGCGCTCCACACCGTTTGGGAACCATTGATCTAAGGATATATCTGCTTTTGTTGAATAACATGATTTAAAACTCATTTAATTTTTCAACAAAGTTAAAAATACTCAATATTAAAACGATGAGAGTTGAAGTCCAGGTTTATTGATTGTGATATGAATTTGATTATATAAAGTGAAAAGTTCTCAAACCAGCCAAGAACCCGGTCAGAATTGGAGAAGTGGTCAAGGCCGAGAACTTTTCAGCACCCCATTGAATATATAATAAATTATCTACAATGCTCCGCCCACAAAAGGTTGGTTTGTTTGTCTAACGAGCCAATTTGGCCGATAACCAGTATTCAAATACAAGGACTTTGAGTTGAATAGCTGGGTAGTCTGGGCTCTCTAGCCATGATTGGCAACCAGTCTAGCATAAGGACAACTCTGAATTCACAAACCCATCCACCTGAAGTTGTACAAAAAAGATGGTTAGACATATGGGTGCAGATGCTATGGCTGTAAAACAAAAACACAATAGGTTTTACCAGCTATGGATGGTCCTACCAGAGAGGGGTCATCTAGAATGCTGTTGCCAGCAATAGGCATTGGACTGAGCGAAGGTGGATTGGATGAGCAAAAATACATTTGGAATCACATGCTTCTCTTTATTCCCTTGTTTATCACAAATGGCCAGGTCTTGACAAATGATTTTCTTTTTAATCGGTTTCACCCTATGCAGGGCAGTAAAGCCACTAAGACACAATGGGTTACAGGGTGTGAAAGAATTAGAAAACAGAAACATTAATAATGAGCAGGAAGAGAAAAGAGTAACCAGAAGGACAATAGATAGCGCTTGACATTGCATTTAAATTTTTGCTGATTAAAGCTGGCTAGAAAGCATGGAGCCAGAAGAGAGTTCCACAAGCGAGAAGTGTGAGATGAGAAACTGTTAGCATAGAACTTATGGCTACATCTCGCCAGCTCAACTGTAAACTGATGAGATCTTGACACCAATGAAGTATTGCACTTAAATTCAAAAAGTCTAGGTACCATAACAAAGAGCTTATCCAAACAATTGCCATGAAAATATTTATAGACAAGGCAAAGGGAGGCAAATTTACAGTGATGGGAAAGTGACTGAAGCTGAACTGCCAGATCAGGGCTGATAATATTGCTGATTCTTTGTATTGTATCAAGGAGCTTAAGGTAAATAGCAGGAGCACTGAACCGCAATATGCTAAGTGTGGACAAATGGTAGACTTATAGATATATAAGATAGATTTGTAGAGAAAAATTGTCTCGCGTGACACAGTGAACCAACATACTTAGCAGCTGACCTAAAAAGAATAGATTCAATGTAGTCTTTCTACTTCATGTCAGCTGAGAACTTTAGCTTGAGAAGGCACAATGAGTAACTTTCCTGGAGGTTAGCATCAGCCATACCGATGGAAAGCAGACAAATGATTAATGAAAAGAATTTTGGATATGAAATTGTGATAGAAAAAAGTCAAATATGAAAAAGGTCAATTTAGTGTACCAAGTCTTACAGCGACATATAAAAATAATAGCATAATGGATAATGGGCTGAGGACTCAGAGAGCCAATTTGAATTCCAGTCGAGTTCATGACATTCACTGACATGCTAATACCCTGGGAAAGGTATGAATCTATCTCTTCTCTCCTCCCACCAACTAGGAGTAAATAGCACGAGCAACTTGGTCCTATAGCTTTGAGTGATAACTGATCAAGAAGGACAACTCTAAATTTTAAACCTGAAGAGGGTTGTTTGGATAGGTTGTGGCATGCTGTGCACCAGCTCTCTCTCTATTCAGCTCTTCCAAAAAGTGTGGTCAGTTCTGCACAAGCGTTCACCACTATAATGAAATCATATGTGAGGGTAGTTTGGCTGTTTGGTTCTGAGAACTGAGCTGCTGTACTCTCATACATCAATAAACGATGGAGAGTTCTCCATCTATATATCTATCATCTCTTGAAATGGATTGTCCAACAATTACTTATATTTTATATAAATATATATTATTATATTTTCTGTTTATCATTATTTTACATCCAGTCAAATGACGGTTTCTGTATAAGAATACAGGTTTGATTCCTGCCAGGGAATGCATATTTTCTACAAAATTTCTTGAACATTCAGGCCAGTAAATTGTAATTAATACTGTTTAATTAAAAACAGGGCATTTACTTAAATAAATTGAAATTGTATCTATAAAAATATCATACAAACAGAAAAAACACACACACACACACACACACACACACACACACACACACACACACACACACATATATATATATATAATTACATATAAATGAAATTCAACAATACCCCATCTGGATGGCCAGTTCACCCTGCAAGAAATTAATCTTGCGAGGTTTATCAACGCAATAGGGTTTGAAGATAAATAAAAAGGGAGCTTAAAGATTTTTAAACTTTAAAAGAGACGGGAAGGAAGAGGAAGGGAAAGACAACAGTAAGAGAAAAAGTAAGAGAAAAAAATTAAAAGGGAGAAAAAAGAGAGAAAAAAACCAAAATAGTTTCTTCTCTCACACTTCTCACTTGTGGAACCTTCTTGCTTTCCAATCAATTATTATATTATTTCCTTGCTTACCAAAAAAAAAAATATTACCAGAAATATATTTTTGAAAAAAAAGTATTACCATAAATAAAAATTTTGTCGGCATTAAATAACCCGTCTATATTTCTGAGATGAGGTATTATGTACAGTATTTACATTAGTCAGACTATTGTCCTCATCTTTGTCGCCATATTTGTCACAATGTTTCGGCCGTTGTACGCTCCGGCCTTCTTCAGGTGGTTGGAATTTCGAACTGAACCCTTTATTTCGATCACTGGGGTAGACTGTTCTAGTTTCACATGCCATGTTTGATGGATGTCAGTTATCAGTTATCTCCTGCTAATTTTCCCTCTGAAAGTGATCGAAATAAAGGGTTCAGTTCGAAATTCCACCACCTGAAGAAGGCCGGAGCGTACAACGGCCGAAACGTTGTGACAAATATGGCGACAAAGATGAGGACAATAGTCCGACTAATGTAAATACTGTATTAAATAACCCATTGAGGTTGATATACCATTAAACAAACCAAACCGGAATTGAGTCACATGACTCTGAGAACCAGATCATCTTATTGATGAGGAAGAAATCCCAGCATGCATTTGTGTGCTACTGCCTATAAATTGGGGAGGGGGAAGTGTTTTGTAGTCATTCTATTGTGGTTGAAACCAACAAAAGTGGTATAACAAAACTGGAATTACACCAACACTCATTCTTTAGACCCTTGGTAGCAACTGACAAAATATCAAGCAAGAAATTTATTTGTGCTGTAATGAATTGTAATTCAAGATAATTCTTAGATTACGATGAAAACTATAATTATCCTGAGTTGATAGTAGACAAGATATTTTTCGCAATACATGCTAACAGTTTCTTCTCTCACACTTCTCACTTGTGGAACCCTCTTCCAGCTTCTTGCTTTCCAAACAACTCTGGTCTTCAAAAATTTAAAAGCAGTATCAATCGTTATCTTATGTCTTAATTCCTGTTCTATAATTATTCCTTCTCTTAATAATGTTTTCTTTTTCTCATATTCTCTCGCACTCTGTAATCCCTTACATCTTAGTGGCTTTATTGCCTTGCTTGGAGTGAAATAAAAATTTTTTAAAAAAACTACAAAAATATCCCAGTAGAAACTATTTAACATGTTCACCAGCAAACAACATTAGTTAATATCCCCTTTTTTGAAATGTACTCCTTGTCTTCATTTTATCCTCTGCATTTCCTCTGTGATTAATATCCACTTTCCAACAATGCCATTTAGTCTCTGAAAAATTCATTGTTCTATTCTTGCCCTACACAAAATTGTGTAAATTTCTGGCACTGATGGTGTTTCTGTAATTGTTCTGGCTTTTGCCATGTAATGATGAGATTATATTCTTAATTGTTAGGCTGATTCCCAAGTGAAAACTCTTGAAGCTCAGATTCTTCAAGAGCAAAAGCTTCGGTCTGTGACTGAGGGATGCTTCATGGAGGAAAGAGCATTTCGGCAGAGAGAAAAGCTTCAACTTGAAGACCTCTGTATGCGGTGTGAACAAACTCAGGAAGTTTTTGAACGACTCAGGTGAGTTTTTATTTGTTTTTATATACAGTGATTCAAAAACTGTTACGGTTATTTAAAAAAAGCTCTCCTATTGAAGGGATGCACAGATAATGAAATGGTTACCAGCACAGAAAGTGAAATTTGCCAGGCAGTTTTCAAATTCTGGGTTAGTCTTGCATTCCCTTTCACACTAATGCCCTTGAGAATGGCCGAAATTCATCTCTCTTTCCCCAGAAAAGGTTTAAATAGCAGGACAGATTGGGCTCTCTAGACTAAGGACAACTCTGAATTCTAAACTATGGAAAAGGCAACAAGAAAGCCACTCCACTATCATTCCCAAGAATTCATGGCAATTTACAAATAATTTAAGGGTGGGGTAAGGAATTTTATAAAACAACATGATTGTTTACATCCTGAAGTGGTAAGGCATGAAAAATTAGTTTTATAGAAGAGCTAACTTTTTTTCTTTTTTTTTTTTTCTAAATCTCTCATGGGAGAGTTTAAAACGTGTTGACAAAGATGGATGGGTGGGGTTTGTTTGAAATCATATAAAATTTTATTTTCTAAGAAGACTTTCATAGAAGTGTTAAATTATTTTTAGAATCCTCCAATATATGAGGTGGCACTGGTAAGTTTTTGAACTAGTATCTCTTGGCAAACTCTATTACCAATTCTAATCATATAAGTAAAAATGTACTCATCATTTGTCTTTTGCATTTTCCTGTGTTTTGTTGTTGATTGGTCACTTTGAAGGCTTATCATCTTGAACATACACTCTCTCAACCATCAAACCAAAACCTGTGTTTACCCGAAAGAAGGTTCGCCAAAAAGCCTGACAAAGCATCATTAATGAGCAAATTTGCTGAACTTCGTACAAAATTTGATGCAAGCATATTGCTTGAATTTTTCAACCATCTTAAAACTTGTACAGCTGCTCCAGCATATTACCCCAATTTTTTGTAATAGAACATGAGTAGATATTGGCAGACTGACTCACTTGAGTTGGTATCAGTAAGTGTTCTAACAGAGGACTGAAAGTGTGATACTGAAATCCGAAGACACATTGGGATAGCTAAAGATTCATTCCAAAATCTAAGTATTAAGAGACAGAAAAACTTTGTTAGAAACAAAGAAAAGATTACTGAACTGTTACATATGTCTTCCTATATAGAAGTGAATGCTGGACAATCTCCTGAAAGATGAAGAAGAGACTTGAAGCAACAGAAATGTGGTTCTACAGAATGATGATGAGGATACCATGGAACGAACATGTAAGTCGCGAGAAGTTTTAGAGAAAATGGAAACACAAAGGAAGCTTATACTAAACATCAGGACGAGATAGTTGAAATTTCTAGGGCACAGAAAGAGGACTTGGAAAATTTGATTGGACAGAGGGAGAGAGGAAAACAACACATAACATACTTGATGAGCTTAAAATGTATTAAGAGCTACAAAGGACAGGAAATTATTGAGAGTCATGATTTCCTATGTCCTGAGGGACGTAGCCCATAAAGAAAACATGCCCACATGTTTCCACTGAACAGCACAGCCAGAGTACATACAGCCTGGAATCTTTCTGATACCATTTCATATAGATTTATTCATTTTGATTTTTGGTTGATGTCTCATGACCTACCATTAAGCTTTGTCTTTGATATAATCTATATTGACCCTTTTCAAGGAATCTTTCTCACTGAAATCAGGAAGCTCAAGTTTTAGTCTTTTGAAAAGAAAAGTAGCTATAATTCCATCAGAAGTGAAACTCTGTATTTAGGAAATCAAGCATATGATTTTTACTATGGCACAGGTGATCATGGAAAAATAACAAAAGGAAAGTATGCTTTTTTTTATCAAATTAATATCATTGTATTGACCTTAAACATAATAGTAGTAGCAGCCCTCAATAATCCTTGTATCAGCAGCTGCTCTCGAATATAAAAACATGTGAACCCTAAAGTTATTGTCTCTCTCTTCTGGGTTTTTCTTCTTTTGAACTGTTTGACATGAATTTTCCCTACTGAAGCTACGAAGGCTGTGAACAATTCACACTAAAACACACCAATGCAGTAAGTCCCATATTCATGAACATTTCATTGTGTATGCAATTTACTTCTAACAAAAGGAACTCTTGTTTTAAACTTTTCTTTTAATTTTGTTTTGATAAATGTTATTTTGCATTGCAAATCAATTGGTCTGTTATTTTGTGTATGTACTCTTTTTCACCACCATTATTTCATGTACTGTAAAATGTTCTCATACAAAATCTTATGCATTTAATTTTTGAAGTAGCTAATCACTAAACTATATCTATCTACCATCATTCCTAAATTGTCTGCCAAAAGGAAAAAATATTAAAGATTCAACCACATTAAAAGATCAAAAGGGGAATGTTGTTATAAATAATGACTTTTTTAAGCTTAAAATCTGATTTCATATCTTTTCTTTTTCATTCTGTTATCTTTTTCCACAGTTATCAACTTTTCTGTATTTATTTGTGTATGACTTTGGGAATTTGTCTTTTCTAGTGTTTTTGTTTATCTAACATTTATATATTTAAATAAAAAAAAATATTAATTTGCTGGAGTTTCTGAAATATGTGATGTATGTAATGTTTATATACGTATATTATATATGTTCGAAAGGTTGTCATAGCCGGGGGTGAGTGTAGTGAGGCTTCCACTATAAAATGCTCCCATGCGTCTCAAATAGTCTCTAACAACTAAATCCAGCTCCAAGCTGGAAAAGGGGCAAAGGCGGACTACTGGCACCTCATAACCAACTGCTCTTGATAGAGTTTGTCAGCCCAGGAAGGCACTCTATCTCAGGAATGGAAAACCCTGATTTTAAACCTGCACTGCCTTGCAGTCATATCCAAACTCTGAAAAGACTATGAATGTAAATAAAATCCTGAGTGGAGCCCCGAAGGTTGTTGGCTGTCTACATTGGCAACTTTCAGGCAACTCCTACTGACAAACTCGCCCAAATTGTATAGCCCTGTATTCCTTTGGATCTTGTCACTATGACCAAAAAGTGGGTGGATCATACGGTCTAGGCAGTGCACAGCCTCTGTATACCATTGCCCAAGCCAGCATGGTGGAGATTTCACTCCTGTCTCACCACTAATGGACAGATTTTTAACAAAACAGGGATGCTACCATTATCTTGTGAGATAAACAGATGCCTACTACTAAATGTATGTGCATCAAGATATATATAGCAATGACTAATATAGTGTATCAGTTTCACTGCCCAGTATAATCTGTGTTTGTCACAAATCAATTACCTATACCAGACATATTAGCACTTCCTTGAGTAAATGCCACATGTGTCACTTATCAGATCAAAGTGCTATAAATAAAACCGCTATCTACCCACAATTTACAAGAACCCTTAAAGATTCTGGTTGAAAACATTAAAATTCTATATAAATCACATTACCGGAAACATCTTGCTTTAAGATAGGCCCTGTATAAATAACATCTCTCTCCTACTATCAACCTCACCTTATTTAATAGTGGGAATGGAGGGTTAAAAGTTTTTAAATATAGAAAAACTCACTTGAGTTCCAGCCATACTCAACATGTGAAGGCTCAGAATAAACACTCCTACTAATATTCAAAACAACACAAAAATAAAATAATTTTAAATATTCAAAACATGAAGAGAAACTAACAACACCTAAAACAAGCTCCCTTGAAAATGGCTAAAGAAGGTGCCAAAAGCACTTGGAACAATGGAAATTATGAAAAGTTTTGTTACTGCCACCAAATGGAAAAATGTAAGATTACTGGCATAACTAAATATAAAATTAATTCAATTTTCCTTGTCTGCCATATTTAACAAAAGATCTTTAAAAGAAATGGTTGCTGCCCAAATATACATTTTGTATATATATCTATATATAATTACTATGAATGTTATTTTAGTGGGTACACATGTTCAAGTAGAAATTTACAGAGAAATTAACATCTACCAGTCTAAATCATCAAAAGTCATATTAAAGAAAAATCACCTCTCAGCAGGAATTGAATTTCCATTCTTCTTTTGCTTGGAAACCATCTTTTAGTTAGGCGTGCTGTTATTGTTTCAAGCATGGGTGAGAAGAGCTCATTACAAGGCAAGTTTCAATTAGCCTTTTTAAGAAATGTACATTTCTGGTTACCATTTTTCACTGTCTACATCTGCTAACTTACATTTTCCAACAAAAAACTTAAACAACATAATTTAATATCTGTCTATATCTCTTAGGTAAGGTATTATGATTACTTGCATTATTTACATTATTCAGACTGTTATCCTCATCTTCATTGCCATATTCACAACGTTTCGGCCATTGTATGCTCCAGCTTTCTTCAGGTGATTGGAACCCTTTATTTCATCCACCAGAATGGATTCTTCTAGTTCCACATGCCCATGCCTCTTCCAAATGTCTCACTTATTTCCCTTTAACTCAACTCTCCAAGTTTTGGTTTACCACTGCTGTGGCCTGGTATTGAACTCACAACTCTTTGGGTCTAGTCACTGGATCTAACCCACGTCTTTATCCACTGGGCCATGTGTCCTCAGAGTGGTGAACTATTGTTAAAAGAAAATAACTGAGACATCGAGAAGAGTCATGGCATGTGGAACTAGAACAATCTACCCTGGTGGACGAAATAAAGGATTCGGTTTGAAATTCCAATCATCTGAAGTAGGCCGGAGCGTAGAACGGCTGAAACATTGTGAATATGGCAATGAAGAGGAGGATAACAGTTCGATTAATTTAAATAATGCAAGTAAAATAATTTAAGCAAGTAATGGTTTTCTTTTTTTTTCAATCTAACACTGTTTCTTATCATATAACATTTACTAGCTAAATCCACGTTGTACGAAACATTTCTCTTTATAATAATTGTAACTGGATTTTTGGTGATTGTCTTGGTTTGTGTCATTTTTCAATACTGTATGTCTGAAAGATGGCGATTTTTATCTCGATCAGTTACATTTCTCGGCTCAGGAAGGTTCAAATAATTTTATGCCCAAGCCCCAGAGAGCCTTCTCCTCAGGCAGTACCTCTCCTTCAGGAGTGGGATGGGGTTATTGTTCAGCGCCTGTGGCGTCCTCAAAAGAGGAAGTGCCGAGGGGGCTTGGCAATTTTTGCACAGTGTTGCTGTTAAGCCCACTTTAAACCTTGACGATGTGTCACATCCAGTAGCGACGTAGGCACACTGAAAAAAAGACCTTAAGAGAACAAGAAGTCCTACCAAAATTTATTATTGTCAGGTACAATGTTAGCAACAGAAGATATGTAGATGACACTGCATTGATGGCAAACACAGAAAGAAAACTGCAGGAACTCTGAGTTAAGTTAGGAAAAGAAAGCAGGAAGAAAGGACTATCAACTGTATGACAAAATGCATAGTCATTAGCAAGAACAACAGCCCAACAGTTATGAATTGGAGATGACAAAATTAAGAAAGTTCAGAAATTTAAATATCTGGGAAGTCTTTTAACAGATGATGGAAAATATGACACTGAAATTTAAAGGCACATTGGAATAGCAAAAGTTGCCTTCCAGAAGCTAAGTAAACTATTAAGAAATAGGAAAATATTGTTAGAAATAAAAATAAAAAAAAAGATTGCTTAACTACTATGTAATATCAATCCTCCTATATGGAAAGTGATAACTGGACAATTTCCTCAGATGAAAAGGAGAACTGAGGCAAAATGTGGTGCTATGGTTACTGAGAATATCATGGACAAAACATGTGAGAAACAAGAAAGTTTTAAGGAAAATGAAAAGGATACTTGTACTTAAAATCAGAAAGTGACAGTTGAAATTTCTGAGACACATAATGAGGAAAGAGGGTTTGGAGTATTTAACACTCATAGGATTTATTGAAGTCAAGACCAGCAGAGGAAAACAGCAAGTAACTCCTCTAAAAATCTCATTCACGCACCCACTACATACATACATATGAGTTGAAATTTCTGAGACACATAATGTGGAAAGAGGGCTTGGAGTATTTAACACTCATAGGATTTATTGAAGTCAAGACCAGCAGAGGAAAACAGCAAGTAACTCCTCTAAAAATCTCATTCACGCACCCACTACATACATACATATGAGTTGAAATTTCTGAGACACATAATGTGGAAAGAGGGCTTGGAGTATTTAACACTCATAGGATTTATTGAAGTCAAGACCAGCAGAGGAAAACAGCAAGTAACTCCTCTAAAAATCTCATTCACGCACACACTACATACATACATATGAGTTGAAATTTCTGAGACACATAATGTGGAAAGAGGGCTTGGAGTATTTAACACTCATAGGATTTATTGAAGTCAAGACCAGCAGAGGAAAACAGCAAGTAACTCCTCTAAAAATCTCATTCACGCACCCACTACATACATACATATGAGTTGAAATTTCTGAGACACATAATGTGGAAAGAGGGCTTGGAGTATTTAACACTCATAGGATTTATTGAAGTCAAGACCAGCAGAGGAAAACAGCAAGTAACTCCTCTAAAAATCTCATTCACGCACCCACTACATACATACATATGAGTTGAAATTTCTCAGACACATAATGTGGAAAGAGGGCTTGGAGTATTTAACACTAATAGGATTTATTGAAGTCAAGACCAGCAGAGGAAAACAGCAAGTAACTCCTCTAAAAATCTCATTCACGCACCCACTACATACATACATATGAGTTGAAATTTCTGAGACACATAATGTGGAAAGAGGGTTTGGAGTATTTAACACTCATAGGATTTATTGAAGTCAAGACCAGCAGAGGAAAACAGCAAGTAACTCCTCTAAAAATCTCATTCACGCAACCACTACATACATACATATGAGTTGAAATTTCTGAGACACATAATGTGGAAAGAGGGCTTGGAGTATTTAACACTCATAGGATTTATTGAAGTCAAGACCAGCAGAGGAAAACAGCAAGTAACTCCTCTAAAAATCTCATTCACGCACCCACTACATACATACATATGAGTTGAAATTTCTGAGACACATAATGTGGAAAGGTGGGTTTGGAGTATTTAACATTCAACAGACATATTGAGCAGAGGGAAAACAACAAATAACTAAGCTAACAAACTTTTCTAAATGGATGGGAGAACAGGGAATAGCAGGGATATCAAATATTGCTCCGAGATACAAATGATGGCAAAAACTATTACTTCAAGAATGATACATTGGAATAAACGTTATAATTCCTCAAAAGTACTGTCTTTCCCATCAACAAGTGTCTTTGATGAATTGAACATTTTTTTCAAATGTTAATCCATAAACGGAATCGACATTAAAAATGTGCAAAACAGTTTAAGTCAAATTCATCCTTTTACAAAAGAAAATTCAAGGGAAACATATGGTAACTTAAATACTTAAATTGTATTTTTTTTTTATTTCTTTAAACAAGCAAAGTGATAATGTCACTAAGATGCAAGAGGTTATTGGGTGTAGAAAAGAATGAGAAAAATTTAGTAAGGACAAAGGACAATAAAAGAACAAGATTCAGGAAGAAAGAAGATAGTAATAGTAATATTAGCTTTTTCCCTATAAGGAAACATTTGACATTCATTGACCGAGCAGCCTTTTGACTGTTTTCAGTTGAAATTTATAAAATCTTTCTCTTAAAACACTTTTTTTAGAAAAAACAGGTTTCTCAAGTTCACTAGCTTTTATCGCTTTTTCCAGTATTGACGGGAGTTTCATTCCGAACGTTCTGTTTGAAGTGATGTGCAATATTAGCATCTTGATTATGCCATTGTTTTCTCTTTGAGTTACGTGTGCTATCCATTTTAGTTCTTGCTGCTTTTGGTAGTCCTCAAGTGATGTGGTTTCTGTTATTTGGTATAAAAACTTTTTATAATTCTGTAGCAGCAGTCCACAGTGTTCAAAGAAGGATGATCTTTGCCAAAATCCTCAGGTTTTACTTGCTCAAAGCCATTTTTCACCATTGATTTCAGGAAGCATTTGTATACAGCTGACAATTTAGATATTTCTGAGCAGGTCTGGCACCATGTCTGGCAATCATATGAAAATCTCAATCTAACAAGGTTACTTAAAGATATGACTTAAATGGTAAAGTAAGATTGTGTCATTCTTCAGGAAAATCGGTTTATCATATCCAATAGCTGTTATCACTCTTTCATCCTTTTAAAAATTATTAATCATACACCTCGTATTCACAAGAATTCTTTCTGCTATCAGCGTACTGATTGGAATTAATTTCATGATTTTCTTCATGGCACCCATTGGATTGATATTCTTAATATTCCTATTGGGAATTGTGTCACTGATGTTTCTTCTTTGGGTAAAAGCAGTCATCAATGCTTTTGTACTTTCTCAAAAATACCAGGTGAAACCACAATCTTCCTCTTGGTGTTCAGCTACTATAGCCCACAGGAATCACTTTTTCTGGCTATACAAACATGATAGTTCTGATCTGTCTACTCATAATAATTGTAAACAGCTGATCAACTCCAGGTTCTTGACAAAATCCAAAGAAGGATCGGTAATGTAATTGACCCTGACTTGGCATCTTAACTTCAGTCATTTTCTCACCGGCATGGCATGGCTTCCCTCTGACTTTTCTACAAATATTTTCATGGCAACTGCTCTGATGAGATTTTTTTTTTTGCTGGTGCCCCAACTACATAAATTTAAGAGTGCTACTTGATTGGCATGTAGGTCCAACTTGTGTACTGTTGAAATAGCTAAATGCAACTGCCACTTCTACTTCAACAGTTTTTTTTATCTTTTTTGCACTTTGCACCTGTGGAACCCCCTTCCAATTTCTTGCTTCCCTGATAACATTGTTCAAAAATTTAAATGCAGCATCAATTGCTATCTTCTATCTTCTTGAATCCCATTCATATTTTGTCCTTTCCTCAATCCTCCTTATTCTCAGTCTTCACTTTCACTCCCTGTAACCCCCTGCGTACTAGTGGCATTCCCTTTCATCTTTTATCCTTTCCTCAATCCTCCCTATTCTCAGTCTTCTCTTTCACTTTCACTCCCTGTAACTCCCTGCGCACTAGTGGCATTCCCTTTCATCTTTTGTCCTTTCCTCAATCCTCCCTATTCTCAGTCTTCTCTTTCACTTTCACTCCCTGTAACCCCCTGAATACTAGTGACATTCTCACCTTGCTTGAGGTGAAATGATTGAAAAAAATATCCTTGAGTTTTTGTTCGGTGACAGAATGAGGCACCATTTGGCCTCTAACAAGTTTGGTTTGCATAACTACTAGCAGCTCTGCAATAGTGTCTTAAATAAGAGTAAGTTTTATATCCCTCTTCTTGTCTCTTAATTTGAGGTGTTATCTAGATTTCAGTATCTTTGTCTGACTTTCCACTTAGAACCAAGTGTTTATTCAGTGATATGCATATAACTCTGTCCAGGTTTTCTGCTATCATCACTAAACTGGATCCCCACAAAGCATGTAGATTTGATAATATCCCTGCAATAATTCTTAAGAAATGTGTTGCTGAACTGTCTCCTGTTCTCTCTAAACTCTACAATAAATGCGCTGCTGTTTCTTACTTTCCTGCTTGTTGGAAATCCTCTTCTGTAGTTCCATTCTTTAAGATCTCTGGTGAACAGTTTGATTTTTCTGTTGGCCTATTAGCCTTCTACCTCATATTGGCAAAGTACTAGAGGCTCTAATTAACTCTGAATTGATTAAGCATCTCACATCACAGGGTCCTCTGTCAGACAAGCAATATGGCTTTTGCTTCTCTTTGTCAAATGCTGAGATATTAATGATTATTGCTAAAAGTGTCTATCAAGCTTTAGATATCTCAAAAGCATTTGACAGAGTTTAGCATGCTGGTCTTCTTCACAAGTTGAAAGCTTATGGTATTTCTCAATGAATTTTTAAACTGCTTCAACCTTTCATATCAAATCACAAAATGAAAGTTGTCTTGAATGGCCACTCTTCTAGACCCTTTTGCATTCATGTGGATGTCCCCCACTAATTTTCATCAATGACCTTTCTGATATCATCAGTTTCTTTATGTTGATGACACAACTATCTTAATAGCAAGTCTGAACAGTTCACTATGGTCAAATTGGTAGCTGATTTCAAAAATGACCTACAATTTGTTAACTAGGGCAAGAAATGGCTTGTTAATTTTAATATCTCCAAAATGAAATTGTTCTCCTTTAAAGAATATTTTTTGCCTTCCATCAGCATAGCTGATGCTAACCTCCAGGAAAGTGACTTCTTGGGCTAACATTTTCTGCTGACATGAAGTGGAAAGATGATATTGAATCAAATGCTAGGCCTGCTGCTAGGAAAGTTTGTTCACTGCGTTGTGCTAGGCAATTTTTTCTCACCAGAAACTATCTTATAAATTTATAAGTTTAACATTTGGCCATGCACTGAATATTGCTGCCACTTTGGTGCTTCAGTTATCTATTTAGAGATTCTTAATAAAATCCAATATTATTAATACTGACCTGACAACCTCAGTATCTTTCCCGCCACCATAATGTAGCTTCCCTGGGCCTTTTCTATA
Organism: Acanthosepion esculentum; assembly: GCA_964036315.1. Lineage (NCBI taxonomy): Eukaryota > Metazoa > Mollusca > Cephalopoda > Sepiida > Sepiidae > Acanthosepion > Acanthosepion esculentum. The sequence continues at coordinate 17,661,858 of OZ038491.1, forward strand.
AATATTTTCATGGTAATATTTTGATGAGCTTTCCTCTTTTGTATTTTGACTTAAAATATTTAAGCACAGTACTCGATTGATAACTAGTTCTCGTCATTTTACACTTGAAATGGCTAGTTGAAGCTGTAAGTTCTATGCTAACAGTTTCTTTTCTCACACTTATCACTTGTGGAACTCTTCTGGCTTCTTGCTTTCCAGTCAACTTTGATCTTCAAAAATGTAAATGTAATATCAAAATGTAATGTTAATCATTATCTTCTGTCTTCTTACTTCCTGTTCTTTTATTGTTCTCTCACCTTAACAATGCTTTTATTTTTCACATATTCTTGTACATTTAGTAACTCTTTGTGTCTTAGTGGCTTTATTTCCTTGCTCAGGCTGAAATGATTAAAAAGAAAACATGCTTTTTAATGAGCATTGATAAAATAGCTGGCCACTTAAGAGGAATTATACCTGGGTTTTTTTTTTTCGTTTTGGTTTTTTTTTAACAGTTAATTTCAACTTGTCTCTGCTTCTTCAAGCTGTTTTTTTCCCAGTTCTTTTCTTAACACTACAACAAGCTTCATGATGCACAGAATAAAAATTAAGCAAATGTGACAAACATATCACTTATCCCATGATAGGAATTTATTGTGAGAAAGAAATTATTAAAGAAAAACAAAAGAGAACTAAAAGGGATGAAGGGGTTGGAATAAACAGACAAGTTGGGGGGGGGGGGGGATCAACCAAGGTGTTGTGAGTGGGGGCCTGAAATAAGATCAGGTGTGTTGTGGGTCGGGTGGAATAATCAAAATTTAAATGGCTGGCCACGTTCAACTATTCTGCGAAATATGAAAGTGTATTTATGTTGAAAACCTTTAGCTGAAATATTAATATCTTATGAAAAATCTAGATCAGTTAGGAAAATAGCAAACCTCGTGTCAAATTCAATCCAACGCTGTGTAAGAAATTGTCAGTCAGCCGAGAAGGCCAGTGCTTCAAAAGTACCAGTGTGGGTGTTGCTTTTTTAGTGCCCCACCTTTCAGTTCATCTCAGGGCTGATATAAATTACAATAAGATAACAGCCAAATATGGGTTTTGCTGTGAAAAGATCTACTACCTCTCTCTTCCAACAGAAATAGAGAAAGAAAAGATTTTTACCATTTAATCTTCTGGAGATATGCTTTAATTGATGGTTTTGGAATTTCTCCAGGAAGCTTCTGATTCAGCCACCAGCCATGATAGTTGATAACACATTTTTTTCCTCCCCCATTGTGTTTGCTATGACAGTCATTTAATACCTGCCTTAACAGAAGATAAGTTGTTAATTCTCTCAAAGGTTTTATGGAGTCATTAAAAAAAAATTGGAAAGTAATTTCTCATATATATGATAAAATATAGTTTTAAGGTATGCTATATTTATGGGATAAAATGCTCAATATCAGGGATAGAGCGTATGTAAATATAAAAATGAACATTGACGTCAACAACCAGTGGCAACAATCTCTTTCATGCTTATTCACAATTGCATATAAACAGACTGTCACCACTAGGTGTTGACTTCAATGTCCACTTATATAATATTTTTTTACAAACGGACAAAACAACTTACTCACTACAAAGATGCATTCTTGTTTCAATGTGTGTGCATCTCGACAGGTAAGAACAATCCATTTTTAGTTCTCATCAGTTGAGATGCATGCACATTGAAACAAGAATGCATCTTTGTAGTGAATAAGTTGTTTTATCTGTATGTAAAAATTATTATAAATATTGCTCTACTCTTGGTATTGAGCCTATTTTTTTTTTTTTAATTAATGCTGTGAACATTAGAATTTATATTATTTTCATTCTCATTACATTCAGATATATATATATATATATATATTCATCAGGTGGTTGAAAAGTCAGTCAAAACATATGGAAAACACAAAGTCCCATAATCCAAAGTCTTGCAAAGCAAATGTGAGTAATATTCAAGAATTTTTTTTTTTTTAAATAAATGAATATTGTTTAAATTGTAGTCAGATTGTTGTGGCTTGGGATGGACGGATATGCTGTACATCTTCAGAAAAATGAGGTAATAGATTTAACCATTTTCTTTTAATTTTTTTAACATTTTTATGGTCAAAGAAAATGGTGAAGCCCATCACCTCCATGTTTTTGAATGTGTACAGCATATACATCCATCCCAAGTCATAACAATGTGATCACAATTTAAACAATATTCATTTATTTAAAAACAAATAAAAAAAATATTTCCTTGAATATTACCCGCTTACTTTTGTCTTACAAAACTTTGAATTATGCCACTTAGTTTTATAAATTTCAACCAACACATTGGCTGTTGGGTCAGTGAAAGAGAAAGAGAAGACATTAATTAGAAAGGACAATAAAAGAACAGGTTTGCAAGAAGGCAGCAGATGATGATTAATATTGCATTTAAATTTTTTAATATAATAGGTCACAGGGAAACAAGGAACTAGTAGAGAGTTCCATAGGCGAGAAGTACAAGAAAAGAAACTATTGGAATAGAACTTACAGTTATAATTATTTCAACAGTTAAATGGTGAGAACTAGTAACCAGTTTAGTAATACACTTAAATTCATGCAGTTGATGTACCAAGGAGAGAGCTCATTAGAAAATGTTAATAGAAAAGGCAGAGAGAAGCTACATTATGTCAGTGGGGAAATGACTGAAGACAAGATGCCAGCTCAGGACTAATAACATCACAGACCCACAGATATATGGCAGGAGGACCAGAGCAGCAATATTCAATGCACAAAAGAATGATAGATTTATAAATGAGCAAGAAAAACTGCCGAGCACAACACAGTGAACCAACTTTCCTAAAAACAGACCTAACAATTGATTCTGTATAATCATTCTCCTTCATGTCAGTAGAAAACGCGAGACCAAGAAGGGGCAATGAGTTGCTCTCCTGGAGAGTCATGATGATGGCAGGAAGGGTTCTTTATGATGATTAAAAGAGATCAGTTTCATTTTGGAAATGTCAAAAATGACATGCCGTTTTTTGCTCCAGTTAACAACTAATTGAAGGTCATTTTCGAGATCAGCTGCCAGTTTTACTTTGTCAGCTTGACAAACAGCATAAATGATTTCCTTAGTCACATCATATAAGTTCATTTATTAATTTTCTCTCTTTTTTTTTTTTCCTCTCTTTAATTCTAGACTTTACCATGCTGACTTCGGAGAACGGCTGCTAAGTAGTTTCCCCAGTGTCAGAGATCAGCAGGATTCAGACATTTTGAAGAATGTGGACCAGTTGATAAAGAAAGTGGAGCTTTGCTCAAATGAGCTCAAACAGACTTTAGACTTGGTTTTTAAAACCCTCGATAATCTGCTGCGACAGGAGAACTCACCACCTTCATACTTGTCACCAAATTTTGCCTGAAAAATCTCTCGGCTGTCCAATTTGGCTGAGCACACATCTTGGTAACACCTTCTTTTTTTTTTTTTTTTTTTTTTTTTTAATCGTTTACTCAATCCTCATCATTAGAGTTTCATAATTCTTGTTTTATTCGGCAACTTTTTAATTTTTTTTAACCTGGCTTCATTTCTCTAAGTTGCTTTTCTAATTATTCCCATAGTTCATATCAACAATTATGGGATCATCTATATATGAATCGGCAATTCTAACCAGGATCAAAGTGTAATATGTGTATGCTTTGTTTAAGATCAATATGTTAATCTAGGTTACTTCTGCCTAAGATCAGAGGGTAATATTTGATCAGTGTTTCATTCCCCAGCACATGCCAAGGAACAGAGTATCACGCATACATGCACACACACATGGTCGAGACATTAAAACAACTGCATTTCGGCCATAAGACCCATGCTCAATTTGTCATGTTGACTTCTTAATAATATCCCATTTATCATATGATCACCAAAGGTAAGCCATGTTGAACTTGGTCAGTATCTAGATGGGTGGCCGTTTGTGAATACCAGGTGCTGTTGGATATATACAAGTGGTGTGATGGATAATGGCGCTGAATTGGAAGTCAGAGAGCCAAATTCCAATTTCTGTAGTTATATTCACTTACACGCAAATATCCTTGGGAAAGGCATGAATCCACCACTTCCTGCTCACTAGCTATGGTTTAATTAGTAAATTATTATTATCTCCAAACAATTATAATCTAAAAAAAAATATTTTTTGGTTTTAAATAAACTACAAAAGTTTGATTGATTTCTTTTTATGGCTAATCAATCTTGATAATATCAACCTGGAGAGGCAATCACAGCTGTTGGGAAGTGTCTAAAAACCACACCCTGGTTTGACCCTAGCATTATGAGTGAAAATCATAGCCATTCAGAAGACATCAATGGCTATGCTAGCATGAAGTCGCAAGTCATTGTGACTGAGGGTTTGAATGTACTGGTGTTATTCAAAACTGTTGATTATGCCAGATTATGCACTCTCTCCCAGAAACTATAACAAAGGTCTGCTCAGCAGAGTTGCAGTATAAGCCACAAGTGATCTCTCTGATTGTTGAATAAACATGGATGTGTCTAAGCAGTCATCTGCAAGAGGGATTAGCTAGCCACCTTAGCATGTAGATATACTCTGAAACAAGCAGCTACCTAATATGTGGTGATAGCCACCCCGTCACTGCTCATATTATTTGTGATAGCTTCCATCTTGTTTTGGCATCAATGGCTCCTAAGATAACTCTCTTGAGACTAGCATTGGATTTCATAGGCATCAGGCCTATAAATGGCAGATAAACTGTATCCTTAATTGGGCTGATTGAGTCTGGAGGCCTTCTACTCTCATGCGTACCACCATGTGCCTCCTCGGTCCAGATGACAAAATTTTAGTTGGCTTTCTTCTGGTTGTTATAATATTATACACACACACCACATTTCCTAGACTGCATTGGAAAATCAGAGTGAGTGCCTCTTCAGAGATCATGCTCGATCAGAGCATGCCTAAGGCATTAATCCTCAAGGGTGTTGTATCCTTCCCTTATAAAGTGCCTACACACACACACACACACACATATATATATATATATATTTTTATATCATAAAGAAACAATTTATACAAAGAATTAAATAGCAATCTTAATGTGATTAATGACAAAATCACCTCGCTAACAGAACTTAATGAGACCTTAACTGACTCTCAGTTCCTTGCATAATAAGATCCTTATATTCAAGTTGTTGTCAGATGGAAGACATATGCCAAGCACTTTCGACAATTTCAAATTGTCATCTTCTTATATATACACAAATACTAAGACGATGTGTAGACTGAAAGATGTTTTTTTAAATGATGCTCTTTATTGACAGTTGTAGATAAGTTTCAGAGCGTGCAATGTCACGACACTAGAGTTCTTGTTCAAATCGATCAAATGAGAATGTTTTTATTTTAATTTTGAAAATTTAATCACATTAACATTGCTATTTAATACTTTGTATAAATTGTTTATGATATAAAATATAAGCTGCATACTCTAATATATATATATATATATATATATATATATATATATATATATATATATATATGCAAAAATACTTCTTACACAAATTTAATACCAGTGCCACAGTAAAAACAAAAGTACAGATTGTAAACAAAAATGCCCCCCCACCACAACACAAGGCACTAGACAACTTCAAAAGAGACTTAACTGACTTAGTAAGAAATATAAAATTTCATCAACAACTCAAGACATTCCAGAATAAACTAAAACAAGATATAACCAAGATAAACAATTCACTTAATGTATTTATCCCTGCCAACCAAAATGGAAATTTATATGAACTAAGCCACTCTCCCCCCCCCCAATCGCAAAACACAAGAAATTACTCAAGGACAACATAGCTAAAACCTACAGGGAAGCACCCAAAAACACAGAATATATTAAGATGGAAGATAAAAAAATTGCCCAAATAAACAACATTGCTAAAACATAAGCATTCATTACTCAAAAAGACCGCAACAAAAACTTCAAAACAAACCCAACATGTAAATTCATAAACCCAACTAAAAGTGAACAAGATAAAATAAGTCAAATAAAAAACAGAATCATCTCAGAGCAAACCAGTTGGAAATGCAAAAACAACCATAGACTAGTTCCATAATCTAAAATACAAACATCATTGTGAATTTATGCAACTAGATAGAAAAGAATTCAACCTTTCAATAATCAAATCAATAATAGAGAAAGCCATCTTCTTAACTCAAGAAAACATAAAAATAAGCTCAGACAAAAAAACCATCAAGCACTTCTGAAAATCACTATTATTTGACAACAAAGTTATTTGACTAAAGAAAGGCCCTGATGGAACATTTGATGTTTCATTGAGAAGTTTTGATGTATCCAAAATCTGCAAGCTAATAGGAAAACACATGCTACATGAACTAAGCAAAATAATTGACAAAAATCGCACCCAGGCCTATAGAGGATCAATGGTCTTATAAGAAACTATAACAGACAAAACCAGAAAATTAATCACACAAATCTTCAAAAATATAAGATTTGACATTGACATAAAAACAAACCTAAAAGAAGTAGATTTCCTCAATCTCACTTTCAAATTTAGAAAAGGTACATAGCTTTGTATAAACCCAACGACAAATCACTTTACGTGCACACATCTTCCAACCACCCACCAACAATGATTAAGCAGATCTTCAATGGAGTGCTCTGTTAATAAGGCTTAATGACAAACATTTTTCTCAAGGTAAATTGGAAGTATGAATCCAGGTTAAAAAAGAAAAGAAAATGTCCTTAACATTTGCCCAAAGAAGGCATCATGGTGACAAGTAAATTTAAAACAAGAATGTTTCAGTTCTTCCCTCCATTTCAGTGCAGAAATAAACAGTATTTTACTTTGATAATCAAGAAGAGAAATATTACCCCAAATCCTTCACAATTTGACTGGATATTTAAAAAAAGAAAGAAAGAAAATGGAATCCTCCTCAAAAATCATTGTAAATAAGGACAACAATGCAGGTACTATAGACTTCATCTCATGCCAAATTTTAGCAATTTTACAATTTGAGAAAAAAATTTATATTCAAGATTTTTTTTTTTAATCTGAAAGATGCAGACAACCAAATCAATCATTAATTTTGCTTATCAGCTTTTTGTAAAATAAAAATTTTAAATTCATGGTATCTTTCTCTTATTTCAAATTTTTGGAATCCAGTGAAACGTATTATTAATAATAGTTCTTTCTTTCTTTCTTTCTTTCTTTTCTTTTTTCCTTAAGCATGGTTATGAGTTCTTCCAGTGGGCCTGCTTCTTGTCTGGTAGTGTCTAATATTACATCATTTGTATTGCAGTCTATGTAGAAGATGCCTCGGATGGTTCTACAGCATCTGATTTCTAATGCTTGAATTCTTTGCTGTAGTTCTATTGTAAATTTCCAAGATTCACAGATGTACAGAAAGTATGTACACAATAGTCCAATCTTTGATTCAAAACAGATCTTCATTCCAGATGGTTCTCACTTTCACGACAGCTGCAATTGTTTGTGCTGCTCTTGAAATTCTTCCTATAATGAGGTTCGAAGGAGCAAAACATCTTTCTGGTTCAAACCTTTACAACTAGGACAGAACCACAGTCAAATCATCATCATTTCCCCCATATTCCAATTGTAAGGAGGAAGTTTTACTCAGGCAGCTTCTTGCCAAGAACTGATACTTTGTGGAACAGACTCCCATATGAATGTTTCTTTACAATCTTACCCTCTTCAAGTCAAATGTTAACCATTATCTAATCTTCTCATCCTCAGAATCTTCACTTCCTACCACTTCTTCTTTCATTTAAATCATGTAAACATTTTCACGGTAATCCTCTACGTTGAGTGGCTCTCGTACCTTGTATTGGGTACACTTTAGAATAAAAAAACATTTTTCGCCATATAACAAATTTTTTTATCATTGCTGTTTTAGACCATTTTTTTCAGACAGTTGACCAGTTCCCTTCATGGTGTATGGGGTTCTTGTGTAGCTGATTAGAACAGCATTTCTCAACTGGTGCACCTTGGTGCAAGAATGTGCCCTGAATGGTATCCAGGTGGACCCCAAGTTAGCAGAACTTATGAATTATTTTTATATTTTAAAAAGAAAATATTTATTTTTCAAAAGCTAGAGACAGCAAGCACATGGCTTCCATGTCTAAGTCAAATCTTTATCATTTGATATTTTAAACTGGATGGACAGTGATACATCAGGACCATCCAGAAGACCTTAACATCTTCCTTTGCCAAGTAGAAAAGTTAGTAATCGGGCCAGTTGGTGACATATTTGCATAGACGCTGTTCAAACAACAGAAATAAAGCTGATTGAACAAGCAAAAGAAGATTGTCAAAGGCGTTACGGACAGAATCCTTCTTTTACTGTGTTACCCAAGAGTTTTTTCTTCGATCGATCTACTCCTAGAAAAGTAAGCTACTCTTGTATTTTGGTCTAATCCAGTGTTTCACAACCATCTTTACTTCAGGGTCACACTTAGAATAACTTAAATTTTGGTGTGCATTTTAAATTTCAATAAGGAAAAATTAATCATGAAATTTGAAAATATGAATTTTTGGTTTAGCATTCCCAAAGAAGATTAGCAGTACAGTTCACATTTAAAAGGATTTATGAAGACTCTACTATTTTGTTTATTAGAGAGGCTGGTAATGACTGATTTAAATTCTTTGAGGAAGGCGAAAGGGAAAGGATTATCCACTCCTTAAAGATTAAGGAATTTAGCCTCTAATTTAAAATTTAGTGGAGAAAAAAGTTACATTTATGCTACACAAGAATAAACCTGGAATGATGTGTTATCAAGCAATGACTTTACTCAGAAACTAGGAAACAGTCATTTCATATATAAAATGTATATGTTGTGTGCAATATTTTATTTGAATCTGCTGATAGGCATTCACCAAGCCTGGCCTAGTAAAGCCCAAATCTAAAGATGTGGGATCTCCAGTAAACCACAGTAAACTAATTCCATATAATTAAAAAAAAAAAGAATTTGAAGTTGAGAGATGGCAATATGACTTTAGATATGTACTCTATTTAACCAGAATATCCTGGGGCCTAATTGGTTAAAGCATTGTCCATGAAAGATGAGCTCTTAAAATATGGTATTCAAGTTCAAGTCTCATCAGAAACTATTATTCTCTTCTTGGTTAATTGTCCCATGGATTAGAGTGTTGGTCAGTGAATTTTATGATATTATAATCATGAGTTCAATCCTCAGGCCAGGTAGTAGGGATAGACTCAATTGAAACAAGATAAGCATATAACTGGACAAGTGACCAAGGCAAGCTATCCCTAGATATGGACAGTGGAATGAGAACAGTCTATCCCTGTAGATTGAGTAAAGGGTTTTGGTTTGAAATTCTCTGATGGTTATACAGATTGTAAAACACCTGAAGATGTTCAAAGGGCACAACGGCAAAAACATTGTTTATAGCAACAAAACTGAAGACATTGGTCTGACGGGGAAATAATAATTCCTGCCCATCTCGTAAAATCAGACAGAAATGGTCGACTTAGCATGGACCTGCAATACACCAATAGTTTTTAGAACTCTTTTTTGTGATGGAGTATATTTTAGTCCTTAATTTTTGTCTCGTGTTCTTTATCTTATGGTTACTATTTATTAGAATATTCCATGTCAAATGCTGCCTGACTATTATATGAAGTAGAAAGAAAGAAATGTTTGAATGACTGGAAAAACATCTAGGGTCAGTCATAATTTTTCCACCATATCTTCATTCCTTACATTTTCCACTCTCTTATCCTTAATCAGTAACGCTCTACCTTGAGTGGCTCTTAGGATTTGTACTGGGAAAACTTCAGTGTTAAAAAAAAAGAAACTTAGGAAAAGCCTACATGACTGTCTAACTCTTGCTCTTTTTGAGATGTACTTTCTCTTTTGCCATTTATTACACTATCAATCTTTCTCTGTTCTTTCCATTTTCTTTCTTTCTTTCTTTTTTTAGCTTTCTTTTTCTTCAATTTCTCTCTTCGCTAAAATTTTACAAGTATATGAGGTAATTCTTTCCTACTTCCCTCAATAAAATTTTAGATTTTTTTCATATTCTATTTTGCTTTATCGTTTGCTTCTTTTCTTTTTTTCTTCTTTTCAAATTATTACAAACAGACAATTCAAGTGTGCACGAGATAGGGAGATATGACCTGACCTAATGTCTACCCAGTCCTTGTCTGCTCTCAACCCCCCCCAAAAAAAAAACAGCCCATATGTCCAAGTGTATAAACAATGTCAGCTCAGTTTAAGGCTGAAATTACTTGATTCAAAATGAATAGCACAAAGGCTTGGCTCATTCAGAATACACATTGCATCCTTGTAAATGGCACCGATTCTAAAAGCCCAAAATAGTGGAAAACAACATTTATTATGATTCTTGAAGCCTGATATATATAAAGAAAAATGTCTAGAACTTTTACTTACAAGTTATTAATACTAGTTAAGTACTTGTCACTTGACAGCAAAGTGATCAAATCTAAATTGTTTGTTCATTAAAAAGAACAACATTTATTATGATTCTTGAAGCCTGATATATATAAAGAAAAATGTCTAGAACTTTTACTTACAAGTTATTAATACTAGTTAAGTACTTGTCACTTGACAGCAAAGTGATCAAATCTAAATTGTTTGTTCATTAAAAAGAACAACATTTATTAGAAAATATAAAATCAACCAATTAATAAAATAATAATAAAAAAAAAATAAAAATAAAGAAATACATTTTCCCATGATGCTAAGAGTAAAGAAACTGGAAACATGATTACCTCATGTTCTTTCATCAAATGCTGTTTGGTGTTGCTGGTTAAAATCTATAAAAAGGCAAAAATTTCCTCTTTCACTCCCTTTTGCACCAGAATGTAACACCATGTCGTAATTACATTCCTGCTGGGAAACATTAGTTTCCCTGGTCAGATGACAATTGACTTTCTTCAACACATGGCGTTTGCATGTGTCTTCCAAAACCTTCACCTTTGAAGTGAGACAAGATTTTTCTTTGATTGTTCCATCTCTGCACAAGGCTGACTTGAGCTTGACCATTACTTACTTACTCTAACTTCTGAACCTAGAAAATCAAAACGAATGTACCATTATAACCATGCTTAAATCCTCCAATAATTAAGTACTATTTTCTTTGGTCATTCCAACTCTGCACAAGGTTAACTTGAGCCCAACCATTAATGCAATGCCTGTACTTACCCTAACTTCTGAACCAAAAAGAAAACGGACATACCCAAGAGACATTAAGAACTTTGTTTCTCTCTGGTTTCCATCATAAAAAAAGAATAAACGATCTGTGGTAGAAAAGTTTTTGTATACTGCTTAATTATTTACATGAAAATACGCACCCACTGAAAACAAACACCGACCCTACAACCTTTTAAAATTCCATCAGTCAGAATTATTTCAAAGGGCCACACCTTTTTGGCTTTTATTCTTTCCCTGTTAGATGCTCTTGCCAGACAGGAAAGAAAATCAGTCCTAGCGAAACAGATGTCTATTTTAATTCAATTCAGATTGTGTATATGTGTATTTCCCAGTGGACATTAGGACGTGTCGATTTTGGAACCATGGTTTAGCACTCAATTTGAAAATTGTGGTTTGACATGATAAATAATGAGACAAAATATTTTTCCAAATCATTATCATTTTTTGAGTTTAAGGATTAAGTTTAGGTTTAAAATTGTAACATTGAAATTTCATTCTGACAATCTGGGGACTCTACACCATGCCATGGAAACAGGAGAATCCAGTCATGGCTATCAGACAATTTCTGCAACCACATCACCCCTTAAATCTGGCCACCTAACTCCCCAGACTGCAACCCCACTTGATTATTATGTGTGGAGCGCAGTTGAGTGAGAGACCAACAAAACTCCTTGTAAGACCAAAGATGAACTGAAGGCAAGGATTATGGCAGCCATTCACCAACTTAAACAAGGAGACCGTCCGGAAGATTTGCAGGAGATTCCAAAGTTGTCTGGATGCTGTGTTTGAAGCTAATGGTGACTTTATTAAATAAATTTAATCTTTAGTATTTCAAGATATTTTTGTGCAATTTTGGTAAATATATCTGTTAAAATGAGATGTCCGTGCTTTTTTCATTTTTGCTCAATTTAGACGACAATTTATCTATCGCACCCTATATATATATATATATATATATATATATATATATATATATATATATATATATATATATATATATGAGAGAGAGAGTTTTTGTTAGCCACTGCCATAGCCAGGTGTTGAACTCACAATTCTTTGGGTCAAGTCACCAGAACCAACCAACACTTTTATCCACTGTGCCACATGTCCTTGTGGATATAGTTTTATCCACACACACAGAAGTATATAACAGACATTTTTTTTTAAAGTGAAAGAACTATACTAAGTATCCCTAGACATGGTCAGTGGAACAAGAACAAGCTACACCTGTCGATTAAATAAAGGATTCAGTTTAAAACATCGTAAAGGTTATCCAAATCAACAAGGACATGATGAAGGTCAGCTGACACAATGGCCGAAACGTTTTGATATTAGCAACAAAGATAGGAATACTACACTATTTACATTATTCAGAGAATTGTCCTCATCTTTGTAGCTATATTTATCACAACGTTTTGGCCGATGTACTCTTCGGCCTTCTTCAGGTGGTTGGAATGTCGAAGTGAACCCTTTATTTCGCTCACTGGGGTAGACTGTTCTAGTTTCACGTGCCATGTCTAAAGGATGTCAATTATCAGTTATCTCCTGTTAATTCCCCTCTCTAAGTTCTCCACCACCTTAACCAGGTATTGAACTCACGCTCTGGGTTCTGTCATTGGATCCAACTAACGCCTTTATCCACTGTGCCATGTGTCCTTGAGGACAGATGGCACAATAAATAGTGTACATAATACGTCATCTCAAAAATATAGACAGATAACGAGAATATTAGTTCAAATGTAACTAATTGTAGCTCTTCATCCTTTAAATTCAAACATAAATCTTTCTTTCTTTCTGTATAAATCATATAAGCAAATGCTATGTTCCTTCATGACATAAGTGATCATAGCTCTTCATAGATTCCTTTAATATCTGGGAATTGCCATGTCTTCTTGGGAAAGATAGTGGAGTGGTTTCCTGTTAGCTTCTCCAGAATCCAATTCCGAATAGTCCTTTCCCCTAAATAGGAGAGCTCAGTCTACTCTACTATTTAACTTATTGTTGGGGGAGGAGGTCATTTGTGCGAAAGTAAATGCAACAGTCTTGGCCGGAATTTGAACTCAAGTTGCCGATTCCACTTTTCACACCAATATCCGTTACACCATCCGTGCATCCAGTGTATTTATGCACACGCTTATTAACATGTGCTGCTTTGTCACTTTTTTACAAAATAGCACAAAGTAACAAACATCTGTGTCAAATAATGTAATAACAGCAAAAGTAGAAAATGATGCAGACCACATATTTTTGAGAGCCCCACATTAAATATGTTCAAGTAAGTCCGGTGGAATCAACGTCTCTTCGATCTGGCAATGTTAATGTTTATACGTCATCATCATCATCGTCATCATCATCATTCATATGACCAGGGTCGTTGGACTACTGCGCAGCTGAACCTTTAGTTATCCCCCCCCATATGTTTCATTCGGTATTCATCCATGTGTTGTGTGTCTTGGGCAAAAAGGACCCATGCTCCACCCTCTCCAGGTCAAACTATTGCGTATGCCCTCCGACCTTAAGGCTCACCTTCGTCATGGACACGTAACTATTGATTCCAATGGGGAGAACCCTTAGCTCTGCTCTTTGACTTCAGTCTAGGAAGCCCCTACCTCGCCTAGACATGCCGTGTCATCACTGCCTTAGATATGTAGTTATGTACTGAATTGTTGTGTAATATCACTCCTACATGACAGTGAATGCTGGACAATCTCATCACAGATGAAGAGGATTTTTTTGATTTTGGTTTTGTTTTCTTTTACGGCATATCAACCTCAGTGGGTAATGCCAACAAGATTTTTATTGCTTGTAATATTTTTTTTTTCAAAAATTTATTGCCGGTAATAATTTTTACAAAGTATTTGTGCTATTAAAACCTATTTTTACACTTTCGTTTGTTTTGTTTTCTTTTACGGCATATCAACCTTAATGGGTTATTTAATGCCAACAAGATTTTTATTGCTAGTAATATTTTTTTTCAAAAATGTATTGATGGTAATAATTTTTCTTCAAAAATTTATTGCTGATAATATTTTTATAAAGTATTTCTGGTATTAAAACCTATTTTTACACTTTCATAGTGTTTTGATCCCAGTTTGGGGGTTAACTATTTACCCATAGCTGGGATCCTAACAGGTGCTACCACTCCAGGTCAGGGTGGACCTAGGGACAGCAACAATTAAGAGGTGGTTCCACGCTCCTCAAAATCTTCTGATCAGAGACCTTGTTGTTGGACGTAGTTTATCGTCTTACCCAGGACGCGGACGTAGTTTATCGTCTTACCCAGGACGGGGATGCCTTGAGGCAACAGAAATGTGGTCCTACAGAAAGATACTCAGAATACCATGTGAACCAATAGAAACAAAGACATAGCTGAAATTTCTGGAGCACATAATAGGGAAAGAAGGCTTAGAAAATTTGATACTCACAGGATATACAGAGGGACAGGTGAAAACCGCGCATAGCCTACCTAACGAGAATGTTTAACTGTTTGGTTTAATGATTAAAGAACAGGAATTAGTAGATATAGCAAAAAGAGAAAAAATTACTATGAGCTACAAGGAACAGGAAATTGTTGAGAGCCGTGATCGCCCACGTCCTGAAGAGACACGGCACATAGAAGTGCAGCCTCATATGCAGATCTAGATTTCAGCCCCTCGAAACTAGCCGTAGTTACAGTCTCTAGGCTGAACTCCTCCGATGTAGTTAAATGTATATCGTATATAATCGAGTATAATGCTAAGTTTTATGATCAGTTCTTTTACACAAAATATTGACGGGAAGGGAATTTTTTTTTAATACGTTAAAAAATCATGCATTTTCGATGACCGGTTATACTATACATAGGTACATTTTTCTGATGGTGTTGAAATTCATGCATTTTCAACGACCGTCACTTACTTGGTAGGCCTAAATTCTCACGGTACCTTTGGCTAATCTTAACGGTACAGTTAAGCTCCTTTAGCCTGACTCCCACCCGAAACCCAATACCCCAGATTCTTTCATTCTGTTGCTTCATGAACAGTGGCTTTTTTACCATTTTGGGAGAGCTTTCTACAAAAAAAAATGAAGACCATTTATTTGCTATCAAATATGTCCAGGAGGACGCCCAGTATTGCAACATTTGACCACGGTAGGCCTACTAGTATTGCTCAGAAGCTGAAATCACATTGTATTCTTTTTCATGTACCGTGTCCACTCAGGACGTAGTCGATCATGGATCTCCACTATTTACTGTCATTTGTAGCTCTTAATACATTTTAAGCTCATCAAGTATGTTATGTGTTGTTTTCCTCTGTCCCTCTTGCCTTAAATCTGTCCTGTGAGTATCAAATTTTCCAAGTCCTCTGTGCCCTAGAAATTTCAACTGTCTCTTCCTGATATTAAGTATAAGTTTCCTTTTTGTTTCCATTTGTTCTAAAACATTGTCGTTGCTTACATGTTCGTTCCATGGTATCCTTATCATCATTCTGTAGAACCACATTTCTGTTGCTTCAAGTCTCTTCTTCATCTTTCAGGAGATTGTCCAGCATTCACTTCTATATAGGAAGACATATGTAACAGTTCAGTAATCTTTTCTTTGTTTCTAACAAAGTTTTTCTGTCTCTTAATACTTAGATTTTGGAATGCATCTTTAGCTATCCCAATGTGTCTTCGGATTTCAGTGTCACACTTTCAGTCCTCTGTTAGAACACTTACTGATACCAACTCAAGTGAGTCAGTCTGCCAATATCTACTCATGTTCTATTACAAAAAATTGGGGTAATATGCTGGAGCAGCTGTACAAGTTTTAAGATGGTTGAAAAATTCAAGCAATATGCTTGCATCAAATTTTGTATGAAGCTCAGCAAATTTGCTCATTAATGATGCTTTGTCAGGCTTTTTGGCGAACCTTCTTTCGGGTAAACACAGGTTTTGGTTTGATGGTTGAGAGAGTGTATGTTCAAGATGATAAGCCTTCAAAGTGACCAATCAACAACAAAACACAGGAAAATGCAAAAGACAAACGATGAGTACATTTTCCAAACTATTTATCGACTATCTTATATGATTAGAATTGGTAATAGAGTTTGCCAGGAGATACTAGTTCAAAAACTTACCAGTGCCACTTCGTATATTGGAGGATTCTAAAAATAATTTAACACGTCTATGAAAGTCTTCTTAGAAAATCAAATTTTATATGATTTCAAACAAACCCCGCCCATCCATCTTTGTCAACACATTTTTTAACTCTCCCACGAGAGATTTAAAAAAATTTAAAATGTTTGCTCTTCTATAAAAGTAATTTTTCATGCCTTACCACTTCAGGATGTAAATAATCATGTTGTTTTATAAAATTCCTTACCCCACCCTTAAATTATTTGTAAATTGCCATGAATTCTTGGGAATAATAGTGGAGTGGCTTTCTTGTTGCCTTTTCCATAGTTTAGAATTCAAAGTTGTCCTTAGTCTAGAGAAGCCAATCTGTCCTACTATTTACTTAAGCTTATTAAGTATGCCATGCGATGTTTTCCTCTGTCCCTCTTTCTCTCAATCTGTTCTGTGAGTATCAGATTTTCCAAGCCGTCCTTCCTCATTACGTGACCCATAACTTTCAACTGTCTCTTACTGGTTTAAATATAAGTTTCCTGTTTACTTCCATTTTCTCTAAAACCTCGTCGTTCCTCACATGTTCAATCCATGGTATCCTCAGTATTCTTCTGTTGCTTCCAGTCTCTTCTTCATCTTTGAGGATATTGTCCAGCATTCACTGCCATGAATCCGGTATTGCTGACAATATTAACCTGGCCGTTGGTCTCGAAAAAGACCTCCAATCTGTGGTTGACTGGGGCAAGAAATGACTTGTAAATGTTAATGCCTCCAAAAAGAAACTGCCCTCATTTACCCACCATAGAGAAACCTCCCTGCCTCTTGTCAGCATGGCTGGTGCTCAACTTCTCGAGAGCGTCTCACTGCACCTTCTTGGTCTCAAGTTTTCCACTGATCTAAAGTGGAACAACTACATTGAATCAATCGCTTCATCTACCGCAAGGAAAGTTGGTTCTCTCTGTTGCGCCAGACGGTTTTTCTCGCTTGAGTCCATCCTTCAAATCTCCCATTCGTCCTTGCATTGAATATTGCTGCCATATATGGTTTGGTGACCCCGCTGTTCATCTCGAGGTTCTCGACAAAATCTAAAGACGAATATGCAATGTGATAGGTCCTGATCTGGCATCTCGACTTCAGTCACTTTCTCATGATGTGACTTCCCACTGTCTTTTCTACAAATATTTTCATGACAATTGCTCTGACGATATATTGTTCACTGGTAACCCAACTGCATGAATTTAAGCGTGCTACTAGGTTGGCATTTCGGTCCCACCATTTTACTGTCGAAATAGTTAAATGCAACAGACTCTTCTACTCCGACAGCTTCTTCTCTCGCGTTTCCCGACATTGGTACGCCCTTCCTCTTATTTGCTTCCCTGATAACTATATTCAAAAATTTAAATGTAATGTCAATCGACATCTTCCAATGCCTTGATTTTGATCCTCGTCCTTCCCTTTATCCTTTCCTCAAACACCTCCTTTACTCTTAATTTCACTCTCTGTAAGCCCTTCCATGTTAGGGGCACTCCCACCTTTTTTAGGGTGAAAACCTTAATATATATATATATATATATATCGAAGGACAGATATCGCATAACTGTTCAGTACTCTTTTCTTTATTTCTAACGAATTTTTTCTCTTTCTTAATACTCTGCTTAGCTTTTGAAATGCATCTTTGTCAATCCCTATACGCCTTCGAATTTCAGTAACCCACTTCTCGTCCTATGTAAAAACACTTCCCAGATATCTAAATTTTTGAACTTGTTTGATTTTGGTATCTCCAATGTCTAATTTACATGTTGGTTTGGTTTGGTTTGGTTTGTTTTACGGCATATCAACCTCAATGAGTTATTTAATGACGACAATTTTTTCCTGGTAATATTTTTTGTCAAAAATCTGTTTCTGGTAATATTTTTTCCTCAAAAATGTATAGCTGGTAATATAATTTTCAAAAACGTATTGCTGGTAATATTTTTTTCAAAAATATATTGCTGGTAATGTTTTTTTTTACTTCAAAAATTTATTTCTGGTAATAATTTGTTACAAAGTATTTCTAGTATTAAAACCTATTTTTTATATTTATAATGCTTTTTACCTCAGTTTCGGGGTTAACTATTTGCCAATAGCTGGAACCCTAACAAGTGCTACCACCCAGGGTCAGGGTGGACCTCGGAACATCAACAATTAAGAGGTGGTTCCACGCTCCTCAAAGCCTCCTGATCAGAGGCCTTGCTGTTGGACGTAGTTTATCATCATACCCAGGACGCGGATGTAGTTTTATCGTCATAACCAGGATGCAATTTACATGTCGGGTTCATCCCTTTGCTAACAACCATGCATTCTGTTTTCTTGCAATTGATGTCTAATCCTTTCTTCTCGCTTTCAGTCATTACCTTCTGTAAGTGTTCTTATAGTGTCCTTTCCGTGTCTGCTATCAACACAATGTCATCTGCATATCTTAAGATTGTAGCCGCCGCTAATAAATCCTGGTTGGACTCCTAGTTCTCTCGGAGACATGTGTAAGGAATTGAGAGCGATATTATCCACATTGATTTAAACCCATTTATTAAACATGATGGAGGCAGTGAGATTGCTTCTCTACCGACGAGCACTGGACTGTCACCTCCTATGGTGAATGGCTGTTCTCTCAAAGAGGTTCATTTTCGTGAATGCCTGGTGGGATTCAAGATTACCCCAGACCTCAAGTGGAACTCATATATACGACCCCTCAATAAAGATGCTAGAAAAATGGTCGGTTCCTTGTACCGTTCTAATAATTATCTGACTCCACCTGCCATGCTCTAGTGGATGTTGAGGAGATTGTCCAGCATCTACTGCCATTGAGGAGGACAGATATCATGTAACAGTTGAGTATTTTCTTTGTTTCTAACAAAGTCTTTCTTTATGTTTCTTAATACTCTGCTTAGCTTTTGGAAGGCATCTTTGGCTATCCCAATGCG
Organism: Acanthosepion esculentum; assembly: GCA_964036315.1. Lineage (NCBI taxonomy): Eukaryota > Metazoa > Mollusca > Cephalopoda > Sepiida > Sepiidae > Acanthosepion > Acanthosepion esculentum. The sequence continues at coordinate 17,681,117 of OZ038491.1, forward strand.
TCTTCGGATTTCAATGTCGCACTTTCTTCTTTTTATGTGCCGTGTCCCTTCAGGACGTAGGCGATCGTGGCTCTCCACTTCTCCCTATCCATTCTAGCTCTCAATATGTTTTGTCCTTTTGCTGCTTCTCCCAAACCCTGTTCCGTCATCCAGTTGCCTAAGCCCGCGTTGCTTTCTCTTGTTCCCTCTATCCGCCCTGTGAGTATCAGATTCTCCAAGCCCTCTTTCCTTTCTCATTAAAATCGTTTGCCTCATATTTTTCGAGGTCTGTTTACCAAATTAAATATTTACCAGTTCTATCACTAAGTAAATTGTTTATGATTTAATATTTATGCATGTTTTTAATTTAGAGTCCCTTTATAACATGCCACACCTCCCCTCACTAGATTAATCTGGCCCCGAAAGATCTGTTTCTATATAGATATATTTATCAAGCTGTAAAATCATATAAGTAACGTATTTATTATTAATGTTCTATTTTACCTCTTGTTTACGTACTTTGCCGAAAGACTCGGCATTCTGTTATTTTACATTTCTAAATAAAACATCGCAATTTCTAAATTTATACAGTCACTCTTTCTTTCCTTCAGTCTCTCGAGATTTATTAATGGCTGTTATTTACAGGGACGAACTAAAAATAAGAAGAATGAGAAACTTGTCAGAAAATAAATAAAATCTTTGTTGCGATCATCCACAAGAAAAGGGAAAAATAATATGTTTTTTACAAGATGCATATTCATTCCACCAATGTAAGTCTAGTGCACCTTACCACAGATCAATGGTTGACAACAGCTTGCCTGGAAGTGCATTACGAGGGAGTGTTGATGAGTTTCTCTTTTTAGGAGTGAACAACCCTTTGTGGACTTTTTAAAGCCGAAACATATTTCAGACTGCAAGTGAATATTGCGTTAACAATTTTCTTTTGACAATAACAATGATTTTTCCAGATACACGTTCTACTATTTAAACCATAACAGGGGAGGGGGTCGATTCATAACGTTCCCGAGGTTATTCGCGCGTAGGTGAATGTAACGAACCCAACTGGAATTCGAACTTGACTTTCTAACTTCTCATTCGGAACTGCTATCCATTACACCGCCCGCACATTCGCAGGTTTTAGGAAAGTGGGCTGGATCAAGAACCTTTCACTACCTCTCGTTCTACAATACTATAGCTTACTGAAGTTAGTGATTTCAAATTCCATTGGGCTCTCCTTACTTTTGCATTCTATAAAATTTCCCTTTTATGTTCATATCATCTTTTATTTAAATTTCCCGATGTTTCACGTATGTATAACTTACGACATTTTGTTTTTTCTTTGTATTTTTATAAATTGTTGCTTCCGGTTCTCTGATTTTATTTTGATTTGAGCGAAATCTTTTTTGTTTTGTTTTTTTAAGTAGTCGTAAAAAACATGTTTAGATAAATTCTTTTTCAAATGCAAACGTTATTAAATTGGTTGGTAGTATTATACGTCAAGATTTATCAACATTATTATAGTCTTCCTTGTTTTAATGGATTTTGTAAGCTTTCCTACTCGCGTTATATATGAAAAAATATACATGTGATGTATAGTGGACTGTGGGGTGAAGATATAAAGAGATATCAGAAGGTTAAAATTTCCTGCTAGCCGGTCCAGCTACATGAGAATGTTGGACTTTAATTAAGTCCAAAGAAGACAAAGAAAACAAACAAGACCGATATACATGTATAAACAAATATATATATTAATAACAAGTTAAACAAAGATATGGACAGTTACATAGTGTATGTATGGAGAAACTATGTGTGTGTTGTGAGTGTTCGTACGTACATGTATTGTTCTTAGCATGTTCTCAGTATTTGGGAAACGCTGTATCTGTGAGAGGTCATATATTGGCCTAAGTGGAAAAAGAGAGATTTTACCTCACCTCCACGCGAGGTGGCGGCCCAAGGCCTAAGTGGAAAAGAGAGATCGAGGCGAAGGGTCAGCCAGTATTTATAGCCAGGGGAGAGAGACCCCTGTTGAAGGAACTGAGGAGGAGCTAACTCCGACAGGTGTATAATATATGCGAGGGATTTCTCAAAAGTTTTCGACCAGACAACAAAAATGAACAATGGAAACTTGACAAAGGAAATGCCTCTAAAAATCCTCTTAATCTTGTACATTTACAGTAAACGCCCAACTCTTGTTCTCAAAAACCCAAAAGTGTGGATTTAAATAAAAAAGGAAATCACTAATATAAAGCAAATTGTAAATAAAGCCATTGTATATCAAGATTTTACTAAAAAGACGACTGCCGTTGTGGATATCATCCTTACTAACTAGCTTGGTCAGGCCCAATGCTATAAGTGTCAGATAATGATTGAAAATCTAAAATTAACATATATCCTTATAATATCAGTTATTAAACTTAAGCATTTTTTTCTTCCAGATATCTAAACTTTATTCATAAACCCTAATTACAGAAAATGAAAATTTCACTGATATATGTTGGAAACTTTCTACGTTTTCATCGGAAATCAAGAAAATATGAACGTTAATCAAAATAGTCATAATATATGGAAAACAAGATTGCGTCGGTACGATACGGATATATGTAGCTCTAAACCTGTGTATTATTAGATGTCTCTCAGTGAATGTCTTGATTTCCAATGAAAACTTGGAAATTTTCCGTTATATTTTCCGTTAGACTAATGCCTGTCAGATTCTTCTTCTTTTATGTGCCGTGTCCCTTCAGGGCGTAGGGGATCATGGCTCTCCACTTCCCCCTATCCCTTGTAGTTCTCAATATGTTTTGTCCTTTTGCTACTTCTCCTAAACTCTGTTCTCTCATCCACTTGCTTAACCCCGCTAGGTATGTCATGCGTTGCTTTCCCTTGTCTCTCTTTCCCTCTAACCGCCCTGTGAGTATCAGATTCTCCAAGCCCTCCTTTCTCATGACGTGTTCCAGAAATTTCAGCTTCCGCTTCCTGATGTTAAGTATAAGCTTTCTCCATATTTGCATCCTCTCACATGTTCGTTCCATGGTATCCTTAGCATCCTTCTGTAGAACCATACCTCTGTTGCCTTGAGTCTCTTCTCCATCTTTGAGAAGACCGTCCAACATTCGCTGCCGTAAAAGAGGACAGATATCACGTAGCAGCTCAGTACTCTTTTCTTTGTTACCAACGCAATCCTCCTGTCTCGTAATACTCTGCCTAGCTTTTGGAATGCGTCTTTGGCCATCCCAATACGTCTTCGGATCTCAGCGTCGCACTTACCGTCCTCTGTCAGAACACTTCCCAGAATACTGAATAAAAGTCCATACAATATCTTGTCCAGACACTCAAATCTCTTTATACCGTTGCTGATGTTAATATATTTCGGCTGATGCATTCTTCGGCTCTCTTCAGATATATTATCCGTGAGAACAAAGAAAACCTATTTCCCTACAACTAGTCCCTCCCCGCAAAAAAAAAATAGTGACATATCCACCGGAGTCGCCTTTTTTTTATAATGTCCCAGATGATTCTCGATTACAATGGGGAGTGGGGATAAGTTCCTACAGCAACAACTTTACTAAGTAAAGCAAAAAAAAAAAAAAAGAAAAGAAAAAGAAAGCACAATGAAGGTTATACTAGCACGATTCGTGCACCTGGGAGACAGGACAACATATATTCTGCCTCCTTTAACTTTCCCACTTCCCAACAATACTCATCGTCAATTACCTGTACCTTATTCGAGAAGGAGTAGAGTGTACTTTTCTCCTTCTACAGATGGTCCGTCATACCTGACTTACGTCTGATGCAAGGCTAAAATAATGATCTACTTGTGAGACTTACTATACTAGCAAATTAGTCCGCGAAACAAACTTTCTAGCAAATATTGCGACATAGTAACACATCCACCGCCTCATCATATGGATGGGGTCTGTCTGGAAAGTATCCAGCTATTTCAAAAACTTTGCTCATTCTTCACGTACTTTTGACTACAATAAATGGATATATATTTTGGTCAACGGCGTAGCCAAGTCCAGCAGTACATACGCTAATTTTATATCTCGTGTATGATGCGACCCTCTTAAAAATAGCTTCAAAATTAGGTCTTCAAAAGTCGCATGATACGTGACTATATATGGTACTAGATTCCTACGGTTTCTTACTTTTCCAAAAGTTAAAATCGCTTTTGAGAGAAAGATTTTAAATCGTGGACGAAATTAAGGAGAACGTAAGGATATCACTGATGACGATCCTGAAAGAGAACTTTGCAGAATATTTTAAAAAGTGAATAGGACGCTGATATCCTTTCGTGGGGCCCCAATAGAAGTACTTTCAAGACGACTAAGGCGCGATTGCCTTAAGCAGGCTATTTTCGAATTTCGTAGAAATAAATTGACAGCCGAATTCTCCAGTATATGAATAAAGATTTGTTTTTAGAAACTCTCGATATTCAATCTGTATGTTGTGCCCTGAAAGTCAGGTAGAAAGAGATTGTCAATAGTCAAAAATTAAGGCAAGACACTGGTCTTGTAATCAGAGTTATCCTTCTCCCAGACCAGTAACCCAACAATGGCTGACGGAAGAAGAGATGGGTGCAAACCTTTCCCAAAGGTATGTGTGGACGTGACCTATGTATATGGGAACTGAAAGCCGAATTTCCCAGTAATTAAACTTGGAACGTCGATCTTTTTCGATAGATATGTAGGGAGAGAGAAACATAGATAGATAGATAGATAGATAGATAGATAGATATGAAGAGAGAGATATTAAGATAGATATGAAGAGAGAGATATTACGATAGATAGAAAGATATGAAGAGAGAAATATTAAGATAGATATGAAGAGAGAAATATTAAGATAGATATGAAGAGAGAAATATTAAGATAGATAGATATGTAGAGACAGATGAACAGAGATAGATAGATAGATAGATAGATAGATAGATAGATAGATAGATAGATAGATAGATAGATAGATAAAACAGTTTTAAAAAAGGAACAGTTTAAAAAAAGGAACAGTTTAAAAAAATAGAAACGTGACCGTTGCAAATTCCTCACAAGTACCACTGATCGGTGCTTTGCAACAATCAGGATTTTGAATGTTGTCATTCCAGGAAAGTCCTCACCACTTGAAAAATTGACAGGACATAATCTCCCGAAAAAACTATTTATCACTGTTTAGCTTTGTATTCAACTCAATACCAAACTCGTCTTAGTAAATAAACTAGGTCAGTTCGTCATGAAGTAATATTTAACAAGTTCCAACATTCCTAGTATATAGAGTTTAACCCTCGCTGAATACTTTTAACCTCTCTTGCCCTGTCGCCTCAACTATGTACTCAGCTAAACATATGCAGATATTTTCAGACTATGATATTTTGTGTACTGATAAGGAGAATGATAACAATGTTCAAAAACGAACAGGTGATAATATATTAAATTTGGAATATAAATAATCAATAAAATTTCAGATAAGCCAAACGAAACCATCTTTTGGAAGAGGAAACCTTTCTTAATATTAGAAATTATACAGTAATTGCTCTGCAGTTTGGGCGGGTAATAATGGCCGTCTACGCCTTTTTTTCCCGAGCAGAGCGGTCTTGCCAGGGCGCCGAGCCAAAACCTATTACAGGCGCCTGCTCATTCCACAGAATCATCCTGAGATTTATACTGCAACTATACTCAGCAGGCGTTAAGTTTTTTATTTTTATTTTTTTAATCATTTCACCCCAAGCAAGAGAATAATGTCACTGGGAAGCAAGGGGTTTACTGAGAGAGTAAGAGAATGAGAAGACGGCAAATATGGATATTCATGCTCGCAAAAAATAAGGAGTATCAAAAGGACGGTTTTTCCCTTGACACCGCTATTATTTTAACTACCTTCACTCCTCGGCAACGTTTATTGTTTTAAAAAACAATGATTAGAATTTGAATAAAACCTAAACATACGTTGAAAGTAAATTTATATATTTATTTTGTTCTTGTGAATTGACAACAAAAATAATAAACACTATTTATTTATTAGATTGTTTATTGGAAGGGTTGGCAAAACATTGGCTAATTGCCAATTGATTCAAACTTTATAAAATGGTAAAAGGATTTCCTTATAATTGGTTCACATATTTTAATAATTTAGTAAATGTTTATAAATTTATCATTAAAAAATTGTGTGGCGATTGTCGTTGCATTAAAGTTTTTGAAGATCGTAGGCGTCAGGGAAGCAATAGATCGTGAAGGACGTTCCACAGGTGAGAAGTGCGAGAAAAGAAACTGGTAGGATAGAAGAGACGGTTGCATCTGTCTAGTTTAGCAGTAAAACGTTGAGCCCTAATTGCCAATCGAGTAGCACGCTTAAATTCAAGCAGTTGGGGCACTAAGGAAAAAAGCTCATCAGAAAAGTTGCCATGAAAATATTTGTAGAAAAAACAAAGGGAAGCTACGTCACGTCGGTGGGAAAATGACTGAAGTCGAGATGCCAGGTCAGGATCGATTACATTGCAGATCCTTCTTTGGATTTTGGCAAGAACCTATAGCAGTAGTATTCAAGGCATGAATGAATGGTAGATTTATAAATATACAAGGTGGATTCTGGCGAGAAAAAAAACTTTCTGGCACGATACAGTGAACCAACGAGCAGTCAACATAGCAATTGATTCAATATTCAATATAGTCGCTCCCTTTCATCTCAGTGGAAAATGTGAGCCTAAGAAGGCACAAAGTTTTGCTCTCCTGGAGTTATCCCATAATTTGTCATTTTGATCAATTGTTTGAAGAAAACAATAGTTTGAAGAAAACAATTATTTGAACAAAACAAGCACGTTTAAACCCTCGGCCACGATGACGTGTGCCTTCACCCGAGCACAACTATCGGCGGCTTCCCAGCAGTCCTGTCTACCCAAATTTAATCACAAGGCTTGGGTCAACCTGTGGTAGTAATATTCTAAACATTTAAAATAACTTTCGCGTAAACATTTCAGGGGCATATCCGAAAATCACACAAAAATAGAATTACACACACACAAACGACAGGTGCCCTATTAGCGGAGTCTAGAAAATACCAATTGCATCCTCGACAAAAAATAGTTCCGTCTCCACAAAAGAGACAACCTATCAAGTAAATGATTACAGACTGATAGATAGATAGATAGATAGATAGATAGATAGATAGATAGATAGATAGATAGATATTTATGAACGATCCAAGTAAATGCTTTTTAAACTCAAATATCAAGGAAACATGGCACAGTGGATAAAAGCGTTGTTTGAATCCAGTGTCTTGACCCAAAGAGTTGTGAGTTCAATACCTGGATACGGTAGTGGTCAACAAAAACTTAAGAGTTGAGTTTAAAGAAGATAACTGAGACATCAAGAAGAGGCATGGCACCTCGAACTAGAACAATCTACTCCGGTGGACGAAATAAAGGTTTCAGTTTGAAATTCTAATCACCTGAAGAAGGCCGGAACGTATAACGGCTGAAACGTCGTGAATATAGTAACGAATATGCCAACAATATAAACAGATGATTTCGACTTTAAATGACCCAGCAATGGTTATTATGTCATAAAATCCATAAAAAGAAACGCCAACCCCAAAATACAATCTAAAATAAAATTAGAAATTTACGGATATAATAGAAAACATATCATAGGGTATAAAGATAGACTTTTCACAATTGCTGTTGATTAAAGTAAATTTAAAGTAAACCCCTTCGACTTTACCTTCCCTGAAAACATATAGATATGAAAGTTTGCAACATTTAAAACATTTAAAATCTATTAACTTTCTTCATATCAAACACAAGACCATTTCTACAAACATTTCAAATAAGATTCGTTTTTTACTATGAAAAAATAAACCCATAAAAATAAAATAAACTTACACACGCTTTAAAAAGCTTTCTGGTCGTAAATAAATGAAAAAATATACTGCTTAATAAATAAACAGAACGTCTACTCAAATATGGATATCCACTAAAATTGACATTTAAAGTAGATATTTCCAAAGATTCACAAGTAAATGAACATACATGATGAAAATAAATGCTTTATCGTCAAAATCTTTGTTATTAATAAGAGGAAAGACCAAAGAATTTTTTATAGTATATTTCTTAAACTTTTTAGAACGTTCAAAATTTTGGTTAAAAATTTTGTTTTTCTTGAGTCCGGGGTCAGCGTAGGGGAGCGGGTGACAAAGATTAGTACAGGAAATTTTGGCCTCTTTTTTGCGGTAAGAAAAACAACAAATTGATTTGGAAATTCTTGCAAAAATCAAATAATTGTCGGATTTTAATGAAACTTTCAGAATTTATTCACAAATGAATGAAATTATTTTAAATTTATCTTTTTTAGAAAATTTTAGTAAAAACATCTTTTAACCAGTCCACTTATTTAATTTTATGAAATTTCGAGAAATTAATTTTTGTATTACTTAAATGTTTATATTTGTTACACATAGAATTCCTTGGAGAATTTAAAATAAGGTCATAAAAAATGTTGTAAAAATAAATAAACTTGTTCGGTACCTGAGGGCAAAATTTTCAAATTTCTAATATTATAGATTGTTTGTTTAAATTAAAATACTACCCCGGATTCGTCTGGGGTAGTTTCAAAACCTCCCCCAGGCAGTACCCCTTCTGGAGGGAGGGGGCTGGGGTCATTATCCGGCGCATGAGACGTCTCCTAAAGGGGAACTGCCGAGGGAGCCTGAGCAATTTTTCCATGATATTGCGGTGAAACCCTCTTTAAACCATAACCCTGTGTCACATTCGACAGAGACGTGGGTGTGCTGAAAATTTAGAATCCTACATTTATTAAGAAATATATTCTCTTTAAATCCAGAAAGTGTAAAAAAAACATTAAAGGGCATCACATTTCAGCTTGTGCCCTTTTCCTGTTATCCAGGTGTTGTTGCCATGCAAAAAAGGAAGCAGATGTCCATTTCAATTTCAATCAAATTGTCTATGGATATTTTACTTGTATTTTTGGTTGAATAAAGCCTTAACTAAAAGAGATTCCTTATTTTTCACTTCATATTGTTTTTACTTATCACCTAACCGCTACAAATTAATTCAGAATTTTAAAATATTTAAAACTTTATAAATAATTTAATTTTTTAAAAATGAAAACAATTCTTGTAAAAATTCATTATTCATCGAAATTGTTTTTATTTAGACAATATTGTCCATAGTGTGTATATCTTATTCATAAAAGAAATTAAAAACTTTTCTATTTATTTTAAATAATGTCTTTGTTTTAACTTTTATTCCATTTTTTTTTATTTTACGATTCAGAGATTTTCTGAAACTGGGCATTCCTGATTAAAAAAAAAATGAGGATTTGAATTCTCCAAGGACTTGTGTTTATAACTAATATAAACTAATGTATATATTAATTAAGCACAACAATAATGATTTTCTGGAAATTTCATAAAATTAAATAAGTGTAACTGAGGTGTAAAAAATATTTTTACCATTATGTTCTAAAAAATAATCATTTCTTAAATAATTTCATTCATTCGTAAATAAGTTCTGAAAGTTTCATTGTAATTTGAATTATCTGATTTTTTCAAGAATTTCCAGTTCAATGTGTTTTTCACTACAAAAAAATATCCTATACCTACACTAATTTACGGTCACCCGTTGACGCAAGAAAAACCATTTCAATCAAAATGGTGAACATTCTAAAAACAATTTATTAAAAAATTTAATTTAATAGTAAAAAAATCATTTGGTCTTTCCTCTTAATAACAACAAAGATGTTAACAATAAAACTTTGTTTTTTTTAAGTTTGGGGCATTTTTTTTATTGTGTATGCACATTTTTTAGCGAATCTTTGAAGGTAATTTTTAAATTATTTGATTTTTTAGGACTTAATTTTGTTCTCCAGATTTCTGATTTTTTTGCTCAGCCCCGGAGTAGGGGCTGTCCAAATTGAGTGCAATGATAATGTATTATTTCAATACCTTTTTTTACGGTGAGTTTCAACCAGTACAGGGTCCGAGAACCACTCGAGGTAGAGGCTTACAGTGTAACAGGCACAGTTTATGCGGATATGTGGGAAAGATAATGGTTAACCCTAGTCTTGAACAGGTTAAGAATATTGTAGTGATCGGGAAAACATTGCCTTTGGAGTCGGTTGCACGGAGTAGTGATTCGCGGGAAGAAGCTGCTCGTGTGTAACTTACTGCTCACCATTGGAATACGAAGGGAATGACTGTACTTTCCTTACAATGGTCGTGGCATGGCGGGTCCTAGCCGTGAAGGTTAGAACTGTTGAAATTAAGGAACATAGTTCATCTGAACGCTTTCCCTGGAAATAGCAATAGAGCAGTGAGAGTCTTGCGATGTTACGCCTGTGTGAAAGTGGTTGTAGGGTGGACTGGAAAATAATTTGTCACTCACAAGGACACGGAGATGTTTTGAGACTCTATCGAGGATAAAGTGAGGGCTGGACAGCTCCTGCCCATATGGCAGCAGTCCTTATTTCAAACTCAATCATATATATATATATATATATATAGTTGGTTTGTTGTGTTATACGGCATATCAATCTCGATGGATTAATTAATGCCAACAACTTTTTTTATCAAAAATCTATTTCTGGTGATATTTTTTCCTCAAAAATGTATAGCTGGTAATATTATTTTAAAACATGTATTGCTGGTAATTTTTTTTTTTCAAAAATATATTGCTGGTAATAGTTTTTTTTCTTCGAAAATTTATTTCTGGTAATAATTTTTTACAAAGTATTTCTGGTATTAAAACCTATTTTTACACTTTTATAATGTTTTTTTACCTCAGTTTCGGGATTAACTATTTGCCCATAGCTAGGACCCTAACAGGTGCTACCACTCCGGGTCAGGGTGGACCTGGGAACACCAGCAATTAAGAGGTGGTTCCACGCTCCTCAAAACCTCCTGATCAGAGGCCTTGCTGCTTGACGTAGTTTATCCTCTTACCCAGGACGCGGATGTAGTTTATCGTCATACCCAAGACGGTAAATGACCCAAGCACATGTAAGTATCTCACGCACAGTACAGACACACTCAGATTGTATGACGGACAGAAAATCAATTCTTTCATAATATAGATTACAGCTTAAAAGTTTACTATAATTTTATTTAACATTTATATGTTACTTGTGACATTGACTAATTAATTATTACTTGTAGCCCAGCTGACTTACCGTCAGTCACATTCAGTTTGAATTGTTTTTCTTGCAGTTTCTCTTGGTGGTGACGGTGAAGAAAAAAGCCCCACCCTTACCGATGGAACCCCCCATCTCAACCACCGTCATTTCCTGTTGCTGCTATCTTTAATAATCATAATGTTTTTGCTTAGAAACGCCGCCACCGTTACGACGTGGCTCAAGCTCGTAAGGGTGAAGTACGGTCTTGTTTCAGTAAGCAACTAAAAAACAACGAGTTTTACTGTCCCACACTACACACTCTCAGGGGCAAAGAAAGTCCTTTTTTTCCTTACCATGTCTAATATTGCGAAAATATCGTTGAAAACTTTCGACAACGACTTAGGACAGGAAAATAAATTTTTAAAAAAAGATACTGATAGGAAATATGCAACTAACTGAGCCACGTCTTTATGATTTACAATTAGTTTGGAACGTTATATTGAAAGTTTTTAAAGTAGTTATATTTTAGGTGGGTGACTATCTTACCATTAACTATACTGAAGGCAAGCAGAGCTTTTTTCTTTTTGATTTTTTTAATGTAAATTTCACGTCGTTAGCTTAGTTTTTTTTTTGTTTTTTTTTTTTGGCGCAAGGTGAGGCGAGCAGTGAAAATCGAACTACTCAGTTATGCGTGTTTTTTTATTAATTACCAGACTCGTCTCATTAACCGTTACCCGGAAACCCAACCAAGTCTGCCTCAATTTTGATTCTAAGTTAAGCCGCGATAAAAACTCTTTTTACTACAACTATAAAATTTGTGCATCTTGGGATCTTGGGGAGAAATAAATTAATTAAAATTTAAAACGATCCCAACGAACTTTGCAGAGGGATTGGGAAAGTTGAAAAAAAAAAACTCCGAAAAGAATCAAACAAAATGAAAGCAATTCGGACAAGTACTCAGGAAACGTGTTGTCACTTGATCTCCAATGTAAGCTACAAGTTATGACATGTTTAAATACGCAAGGACAAAAAAATGGGGAAAAAAACTGATGTTACTACGAAAATTGTCCGGTTTTTAAAAAGTAAAAGTACATGTCTGAGCAGAGTTAATATTGTTAATTAAACTTTTTACTGCCTAATACCCTCTCTCAAACAAGAAGAAGCCAAATAAAAAAGAGATACAGATCATAGATTTACGACAGTGCTGTATATCTACGACTAGTCAATTTTGCAAAGACCGCGAACTGAACGCCTTGTGTTGTTAAAGTTACGATTCATAGTCGGTCGAACTCCTCCTCTCTCTATCGCTTTAGGCTCTTTCTTTCTTTTCTTTCTATCTATCTTTTTACCTCCCACTAAGTGTCTCTTTTTCTCTATTTGTGTGCGTGTGTGTCGTTTTTACATCCAGTGCCTTTTTCTTTTTAATAAAAAGATATTTCTATTCCTTCTAGACGACCCACCCAATTAATACTTCCTTTTTTTAACTTTTCTCCACGGATACCGTTCAGCTATGAACTTGTTTTTCTTTCTTTAGTATTTAAGTCTTTAATAACTTTTTTTTTATTTTCTCCTTTCTTCCGACCTCTGTATACCTATAAGCACAAACTACGTACACTTGATAGTGACCCACGCAGTGTTTTTATTTGTTTTGTTTTTTTCCCCCATCTTCCTATGTCTCTCCCCCATCTAGTCGGGCCTTCCCTCAACAAGTTCCCGTGTCGTGTATAGAAGAGGAGGACCTGTCATGACGTCATACACTCTGAAGTGAAAACACTGGTCTTTACTTTACTCCATGTATTCACTCTGTGACTGGAATATAACATTTTAATAAGGTAAGTTTTTTAGGGTTTTTTTTTTTTCTTGAGTTTTTAACTTCAGTAATTGTCAACGATTGCGACTAAGAAAGGGATCCATATTTGCTACTTGTTGCTTCTTTGTGATCAAATTCTGAACTTTAAAAAAGTGTTTAGTTTATTATTTTTTTTCTATAGTTAGCTTTTTTCCGCGTGCGCCCGAAGTTTTGTTAGTGGAAGAAAATAACATATTTTCCGTTTTGCAACTATGAATTATTTTTAGAATACTTTTTATTACTTTCTGTTAAAGACAGAAAAAGGTGGTGGTAGTTTTGATTTATTTACACTTCCTTTAAACCGTTCGACTGACAAGCAAAAAAAAAAAAAAAAAAATGCCTAGGTTTTGCAAACTTTGCTTTTGTTTTCATTTTTTATGTACGTACAGCTTTTTTTTTAAAACTGTTTTTTCTTCTTAAGTCAACAAACTCTAATTAAAGTCAGTGTTGTTTTTACCCTTTACGCAATATACATCTTTTAAATTTATTTTAAGACTACAACATTTGAAATCTAGATTTTCCATCTGGGCCCAAACACCACTCTTTCACCGACGTAAAATACGCAACTAACTGAGCCACGTCCTTTTCATTTATGATTAATACACTTTCAGTCTCAGCTAATTTTTTGTTTTTCACTACTACTTGTTAACTTCCCAAAGCTTTAAAAACTTTAAGTAATATAAAACAACCAAAGAAATGATTATCGGTTTTTTGACGGACGGCAGATGATCTCTTCCCCCCCCCACTTATATTGGGGGGGGCAGGGGTCTTGTTTTCCTTCGTTGTGTTGTGACCATTGTCTTCTTGCTCTTAAAGGATTCTCGATGTTACTGTTAAAAACCCTGTTGTGTTCTGACAGGCTGACAAGTTTGTTTTGCTTTTTAAATAAAGTGAGAATAACGAAAGAAAATAAAATAGAACATTGTTAGTCAAATTATCGTCATTATATTGGGAACGAAATTACTACATTTGGTGTTGCAATTGAATTTATTAATTATCGATTATTACAAGCGGCGCGTGGCAAAATAAAATTGGGGGAGGGACTCAAAAATTTGATTCCTGATTCTGTATTTTTTTTTGTCTGTTCCTCTGAACAAAAGTTTGCTTTTTTTTCTTTTAGAACTATTTTCCTACTAAACATTTATTTTGATTTTAAATACCCCACCCCCGTTCGTTTGTACTTATTTTAGAGAATGAGACCCCATTATGGCATTAAGAGTAAGACGTAAAGAAGCTAGTTTCGAAAAAAAAAGAAAAAAGTTGGGTAGATGTCTGATCGACTCTGAAAATTAAAAAGACAATGAAAAGAAGTCAACTTACTTAACAGTTAACTCAATAGAAATGTCATTTTGAATCCCTGAAGGTAAATTTAGTAGTTTTAGTTTTATTTATTACTTAGTTTCAGCAGAAAGGGTTGTGGATGTCTTTTTTTTTTTTATTTACTTAATTTGAGTCACAATTACGTAAGTATTTAATTTTCTGACAAACTGTCATTCGACAGTTAAATAAACCCAAAGGTTTTTTTGTTTTAAATATGGAGTTTTAGGCCTAGACACTGCAACCAGATAATCTTCTTTTTCAAATTTTTTTTTTCATGTGACTAGTCACTAAAGTAAACACACCAAAAATCACTATGAATAGGAGGGGTCCAGTTTTTTGCTAAAGTCATTGAATGTAAATTGTAAACTGATCTCTCTACGAAAGCCAAAACAAAGTAGGTTACCACGTGATTTCTTAAAATGTAAAAAAAATTGAAATTCATAACCTGGAGTTATACAGTGTAACCCGGATATAAGAGATTTTCTCTGGTCCCAAATTAGAGCCTGTGTTAATGTATATATAAGAGAAACCCGGATATAAGAGACTTCTTCTCCGGTCCCGACAACTCTCTTATATCCGTGTTACTATATATATATATATGGCTTTGACTTTCATCTTACTATGGATTACACACCCCTTCCTGATTACGAATTACAATTTTTATTTTTTACTCATAGAAAAATCGCGTAGCTTTTTAGTTGACCTAGATTTGAATATTGACCACTGCCTCCAGAGGTGGCCACAAATTTCATATGAGTCATTGTCCCCACTCCCAATGGATGTCACGTTTTGGCAGTGACACATGCATGGGTTAGTAAATTTAAATCTCGCAAACCACTAAGAGTGCTCTACAGTTAAGCTTGTGCCAAACTAAAAAAAAAAAACAACAAAAAAACATGAACGCCTCGCCGTAAATTCAAGCTAAGTTAGTCTCGTTGATAAACAGGAGACAGGGGATAAACCTCTACTCCTGTTCAAAAGACCGGGGAGGAATGTGAACCGGACGATAGACAAACCTACAACTCCTATTGAGGAAAAATAAATGAATAAATAAATAGTAAATAAAATCTTAGTGTTTCGGCAGAGACGTTTTAGTTGAAATATACTTTAAGGAACCGGAAACCCAATCCTAAACAGGAAACCAAGGTTAAACCTCTACTCCTGTTGAAAACCTCGGGAAGGGGTGAGAACGCTTTGCACGCTCAATTATATATTGTGTTTTTTGTTTTGTTTTCACCATAATTTGTTTAATTACATTCAAATATAAAACAGTACTTAAATGTCGGAAATTGCTAGAACTCTTAGAAGTTTGTCTGCGCTTTCTTTTACTAACTATGAACTGTAAGAATATAATGTATGGTCGTTAGTAAGGATAATCAATGTGGGAACTACGAATTGAAAATGTAAATGACAAGTTAAGATAATCTAGATAGGGTCGTAAAAGACGACAACGAATGCGATACAAAGATCGGACGGCGTATCAATAAATAGGAAAAATTCGTTAGAAACGAATAGTGTTGAACTGCTATGTAATATCTATCTTCCAATATGGCAGTGATTGCTGCGTAATTTCTTCACAGATGAAGAGAAGACATTAGACAAGAAGAGAGATATGATTCGACAGAAGGATGTTGTGAATACCACGGACATGGCATGTGAACACTGAGGAAATATTAAAGGAAATGGGAATGAAAAGAACATTTGTACTTACAATCAGAAGGAGACCGTTTAAATTTCTGGATCGCATAAGAAAGAAAGGCTTGGAGAATTTAACACAGATTAATTGAAGGCAAGAGAAATTGAATAAAAATACATAACGAGTTCATGTAAATAGATGGCAGAGCAGGAACTGGGGGGGGGGACGTTGCTTACGTCTACAAAGGACAGGAGGCTGTGGAGAGTCCGGAACCTACCGAGGGTGCACAGCACATGAAAAAGACTTGTTAATATACAAAAAGGCGGTTTTTGACGATATTTTTTCAGAAACGCCTAAATCTTTAAAAACAAATGATGTAATGTTTACTTTACTTACTTGAATTAAGAAGTTCAAATTGTTACTGTTTTTTATTTGTTTGTTAGTTTTTCTTAAAGACAATCTAAATGTTCGTTCGTATGTTTTCTACTTTATTCAGTCTGTCATTTGAGAACTTTTGCCCATATCACCAAAACTAGAGTATTTCTGCTATATCTGGGCTGGAGCTGCAAAACCCTCAATTTCCAGTCTTGATAGCGTTCAAAATCTTTTATTCGTTATGTTCAGATGAGCGCTTCATACTTTAGTTCCACCAGTTCAGACCTTTACTGCCCACCGAGTCGAATTATCTTCATTTCTTCCGTGTTCCAAATCTAAGAACGTTTCACTCACCCCCCCTCCTCCAAGAATTGTTGCTTTGTGGAACCGACTGCCGCTTTGTTGCTTTCCTTGACACTGCGATATGGACTGCTTCGGGTCAAGGGTCAACGGTCATCTTTCTTCCCTATCCTTGTAATCTTCATTGCTTCCCACCCCCTCTTATTTATAGCCCACACTTCGTTTCGTATTACCATTTCGTCGGCAGTAACGCTTTGTCTTGACGAGTCTTGTATGCCGTAGAACCTAAAGGAAAACTGCTTCTTATATAGTCAGGTTTTCGCAAGATCTTACTTTCCCAAAATTTGATAAACTCAGGAGTGATGTCCAAAGTGAGACTTCCGTCTGGCAGAGTAAACTCCGTCCAAGTAGAGATACCATGATGCAAGGGATTACTGTGTGTAAAAGAAACGGAGAGAACTTAAAAAAACAAACAAACAAGATTCAAGGAGACGGAAGATGATGACTGACATTACATTCAGTTACTTCTGATTTTCGAAAATGGATCGTCCTCTGGCGTCTGCTTCTCACGACAACTGAGCTACGACTGCGCCACACTGCGTGCTACACACCCTCACTGAGTCAGGAGTGTAGTGGGAAAGAGCAAAAGAAACAAATTGCCAACTAAGAATTAGGAATAGGAATACTTTAACAATTTTGGGGTAACCAAACATCCCTGTGACTAACGCGGAGATAAAACTTTGAAGTTCGCAGTTGACAGGAAAGCAGGAAGAGGGTTCCACAAGCGACAAATGAGGAAGAAAAAACTATTAGCATAGAACTTATGGTTATAACTAGCAATTACAACCGAAAAATTATGACACCTAACCGCCAATCTAGTACGGCGTTTAAATTCCTGGAGTCTAAATACCAAAGAGGACCGTCCTGGGTATGACGATAAACTAAATCTAACAGCAAGCCTTCTGATCAGGAGGTTTTGAGGAGCGTGGAACCACCTCTTAATTTCTGGTGTTCCCAGGTCCATCCTGACCCGGGGTGGTAGCACCTGTTAGGTTAATCCCAGCTATGGGAAAATAGTTACCCCCCCAAACTGGGGTCAAAACACTATGAAAGTGTAAAAATAGGTTTTAATACCAGAAATACTTTATAAAAATATTATCAGCAATAAATTTTTGAAGAAAAATTATTACCATCAATACATTTTTGAAAAAAAATATTACTAGCAATAAAAATCTTGTTGGCATTAAATAACCCATTAAGGTTGATATGCCGCAAAAGAAAACAAAACAAACGAAAGTGTAAAAATAGGTTTTAATAGCACAAATACTTTGTAAAAATTATTACCGGCAATAAATTTTTGAAAAAAAAAATATTACAAGCAATAAAAATCTTGTTGGCATTACCCACTGAGGTTGATATGCCGTAAAAGAAAACAAAACCAAAATAAAATAAAAAAATCATTACATTTTTGAAATAAAATTTTACCAGCAATGAAATTTTGAAGAAAATAAATATTACCATCAATACATCTTTGGAAAAAAAAAAATTACCAGCAATAAAAATCTTGCCGGCATTAAATAACCCATTGAGGTGTTGACATGTCGTAAAACAAATCAAACCAAAGAGAAAATCTCATTCTTGCAATCTTTTCTTTCTCTTTAAGCGTTTTGCGTTTCTGCATAAATTTATGTGTTCTTTAAATAATGTAAACAATTTGATGGGGAGACGTAAATAATGCCAACTCTCATGGGTCACTAACAAAAGGGTATCTGGGCGCTTACCATGATATTATGATAAATAGGCGTACTGAGTTCGATCCTCACTAGATGCTCTCCTGTTGCGATCTTGAGTTTAGTTGACCATTACTACTGAATAGTGAGTTCGATCCTCACTGAATGCCCAATCCAAAACTTCGATATTCAATAAGGGTTGACATATAAAAAAAAATCAACCAACCTAATGTAGCCTTTTGTGCTAGAATAAGTTTTAAATCTTACAATCCAGAGTCCCGTGACCTATTTGAGTCGTTGGATCACCCACTGGTGGATGTATGTATAGGGGCAAGATAGTCTAACGGAACCAATTCCTCTTCAGGCTGAATTGAAAGATCCGGCAATCGATGCTGGTACCTCTCGCAGACAAAGCGAACGAGTTATCACTTTACCTATACTAAGTATTTTGAGTGATAAACAAAAGAGAAAGTGATGCTTGAGAATGAGAAATATGGATTTCTTTATAAATGTCGAAAAGAGATCCCGTAAGCACAAATGCAAGAAATAACTTTTTTATCGCTATTAACACCCCAAATCGCGAATATGAAAAAAAACAAAACAAATTTTATAAAAGTTAAGAGGAATCCAGTTTGTTATGCACATTTATTTAATCCCACCTACGGAAGCCAAAGCAAATATGGTGTATGCCGGTTCCGTGTAAACCTTACAGGGAATTCCGAACTGAACCCTTTATTTAACCTACAGATTCTAAAGGGTTCAGTTCAGAATCCCTTGTAGGTTACCTGGATCGATATGCACCTGATGAAGGCCGGGGGACACAACGGCCAAAATGTGATAACAACAACACAAATGAGGATAAAAGTCCGCGTGTAAATAATAAAAGTGACTTGTTTACGGTGGTTGCATAGTAAAAGAAAAGTATTTTAGCAGACGGAGAAATCGTTTGGGGTTTGTTTTGGGCGAAAGTTCAGATATTCGTGGAATGTGTTGACACGTGACATCTCTGACTAGAGACCTGACTGCAACTGTAAACAGGGCCTTCGTGTCCGACATTTTTTTTCCTTTTTACGCAGATGCAGCAGATGCGCACGCGCGTGCGTGTGTGTGGAGGGGGTAATAGATTTTTTTATCAATGTTCTGTCTTGTATTAAGGCACACATGATACAAGTGAAAGAGCTAAAAAGCCACTTGAGGTCAACACACAGCTCGACTGTAATCAGCGTAAACAAATTACGCGTGTTCGAGGCAAAGTAGATCAAATGAAAATATGGTCCACATATGAAACATCTTTCAATATCTATTCTAGTCCGACACTTCTGAATTGTTTTATGATAACATACATACCGTCAGGGTCGAGGCCAGGTTCTCGTGCCCCCGAATCTAAGATAACCCCCACTACATCGATTTTCATGATAGTATTCATATAAAATACAAATTTTATTTCAATCTAATTATGTACAATGGATCATATGCAATATAGGTGAACAATTCAACTAGAAAATTTGCAAATAAATACAATGTATCTAACTACAATTGAGAGACATGTCATAATACATCAAGAGCACCCTGACGTGGTGTAATGGTTAACAAGCTGGCCTCGCTCGGACAATTACGACTGGGTAGTGTGTTCGATCCTCACTGGATGCTCCAGGATTTTGGCCATGTGCCACATCTAAGCTGTGCTTAGAAAATCACTATGGGACACTTCGATGTAATGGTTAGCAAGCTCATCTCGTTAAGACAACTGCGACTGAGTAGTGAGTTCGATCCTCACTGGGTGACTTAGAAAATCACCATGTCAGAATAGATCTTTCCATCTTAAATAAATCAACAATATTTTGCGTTAGTTTTTAACATCAACGTGAGATTTCTTTTCTTGTTAAAAGGTTGAATAATTTAACACATTCAACATTACAAATTTTTAAAAAAATTAGTGAATTTTATTTTTCTTTAGTTGTTTTTCGAGACTCAGCATTAGGAAAACAAGTTCACAGATTTGAACAAAAAAAAACACTTGATCACAGCAAAATCAGCGAAAATTTTCCATCCCCTAATAGTTGTACTTAGTTTAATTTGTAACTTATATAAATGTAGGTAGAAAAAAAGTAAATTTCGATAAGATAGCGAGGGTCACAAAGCAGTGCACGGGGCCCTCGATCACGCTTGCTCTCCTCATGCTCATGGGTTTCGGGGATAGTACGTATCTTTGACTGCATTTTTAGACTAACATCACCGCATTTGTTTTAATTGTCAAATGATACATGGAATGTTACAAGAACTTTATCCGTGTTCTTTAACCTCAGATCAAAACATTTCCTTTTGAGCATTTATCACAAATTTCTCAATCTATATCACGAAAGGACTGATCTCTGTCCGTCATACATTGTCTGTGTATGACTTTGCTTGTGTATATGTAATGCTTGTGCTATTTAATGTGTACATACGCACCCCTATATATATATATATATATATATATATATATATATATATATAACAATGATATTGGAATAACACATTACCTTTCGGCTCAGTCAGGACAACCCCTAATCTGGGCAATATAATCATAAATTTGGGGATAAAGAAAAAAACTTGAATTATTTAAACCCTAAAAAATGGTAATTGTGAGATTCTGATTTTCGGAAATTATTTGGTAATATATAATATATATATATATATATATATATATATATATATATATCTTTTTTTAATTTATAGAAATATTTTTACGTTTATCCTTGAATTAAAATATGTATTCGGATAGGCAAATGTACCTACCTACCAAATTTGAATGAAATTACAATTGACATCTGTGTAACGAGAATTTCCATTTTTGTCTGGCTACAACCCCTGGCTAACAGGAAATGAGTGTAAGCCGGACTGTGTGACTCTTTGAAATCATTTTTCACTCCTTCTGTATTTTAACTGAATATATATTCAAATAATTCATCAGCAAATTCTGTCCGTCCGTCCGTGTGTGTGAAACCCCTTTTAATTGGGCCACACTTACTCTACATCGACATATCTTTTTGGAATCGGATGATCCCGAGATTGAAAGTCTGTCCTTCATCTGGTGCTTGAACACCCAGCATTGGGATTTGTATCGGGAATTTTAAAATAACGGAAAAAAATAGTGATTTTAAAAGTTTTTGATTTATATTGTGTTTAAAGTAACACAAATACTTTGAATTAAAACGTTTTGGAGTTAAATTTAGTTTAAAATATCTCCAAAACTTTGAATTGAGGAAATCTATTTTATTTCTTCAAAATGCCGAGGAATCGGAATTAAAGTGAGGTTTCGTGACGTGAGGTTTTGCAGTTCCGTAGAGTTTGTGATTTAAAGAATTCAATTTTCAGCCTGAATCGGACTTTTAGCCGGAATTGGATTTATAGCCCGAATCAGAGTTAAAGTGAGGTTTTGAATTTCCATGGAGTAAATTGAGGAATGCAAATTTATTTCTTCAAAATCATCATTCAGCCGTTTTGTCAGCTGAACCAGAGGTCCCTTTAGTTTTGGACCAGACACCTGATTAGCCCTCCGCAGGTTTCTAATAAATGTAGTATTAGAAATGGACGATTTAGATTTTAAATTTTATCATTTTATTGTCTGTGAAGTGACATGTGCTGAACTAGTGCAGAATAAAATAAGAACAAAAGTAATTTTTTTGGACACATCGTTTTCATATTTGAATATTTACTTGCCTATCCCTGGTATATAGTTATTAGTTATTACTTGGATATATTTTTGTAACGTCTGTGTTTTGAGGGCTAATTTCCCTTTGTCAACAAGCTCTGGATAACCGTATAAGAAAATAAGATAATATATAAGAAAAACTTATAAGTCAGCTCTTTGAAGTTATAAAAAAGTTGTTTCTTATAAATTTAGTATTTTAAATGGACAAAAAATTTAGATTTGAAATTTGATCTTCTTGGCGTCAGCGAAACCACAGGTATCGACCTAGTAATTTATAAATCATAACAAATTCATGAAATTCTGATCTCCAGGAAGAATTGATAAGGGCAGACTGTGATCTTTAGCCTTAATAGTCCAACCAGTCATTAAAAATGACAATTCTGAATTCAAACTCTGTCAACACTTCATTGGCTATCAGGGTATAATGCTCATTACACTCTGCGTTTCTCAGATATAACGAAAACCTGTGGTGGACTTCGAAAATAGCATAATAATAATAATAATCGTATTGTAATTGTGCCTGTTCCCCCCCCCCACACACACACACCTTCGTTAGTTCGCACGACCGATATGCCTTGCCAGTATCTCATAAATAAAGGATAATCCGTTTTGATCTCGTGGAACGGTGGTGGGGAGACACTACTTGGTTTCGTTGAGAAAATCAAAGAAACAACGAAGTGAAGATAGAAGTGTTTAATGTCTCCAACCAATACCTCATAAATAATGGACTATTCTGTTTCGAATGCAAGGGGAAAAAAGCACATTAGAGACGCTACTTGGCTTCAGTGAGAAAATGAAAGAAAAGTTCAGATAAGTGTTTAACGTCTGTTTCAGTGAAGTAGGAAAAAGTTGTCAGTTTCAAATCTTTCATTTGTACCCCCTTACTTCTTAAAATTACATCCAATATTCATATTTATGATTGTTGTTGCAATATTTTTTAAAGTTTTTAAGCTAAAATATTTAACGATGTGATTGGTGGGTTTCTACGGATATTTTATTGTCATAAAACTCGCTATGAGCTTACTCAATCATTAACTTAAGAATTAAGATTCATGAGAAAATAGGAAATCCTTGAAATTTTTACGCTTCTTTCTATTAATATTATTATTATTAATAATAATAATAATAATAATAATAATAATAATAATAATGCTATGAAACAAAAATTTACGATGGCTAAAACAAATTTCTTGCTTTCTTGTACAACCAATAGGATATTAAAGTTTAATATCCTATTTATTTAATAATTAAACAATCCTTCAGATTGTCGATCTCAAATTTCACACGTGCTTCAGCTTAGCAACGGAAATCCGTGTCCTGAATTTAATTTAATGCAACAAAAAGACATGGATAGACCATTTCATGATGTCTGGAGACCTTCTTTATAAAGACTGTGTTATCTTTTTAGACCAGCGAGATGAAGAGAATGGATCCTTATGCAAAAGGCTTCTATCTCTCTCCCCATCTACAATGTAATGTGTTCGTTTGAGAACAAAAGTACATTGTTTGGTTTGTGTTCTCTCTCTCTCTCTCTTATATATATATATATATATATATATATATATATATATAAATGTGGTCCTATTACAGCCTTGTTGCATTAAAGACGATGTTTCATCAATGCACTCCAAAAAGATTGTCCCTTTTCTCTTAGATTAACCTAATCGTAACGGTTAATCATTAAGTTCAAATTCTGGCCTTGTTTGTTCACTTTTGTACTTGCGCCTTTGAGAAAAGCATGACTCCATCTCTTTTCCCTTAAATCTATGGATTTAAAAGCAGGTTAGACTGAGTTTTCTAACTTTGGATATCAGCCAGTCTAAAAACAAAACTATTCGGAAAACCGTGGCGGGTACTATAAGTATAAATGCAATATGCGGTGATGTTGTCCTTATATGTAATCGACTCCGGTTCAAAACGCCGAGAAAACATGATCTCTTTTAAATAAAGAACAAATGGCTCGTCTTTTAAACATCTTTAAAGAACAAAAACTCTACATAAATTAATAGAAGTTTATGTGTGTGTATGTGTATATATGTATGTATAATCGCCGTTTATTCTTTATTTAAAAGAAAAAGTGATTATTCCGCAATGTTTGTGCAGGTGCTTTCGATAGTGCTCGCCTCCAAAAAGAAAAAAAAGTTTCTAAAAAAATTCAGAAAATTAAAAAGAAAACAAAAATTGCAAATATCAATTATGTAAGCGCATTTTCAAATTTGACATTTGTAAATTACAGTTAGTTCAATAACTCGATTGATTTTTTTTTTTTTTTTTTTTTTTTTTTTTTTTTTTTTTACACACTGTATTGATATTAAGAACAGGACCTCTTCCTACTAAATCAATATTTGTCGATTTAGACAAATGCAGTGGCTTGAGGGAGGTCTAATGAATGTTAATTTACAGTTATTTTCCAGCACAATTTTCTCTTTTTTCTTTGTTTTTTTTTTTTTCTTTTTTCTTTTTTTTTTTTTTTGAACGAGTAAATCAATCAATTTAAGTACTGCGCCGTGGAGAAAGCAACGAGAAACCACCCCAACATCTTTCTTCAGAAGTCATAATAAATAAACGGAATTTACGGAGAGCCATGATCGCTTACATCCTAAAGGGATTTAGTATTTTAAAAGTATGTTTGTTACTTCCATTTTCATACAAATGGCCTTGGAAAACCAGTCTTCTCTCTCTCTACCCCCTACTATGGGATAAATAGCAAGATAGACCGGTTTATCTAGCTTTCGGTGGCAACCAGTCAAATAGAAGACAATCTCTGACTTTCACCCCGTGAAAAAAGCAACAGGAAGATACTCCACTATCTTTCCAAGAGAAAGCGTGGCAGTTCAGATAATAAAGAAATACCAGCTGTGGGAAGCCATGTTACCTACATTTTGAAGGGAATTGACATTAAAAAAAAAAGGAAAAAATTTCTAGTCCATTCACTGTACTGTCAAGTGACTGATAACAAACCCGATTACATTCATCAGAAAGATAAAAATTCGGCCATTTTGAAAACCTGGGTGTAGCATCAGCTAAGTGCAGACTATTCAACATACAGAATAAGTGATGGATCTTCCCCCACACAACTATTGCTGCAGACACCATCGTATACGTCTGGCCCAGACCTCTTCCTGATGTTTGTAAGACTAATCCCACGTCACCATGTCGCAATTTCATATGTAGCTTCCTACTCTGAATGAAACCGTATTCAGGATTATTAGAATATATATTCCGTGTTTCTCGTCTTTTTCTTTTTTTTTCTTTTTCTTCTTTTTTCTTCTTCTTTTTTTTTCTTCTTTTTTTTTTCTTCTTTTTTTCTTCTTCTTTTTTTCTTCTTCTTTTTTTTTCTTCTTTTTTTCTTCTTCTTTTTTTTTCTTCTTCTTTTTCTTTTTCTTTTTTTTTTTTTTTTTTTAAATGAGGTCCACCCTAAACAAATTCCGGAGGCCACTCGAGATAGATGGTTACAGAGTAAGAGGCACAATTTATGCGGATAGGTGGGAAGACAACGGTTATCTGTAAACGGGTTAAGATTGTAGTGATCGGAGAAACATCACAGAGCAGTGGTTCGTGGAAAGAAGCTGCTCGAGTGGAACTTACATCTTGCTGATAAAACACGAAGGGATTGACGGTGGTTCGCTAAGGAATGTAGTTCATCTGAGCACTTTTCATGCAAATAGCAATAGAGCAGTGAGAGGCTGGCTACATCTCGTCTGTGAGACAGAGGTTGCCAGGTGGAATATAATTTGTCACCCACGAAGGAGATGGCGACGCTTTTGTCCTCTACCGGAAAGTGATGATTCCTGTCCAAATATGACAGCACTACTACATTTTAGGCCTTTTTTTGACTTTGCCCGGTCAGAGCGACACATGGTTTCTCGGCGTGTTGAACTGGCGTCTATTACATATAAGGAAAATATCACCGCATTTCGGCAGGGATTGATTTGTTTGTTTTTTGTTTTTTATTGTTTATCAACTCTTTGTGGGTTATTTAAAGCCGAAAAATATTTCTGAGTGAACGAGGTCACTTATAGTATCCGGTGTTCCCAAGCGGTCTGCCACCTTAGCGGGCTCGACGTTGCTTAACCTCGGTGATCTAACAAGAACCGGCGATTTTCAGTGTGACTTGACTGTAGTGTAGCCTTTTACGAGGTAATAATCCGTTGGTATATGACCCAAGTGAATCCTAATAATATAGAATATTAAAACTGATCCACAAAAAGAGATCAATGTATTTATTATAACAGAGCATATAAATTATATATATATATATTAAATTGTCGAATGATGTATCGAATTTTACTGGTGCCTCTGTCATGTTCTTTAATTGACCCAGTTTAAAACAAATTCCTATTTGTGCATTTATAACATTCTGTGGATATACAATATGTGGATGTAAATAAAAAAGCAGATTGGGCTCATTAGCCTTGATAGTTCAACCGATCCCGAAAAAGGACAACATTGAATTCATCACCCTCCTGAGCCAACACATCGTGGGATAATATAGTAGAGTAGCGTCCATTATTCCTTATATCGTCTGGCATGAAGAAATGGCATAATAATATACATCGAACTATACAAGCAAATTGCCTAGACATTATTGTCAAAGACAGAAAAGGAAAAATTTACGCATCAATTTACAGTACCAAGTGACAAAATATTTTTGCGAAAGACTTTGAAAAAAAGAAACTAAGCAAATACAAAAACCTAGGGACGGAAACAGAAACAAATGTGGCACTTAAAAACTTGTCATATAGGAAGAAAATGAGTAACTACCGACACCGAGGTTCGAACGTGACACTCGGCGTATGAATGTTTTCCGCCAGGTGTATAAATAGTTGTCAGGCTACTGACTGCAGTGATTATTGAGTGGAACTATCTAGTCGAACTAGTGTGAATTATTGTGCGTAGATAATTTGGGTTTTGATTTAGGATTTACCGGGCGTTAAGCCGAGCCGCGCTACTAACAATGTATTCACTGAAATGGTTAATTATCTTTGGTTGACTTTTACTTTTTTGTTAAGTATTTATCTGCAGTTGTAATTAAATAATGTTTTATCTTAACATTGAAGTCTTGAGTTACCAACTGCCACCGTACGTCACTAAAGTTTTACTTATGTTAATGAAGTGTGACGTATTTGTAACTGATCAGTTGGTCAGCTATAAATGAACTAGTCTGACCTGGTGGAGTCTTGCGCAGAACTGAAGTGTTAACTATTCAAAACTAACTAACTAACCAGTCAAAACTAATCGAACTAACCAAAACAAAATTTAAAAATATCCTTAAAAATGAAAAAAAAAAATTTAAACAAAGAACTGACGATTTATATTATCTACCGAAAGAAATTATAGCACAAAGAAACCTTATTTAAATCTTCCCAGCAACTACGCAATTTTTTTTCTATTTTCGTTTATTTATCACTTCGGGGCCCACCGAGAAATTTTCCGATATCTCGGTGGGCCAGTCCGAGAGAGTTAAACCATAGCTATATTAATGATTTCGAGATCATTGAGTGTTTGAGAATTATGGCCATGTGGCAGACTAAATTTAGAAAATATCTACATTTATAAAAGATAAGTATCCGTCATATTTATCGACATACTTATCTGCCAGTAGCCTTGGCCTCGTTCTGATATTTATATAAATATGGACGGGATTTAACATCACGCAATCAAAATCTGAGTCAAATTAGTAGGATGACTTCAGAAAATTCGTTCAGGAAAATAAAATATTATTTATATTAAAAAAAAAAATGGCTAATAGCAATAGCATTCAAACAATGTCAGTGATGTAACGAGATTATTCCAGCGAAAGGTCACTGTGTAGTCAAACACCCGGTGAGGCTCGAACTAGTTACAGTCGTAATGGCTTTCTCTATGCCAACCTATCTGCGTAGCTTGGGCTGACACACGGTTACATATGTAGAACACCCAGTGACGCCATCACTCATTACACTTTGAAAGTATAGCACCACTGCAAGGTACCTCCAAATAATGCTTACAATTATATCACGTTGAAACACCGGCCCTCGCAAGATCACCGAAGTTAAGCAATGTCGATCAGTACCTATATGGGTAACCTTTTGGGAACACCAGATGCAGTAAACTTGGATGTGTGTGTGGGGTGTAATGGATAACGGGTCGTAAATGGAAATTGGAGAGCCGAGTTCTTTATATTCACTTGCGCCTGAATACTCTTGGGAAAGGTATGAATCCACCTTTTCTCACACCAGCTATGGGTTAATTAGTATGATTTTTATCAGTAAATCATTATCTCCAACACTCTAAAAAAATATTTTCTGGCTTTAAATAACCTGAAAGAGGTCGATAAGCCGTAAAATGAATTAATAAAATCATCAATATATACTTAAAAAAAACTATTTAAAAATATTTTTGTTTTATTACTGCCTCTTTATACCGACATTGATGCGTTCCTTATTTAGGTCACGTATATAAAACTCTGGTAAATGTTTCAATAGCGGATAAGAAAATGTGACGCCGAAAGCCGAACGCGCATTGGACCTGCGAAATTTTTTTATATTTTTTTCACTTTCACACATGAAAATATTGTTATTGGCCATCTTCTTTTTTTATTGCGCCATGTCCCTTGATGATGCCATCGATCATGGCTCTCCACAACTTTCTGTCCTTTGTTTCTCTTAATAATTGTCTTTTGTTATCTCAACTAAACCTTGTTCTGCCATCCATTTACAGAAGCTTGTTTGGTAGGTTATGCACTGATTTCCTTTATCCTTCTTGCTTTCAGTATGCCCTTTGATTATCTGACTTTCCAAGCCCTCTTTCCTCATTATGTTTTGGAACTGTCTCTTGCTCATGTTAAGTATGTTTCCTGTTTATTTCCATTTTATCTTTGTCGTTGCCGAGGAAAACAATGCATAACTCTGGACTGGGAGGTCTGGTAAAAAATAAACATTACTAAGAGCTACAAAGGAGAGGAAATTGTGGAAAGTCATAATCGCTCACGCCCTGAATTTTTATAATATTCTAGTTTTTTGGAGAGGAGAGGTTTATCCCTTGTTTCCTGTTTAGGACTTGTTTTCCGTTTCCGGTTTCTTCAACTTTGTATTTTTGACGTCTCCGCCTGAAATCTTAAATTTTATTCTGTCATTTTTTCCTCTCTCAATAGGAGTAGATAGATTTATTGTCTGGTTCACACTCAAGTTTATCCCTTGTTTCCTGTTTAGTATTGGGTTTTTGGTTCCTTTTGGACTTCAGTCTACTTAAACTCTATACTTTTAACGTCTGCGACTGAACTCTGAAATTTTATTCACTAATTAAATTTTGACCTCTTCAAATATAGAGTTGGCTGTTTTCTTTCTAGCATAGCGCAACAAACTTCACTTTTTGCCCTTTCTTACGCTAATACAACTCTACGCAGTAACCCTGTACCTTGAGTGGACCTTGGGCCCTGTATTAAGCCGTCCTTGGTAAGACGATAAACTACATCTGCGCCCTGGGTAAGACTATAAACTGCATCCAACAGCAAGGCCTCTGATCAGGAGGTTTTAAGGAGCGTGGGACCACCTCTTAATTGCTGGTGTTCCCAAGTCTACCATGACCCGGGGTAGTAGCACCTGTTAGGGTCTCACTTACACTGGGGTCAGAACACTCAGTCAGTTATGTGCCATGCGTGGTACACGCTTAGGCGGCCATGACTGACGAGGCAGATTTTTGTCCCTGCAATAGCTTGCCATTTCTTTCTGTGGTAGACCAGTTGCCATCCCAGGCTATCTGTGCTGCTATTTGCCCATAGCTTGCGGCGGGAGTGGGAAGAAGAGGATTCATGCCTTATTACATATTATCACGTAAATGAATGTAATTTACTCGAACTCGGCTGTCCGTTTCCTCAGTCCGATCCGCTATCCATGACTCCACCGTGCCTCCTAAAACACTATGAAAGTGTAAAAATAGGTTTTAATACCAGCAATGAATTTTTTAAGAAAAAATGGTGAGCAATAATACATTTTTGGAAAAAACATATTACTACCAATAAAAATCTTGTCAATATTAAATAACCCATTGAGGTTGATATGTCGTAAAACAAACCAAACAAAACCCTGTATTGGGTGAACATTATCAAAAGAAAAGTCAAATGACGTCAGCAAATTTATGATGGTTGAAATATTCACCACTTATATTTACCCAAATTCTTCCCTTTTTTTATATTCCGGAAGATACTCTCAAGACCTGCTATGCATAGTTTAGCTGAAATTGTACCCACTTTGCTGATCTTTCATTCATCTGTGCCTTTGTGTAGTCGGGATATTATTTAAATTTTTACTCTGTTCTAGGAATGAGTTAAAGAGTGCTGACTGTTCTACCAAATCAAATGCTTTTTTATAACCAACGAAGCGTTTTCTTCTTAGTTTAATGTTCGCGTAATTTTCATATCAGGTGTTTGTAATTTTGAAAATAATTTGTAAATATTCAATAATAATGTTGACAAGGTCTTTATTAAATTTATTAAAAAGTGATTACTGTTACGAGACTGAAATTTGACACGCCTTTCTTTTTTTTACATTCACTAAGTAAATAGCAGTGCTAATTGTTTTAAAGCGTTTCCTGTATATTTCTAAAGGTCTGTTACTATGCCATCTTCGCCTAATGGTTTGCCACATTTCATATTTTGAAGCAGAAACATTATTTCATTTTTTGTTACTTCTGGATTATTACCAGTATCTGCCGGAGTGAATGTGATTGGTAGATAGATATTAAGTGTGTATAAATGTTTCCAACAAAAAGATTATTCTGACTGTAGTTTTCAAAAAATAGCGCTGGAAACTTTAGACAATCTTTTACTCCTACAGTTGTACAGATTATGAATTTCGTTGTTTTTGCTATTTGGGCCATTTCTTCGGCCTTCCTCGGCGATAAAAAAGAATAATGTATCGTCTCTAAATTACAAAAACAAAAGAAAGCCTTATTTCTCTTCCCATACGAATATGAAATCAAAGAACAGATTGGGTGAAATATTGTAGAAAAGGAAGCGAAAAAAAGAACGTAATCAATAGCCTGAACATCTCTTGAAAGGACCGTGACACGTCTAAAAATTAGAATTTTTAGTCTCTTTCAAGATTTTTTCCCTGACAACATTACACGGTTATCCAAGTGTCCTTTTCACTTTTCAAAACTGTCTGCAAAAAAAAAAAAATCCCCTTTCGGGATCGCCACCAGCTACCTCGTCGTGTTCTCTTTAATCTCATCCACGGTCGGCGACAATTTTCGCTTTGGAAAGTCTCAGGAATCTAAATCTGGAGTGTAGAAACGTGGATGACAGACGCGATCTTTTGAGAGAGAGAAAAGGAAATTTATTAAACGTGAAACATCTTCTTGCTTGGTCGAAGTGAATTCAACAGTCACACTGTACACAAACTCACTGCCGACTATTTAACTCTTAGCGAGTGTTTTTATGCATGCGCAGTAAGGTCCTTTCTGATTGATTGCAAAGTTGCATCAAAGCCGCGCAACCAGTTTTCATTATAAATCAGAATGACTGCTAACGTTTTGGACAGACTTCGCATATGTTTATTTTAACTGCGTTTTCTCCCACTCTTTGCGAGTAAAATTTAAAATACCGAATCGGCAATATACAAAATTAGCATTTTTTTAAATCTATTTATTTCTATATAAATGTCAGGATAATAATTGAGTGCGTATGTTGCGATTAAAAGCGGACGCTTTTTTTTGTATCCTCTTTGTTATGTTAAGCGCCCGATAGTTTTACGACGCGACCCAAATTAAATTGTAGACAAACAAAACTCAAATTAAAGTAACTCTGGTTTGTAATATCAAATACATGTGGGTCACCCAACAACCTCTACATTACATACACGCACCTACTGTCTTTCTCTATTCTATCTCTTCTTTGTACCAGTGTTTTCATAAGAGATTAAGCAATAAATGTATGACTAAAACCATTATTATCTAAAAAAAAAAAAGCGTACAACATATTTAGATTTCAGCATTAAATAACCCATAGAGGTGTTGATATGCCGCTAAACAAAAACAAACAACCAAGAAAAAGAAATTTACCAAATAACAAGAATCATATCATTCTAACACTTCCAACAGCTGCAACAACGAAAATGGATAGCACATGTAACTAAAAGGGGAAAATAATATGATCAAGACGTTGACTTTACGCATTACTTACGCTAATTCGCACTATTGTCCTCATCACAACGTTTCCGGCCTTACCCAGGTGCATATTGATCAGGGTAGCCTACACGACAATGGCTTAGTTCATTAAAGCGTTGCTTCGTGAATTTGGTGACATCGTGTTTGTGAGTTCAATCCTTGATTACTCAGTCGAAACGGGCGAGAAATAACTGAGCAGTACTAAAAATAAGAACTAGACATCCCCGCCCCAGACATGGGCATTCGGGACGAGAACAGCCTATCCACGTAGATTAAGTAAAGGGTTCAGTTCAGAACTCCCTGTATGTTACCCAGATCGATATACACACGAGGAAGGCGGAAGACCACAATGGCCGGAACGTTGTGATGCCAACAACAAAGATGAGGACAATAGTTCGAATATAAATAGTAGAAATAATGATAACTTCTCATCTCAGAAATCCGGACAGAAATTTCCGCATGACCTTAGGCAAAAGGCCAGGAAAAAAAAAATTCCATCAACACGAGAAAAAGCGAGTTGAAAAGTTTAATTTCTTAAAAAAATGTTTTAAGAAAAATTAGTTCATATATCTTAACCGACAGTGATGTTAACTGTTCGGGCAATGAATGTCGAATGTTTCCTTATAAGGAAACAGTTAATTTCACCATTAATCTGATTGGTCATAAATACTTCTTTCTTTTTTTACGTTTATGGAAATTGATGATCAGAATATGAGACTAGGTTAATAAATCCAAGGGGGTTAATTCAATATCCGGTATGGCATATGTTTCGGATATTCAAACCAACAGTCCCCGAATCATCAACATTATTTCAAGTGTAAAGGTCAACCAAGTTAGTGTAAGTGGTTTCACCGTTCTCCAAACTGCCAATCTCACGATCAGAGGCTTTGTTTCTTCTACGTGCCGTGTCTCTTCAGAACGTGGGTGATCATGAGTCTCCACAATTTCCTATCCTTTTTTAGCTCTTAGTGAGGCTTGCCTTTTATTGCTTTCTCTCCTAATCCCTTTTCTGACAACCATTTGTACAAGCACGTTAGGTTACTCGTTGCTTTCCTTTGTTCCTCTTGCTTTCAATATGTCGCGGGAGTGTTAAATTCTCCAGCGTGAATTCATGCCTTTCCAAAGTTATTATCAAAATTGAAAATATGAAAAATTAAAGGGTATGATTTCGACTTCCACTAACCGGTCCTGGGATTTTCGACCCTCTAAAATCTCATGTCGATCTCTTAACGATATAAAACACTTGCTGTTGTTCCCAGGTCCACTCTGACCTGGAGCGGTAGCACCTGTTAGGGTCCCAGCTATGGCTAAATAGTGAACCTCCAAACAAAAACAAAATACTATGCAAGTATAAAAATATTTTTTATAGTAAAATAACCAGCAATACATTTTTAAAGCCAAATGACCCACAATACATTTTAACTGTAGTTGAAGGCATGCAATTGCGTTCAAAATACTCGTATTTCGGCATTAAATACCATGTAGATGTTGATCTGCCGCTAAACAAAATCAACCAAACAACCAACATGAAGGAACTTTTTTATGACATTAATCCATATAATATCCTACAATTTATTAAAGAAATCAAACTGTATTCCAAAATATAAGTTCAACAAAACTACAAAATTGCCGCCTCTAATAATTATCTCCACACAAACATGTATATGCACAAAAGCTGAGTATCATCTACCATGTACTCAATTGTGAAAGCAGAATAACATAACATTTTTTATTACTTCAAAACTCCAAAGAAAATTAAATTTTGGCATTAAATGACCCATAAGAAGTTGATATGCCATTAAACAAACAAACGTAGAACGTATAGAAATTGGTAGATTTCTGGATGTCTCTATTCCTGGTTTATTTCTCAGAATTCTTTAAAACGAATTTCCATTTTCAAACTACGATTCACATAGACAACGTTGTTGTATTTTGTTCTAATTTTCGTGACATTCATTCAAATACAGTTTCAAATTTGCTGCACTAATTCGTTTTGAATTTCAGTTGTTCAAATATAAATTTGTCACGGATTAGGTCGACTAAATTTCCATCTATATTTGGAATATATAAGGAGGGGCTTTGCTGATAAATGACGTCTCTATTTCAAGGGTATCTGTTTAAAAAAAAAAGGACACGAATCTCTTTATTTCTACTCGTTGTTGTTCATGTTAACCGAATAGAAATTCCTTTTCTTAAAATACAAATCTGACATTATTATCTCTTTCAAAAGCCGTTGCACATTTCTCAGCTGTTCATCCATTTTAGAGCACGCCCTGTATCATGTTTTAATAATAACGTTCCTGCTTTTTGTTTTGTTTTGTTTTGTTTTTTTTTCAAACGTGTACGGACATGTCTACTCAGTTATTGAGAAAATTAATAAAAACACTTTGGAAGGAAAATTAACTCCAGCTATAAAAGGTTGTTTTGGACAGATTATAAAACGCACACACACAAATGCCGATAATATGAGTTTTATTTTCTTCAGTCTTAATTCGTTTAGTTGACTTTTTTTATTAGAACTTTACTGGGTCCGACAATCTATGGCAGTGAGTAGCCAGCGTCGATCGGACATAAATTATAAGCTTTCTGTGGGTCCTGTGTCCCTTTTTATACTCACTAACTGCTCTTACCTACGAGATAACTCTCCTCCAGGCCACTCGCCTTGCCGCTGACAGTTTCCCCGCGACGCCTAACAGCAAAAGCAGAAGGAAAAACTAAAGTATAAGCAACTAAAAAAATAAATACACGTGAAAATTGAAAATAATGGTTGGCAATAACCATCTATGATTCGTTGTCATGCCAGTAACAAGTCATTTTATCCTTTATATTAACGACCATGTAATACTTTTATTCTGTTTCTTTGTACATATTTTCTGGAATTAAACTGTAGACTCATTTTAGAAGCCAATGTTTCGAAAATAAATTAGAAAACCTCATTTTTCAGAGTGGTTCCGCGACCGTTATTGTCGCATAGCAAACTTCTATGTTGATGATGAACATCTCTGTTGTAATGTCCATGTAACCACTCTGATGATGGCTCATGTGAGCCGAAAGCTTAGATCAAGGAACAGCATAATAAAAAAAATCCAAATGTTGGATAGGTTTTGTCTTTATTTTCTCCTTAAACTAAAGCCACTATGCAAAGCTTAGAACGGCTCATGGTCAAACATAATAGACATTCGTTGTTTGATATATTTAACAATATATGCTTGAATAATATATGAGGTAACATTTAATAAAAATAATTTACTTTGTAACGTGTATATTATACGAATACTGAATAAAACTGTTCCTTAGGCGCCTCTATGAACCGACGTCTAAACACGAAGTCTTTCGTCAAAAGAGACCGATGATTTCAAGAGGTTCTTATTTCATCTTATTTTTTCTTTGCAACGGTTCCAGATCCTGTTTGCCCCAGAAAGAAAAAGAAAGATTCTCTACCGAAGAGGGAGTTGTGTTGTTGTTGTGTTTTTTTTGTTTTTTTTTGGTGGGGGGAGGTTCGCTCCCAGGGGCAATGACAGGTGCTCGACTTTGTGACTCTCTTCCGAATCTTCAAAGAATGTATTTTTATTTCGTTATAAAAATAAGTTACACTCCATATTGAAAACAAGTGACATAATAAAAATTCTGTTTGATGATCGGATACTATGTAACCTAAAAAGTGTGTGTGTGTGTGTGTATATATATATATATATATATATATATATATATATATATATATACATACATATACACACACACTCAGGGACGTGCCGTCTAGTAGGTAGGCAGTGCTTTCTCTGAATAAAACAGATCAGCAGCAACATTTTCCTTCTGTGGCATAATATGCATCTAACCCAACAAAATCGTGAAGATTACTCGGATTATTATGCATAATATTTTTTTTATATAGATTTATTACATAAAGATCACAAGCTGTCCACCTTGAGTAATTGCTAACGGCATGTGATATATATATATATATATATATATATATATATATATATATATATACACACACATACAAAAGTAAGTAACTCTCAAGAGGGTACACACTAAAAACGCACACCGGAGAAAAGTGCTCAATACCAAAATGGTAGAGCATTTATATTATGATAATAATCCGGCGTAGATGCGACCAACCACCACTATTGGTCTCTTGCAGTTATCAGGTGGTCAATGCTTGCTTGTTCGGTGAAGTGGGAATTTTATAACCCCCACTCGGGTAACTCAAGTTTTTACACTGACGGTAGCTGGCGAATATGCACACGAACTCGACGAACTAAATATCGGAGAGCCGAAAATCACCCTCTATTTGTGGTCGCCAAAATACCAGAATTCATTTACAAATCTGCCAAATATATAATTTTCAAAGACTTCCTAATAATACCATTTCTGTCAGTTGCATATTCTTCTGGTGCAGGTGAACTTAGTTCCTTCGCTTGTCGCTTTATTTTTGCAAACTCTTTGTAGAGCATATAGGACGACAACCACACCAACTAATACTGCTGCGGTTTCAGTAGCAAATCTTTTTTTTATAGAGTCAGGTTGCTAATTCGACGCCTAAGACAGGCTGCCTTATATTGGCAAAGGGCTTCAACTGCCCTAATATTTACTTATAGTTGAAAATCAAAGTAGGGAGAAGTTGATTCATGTCTTTCCTAAAGCTATTCATGAAAATGTTTGCAGTGGAATTATATCGAACCCACGTCCTCAGTTGGCCATCACAAATACTTAACAACCGTTCTTTTCGAGGTATATGTTTAAAAATATCATTTCTCATTTTTCAAAATCTGAACTACTTTGGCTTTTTTTTTTATTAAAGAACATTTTGAATACTTGAAGCGTCATATTTTCACAATGTTCACTCTATACAAGACCCAAGAGTCACTTTATGTAGAGAATTACAGAACAAGAGGCACAGCTTATGTGATATGTAGGGAAGATAACGGTTAACCCTAGAATTGAACAGGTTAGGATTGTGGGAAGGTTTTAGAAAGCAGTGGTTCGTAGGAAGAAGCTGCTCGAGTGGAACTTACATTTCACCAATGGAATACGAAGGAAATGATGGCGGTTTGCTACAATGTGCTTGACATGGCGGGTCTTAGCCGTGACGGTTAGGACTGGTGGAACTAAGTGTTGTTTATCTGAATACTTTCCATGGAAATAGCGTTATATCAGTGAGGAGCTTGCGTCGTCTTGTCTGTGAGGAAGGGATCGTAGGGTGGAAAATATTCATCACCCACAAGGACGCAGACACATTTTTGGACTCTATCGAGAGTGGAAAGTAAAGACTGGGAAGCTCCTGCCAATGTATGGCAGCAGTATTCCATTTTAGGCCTGATCTGGCTCTTGTAAAGGTAGAAGGTAGTAGTAGTAGGAGTCAGATACTTACTGGAGCGATGCAGGGAACCGATTATTTTTCCAGCATCTTTAGCGATGGGTCGTATATATATACGAATTCCAGTTCATTTGGCGTTCCTTCTCTCCTTAAAGCGTGAAGATAAACAAGCTGAAAAAAAGGAAAACAAAATTTTGGCCACACTTTATTAGGATACATGTGATCACTCGCACGAGTTGTCCTACCCCAACCCGCATTAATAGTTAATCTTCCTCCTTTGTCATATGTCCCTTCAGGACGTGGGCGATCAAGGCTTTCCACAGTTGTCTTTTCTTTGTTACTCTAATAACTTATGAGCATTTAACAGTCACCTTTGTTCTTATTCTGCCATTCATTTACAAAAACTCATTAGAAAGTTAGTCTCTGCATCCCCACGTCTCTTGGTTATCTCATGTGAGTGTTAAATTCTCTAGGCCTTCTCTCTTTATTGTGTCCCAGAAATGTTACCTCTTTCTGATTGTAAATATACTTTTCGTTGTAGTTCCTATTTTCCTTTTAGACTTCCTCTTTTCTCATATGATCTTTCTATGATATTCCTAGCATTCGTCTGTAGAACCACATCTTTGTCGCTTCAAGTCTTTTTCATCTGTGAAGAGGACCAGTATTCACTGCCATATAGATTAAATATTACATAGCGTTTCAAAACGAAATTTTTATGTTTCTTAATACTTTACTTACTTTCTGGAAGGTATCTTTCTCTATTCCAATGTAAACAAAAAATAGGTATTATGCAGCATTTCAGTCCTCTTTTCTTTGTTTCTAACAAAATATTCCTATTTCTTAATACTTTACTTGGTTTCTGGAAGGCATCTTTCTCTATTCTAATGTAAAAAACAATAGATACTATGCAGCAGTCCCCAATATGTACCTCTTTTATCTTGGACTGTCTTTATCGTTTATTTGTTGTTGTTGTTTTTTTTTTCTTAACGCTACTACTATGAAAAGTGCTCGGGCGAACTACATTCCTAAGACCCGCCATGCTACTTACATAGTAGCAAACCACCCACATTCCCCCCGTATCCCATCAACGAACAGCTTCTTTCCGCAAACCACTGGCTTGTGGAACAGATTCCCAAAAGGATGTTTCCACAATCACTACAACCTTAACCTGTTCAAGTCTATAGTTAACCGTTATCTTCCCCGCCTATCCGTATAACCTACACATTAACGTGAGCCTTTACCCCAAGTGGTCTCCGGGCCTTGTACAGGATGAACCTTACTGTAAAAAGAATTCTGTCTTTCTGGTTAATGAGTAATAAAATAACTTTTTGCGTGGGGAACCTGTCATTAAATGACTTTGCCCTTGAAAACCAGACAGAATGTCGAGCTACTTTCACTGGTACCCCAACTGCATGATTTTAAGCATGCTAATAGTTTTGCATTTCTTTCCCACCCTTCCATTCTTAAAATGGTTAAATGTAACCACTTCTTCTACTCCAACAGCTTCTTCCCGAAAGTGGAATTCCCTTCCTCTTACTTGCTTCCCTTATAACTATAATCAAATATTCAAATGTAATGTCAATCGAAATCTTCTGATGCCTTGATCCTGACCCCCGTCCTTTCCTATATCCTTTCCTCAAACACTCCTCTTTACTCTTGCTCTCACTCTCTGTAACCCCTCGTGTGCTAGTGGCACTCTCGCCTTGCTTAGGGTGAAATGCTTAAAAAATGTGATTAATACCAGTTTGATCAGGAACAAAACTGTTCTTTTTAATTTGGGTTTAAAGACTTTTCCGACATCAATGAGCTATCGAGAACTATAAAATCTACGATACTCATTGGGTATAGATATTACCGGGTAAAGTATGTGCAAAAGTTAAGTGACGGGAATGGTCAAAACGAAACGGACATTTAAACAATCGTTCATCCAAATAGACTTTTACTTTATTATTCTCTTACGTTAATAGATTTTTAAAAAATTGAACGTCAGACTGTCTTGTGCCTGGAACTTGTAAGCATCGTGATAATAATAGAAATCGTCGTTTCGGTGCTGGGCCCGATGTTGAGATCCTGACGGAGATTAACAGAAGGAAAAGAAAATGGTTTGAAAGAAAAAGAGCAAGATAAAAATGTGAAAATGGAAGTTTGGGAAAAGACGAAAAAATAATGACAAAAAAGGAAGTAGATAAGGACAATGTAGAAGAAAAAAACGCAGGCGAAATAATTGTTGCAAGTAGAAAGATTTGAAAGGAAAGATTAAATCAAGTTACAATTCGTAATATCTTGAGTTAGGGTGTGGCTACAGACTAGGCAGGGAATTTCTTTTTATCTTCGTTCTTGGCTATGAATAAGAAGTATTTAGTTCGTATCCCACGGAAAGAACACGGTATTAATTTGGTGAATGAGTTTCTTTGGCAATAGGAGAAAATGTCTTCACTAATTTACCTCCCTTTTTGAGATATCATGGGCACGAATTGTTAATTAAAACTGGTTATCTTCTAACTTCATTTTTTTTATATTCGTTTTGGCTTAATTCTTTTTCATTTTTTCTTTCTTTTCTTTTGTGTGGTATATTCTTTTTAATTCTCCGTTTATAGAACCCATTCTTTGCAATTCTCCCCTTTTCCGGCCCATTCTTTGCAATTCTTTCTTTTTCCTGCATCTTTGGTGATGGATCGTATGTACTAGTTCCACTTGAGGCCCAATTGTCGCTCTCAAGTCATGGGGCTTCCCTGGGGGAACATCTATTCATCGTGGCTGATCCGATTGGCGATAATGGAATGTAACCAGTTTGGTTTTTGAGGCATTGAATGTAACCCTCCAGTCCCCCCCCCCCGCTGAGATGTTAGAACTAGATCAGAGGAGAGATCAGCTGCTAATGGCTGGTCATCTCGGATTTCGGAGGTGCACCAATACACCGTTGTATCATCAACATAGACATTCACTAATGATAGGACTATACTCTTAGGCAGATCATTTATGTAAAATATAAAATAGATTGGTCCGAGAAGCGACTCCTGAGGGACGGGACGCCTGCACTGATTGCTAGGGACCCGGAGGACTGGGCGTTAACAACTACTTTCAGAGAACTACTCGTTAGGAAAGACTTTATAATTAAGAATCTTCCAGTGGTTCCATAGCTAGAGAGCTCGAGCAGCAATCCTTTGTGCCGCACATTGTGAAAGATCTTTGAAATATCTAATGTTATGCTCTTTGAGTTGTATTTGTTGTCTAGTGCCTCACTGATTCTACAAGTAATGGTGGTTAGGACATCATCAGTGGATCGAGCCGATCGAAACCCGTACTGCTTGTCGCTCAAGAGGTTGTTCTTATTTAGGTGTTCAACGACCTTCTTGTTGATCATAGCCTCAAAAAGCTTGCTAATGATACCGAGGAGACTGATGGGTCTATACTGACAAGGAGATGAGCGCACGGCCGCGTTATTGGAAACCGGTCATACGCTTGACACTTCCACAGACTTCAAGCTGCGGTTAAATAATTTTCGCTAAGATCGAGGATAGTTCCAGGTGGATATTCTTAAGAACAACCAGTTGGATTTTGTTTGAGAGTCGCTTTCTTAGGTTCAAGACTTTTGATAAGTCTTGAGACTTCCCGGACTGTGATAAAAATACTACTGAGGTTATACTCAGTGAGACGGGAAAAGCCGGGAAGGGGATGTCCAATGTCTCCTAATGTTGACTTGGAGGAAGATATGACCTCTGGGTTATTTATAATAGTGGGCACAACCTCTTTGCCTCTATTCATAATTTTGTTGGTGATCTTCCAGAACTCTCGGGATCCAGTTTGTTTGTTTTCAACTTTGACATGGACCGTTTGTGCATAGCATTTGAGTTGAGGGCCCAATAGTTGCTCAAGGTTCAGGGCCTCTTTTAGGGAACATCCATTCATTGTGATTGGCGATATTTCGGGGTTTGAATGAACTCTATACTGGATATTTCAAACAGCATGTTTTACAACAAAAGAACAACAAATTGTTCGCACTTTTTGATTGAATTTACCTCAATAAAGCCACTAAGACACAAGGGGTTACTGTGTGTGAAAGAATTAGAAAACATGAAGGCGCGAGAACAATAGAAGAAGAACCAAGAAGACAGTAGATAACGATTGACATTGCTTGTAACTTTTGAAGGTCAATGTTGGCCGGAAAGCATGGAGCCGGACGAGTTCCATAAGAGAGAAGTGCGAGAAAATAGTTAGCAATAGAACTTATGATTACATATAGCCAATTCAACTGGAAATTGATGAGACCTTGCCGCCAATCTAGTACTGCGCTTAAATTCATAAAGTCTAAGTAACATATCGAAGAGCTCATCTGAACAATTACTGTGGAAGTATTTTTATATGAAAGGCACAGGAAGCTACATGTCTGTGATGGGAAAGTGACTGAAGCTGAGACGCCAGGTCAGGACCTATAATATTGCTGATTCTCCTTTTGGATTTTATCAAGAGTCTCTAAATAAATAGCAGGAACAATAGACGATATGCGGTAGCAATATTCTAAGCATGGACGAACGGTAGACTTATAGATATGTAAGATAGGTTTTAGAGAGAAAACTTGTTTTTTCATGATTCGATGAATCAACTTTCTTAGCAGTTGACCTAGCAATAAATAAACCAATTATATGTTGTTGGTCTGACCTCAATTTCCTGTAGCTGAAGCTCATATAATCAACATATCACGCCTCATTGATAAAAGAAAGTATTTATCGGGTTTATGTTCCATTAGTGTCAAAGAGATGGGGCAGTTTTATTGTCTTAAATTGGGTCAATGTTAAAAACCAGTTGTCTTTGATCTGAGAAGATTTTTTAAAGTTGTTAGCTTAATACTTGTCTGTGAAATACCGTTAATTTTTATCGTTAAGCTGTTTTTCTAAGCGTAGCTTAGATGTGGCACAAGGTCGAAAGTATGGGGCACCCAGTGAGAACCGAACTCGCTACTCGGTCATAATTGACCTAGCGAGACAAGCTTGCTAACCATTACACCACGTCAAAGTGCTTAATCTTCATTAAGCAGATCCTTAACATGAAATTTTTTTCATGCCATTCGTACCCCTTTTGGTCTGATTTGGTCTGGT
Organism: Acanthosepion esculentum; assembly: GCA_964036315.1. Classification (NCBI taxonomy): domain Eukaryota; kingdom Metazoa; phylum Mollusca; class Cephalopoda; order Sepiida; family Sepiidae; genus Acanthosepion; species Acanthosepion esculentum. The sequence goes on from OZ038491.1 coordinate 17,723,670, forward strand.
CTAATTTGGTTTGGTTTGGTTTACAGCATATCAACCTCAATGGGTTCTTTAATGCCAAGATTTTTATTGCTGGTAATATTTTTTTTACAAAATGTATTGCTAGTAATTTTTTCCTTCAAAAATGTATTGTTGATTTTTTCCAAAATCTATTGCTGGTAATAATTTTTTCAAAAATGTATTATTGGTATTAAAACCTATTTTTACATTTTCATAGTGTTTTGACCAGAGTTTGGGGTTACCTATTTACCCATAGCCGGGACCCTAACAAGTGCTACTACCCAAGGTCAGGGTAGACCTGGGAACACCAACAATTAAGAGGTGTCTCCACGCTCCTCAAAACCTCCTGATCAGAGGCTTTGCTGCTGGATGTAGTTTATCGTCTAACCCAGGATCCCTTTTGTTTCTTTCATTTATGGACATGTACAATTGCTTTATCTGTACGCGATGAAATATTTATAAACAATGTCTAAGGCTTTAATATTTCTGCAGTGAACTTTTTGAATCATTCACTCAGGGTGAAATAAAAATTAGAAATAAGTTTATAATTGATTTGTATCGCGAGTGAAAACAGTCTATAGAATTATATCCGTTCTATTTCTAAGTAAATCCCTCCCACGCCAAAACATGAAGAGGTCCACACTAAGTTACCCCCTCCATACACCGAGGAGGCACGACATACGTTCACGTCTTCGTTCAATTCGCTCAATTAGCACACGACCAGGGTTTCCTGACTGTGTGGATAGTGTAGCGGCTATCTGTGCGGAAATTTGACTCGGCAGACTGAATTCGAGTTCTGTCCCGTTCGCTTCGTACAATGACCTTGGATTCCATCAAACAAAAAGACCAGTGTCTCTTGTAAATTCTGTCTGGGATTAGATGTCGAAGGCTATCTCGGATCCAAGCAAAAGGTTTTCCGTAATTCAGTTCTAGTCATAAATCTATTTTTCATTATAAACCTTTGCGGGGTCGCGACTATCGATTCCCACGCATGTGATCGATAGTGATTGTTTTGCCAATCTCAACAGCTCGCATATTAGTAAATCATCTAACACGTTGTGAGTTTATGGCGTGACATAAAGGTTTTTTCGACCTCTTGTTTCTTTGAAATGGAATATCTTCAGTTAACGCGCAATAAAAAAACCAACGTCTGATCAGCGTTCTCCAGATATTGTTTATTATAAGTATCTGAACGGCTACCACAAAGAGGATGACTCTTGTTGCATTATCTAATGCCTATATGATTCTGTTGTGTAGTAATTGCCTGTTCGTTCATTCATGTTCTGCCTAACAAATGTCGCTTATGACGGACTAATCCTATACGTATCCATAAAGTAAACAAATTGCCTTTACATTTACAATTTGTGCAATTAATCCCAAACTTCTTCCATTGTCTGATAACCAAATGTCCCTAATGATAAGTGGACTAAAACCAAGGATTTTACTCTTCCCATAGTTCCACATAGAATTGGTTGAATAGTACAATATAAAATAAAATCTTCATTAGGTTTATATTTTATCCAAAAACCCTTTAATCAGGTCAACCCCAGACATTGCCAAAGGTGGTGTGGGTGAATTTTAGTTACACTGGGTATATTCGATCTTGGTAAGTTAAAGCAGTGTTTCAGATTTGCAGGTTCTGTTTCCACAAATCTCTTAATGTTTCTCATTAGGATTTTTAATTGTTTTTTTTCTCTCATTGATCTATGCCCGACGTAACCTTTCTTCCTGTTTTTTTTCTGATGCTTTGATTCGTTTAATGCAATAAGATTTCCAAGGGTTGGGTTCGTACAAAACGATGACCTTGTCTGGTTACATCAGTGACTATCGTATCCAGAAATGACTTTTCTCCGTCGAGAAAAGTATGGCATTGATATGAATTATTCTTCCTCTTTTTCCCGTGTCCCTTCAGTACGTTAACAATCATGGCTCTCCACAATTTCCCCTTCTTTGTGTCCCTTACTAAATTTTGAGTTTTTGCTCTCTCTCCTAAACTCTGTGCTGCTCGTCAGGTAGGTTATGCGCCATTTTCTTTTGTCCCTCTTGCCTTCAATATGTCCTGTGAGTGTCAAATTTTCCAAGCCCTCTTTCTTCATTATGTCCACTAGAAAACTCAATATCTTTCCGATAAGTGTGTCCTATTTTTGTATTTTCTCTGAAACCTCGTCGTTATTCTCAGCATCCTTCTGTAGAACAATATTTCTGTTGCTTCGAGTCTCTTCATCTGTGATGAGATTATCCAGTATTCACCACCATATAAGAAGACCCATATTACATTCATCGAAAAGGTTTTTCCTTGCTTCTGAGGTTTTATCTTAGACTTGTAAAGTGCGTACTACCGTTGACATTGTTATTGCTATTTAACTTCAGGGCGTAGCCGATCATGGCTCTCTATAGGTTCCTTTTCTTTATCTGTAACTGGTCGTGATTTCTTTGGGGGTGGGGGTAGAGTAGTTTATCCCATTGTCATCTCCTTGGTTTTGAATTCAGAATTTTTTCAACTTAGGCAAGCTGTCACCTAAGTCTAGATAGCCCAGTCAACCTTATTATTTCGCCCATTAACGCAGAGAGAAGAGCCATGATTTTTTTCTCAAGGACATCAGTGCGTAAGTGACCTCTTTTAATGTTCTACACATACCGATTACAAAAGCGATAAAGAATTTCCAAGACGCTTCAAAGATTTCCCTAACATGGTGCAGTTGATGATGCTGGGAACTTTTGCATCAACGTAATATCTGAAGATTTTTATTTTTTAAGATATATCGAGAGGTACGAATTAAAACGTATGTCGGTGTACAGTCGAATTTATCGTATCAGCTGTGAAATAGAAAACCAATAGATATGGCGATTTGTGTTTATATCCGACGTAATTCGATTCTCAGCCACGTTCGTTAGTTTCAACATTTGCATAATTTCCCACGCTGCATGTAAATAACTCTTTGAAAATAATAGATGTTTTTAAAAGCAAACATTACCACGGAGAGAAATCTAGAGTTTTACTGTCAATAGGCTTGTTAGAAAACCTTTGTATTGTGCCACTTAATCTTTTTACTTCGTTCACATTGTCTTTGTGTCGCAAGTCGGACTACTATCAAGCCACGGAAATTGCATTTCAATGAATAAGAAAAAAACATTACCTTAAAGTTTTCACTTTCATTTTTTTTTTTTTTTTAAATATAAACAAGTTGAAGTCATTGCACTGGTATGTATGAGTGCGGAGTACGCTTTTTAATTTAGGTACCCCTTTCACAAATATTTCACGACCTCGTATTCAGCTTATTTCATTAAGTTCTGTCGAATATATTTATTTTCTGTACAAGGCTTGGATTTTCCATTTGAACTGATGACAACAGGAAAACAGATTAAGCATAGAAGTTCGAATAATTTATTTACGGTATAATAAAAACTCATTTAAAAGCTAATATTGGTGGGAGGTAACACCGGTCATTTATTTAGATCTGTAGGCAAATGGTGGTCGTTTATATTTGGGTCTGTAAACCCTTACTTCTCACTAATGTAATACGCAGTGAATGACGGTGATTCGCTACAGTGTACGAGACATAGCGGATCTTAGCTGTGAAGGTCTGAACTGGTGAAACTAAGTAATGTAGCTCGTCAGAACAATTTCCGTGGAAATAGCGATAGAGCAGCGAGAGGCTTGCAACGTTTCTGATAGTTTTCTCCTCATATATGAGTTAAATAACAAGGCAGATTGGGCTCTCTAGCTATTGTTGGCAGTTAGGATAATTCTGAATTCAAAACCGTACGTGTCCCTGGGACTAATTCACGGGTTGCCATTTGGAAAGGCATATTACCCGAAAGAAACTCCAGCCATGGGTTATGGCAGCTCGGTATTGAATGTAGTTAATGGTAGGACTTAATAGAAGAGATTCGTGGCTTTTAACTGCCATGGAGCCGTGAAAAAGATCTTTCAGACTGGACAATAGATGAGACCTAATTAGAAGGCGATGGAAACTGCGAGAACATAGAGTAGCGTCTTGTCCCCCCCCATTATATGCCCAAAGCCCTATGATAATATGTGGGGGCGCCCCGACAGACGACTTAGTTAGTGATATTGTTCAGAAGCAAGCATTCTTAAAATTTTTCCTGCCCGATCATGTTGGCTCACCTTTTGAGAAAAAATCTTTTATAAAATATATGAACACCAGAAAACAAATACACACAAGTACCTATTTATAATTTTATTCATTACATTGTAACATATTTCATGAATAGATGTGCTTGGCTCTTTTTCAACAAATAAATCAATTCTTGAAACCATTTCTGACAGATACACCGTACATAATTTTCAATTGACATTTTTTTCACGAAATTTGATTTTGATTACAGACTTTGGTGAAAGGGGGGGGACGGAAAATTTGTAAATTATAATCATGAGGCATACTTTGGGCACTTCGAGGTTAGCAAGCTTATCTTGCTAGAAAAATGACGGCTGAGTAGTGAGTTCGATCCTCACTGGGTGCCACAAACTTTCGACTCTGCGCCACATCTAAGCTACGCTTGGAAAATCACCATGAAAGAGGCGTATTGCCGAGACGGCAGGAGACTTGATCGCGTGCTCTAGGTATATGTGCACTGCCTGATATAGGTGACTCGATATTGACATAGATATAATCGCATAACCCCCAGAGATACGCTTAACCCTGATATAGATTTATATAGCAGTCCAGTACCTCTTTGTATCTAAGGACCTTCTCTTGTTTTCAATGTGTCTTCTGATTGTTAAATTCGCCAGACCTTTCCTCATTAAGCTTCTAACACATTGCATCTGCCTCTGATTGTAAGCATATATTTCCTTATTCTTGGGCACCTCGAGGTGGTGTAATGGTTAGCAAGCTTTCCTCGCTAGAACAATTACGACTGAGTAGTGAGTTCAATCCTCACTGGGTACCCCTAGCTTTTGGCCCTGTGCCACGTCCAAGAAATCACTATATTTCCTTATTCAATGTGTTAGACGACGGGGACTGCAATACAAAAAGCAAATTTTCTCTCCCGATCAGGGAAAAGAACGAAAAGCTTGCAAATGTCTAATCATAAAAAGAATCCGAGAGCGCTGGGGACTTGATCGCATACCAGACTATGCCTACCGCTGATTGAATATCTACATAGAGGTTTCAGCATTTTTTTTTTTAATTTCTAAGAACCTTTTCCAATGACAAAATCTATTACACCAGTCAGTTGTGCTATACGTGATTCACGCTTGGGCGATCATGTCTCTTTTGATTCATGACTAACTAGATAGTAGGTTGACGTTTCTTTCTGCAGTAGACTGGTTAACAACCAAGTCTATAGGAGCCAGTCTGTCTTGCTATTCAACCTATAGCTTGGGGAGAACAGATGGATTTATACATTTCCGAAGGGTATTTTCGCGTAAGTGAATGTAATGAACCCGACTGGAATTGGAACTCGACCCTCCAGGTTGTCATTCCGTGCCGTTAACCATCACACCACAACACTGTTAACGAGATTGGCTCTTTGCAAAAAAAAAATAAATCAATTCTGAAAAACGTTTTAGAAAGATACACCCGTAGATAATTTACAAGTGATATTCTTACAGGGTTGGTTTTGATAATAAATATTGTTGAAAAAACACCCAACGTTGGGTATGAGAGAAGTGATACGAGTGGGTGCAACAGTCTTCTTCTGTGTATCGTGTTCCTTCAGCACGTTGTCATCATGGCTCTCGACAATTTCCTGTTCCTTGCAGTTCTTCATAAATTTACCTCTTTTTGCTACCTCTCCTAAATCCTGACCCGTCACTCATTCACTCAAGTTCGCCAGTTTATGTGTTGTTTTCCTCTGTACGACTTACTTTAATCTGTTCTGTGAGTATCGGATTTTCCAAGCCGTCCTTCCTTTACTATGTGCCCTAGAAATTTCAACTGTCTCTTCTTCGTGTTAACTAAATGTCCCTTTGTTTCCATCCTATCTAGAACTTGATCGTTGCTCACGTGTTCGATCCATGGTATTCTCAGCATCTTTCTGTAGAACCACATTTCTGTTGTTTTAAATCTTTTCATCTGTGGGGAGGTTGTTCAACATTCACTGCCACATAGGAGGTCTCTGTCTATATTTCTGAAATGAGGTAATATGTACATTATTCGGACTATTGTCCTCATCTTTGTCGCCATATTTATTACAACGTTTCGGCCGTTGTACACTCTGGTCTTCTTCAGGTGGTTGGAATGAACCCTTTATTTCGCTCACTGGGGTAGACTGTTCTAGTTCCACGTGTCATGTTTAATGGATGTCAGTTATCTCCTGTTAATTTTCCTCTGAAAGTTCTCCACTGCCTTAGCCGGGTATTGAACTCACACTCTTTGCGTCCTGTCACTAATGTATATAGGAGGTCATATTAAATTTTCTATCACGATGAGCGAAAAGGATAGAAATTTTGCAAATTTCTAACCCTAAAAAGAACTCAAACCTCAAGTGGACCTTGTGCATACGATGCATCGCTAAAGATACTCTGATTATAGTTGATCCCCTGTACTGCTTTAATAAGTAGCCGACTTCGCCTGCTATTGTCTATCAAGATCAGACCGAAGATTGAATGCGTCCTGGGTATGACGATAAACTACGTTCAACAACAAGGCCTCTTATCAGGAGGTTTTGAGGAGCGTGGAACCACCTCTTAATTGCTTGTGATCCCAGGTCCACCCTGACCTGGGGTGGTAGCACCTGTTAGGGTCCCATCTATGGACAAATAGTTAACCCCTAAACTGGGGTCAAAACACCATGAAAGTGTAAAAATAGGTTTTAATACCAGCAATACATTTTGAAAAAGAAAAATTACCAGCGATACATTTTTTAAAAAAATATTACCAAAAATAAATTTTTGAAGAAAAAGATATAAATCTTTTAAGATTTAAACATACGCTAGATAGATTTGATTGATTCGTTTTCGACGGTTTATCAACCCTTTGCAGGTTATTTAAAGCCAGAAAATATTTTTAGGTTTTAAGAATTATTTGGGAATGGCGGATAACAATGGGTAAGTCTTACTAATTAACCCATAGCTGGAGGCAGAATAGGTGGATTCATACATTTCTCATGGGTATTTGCACGTATGTGAATATAACGACCACAACAGGAATTAGAACTCGGCTCTCCGATTAACAATTCCGAGCCATTATCAATTACACCACCTGCGCATCCAAGCTTACTACACCTGGTATTTTCCCAAGCTGTCACCCTTCTAGCTACTAACCAGGCTCGACTTCGCTTAACTTCGGTAATCAACGTGTTTCAACGTGATACGGCCGTAAAACACAGAAGAAAGGAAAGTGGACAAGAACAAAGTATTTCTATTGTCTGCCCCCAAAGTTTTTTTTATTTGATATGCTATAGTGAGATTTCAGGTTTACTTCCAGTTTAATTACAGCACGAACTGGTTTTCCTTCTCCTAGACTGGTTGCCAACTAAGGTTAGAGAACCCAGTATGCCTTGCTATTTATTTAACCCATAACTTTTCCAAGGGCAATTCTGCGAAAATTAATCAACTCAACCGGAAATAAATTGAAATGTCACGTTGAATTTATACTTTAACTTTTTTTTATTATTATTGTTTGTTTACCCATTATGAAGGCACTGATAAAAAGATATGAGTTTATCGAATGGCGCCGATATCTGCTTATATTAAGTAGGTCGGAACGTGAAGTACCTGTATTAGATCTTTTTTCCCCAATTTCATTCTTTGAAACCTGACATGTAAATAAATAAGTTGAGGCTGTTGTCAGAAAATATCACTTCTGATCGATATGACATTGCTGGCAAGGTTATCAAGGTCAAATTAGCAGCTGATCTCAAAAATGATGCACTGTCTGTTAACTTGTGCTAACCTTCATGAGTGATTTGTTGCGCTTTCTAGGGCTTACATTCTCGGTTGACACGAAGTTGAAAGATTATATTTAATCCATTGCTATGTCTGCTGCTAAGAAATTTGGTTCACTGTGTTGTGCTAGACAATTTTTCTCTCCAGAATCTATCTTTTATAAGCCTACCATTCGTCCATGCTTTCAATTTCGCTGAAATATATTGTCAGGTGCTCCCACTGTATATTTAGAGGTTCTTGGTAAAATCCAAAGAATAATTAGCAATACTATAGGTCCTGACCTGGCGTCTCGGCTTCAGTCACTTTGCCACTGTATCTTCCCTGGGACTAGAATACTTTCGTGGTAATCGTTCAGATCAACTCTTCACTATAATACCGGGACTTTATGAATTTCAGCGCAGTATTAGATTGTCGGCAAGGTTTCATCAATTCACCGTTGAATTGGCAAAATGTAACCGTTCTATGCTAACAGTTTCTTTTCTCGCACTTCTCACTTGTGGAACTCTTTTCCGGCTCCATGCTTTCCGGTCAACTTTGATCTTTAAAATGTCAATCGTTATCTTCTGTCTTCTTGATTACTCCTCTATTCTCGCTCCTTAATGTTTCACACTCAGTAACCCGTTGTGTCTTAGTGGCATTAGTGCTTTGCATGGGGTGAAATAATTAAAAATATAAAGAGATTGGCTTTCTTCTTTCTTTTTTTAGAGAAAATGGAAAGAAAAAGGATACTTATACGTAACATCGAAACGAGACAGTTGAAATGTCTAGGGCACATAAAGAGGAAAGTGGGCTTAGAAAATTTGACACTCACAATACATAAAGCAAGAGAAAGAGGAAAACAATGCTTAACCTACCTACCAAATTTGTGTAAATGGTTGACAGAACAGCGTCTAGGAAAGACAGCACAAAGACAAAATATACTTAGTGCTGTAAAGGACAGGAAATTATAAAGACCCATGATCGCCCACGTCCTGAAAAGACACGGCGCATAAAAGATATTTTTTAGTTTTAGTTTTCCTTCAAAGATACGGCAAGGTCGAAAAACTCTGAAACTGTCTGTTAAATTCCGAGGTAAAAAAATTAGGATATTGTTCATTCACAAACCTGACCCCACTCATCTTATTCCCTGCTTTTAAAACAATGTTTTGAATTGCCATGTCTCCAACCGTCATCAGTTTGTAGATTAAATAAATAGACTCATGACTTGACGAATTATTCGAACTAATACTCTCATTTTAGTTAATCTGAGCACAACGATTCGATTTGTCATGTCTGTAAATTTCATCATGTTAAAACATGTACGAGATATGGAAATTGATCTTCTGCTTAGATGAAAAAAAATACAGATATTGGCATAAAATACAAGTTGAGCGTAAACAAGCTGTTGCACTTGAAATGGCCTTAATTAGCCAAGCGTGGTGGGAATCGATTTGTACAAAAAAAATCAATAACACCAGACGGAGTTGAAATCGATGCTTTATCAAAAGAAAAAGTGATTTTCATTTTAACAATAAGAACAATTTTGTGGGTCACAACAGAATGAATATTTAACTCCCTATTGTTATATAGATATGATTATATGGATAATATCCATATTATCATTATTATATGGATATTATTATTATAATTATTATTATATAGATAATAGCTGGATCTTATCAATAATGCTTGCATTAATTTCTGACAATTGACAATCCCATTAGTCTTGGTTTTGGAGCACAATATACAGAATAAGTACCGAACTGAAACGTACCCAAATGTTCGATCCAAAATGGCAAAATTTGAGCCAATTTTTTCCCTCGAGACAGAAATATTTACTTTGATCAATGACCAATCAGAACGACTATAAAAAGAACAGCTCATCTGATTCAAATAACCTTATATAACAAATGCTGTCCTCTACTAGAGCCAGAATCGAGTCCGTTATTTCGTCTCTTTGAACCGTAGACGCGTACACACACACACACACACATATATATATATATATATATATATATATATATATATATATATACTCACACTGAAGGCACAGATCTTTGAAAAATTAAACTGTCCGTTTTGCAACCTACCCACACATAAATACGTACATATTCTCACAGCGTTTGCGACTGACTGAAATTTCTTGTTAAAAAAAAAATCATCACCGTAGAGGACCGTGTGGGTTAAGTGTTGTTGGATTAGAAACACGTGTTGTTTATTCCTGCTAGAGAATCATTAAGAATCCTTGCTTTATACTTGGAGTTAGTGAAATTACAGAGGAGTTATCTATGGAGTCTCTTAAAGATACTGTGACTGGAAAAGATTTGTATAACAGTGTAATTAACTGTCTAATCAGGTCTAAACTAAACCTGGATAAACTGGCAAGTATTACAACTGATGGCGCTCCTTCACTCATAGGCAAACATTGTGGATTTGTGACCTTAATGAATGATAAAATGAAAGAGGACTTTCCATCGTACAGTGCGTTATCTTCTCACTGTATCATACACCAAGAAAGTCTCTGTAAGACCTCTTTAAAACTCCAGCATGTTGTAGATCCGGTGGTGCGTGTAGTTAATTTAATAAGAGCGAGGGGACTAAAACACAGGCAATTCCGAAGTTTCTTGGAAAATATCGAAGCAGATTTTACTAATGTACTGTAGCACACTAATGTCCGCTGGTTAAGTATGGGAAATGTATTAAAGGGGGTGTGGGATGTTAAAGCAGAGATTGTCATGTTTTGTAATATAAAAGAAATATCCTGTGACTTTTTAACAAAAATGGGCAGTGACGAATGGGTTTGTGATTTTGCATTTGCTGTGGACATTATGCAGAAGTTAAATGAGTTAAACACAAAACTACAAAGAAAAGGTGTATTTGCTCATGGATTGTATGTGGAAGTAAAAGCCTTTCAATCAAAACTTGAACTATTTGGCAATCAAATTAAACAACAAAAATTTGTTCATTTTCTTCACTTGAAGACACAAGTTATTGCACAAGCATTATCAGAAATGTATAGTTTCCAGTTGATGGCCCTCAGAAAAGAATTTATAAGAAGATTCGCTGATTTCAAAGCAATTGAAGAGCAGTTCGATTTGCTCAGTTCATCTTTTGCCTGTGACACAGAAACAGTTACTGAAGAGTTGCAGCTAGAACTAATTGATTTGCAAGCCGACAACTCTCTAAAAAAGCTGTTTGAAATTAAATCGTTGAGTTCTATGCATCCCTGCATCATGAAAAGTTCAGAAACTTGAAAAATTTCTAAAAAAAAAAATGTTTGTTTTATTTGCATCAACTTGCATATGTGAGCAGACGTTCTCCATAATGAAAATCAACAAGTCGAAGAATAGATCACTTCTAACAGACTCTAATCTTCAGTCAGTGTTGAGGATACCGTACATTGAAGGTCTTTCTCAACGGATTCTCCTCCAGCTCCTATCCCACGAACGCAGGTGTTCCCCAAGGCTCTATCCTAGGCCCTACTTTGTTCCTTATCTTCATTAACGACCTTCCTGATGTTATAGGTTCCCAAGTAGGCATCTATGCGAACGACACTACTATTTACTCCTACCTCAAAAACAAATCTAGTGTCGCCGACAAATCTAACCTGGCTGTTTGTCTCGAAAAGGACCTCCAATCGGTTGTGAACTGGGGCAGGTTAACTTTAATGAATCAAAAACAGAACTGCTCTCTATTACTCACCAGAAAGAACCATCCCTGCCTCCCACTAGAATGTCTGACGCTCAACTCCACGAGAGCACCTCTTTGCAACTGCTCGGTCTCACATTGACTGCTGACCTGAGATGGAACAAATACATTGAGTCAATTGCTTCGTCCACCACAAGGAAAGTCGGCTCCCTGTGCCGCGCCAGGAAATTTTCCTCGCCGGAGTCAATCCTTCAAATCTACAAATCAACCATTCGCCCTTGCATGGAGTATTGCTTTTCGCTGGTTCCCAGACTTCATGAATTTAAGCGTTCAACTAGGTTGGCCCCTCGCTCTCACTCTTTCACTGTCGAAACTGTTAAATGTAGCCGTCTCTTCTACTCCAATAGCTTCATGTCTCGCACTTCTCGCCTGTGGAATTCAGTCCCCATTTCTTGTTTTCCTGATAGCTATAATCTCCAACTATTCAAATGTAATGTCAATCGACGTCTCCAGATGTCCGGATCTATCCCCTAACCTTCTCTTCATCCTTTCCTCTATCACTCCTATTTGCTCTCGCTCCAACTTTCTGTAACCCCTTGCGTGCTAGTGGCTTCCCGCCTTGCTTGCGGTTGAATGCTTAAAAAGTATATGCGCGGTACTTATTGAAACGAACATCGCCACACATTAAAAGCTAAGGTCCTGATACCGAAATAGAATTAAAACCGCGTATGTATGCATGTATGCCCGAACATGTATCTGCGCCTAGCCTCGAATTGCTTATATGGATGTGTTGGTGTGAGCTAAAATGCATACACCTGTATGTATGTATCTATGCGTATCATAGTACCACCCCCAAACAAACACAGAAGCAGATTCCCCTCTCACCACCAAACAGTCAAACAAGCATAAATAGATCCAATTTTAAGAAATAAACCAATTTGTCTGATGATCGCAAAAGCGTGAAACCCAAACTCATATTCATACAACTTAAATATATATATTGTCCAATTAATATTTTCTGCTGAGCAAAGATTATTTATTTTTGACGTTCTGTGTCTGCTGGAATTGCAACACAGACACTACATTCTTCCACCAGGAATATACTGATCACGAGACCTTGAAAAAAAAACGCCACTGTAAACATAGACAGTATCGAATGAATAACCAACATTTGGTGTTAACTCGAAAAACATACAACCTGATGTATGTGTACATACGATTATCTCCCTTTGAAATCAGAGCTGAATGAAGAGCGCATTATTTTATTTTAATATTTCTAACTCATTTGTCGCCTGAATGTTACTCCGCCCAAACAACTAGTAAAAAAAAAAAGTTGGGCATGCCTGAAACAGCCAGCAAATAACTGAGAAATACTTATTTTGTTTTTCAAATACGAGATTAATTACTTTTTTTCCAGTAGATAAGACACACTAACGAATGGTGATTCAACAGCAGTTGTATTACGACTAGGAGATTTATCTCCGAAGACCCGAGCAGTACAAAAGAAATAATATGAATATCTTAGCCCTTGACATTAACTTGTTAGGTTGGTGAGTTTAACATTTCAATAATTGTTGGTTTAATTAATGTGATGAAAATAAGTTAACTTTGAAATCGGTACATAGAGGTCAGCTGTAACAGCCCAGGGTAGATATTTGGTTTATTCTAGGCGGGGCAGCTTTATATCTGAGGTATGTTAGGCGAGGCCAGTTTATATACCCAGATATAAATCTGGTTAGGCTAGATTCTAAACCCTGTACATAATACACTCCCCGCTTTTCCTACAAGGTAACAAAGTCTATTTTATACTATGAGGATTGATGCGCAAACTGCGTACCGTTGAGTCTTTCTGAATGGCATGCTTAATTTCATAAGAAATATGACGTTTCTTAAAATTTGATTTTGTTTCCTTCTAACTTGTTCACTCACACACTCTCTCATACATGCATAAACAATGATTAAGTACAATGTTTCTTGAATTTTGTAAAATTTCAGGGAAAGTATCGTTTTCAGAACTTTAAAGCATTGGCGATTTTTACTAAGGAAGATCATACGTGTAAACATCTTTTGAAGCAGGAAACGTTCATAATTTTCTCTAAAGAAATGTTTTCATTTTCAAATTAGAAAAAATCTCATGCAGCGCCATCTGTTAATCACGCTATCGCTGATAATATTATAACAATATTTAATTTCTTTTATAAAAAATTATTTCTAAAAATTAACTTTCCTACCATTTCTAAGGTATATGCTTACGCATATGGTCTTCTATAGTGGTAGTAGCGAGGTACCTACTCCGAAAAAATATCTTGAATTTTTTTAGTAATGCGAGCCTCCTTGTGATTAGCCATCGATCATGTGGCCCACTGCTCGAAAAAAGTTGCCCATGTTTGATGTAAGCTAACTCTGGGGTATTCTAAACTAGGTTAAACTATACCGGGTACCTTCTGAACAGTGAGTGATCTGAGCTGCCACACTGGTTTGCGCGAGACAAAAAATAATGGAGAACAAAGGTTCGGTTTATATCCGAGTTTGTGAGTATCCACCCGAATGGCATCCATTTTTGGTGGGAGGGGTTTTACCTCTGTGCAGTGGAATGTATTTGACGTATTCTTACCTCATTATTTTGTATCATGAATTTATTTTAAAAGAAACCCAACAGGTTTATGGGATTTTGCCTTTATAAATACATTTGTTCTTCGAACCAGAAGTAGACTATTTACATTATTCAGACTATTGTCCTCATCTTTGTCGCCATATTTATTACAACGTTTCGGCCGTTCTACGCTCCGGCCTTCTTCAGGTGGTTGGAATGTTGAATTGAACCCTTTATTTCGCTCACTGGGGTAGACTGTTCTAGTAGCACCTGAAGAAGGCCGGATTGTACTACGGCCGAAACGTTGTAATAAATATGGCGACAAAGATGAGGACAATAGTCCGAATAATGGAAATAATGTACATAAGACCTCATCTCAGAAATATAGACAGATACAGAAGTAGACTGTTGCAATTTCCGGAACAATTAATGGGGCAAGAAGACTTGGAGTAATTGACACACATTGGATATATTGAGAGTAATATTTTCTTTTATGTGACTTGTCCCTTCAGGACGTTGGCGATCATTGTTCTCCACACTTTCCTATTCATTATATCTCTTTTTGTTGTTTTTTTTTCTGGGGGGGGTGTCATCTCCCCCAAACCCTGTTCCGCCATCCATTCACACAATCTCGCCAGGTAGGTTATGCGTTGCTTTCCTTCGTCTTTCTTCCATTCAACCTGTCCTGGGGATAATGGCAAGGAAGCGGTAGAACAAGTTTTGAGATACGAAACCAGGAAAGAAGACTTGGAAAATTTGACACTTACAGGATATAAGGAAGGCAAATGTAGAGGGGTAACATCGATTAGCCTACAAACGAGCTTTGGAAATGGATGGCATAACAGGGACTAGATGAAATAATAAAGGAACAGCTGTTACTTACAGCTAGAAAGGATAGGAAGTTGTGAAGAGCCATGGTCGCACAACTCCTCAAATAGATTTACCGAAATGAGACAGCCTGTTTTCTTTACTCAAATGAAAACAAGAACGAAGAAAGCGGGGATGAAAAACAACTGAAATAATGAATATGGAGAGTCAAAAGAAAATGCTTCTCACAGCCAATAACATTTAATGACAAAAGCAGTTGTACGCGATCTTTGTCCAAGTGTGAGCGTAAAGTTCTATTGTCACCAAGCACACATTGAGAAGAGAAATTTTGTTTAAAAAAGAAAACATTACGTGACAAACAAAATCCATTATTCCGCCATTTTTTTTTTTTTTTTTAAATGTTTTTAGGTTTCGTTTTTGATAGTAACAATTTTATTTTTCACCTTACAAATGAAAACTTTGGAATACAAAACAAAAATATATCTTCTAACTGAACGATAAAACTGTGAAAAATCCCATCTAATGCGAAAAGAAACGCGTTACATAGGATATTTTTCAAAAAGAAAACGCGTTACATAGGATATTTTTTACATTTTGTCATCCAATTACTCAACTTTAATCTGACATCGAATTTATATATCCTATTCCCATCAAATTGCGTTTGTGGTTATCTATGCCAGTTTAAAAAAAAAAAAATCATGAACCCAACTATCCCTGCGCCTCGTACTGACATCATTTTGATATTGTTACTGAAATGCCATAATGGTAGATAATAAAAAATAAAAATGTGGTGGGGGTATCAATATTTACCCGACAGGCAATAGTTACGAGTACACACACGCATACATACACACCCTACACAACTATGACGAGGAAGCACCCCATTGTAAAGGTTAGTAAGTAAATATTTGCACGCACACACATGCGCACACTTTTCCCCCGGGTGTTTTTTTCTGACCTTTATTGACATTGACCTTTAATCTGATGCAGTCAAAAACGGTAGTAAATCGGAAATGCCATTGAGTTGGCGTGGGGAGAAACATGCTTCTTTAAGCAATTACTCGAACTTTTTAAAAGCTGTAAATTAGCGGGAATCTTTGAACTACTTCCGGCTTATATCTAGGTTACATGACCTTCCATTTCTTTTTCTTTCTTTTTTTCTGTTTCTGTTTAGCTTCTTGTCTAAAAGTTGTCGTTGTTAATCGCATCGCCATTGATTTGAAAATATTTATGAACTATTCAAACGCCTAGCGCCATCTTTGTTTTTCGACCGCTGTTGCGTTCTTCACACTTCTTCGAGTGAATGTCGGATTTGATAATCCACAAAGAATTTTTGACAGAATCCTTTTAAATACTTCATTTATTTCTTTTGTTACTTTTAGTTAGGATTTCACTTGATATTTACTAAGCTGAGCACAGAATGAAATTGGGGATTGGCAAGTGTGAAAATTTGCAGCTGTCCTTTCAGTGAAGAATGCTGTTATTTATATTAACTAAACAGAGTATAGTACAAGGTTAATCTATGGAAATAGACAAGAAGATTGTGTTGCGCCAAGTGAGAAAATTTTACAACAATCGAATCAACCAAACATTGTTGATATTGATTACGCTAAGTAAGGCACAAGTTCAAATTGGAGAAAAGGGGTCTTGGAAGATTGTGTTGTGCCAAATGGGGAAGCAGTGCAGCTATCTAATCAGCCAAGAATTTTTTTTAATCATTTCACCCCAAGCAAGGCAATACCGCCACTATGACACAAGGGGTTACTGAGTGTTAGAGACTGTGGAAAAAACTACTATTAAGGGAGAAAGAGAGAGGTCAATAAAAGAATAAGAATTAAGATAGAAATAACGATTGACATTGCACTTACGTTTTTGAAGATCAAATTTAACTGGAAAGCAATAAGCCGGAAGAGTTTCACAAGTGAGAAGTGCAATAGAAGGAACTGTTAGCATAGGACTTCTAGCCATTTCAACTGTAAATTGATGAGACCTTGCCGCCAATCTAGTACTGCGCTTAAATTCATAAAGTCTAGGTAACATAGAGGAAAGTTCATCAAAACAATTATCATGAAAGTATTTCTAGAAAAGGCAGAGGGAAGCTACATTATGGCGGTGCGAAAATGACTGAAGCCGAGATGCCGTTCAGATTCTTTGGATTTTATCAAGAATTTCTAAATGAACCTCAAGACGAAATAAATGTAGTGTAGACCGAAAGATGTTTTTAAAAATATGCTATTTATTAACAGTTATATTATTTTGGAACGTGCGATGCCGCAACGCTAGTTCTTGTTTAAATGATTCAAGTGAGAATTTTGTTTTAGCATGTGATAAATCCACGAAATTTTTGTTGCATGCGTTTTCAGTTAAAGTGGCATGGACTAAAATATAATCCAATTAATAGAGTAAAATGTAAAAACACTACATTTATTTCGTCTTGGTGTTTACCTGTAAATGAAAATATTACGCCCTGAAGATGACAATTTGAAATTGTCGAAAGTACTCGGCCCAGGATCATCAATTTCATCTGACAATTCAAATATAAGGATCGTGTTATTCAAAAAATTGATAGTAAGTTAATGTCTCATTAAGACTTGTTAGCGAAGTGATTTCGCCATTAATCACATTATCATTGCTAATTAATTGTTTGTATAATTACTTCTTTGTGACATATACTGCACAATCTAATATATTTACACCTTTCTATGTATGTATACTTTTACGACTTTTTAAATAGCTGGCTCATTTTTTTAAAATTTGCTCCGACACAACGGCAGGAAATTAAGGTTAAGCAATATTGTATTATATAAAGACCCCACTTGGAGGTATCAGGCCTACTTTGAAATTCAGCATTTCATAATCTCGAATTGTTATTAGGGATTGAACCTCGACTTCTGGCAACAATTGGGAAATAATCTGTAGAATTACGTTTTTTTTTTTTTTTTTTTTTTTCTTTTCTATTGCATCAAAGCATTGTTCTTCAGGCTCAGCCATTTTCTCAGGAAACTAAACACACATTTCTGCGATGTCCTCTGTTTTTATAGCTAGTGTTTTTAATTAGTCAAAAAACAGTATATCTATATTTATTAATGCTTACGTCGTTTGATTTTAATACCACTCTCCCTTTCGAAAGTTTAAATTTGTCTCTTCATTGAAAACAAATACCATATTCTCAACAAAATCCCGAGACAGATATGCAACGTGATAGGTCCTGACCTGGCATCATGTCTACAATCACTTTCTCAGAGACGTGCTGTGGTTTCCCTCTGTCTTTTCTACAAATTTGTTCATGGCAACTGCTCTGACAAGCTTTTTTCACTGGTACCCGAACTGCATAAATTTAAGCGTCCTACTAGGTTGGCATCTCGGTCCCACCCTCTCACTTCATGTTAAATGTAGCCGCCTCTTCTGCTCCAACAGTTTCTTCTCTCGTACTTCCCGACAGTGAAACTCCCTTCCTCTTACTTGCTTCCCTGATAGCTATAATCTTCAAATATTAGCGGTTCGGTTTGAGGAATCGGAGAGCCAAGTTCGAATTCCAGTCGAATCCATTACATTCACTTACGTGCTAATACCCTTGGGAAAGGTATGAATCCTCTCCTTCTCCCCCAGTTATGGGTAAATAGTAGGACAGACCGGGTTCTATAACCTTGGATGGCAACTGGTCTACCGCAGAAAGAAATGGCAACCTACTGCGGGAAAAATCTGCCTCGTCAGTTATGTATCGAAAGATACATGATCGCCTTAGCGTGTATCACGCATAGCATATAACTGACTGAATGTTAATTGACATCTTCTGATCCCCGTCCTTCTCTATATCCTTTCCTCAAACACCCCTCTTCACTCTTGCTCTCATTCTCTGTAACCCCTTGCGTGCTAGTGGTGTTCCCGTCTTGTTTAGGGTGAAATGCTTAAAAAATATTCATTATACACATTATCAGTAATATAATAATTATAATGGTGAGATTAACTATTTCTATACTATAAAGATTTGTCTTTCATTTGCCGAAAAGTTAGTATTACTGTCGGTTGAAATTTGTAAAATCTTTCCCTTGGAGCAGGTTTTTCTGGAGAGTAGGTTTCTCAGGTCCTCTAGTTGTTGTACTTTTTAATGCTGATCGGCGTGTCCTTCCTAACCTTTTGAGTCCCGGGTCTGACGATAAACTACATCCGGTAGCAATGCCTCTGATCAGGAAATTGGAGGTTTTGAGCAACATGGCACCACCTCTTAATTGTTGTTCCTACGTCCACCCTGACCCGGGTTGGTAGCACCTGTTGGGGGTCCCAGCTATTGGCAAATAGTGACCCCCCCAAACAAAACACTATGAAAGTATAAAAACAGGTTTTATAGTAAAAATACCAGCAATATATTTTTTGTCCAATAGTATACTTTAAAGAATTTTGTTTCAAAAAATGTACAGTTGGACAGCAATACATTTTACCTGTAGTTGAAAATATACAATTTATATTTCGTTGAAGCCATAAAATTTTGTTCAGATTATTTAGACTTCGACATTATAGGTTGATATGCCGCTAAACAAATCCAACCAACCAAATGTTAATTCGTCCTGGGTATGACGATAAACAACATCCGCGTCCTGGGTAAGACGATAAACTACATCCAACAGCAGGGCCTCTGATCAGGAGGTTTTGAGGAGTGTGGAACCACCTCTTAATTGCTGGTGTTCCCAGGTCCACCCTGACCCAGGGTGGTAGCACCTGTTAGGGTCTCAGCTATGGGCAAATAGTTAACTATTACCAGCACTACATTTTTTGAAAAAATTATTACCAGCAATACATTTTTGAAAAAAAAATTATTGCCAGCAATACTTTTTTGAAAAAAATTACCAACAATACTTTTTTGCAATACATTATTCAAGGCAAAATATTACCAGAAACAGATGTTTGACAAAACAAAATATTACCAGCGATAAATAAATTTGTCGACTTTAAATTATCCATTGAGATTGATATGATGTATAACAAAATAAACCAAAACAACCAAATGTTAATCTTTCACTTGAGGTAGTGTGGTAAATCAGTATTTAATACTAACAGAATTTAGTTCCCGAAATGCATTAGTATATGAAACTCTCTTCCGGTTTCCTTGCCACTTCGCCATCGCAGGGTCACCACATGTACTACAGTAGAAGTGATATTTCTTGGGCAAGATTGCCTAACGGAGTCCAACCCTCTCCAGGCCGGTTTTGAATTCAGAGTTTCCTTCTCCTAGATCGGTTGCCACCCAAGACTATAGAACACAGTCTGCTATTTACATGGGTGGAGAAGAAGCGGATTCGTACCTTTCCTAACGGTATTAGCATTTAAGTGAATGTAATGGATCCAAATTCTGGGATTCGAACTCGGCTCTCCGAGTCCTCAATCCGAGCCGCTATCCATTACTCTACCTTGCAACTTACAATCTGCAAAAATTTAAATGCAACGTCAACTAAAATATTGTCTTTCTGACTCCTGCTCTTTTATTGTCCTTTCTCCTCACTAAAGTTTTCTCATTCTCTTTCACTCTCAGTAACCCCCTTGCGTCTTAGTGACATTATCGCCTTGTCAGGGGTGAAATGATTAAAAGCAAAATTTACGAGGTCCGTCTGATTATCCAGTTATTTAAATTCTTTTATAACCCAAGACCTTTCAAGACAGGAGTGATAATTGCTCTCCATATCTTCCTCTGTTTTGTTACTCAAAGTAAACATTTATTCTTTACCATCCCCTTTTGTCTCTGTTCTGCTATCCACACGCTATTTCTCCTTGCTTCTCTTGCTTTCAGCATGTCTCCGGTAAATCTTAAATTCTCTAGGTCTACCTTCCTCATATTTCAACTGTCATTTTTATTTTATTTTAGTTACTATTTTCTTTAAGATTGCTTTGTTGTTCACACTTTCCGTCCATGGTACGCTTAACCAATTTTCTCTAAGTGGGGTCCTGTTTAACTAAAAAAAATTGAATTAAATCCTCCGAGGACTTGTCCTTATAACTAATATAAACATTTTAGCCCCTACAAAAAAAGAATTTCTCGAAATTTAATAAAGCGAGCTTTTTTTCCCCTGATACCCCGACTACGTGAATTTAAGCGTGTTACTGGATTAGCATCTAGGTTTTGCCATTCTATTGTTCTTTTCTCGCCTATGGAACTCACTTCCATTTACTCGCTTCCTTGATAACTACAATCTTCAAAAAGTTAAATGCAACGTCAGTCGCCATCGTTTATCTTCTTGAATCCCGTTCTTCTTATATCCTTTCCTAAATTTCCTTCCCCATATCTAGTCTTTTCTCTCACTTTCACTATCTGCAACCCCATGCGTACTAGTGTTGGGTAACATGATAAAAATATTTTAAAGATTTTCTGAGAAAAAGGAATGCTAAAATATAATTTATCTGCGAATAAGTCCTGAAAGTTTCATTAAAATCCGATAAATATCCGTTTCTTGCAAGAGTCTCAAAATCAATGTTTTTCACCACAAAAACGACGCTTAAATTTCCTAGAATAATTTATGGTCCCCACTATGGGCCAAAAAAATAAGATTTTTAACCAAAATCTTATAGTTTCTAAAAAAAAACCTTTCCATAAAAAATTACTTAGTCTTTCCTCGTAATAATAACACGAATATTTTGAGGATAAAACTGGGCATTTTTCATAATTCTTTTTTTTTTTTTTTTTTTTTTTTTTTTTTAGAGAATCTGGAGTTACCTAATTTTATTTCTAAAATAAATAAAAAAAAAAAAAAAAGCAAGAGGGGCCATGTACTTGGCTTGCGCATTCAACCAGGAAATCTGTCTTCACAATAGTCAACATACAACAGCTGCCGATGTAACGTGTATCCGTGTAAATAATTCCATCAGCTTGAAATACATTATAGGTTTCCGCTAATTTTCCCCGCCATATCTGCCCGCTGCGATAAAATGTGTTTGCGTTAAAAACTTCACTACAGACGACAGACAGAAAATAAACCTAATTGTGTCGGTCAATCACATTTTTATGGAACACATTGTGTATATGCCAGCCCTAGTTTTGAGAATAATTTAACAATTTAGGCTAACAATGTAACATGCTACATACTTTATTATTAAGCAGGGGTCTGCTCTAGTAACGGTGCCAGCACTCAACAGCTGTTGCTACAGTGTCTGTCAATGTAAATAATAATTTGTGCAGATATTTTTAAATGTGAATATATCAAACGGGTTTATTTCATTTAGGTACCTCCAAAGAGGCACGGTGGAGTAATGAATAGCGTCTCGGATTGAGGAATCGGAGAGCCGAGTTCGAATTCCAGTTAAATCCATTACATTCACTTACGTGCTAATACCCTTGGGATCCATGGGTAAATAGCTGGACAGACCGGGTTCTTTGATGGCAACTGGTCTACCGTAGAAAGAAATGATAACCTACTGTGGGGAAAAAAAATCTGCCTCGTCAGTCATATATCGAAAGATTTATGATCGCCTATCACGCACAACACATAACTGACTGACCTCCAAATACACACGATACCTAAGGTTTAAAATGAATTTAAGAAAATGAAAATTCTTTCTTGGAGCTTTTATTTTAGTTTTAATTTCAAGTTAAATGAAAATTAATATTTACAATAAGCAAAATACTTTGCTGAATTTCAAAACTAATCTAAGTTGGCTGGAAGGACTTTTTTAAAAGTCGCTGATTTTAGCGCTATGTTAGCCATCTGTCATCACAATATAATTTTCTTTATTAAAAGAATTCTTCAAAAATAAAATATACTTTTCTGAAACTTTATTTTTTCTGAAATTGAATATTAGCTGTTCAGTTAATCTGATTTGAAACAAATATTTGATCTTTGCAAGAATTTCTAAATCAATGTATTTTCCACCGCAAAAAGACGCTAAAATTTCCTTTGCTAATCTTTGATCCGCTGTCGAAAAAAAAAAAAAAATTGAAAATCTTTTAAAAAGGATCAAAAAATATTTCATATTTAAAAAATCATTGGGTCTTTCCTCTTAATAATAACATAAAGATCTTAAAAATAAAACTTCGTTTTTGTTAAGTTTGGGTCATTTTTTTCATCATAATATGCTCAGTTTTAGCGAATCTTTAGAGGTGTCTAATTTAATTCATTTTCCTACATCTGGCTCTTTGCTGATCTGCATATAAAAGCGAGCTTTTGCTAACTTACACATAGATTCTTCTTCTTTCACATGTCGTGTCCCTTCAAGACGTGGACGATTATGGCTCTCTACAACTTCCTATCCTTTGTAGCTCTAAACAATGTTTATCCCCTTACTATTTTTTTTTCACACTGACTCTTCTATTTACACAAGCTCGTGAGGCAAGTTCACAAATCTACCATCCGTCCGCGCATTGAATACTGTTGTCGTATCTGGTCTGGTGCTCCGGCTATTCATCTCGAGGCTCTTGACAAAATCCAGAGAAGGATCTGCAACGTAATCCATCCTGACTTGCTCGACTTCAGTCACTTTCTCAACGATGTGATGTGGCTTCCCTTTGTCTGACGAGCTATTTTCCCCTGATGCCCCGACTACGTGAATTTAAGCGTGTTACTAGATTAGAATCTAGGTTTTACCCTTTTACTGTTGAAATAGCTAAATATAACCACCACTTCTAATGCAACAGGTTCTTTTCTCACACCTCCCAACAGTGGAACTCCTTTCCGCTTACTTGCTTCCCTGATAACTACAATCTTCAAAAAGTTAAATGCAACGTCAATCACCATCGTTTATCTTCTTGAATCCCGTTCTTCTTATATCCTTTCCTAAATCCCCTCCTATATCCAGTCTTTTCTTTTACTTTCACTCTCTGCAACCCCATGTGTACTAGTGGCATTCCTGCTTGGCTTGGGGTGAAATGATTACAAAAATTCCCTGTGCCAAATTCTCCAATCCCTCTTTCCTCATTATGCGTCCCAAAGATTGTTTCTTTCTTATTCTAAGTACAAATCTCTTTTTGTTCCCATTTCCCCTAAAACTTCCTCCTTGCTTCCATCTTCCATCTGTGGTATTCTCAGCAACTTCTGTAGAACCACATCACTGTAGTTATACGATCACCGGAGTTAAGCAAAGTCGAACCTGGTCAGTACCTTGATGGGTGACCTCATAGAAATACCAGGTGCTCTAAGCTTGGATGTGCGGTTGGTGTAATGGATAATGGCTTTGAATTGTTATTCGGAAAGCCGAGTTTCAATTCTAGCTAGGTTCGTTATATTCACTTATGTGCCAATACCCTTGGGAATGATATGAATCCACCTCTTCTCCCTCCAGCTATGGGTTAATTAGTAAAACTTGTATCATTAAAACCTTATATCAAAAACAATTTTTACAATCCCAAAATATTTTTTGGCTTTAAATAACTTACAAAGTGTAGATAAGCCGTAGAAAACGAATCGAAGAATCGATCATCTTTATCTACAAATATATACATATATATATATATATACACGCACGCGTGTGGAACTGAAAAGTTTTCGGCCAGTCCCACCCACAACAATTTGACCAAACATCAGAATTTTGTGGGGAATACCTTTTTTGTCTAACCGGGAGCTTTTCAAAACCCCTTCACATGTTTATAGTCAGACCGCTAATATCTATCTATCTATCTATCTATCTCACACACACACACACACGCGCACACACACAGAATTGCACTGAGGAGCTGTGATACAGCGAAACAGTACTGTCCGCAAATGACACACACACACACACACACACACATATATATATATATATATATATATATATATATATAAGCACTCCTTATTCATGTGTCAGCTGCCTTGTCTCTTGAATACCCGAAGATCCTAGCAACGCATATAAACAAATGCGTCAGCAATCAAGGAGAAATGTTAGTCTGTTTAGCCCAAAACTGACAATTTCATATTTTATAATAGGCGCAATGGATGGCGGCTCGGATTCCAATCGAGTTTATTACATTCACTTGCGTGCTAATACCTTTTGTGAAAAGTATGAAGCCATCTCTTCTCCCCCAGCTATGGGGAAAATAGTAGGACAGACTGGCCCCTATAGCCTTGATGAAGGACAACTCTGAATTCAAACCAATCAGGAGAGAGTTGGGCTCCGTCAGGCTATCTTACCCAGGAAATACCACTACTACTGCGGCTGCGGGACTTGTGGTGCCCCTTAGACACTCAGGAGTTACGGGACTCGTGATTGGCAATGGGGAAATGGACAGTTTTAATTCCATGAAGCTGATGTGTTGCCAACATGCAAAATTCTTAACACTGAAGAGTTTGCTGCTAATTACTAAACAGGAAGTGAATATTAGATTTGTATTTCTCCAATCGCACAATTCATAGTCAGTTGGTTAGAAACTGACTCGTTAAACCGGGCAAAATAATGAGTAAACCTTGGAATTTCATGCAATTGCCAGACGAATTCAAAAGAGCTGACGCAGATGTCGTTGTATTTAATAATTGCCCTACAAGTTTCTAACAGTCAATGATGCTGTAGAGAAACAAGGGCTACACAATTAGCAGGTCAGAGGTCAATATCATGTGCATGTGATTGTTTTTATATTACTTCTTTTGGTCCGGCAAGACAAATAATCCGTGGTTATGGAATCTTCAGTGCCTGTAAATCCCTTAATTTGTATTTGTTTTTTGATTTTATATCACAATAAAAAAGGAAGTTGTTTTTGAACATGGGCTGGAGAAGTGTGTTCGGATATAATACCCCGCCACTAGACCATGGTTATACCCACTTCTTTTCCCGTGTCATAAGATGTGCATTATTGTATCTAAAGCTGATAGTCGGGGATCAGTGCTGGATTTACATATGTGTTATGGGCTGCAACCCAGGGGCCCCATGACTAGAGGGGCCCTAAGAAAACTAAAAAAAAATCTAAGAACAGAGATTTGTCTATTTTCAGAATTAATGGGGGCTCCTTTGAACTAATTCGAAACAATTTAGAGTATTTGGACCCCTATAGCAGGAGTTGGTCTTTTAAATTCGATGGGTCACCTTGAAGGGGCACCATTTAGATTTTATATGCATATAGATTTTTATGTAGCTTTTTTTTTAGTCTTGCATAATTTTAGTCTCAATTTTACACTTCATTGAACACTAAGTGCAAAGTTGTTCAATATTCTACCACAAGAAAATACCATCTAAAATATTTTTTATAGACACCGGGGGTGGGGTGCGAGCATGTGTAATGAAGGGGGGCCAAATTCTATTAGCCCAGGGGTCTTTTAAGACCTAAATCCAGCCCTGTCGGTACAATGCCACGTGTCTGCAAAGATTTCTTGTATACATTCTACAGCTGACAATTCACAGATAATAAATAAAAGGAAGCTGTGGTGAGCTACGACGATTACGTCCTGGAGGGACATGGCATAAAAAAGCAAGTATGCGAATACGACGAGGTATTTTTAGCAGTTCTTTAGCTTAGTTTATCGTCACTCAAGACTACCAGCGTGTTATCACTCGAGTCCTCATTGTCAGCGAATCTTGCTAACCCTTGTTCCCCGGCGAGCCGCCTATTTGTTATTCTTATCTTTTATTAAACAATGTTCGACTTTTCCAACAGAAAAACAAGTAAATGTCACGAGACATTTTAATGTCAATTTTGATGTTTGTTGTTTTACATTTCCTATTCACGTGGAGATACGTACATGTCTGTATCTCATGATTGAACACACCCCCTCATACTGAGGAGTTGCATCTACATACCATCGTCTAATGTTAATTCGCCCAATGCGCAGTTTTATCAAGCGTTCCTGACGTCTCGATATTAACCTCCAAGCATTTCTTTTTGCAACAATGTTCGGCCAGTACAAGTCCCAAGAGCCACTCGAGGTAGATGGTTACAAAATAAGAGGCACAGTTTATAGGAATATGTGGGGAAGATAACGGTTGGCTCTAGACTTGAACAGGTGATTGTAATGATGAGGTGCTGTCGTTAAGACTGATCACCAGTGTCTGTATGAATCACTGAAATTGAGAATCAAAATCCATTAATTTTGATATCTTTAATCCGGCGAGACTGGGGAAAAAATCAAATAGTCCCATGAGCTATGTAAGATGTTCAGTAAAATATATACAGCCATTTTGATTCCTGGCAAAACACGCGATGTATTTTATTGAATATTTATTTATGCTTAATTTGAAAATCATGATAGTTATTGTCTGGCAAAAGGCCCCAGAGGCGGGGTACCCATAGTTTAGTTTATTATGAAGTAAGAATACAGAAGTAGAACAGTCAGTGAGGATCGAACCAATACCGCAGTAGTAATGTTTTATTAGCTCGTTATTCATAACCAAAGTGCATACACAGATAATGTAACGGATATCGGTGCGGACAATGGACCCGCCGGGCCCGGTTGAAATTCCAGGCTAGTTTACTGCTTTCACTTTCGCACCCATAAATTCGTCTCTTCTCCCCTCCACAAGCTATGGGTTAAATAGCAGGGTAGACTGGGATCTCAGTCTTTAGGTGGCAACCAGCCTGAAAGAAGAAAACAAAAAGTCACTCTACGAAGACCTGGTAATTCACATACATGGGTGAAAAGGACACCGTGGCGAGCCATGATTGCCTACGTTTTGCAGGGTCATAGCATTTTTTAATTCATTTTTTAATTAACGGCAAGGTGTTCAACTGAAAAGTATTGTATTTTATAATGTGCACGTAACGTATGCGAAACTAGGTGAGCAAACATTGTAGATTTCGTCAGTGAAAAACACAGGATCATATATGCAGGCAGAGAAAAAATGAATGAGGAGTAGGACTGATATTAGATCAAGACCATGAAAAAATATCTTCTGGGATAATGTCGAATATCTGAAAGATTTCTTGTCGTTAAACTGAAAGGAAAGCCTTTCAACATATAGTTGTGTATGCACCGACAGCACAAAGTACGGGAGAAGAAATTAAGTTTTACTGTACGTTAGACAACGCCAAGTCTCAATGCAAATCGCAAAAAATTATAATCGTCATGAGTAGGCAAGAAAAGGGGGTGGCAATTGTGGAAATTCTTTATGAATCAATCTAATATATATTGCAGGTGTTGTTGTGCAATGCTTAACGAGTTAGTGGGCAAAGCCACGTAGTGGTTTTAATTCTTATTGGTGCCATATTATATTGAGCTTCTGTTTGACTAAGCTACGGATTCTTGTGTTGCTTTTGTTCTTCTTGCAATGCGTCATCTTTTAATTTCTGTTGTTGTAGCGAAAACGAAAATAAATTAAGTTCAAGAATCCAAACAACAGGGTACCTCAGAAAAAAAAAAACAGGAAATTTAGTAGTTTATTTAATTGTTAGAATTTTGTCTATATTTCTGAGATGAGGTATTATGTACACGATTTACATTATTCGAACTATTGTCCTCATGTTCGTCGCCATATTTATCACAACGTTTCGGCCGTTGTACGCTCCGGCCTTCTTCAGGTGGTTGGAATGTCGGACTGAACCTTTTTTTTTTTTTTTCGCCTTAACCAGGTATTGAACTCACACTATTTGGGTACTGTCACTGATCTAACTAACGTCTTTATCCTTTAAGGTGGTGGAGAACTTTGAGAGGGGAATTAACAGGAGATAACTGACATCCATTAGACATGGCACATGGAACTAGAACAGTCTACCCCAGTGAGCTAAATAAAGGGTTCAGTTCGACATTCCAACCACCTGAGACCATCTTCAGGGAGTTAAATTGTCTGAGTATTTGAAAAAAAACTATTTGAAAGAAAATTCTGATATTTTTCTTAATCAATTTTCTAATTCTACCAAGAAATTAATTCGCGAACTTGAAAGGATCACAACGAAAACTAATCGACATGATATAAATAAATTATTTAACCAACCTGTTTGAATGAAAATATGCTGCTTAAATATCCACATATATAAGTAGCTAGGTTTGCTAGCATAAACAATGCACTATTAGACTCGCTGAAATCCATTTTGATATCCTGAAACCATTTATTCGAAGTTGGCAACGCCCTGAACTACTGAACTGATTTGATTGCAGATCCCGTGCTTTATCAGTTAAATAGAACCCACAAAACAAACTCTTTTGTATTTACAGATATCTATTCAAAGGGCTCCCAGACAATGTCATTTTTCAAAATGGGAAATGTTTTTTGTTTTTTTTAACACGAACTCTGAGAAAATCTAGTAATGCCAATAGAAAACACTCGATTATTTCAGCCATCCAGTATGAGCTATCCACTTCGTTTTATACGTGGGTATCGGACTGGACATACACGTTAGAATAGTGAAATCAGCGAACTGAGTTCAGATTCTGGCCGCGTTCGTTGCATTTAATTTCGCCCCAAATACCTTTTGAGAAAGCTATGAATTCATCTCTTCTCCCCTCAGATATAGGTTAAATAATGGGACTGGAATCTTCAGCTTTGGTTGGCAACCAGTCTCGCAGCCGGACAACTCTGAATTCAAAACCACTTCGACGTGGGGTAGCAACTCCATCCCGTAAAAACCTACTTGCTCTAGAAACTACGGGGTATCCATTGGATTTGAGAGATTACTCAGAAGAAAAACTGAAATTCTTAGGCAAGGTAGTAAAGGAAAAGAAGAAGAAAGGACTATGTAGTATAATAAAACAAGATTTGTGTTTGTCTATACTTCTGAGATGAGGTATTGTAACTATTTACACTATTTACATTGTTTGGACTGTTGTCCTTATCTTTATTGTCATATTCACAACGTTTCAGCCGTTGTACGCTCTGGCCTTCTTCAGTTGATATACGTTTGAATTTCGAACCGACCCCTTTATTTCGTCCTCTGGATATCTTGGTTTGAGTTATCTCCCTTTAGTAACTCAACACTCCAAGTTTTTGTTCGCCGGTGGCCAGGTATTGAGCTTACAACTCTTTGGGTCCAATCACTGGATTACCTCAGCCAACGCTTTTATCCAAGATGTGTGTTTGCCAACAAAAGAGACTATTCGGAACGTAAAATCAAACCGGTACAAAAATGTAACTATCTGGGAAATATAGTCACACACACACACACACACACACACACACACACACACACACACACACACACACACACACTCGAAGAATCATAAGAATAGTAAAACATGTTTTCCAGAAACTAAGCAAAGTATTAAGACACAGGAACATTTTGTTAGAAAAGGCTGGGCAAGGTATAGCTTATTGATTTTAACACCCACAAAACAAAATTTGATTAACCTTCTAAGAGACCTTTTCTGCTTTCCATTAGCATGGCTGATGCTAACCTCCAGGATAGCGACTCGTTGCGCCTTCTCAAGCTAAAATTATCTGCTGACATGAAGTGGAAGGATCATATTGAATCAATTGCTAATCCTGCTGCTAAGAAAGTTGGTTGGCTGTCTCGTGCTAGACAATTTCTTTCTCCAGAATCTATCGTACATATTTATGTCTACCAGTCCTTCTTGCTTTGAATATTGATATCACGTCAGGCCTGGTACTCCTGCTATATATTTAGATTTTCTTGATAAAATCCAACTAAGAATATGCAATGTTATTGGTCCTAACCTGGCATCTCGACTTTACCACCGCCGTAATGTAGCTTCCCTGTGCCTTTTCTATAAATATTTTCATGTTAATTGTTCTGATGAGCTTTATTTATTGGTGTCTAGACTTTATGAATTTAAGCGCAGTACTAGATTGGCAGTTGGGTCTCATCATATTTACGGTTTACTTGACTAGATGCAACCGTAAGTTCTTTGCTAACAGTCTATTTTCCCGCACTTCTCACCTGTGGAAATCTCTTCTGGCTTCTTGCTTTCCAGCCACCTTTTGATCATCAAAAATTTAAATGCAATGTCAATCGTTATCTTCTGCTTTCTTGTTTCCTCTCCTTTGATTGTTCTCGCTCCTTAATAATGTTTCTCTTTTTCTTTTCTTTCACACACAGTAACCTCTTTTGTGTTAGTGGCTTTATTGCCTTGTTCAAGGTGAAATGATTAAAATAAAAAAGGTACATTTCTTTAGCAAGATGTAAAAGACATACAGCGAAAAATATGTGGTTCTATAGACGAATG
Organism: Acanthosepion esculentum; assembly: GCA_964036315.1. Lineage (NCBI taxonomy): Eukaryota > Metazoa > Mollusca > Cephalopoda > Sepiida > Sepiidae > Acanthosepion > Acanthosepion esculentum. The sequence goes on from OZ038491.1 coordinate 17,754,571, forward strand.
CTGGGAATTCAATAGACAGAAGATGAGAAACGAGGAAATTTAAAGAGAAATAAAATCTAAATAAAGCGCTGTTAAAAATTAAGAAATAATTATAATTACTGGGACATATAAAGAGGAAAGAGTCTGGAGAATTTAACACTCACGTGATTACAAATGGGGTTTATACTGAAGGCAAGAGAGTCAAGAGCAAACTACTTAACGAGTTTGAACAAGAACAAAGTGAGAGGGTAAAGAGTTACAATGTCCTTTGAGCAACAATCACAGAAAGTTTGCACCGCCGCCACCCTTTTCCCGCTGACCAAACGTTGCTAGCTTCTCACTACTCTATCTCTGTTACTATGGCAGGTATTCAGACTAGCTACGTTCATTAGTTTCTCCAGTTCAGGCCTTCACGGCTAGTATACTCCATACCACGTACATGGCGTCAAATCATCTTCATTCCTTTCGTCTTTCCATTGGTAAGGAAGAATTTCCGTCCAGACAGCTTCCTTCTCAGAACTGTCATTTTGTGGAACAAACTCCTGAAGAGATACTTCCCCAATAACCACAATTAGTAAGAGTAGATAGGTTCACCTCACCCCAGTCATTCGAGTAGAGGTTTATCCCTTGTTTTCTGTTTAGGACTGGGTTCTTTTAAAAATCTACTTCAACTCTATATTCCTAACGCTTGTCCTTATTTACGCTAATACAACTTCACACAGTAACCTCTCTACCTTGAGTGACTCTTGGGTCTTATATTGGGTGAACATCAGTAAAAAAAAAATCTTAACCTCTTCAAGTCTAGTGTCTGAATCGTATTCAGTAACACTTAACATTCAGTGGCTTTTGAGCCTTGAGTGGCCAAGAAAAAAAGTTGTGGAGAGCTTTGATTGGCCACATCCTGAAATTACATAAAAGAAGAGAAGATAAGTCGAATTTTATATTTGTCAAGAACGACTGAATAAATTACTTGATAATGATTTCATTGTTGCAAATGAAAAAGAATGGCGTCAAATTCCAGTCTATGGACGGACAGGTAAATGAGATTGTTTTACATGTGTCACCATCCTTTTTTTTTGTGTGAGCGGGTGAGAACCCATATCCATCATCGCCGGTGATAGTAGGAGGGGGAGACTTTTATGACAGTGATAACCACTTCACAGGGTAAACTTTCGAAAAACAAAGCCATAGTGGGCACTCCTCTTTCTTTCTCTCATCTAAAACTAAGAATTACACTTTTTCTATTGACCCAAGCGACATTGTTTAATCAAAGGCTTTTATTTCTCACAGGAATTATTCATGTCCATCTCTGTGCATTAACTGCCTGAGAGTTATATGAAAAGATTAAATATTATTTAGACAGACAGATATGAGTATAAATAGAATGAGCATATATAGATATACATTGTGCATCGATAGATAGATATACATTGTGCATCGATAGATATATAGCTACATTGTGCATCCATAGATATATAGCTACATTGTGTATCGATAGATAGCTACATTGTGTATCGATAGATAGCTACATTGTGTATCGATAGATAGATACATTGTGTATCGATAGATAGATACATTGTGTATCGATCGATAGATACATAGATACATTGTGTATCGATCGATAGATACATAGATACATTGTGTATCGATCGATAGATACATAGATACATTGTGTATCGATCGATAGATACATAGTGTATCGATAGATAGATACATAGATACATTGTGTATCGATAGATACATAGATACATTGTGTATCGATAGATAGATACATTGTGTATCGATCGATACATTGTGTATCGATCGATACATAGATACATAGTGTATCGATCGATAGATACATAGTGTATCGATAGATAGATACATAGTGTATCGATAGATAGATACATAGATACATTGTGTATCGATAGATAGATAGATACATAGATACATGTAAAAGACAGAAAAAACAGTAATCGGGGCTTCAAATGTAAGGACATTACTTCAATGTGGCCAACTAGAAAATATCAAACAGAAAATGAACAGGTTAAACGTTAATATTTTTGGGTTATGTAAAACAAGGTGGGTCAATAATAGAGACTTCATAAGCAACGGGCACATGGTCATATACTCAAGCAGAGAGAATAATGAAAGCGACGTTGAACTCACATCAAGGTTTGCCTATCGCTCGTTTCACGCGCCACCCGATTTCTTTTTAACAGGAGTAGAAATTTTTCCCCTGTTTCCGATTGGGCTTCTGCTTCCTTCTAAAGTTTACTTCAACTATATACTTCTAACATCTCTGCCTAAAAATCCAAACTTTTATTTACAATTTTTTTCTTCAATAGGAATAGATAGGCTTGCTGATCGTCCAATTCACACTCCTCTCCGGTCTTTTGAACAGGGTTAGAGGTTTATGCATTGTTTCCTGTTCAGAATTGGGTTTCCGGTTCTCTCTAAAGTCTTTTCCTTCTCTTTCACTTCCTGTGGCTCCTTGTCTTGGTGGCATTATCAACTTGCTTTTTTTTTGGTTAGGGGGGGGGTACCTCTTAATCTGTAACCTCGAGAATTTTTGTTTAAACTGAAATGGAAACTATTTAATATTTATTACAGATGTATACGCGCCAAGTGTACAAAGCATAAAAGACTTAGAATCAGAAAGAGACAACAGAAATTTCTGATTCTAGATAATGAGGAAAGATGGTTTGGAGAATTTGATACTCTCAAGACTTAGTGAAGTTAAGAGAGGCAGAGGGAAACAACGAGTACCCTACTTGAATATGTCTACATTTCTGAGATGAGGTATTATGTACATTATTTACATTATTCGGACTATTGTCCTCATCTTTGTCGCCATATTTATTACAACGTTTCGGCCGTTGTACGCTCCAGCCTTCTTCAGGTGGTTGGAATGTCGAACTGAACCCTTTATTTCGTTCACTGGAGTAGACTGTTCTAGTTCCACGTGCCATGTTTAATGGATGTCAGTTATCAGTTATCTCCTGTTAATTTTTCCCTCTGAAAGTTCTCCACTGCCTTAACCGGGTATTGAACCCACACTCTTTTTGGGTCCTGTCACTGGATCTAACCAACGCCTTTATCCACTTTGCCATGTGTCCTTGTAATAAATATGGCGACAAAGATAAGGACAATAGTCCGAATAATGTAAATAATGTACCCTACTTGAGTTTGTGCGAATGAGTAGAACTAGAACTAGGGGTATAGCAGGGGAGATAAATCTTACTTAGAGCTACGAAACATAGGAAGTTGTAGAGAGCTATGATCGCTCACGTCCTGAATGGACACGGGAACATAAAAGAAGAAAAAACAAAAGGATATTGACAATAAGATATAAGGTCAGCAAGTTATCTAAAGTAATTTAGACATTTGATACTTAAAATATTTGGCTACACGATCATGAATTTAATGAAGACGAGAGGAGCCTATTCAAATTCCACGGCTGTCAAACCTAAGTTATTTAATAACGCTAATCTCTTACTAATAGTTGCCTTAATTCTTAACCAATGAGAATTCCTTACTTATTTTAATGCCTTTATATAGTAAAGCCATGAAAAGAATTTATATTATGCATAGATTAGCCCAAATAATCCACCCTCTGACCCCTCACTCACAGACAGGATATGGCAAGCCTCTTACTGCTCCATCGCTATTTAAATGGAAAGTGCTCGGACCAACAGCATTTCTTGGTTCCGTCAGTTTTAATCCCCACAGCTAGGACCGGCCATACCACTCACATTGTAGCTAACCACCGTCATTCCCTACGTATTCCATTAGTGAGGAGTAAGTTCGACTCGAACAGCTTCTTCTCGCAGACAACTGCCCTGTGGAACCGTCTCCTAAGAGGATGTTTCCCTGATCATTACAACCATATTCAAGCCTAGTGTTAATTATTACCTTCCCCTCCTATCCGTATAAACTGTGCCTCTTACCCTGTAACCGTCGTTTACCTCGAGTGGCTTTTGGGCTTTGTCAAAGATGAACTTCACTGTAAAAAAATTTTTTCAGTAACACTTGCATTTTCTCATATTAAATGTATTTCTACATTAAAATAATTTTCAGTGTAGTTCTATAATAAATAGGGTTAAGAAATTTAATCTTTTAATCTCATGTGAACCCTGTTATTGGCGTGCAAAAAACTAAAATATATTAGTATACACTAATATTAAGATATTAGTGTACACTAAACGTATTCTACGCTGCTACGTGTGTGTAGTAGTTTCGTTGATAAATTCCTCGTTGCAATTGGTTTCCAAAAATAGAATTTACCTCTGACTCGACCTATTATACGAGCGATAAGTTAGGGGAGTAAAACGGTCAGTCTGGTTTGATTTGTTTAACAGCACATCAACCCCTTATGGGTCATTTAATACCGAAATTTAATTTTCTTGGGAGCTTTGGTAATTTTTTTTTTTTTTCAAAAATGTATTGCTGGTAGTTTTCCCTTCCTTTTCCTCATCCTGGGTATGATGAAAAACTACATCCGGTAGCAAGGACTCTGATCGGGAGGTTTTGAGGAGAGTGGTAGCACCTGTTAGGGTCCCAGCTATAGGCAAATAGTTCACCTCCAAATGGGGATAAAAAAAAACTATGAAAATTTAAAAATAAAGTTTTATAGTAAAAATACCAGCAATACATTTTTGAAAAAAATTACCAGCAATCCATTTGATGCAGAACAAAAAACCTCTTTACATCAATGAAACCTGATCCACACTGATTTCTTACAAAGAATACATATTGTATTCATACAAATCTATCCTAAAAATCTTGTTGGCATTAAATAAGCCACTGAGATGTCGATATGTCGTAAACAAAATAAACCAAACTAAACTTCCTTTTCCAATATTGTATTGTTGGTAATTCTTTTCCTATGAAAATGTATTGCTGGTATTCTTATTATAAAAATTATTTTTATACTTTCATATTGTTTTGACTCCAGTTTGGGAGTTAACTATGTGCTTGTAGCTAGGACCCTAACAGGTGCTACTACCCCGGGTCAAGGTAGACCTGGAAACACCAGCAATTAAGAGGTGGTTCCACACTCCTCAAAACCTCCCAATTAGAAGTCTTGCTGTCGGGTGTAGTTTATCGCCCCAGCCAGGACGATAAACGATCAGCAAGTTATCTAAAACGTTAACTGATTATGAGATTTGGTTACACAGCTTAATGTCCCAGCATGATTTTAATGAAGACTAAAGAAGCCTTTTCAAATTCCACAACTGTTTAACATATTATCTTCTAATAACCCTCATCTTGCCATAATTCCTAACCAATGACAATTCATTTCTTATTATTCAATGCTTTTGTATAATAAAACCATACAAAGAATTTATATTATCCATAAAATGACACGGTACTTCCAGCAATCATTCTCAATACTGTTTCGATTTGAAAGCCAACTGCAAAATCAATCTGATTTCTCATCTTCAGTATGGCTGCTCATTTCCGAATATACTCATCTGCTCAGGTTTACTTATAGCTGTTCAACACCCACAGAGCGCTTTACTCTTCCATGCTGACACATGGTGTGTTGTAATTTAATAAATTTAGCTTAGTTTGTCACAAAACCACAAGATTGTGGCAACCAGTCTTACTACTCAATAGTAATAGTCAACCAGTCTTTTTATACTCACTCAACACAACGCACAAGAGCCACTCGTGGTAAAGCCTTATTCAATGAGGTTATGTGATATGAATGTAAGATGAGGCAGAAAGATGTGAAATTTATGAGAATAACGAACATAGATACTAATTGGTCCTTGACTTGAAGAGGTTAATATTGTAGTGTTCATTACAAATGGAATACGGAGGAAGAATGGGTTCTGCTGCAGTTTAAAAACTTTTTTTTGAAGATGGATTTGCTAGTCACGTGTCCAAACAGTTTTGAATTCAGATTTGTCCTTCTTTTAGACTTGTTGACAACTAAAGCTGAAAAACCTAGTTTGCCTTCCTGTTTAGCTCTTATCTGGGGAGAGAAGAGAGGGGTTCATCTCGCTTCTAAGATTATTTGCCCGATAGTGAATGTAACAAACTCAACGGGAATTAGAACTCTTACAAGAGTCCATCAATTGATTTGGTTACTTAGAACCAATCTGGTCAATTAATTTCATATCATTTTCTTTTAGTCTCCTAAAATTGTTTCATTTACAAAAGACATTTTAATTTTTTTAAATTAGCTGTAGCTTGCTTGATAGCTGAAATAGCTTCATATTTTTGCAAATTCCAAATTCTCATCTTCAATGAAGTCGGTCCTTCTACACTTGGATGTTTGGCGCTACACAGTCTTCTGACCCTCTTTTGGTTTAGCATTACAATAAGCTGCATAACTATGAGAGCAGAAGCATCGCATCTACTTGGACGGTTGGAGCAACATGATCTTCTCACCTTTCATTTAGTCTTTTGCTGAAATAACCTGAGATTAGTAAATATCAACACATTTAGAGTCTATTTTGTAGCTGAAATAATGGTTGGTATTTGATCCCAAGCAGATCGGCAAGCCGCTCACATTCAGAAAACTGGCGTAACATAATCTTCCTCCGTACTCGTCACTGGTCATTTGAGTCATAGTGGCACAACATTTACTGCAGCCTTAACAGCAGTGGCGTATCTCTGGTAAAATAACCTGACGGAGCCCATCCTTCTTCAGGCTATTAATCTTGTTGGCGCTTCGAGGAAAGAAAGTTGATTCAACTCTGTTAATTATTTAACTCCTAGCTGAAGTGATAGATTCATACCTTTCCCAAGAGTATTCATACGAAAATAAACACAACAAACTCTGTCGGAATTAGAACTCGACTCGCTGGTTTCCTTCTCGGAGTCGCTAACTATTAACAAAGTTAAATAGATCTTATAAAAGAATTGTTGAAGCGTCAACATCTAAATTTGCTTAATTTTCTCTTGAAGGTTCACAGACATTTCCTGTTGTTTTCGAGCCCAAGACACGGCTTTGTGGCTCAACCCAACCCAACATGTCTGCCAAGGTTTATTTTGACGCTTCCTCGCTGGATATTGCGGCTAAAGGATATTTTACGGCTATAAAAGACGCACTTAAACCAGTAAAGTTCCATATCCAACCACCGACTCCTCAGCTTTTGCGAAAGGCCCAGAAAGCCGCAGTCGAACTCAGACGACCAATACCACGTGATGCCCAGGGCAGAATTCTTCCACATCCAAGTAGAGGAATCAAATCCGACATTTTCAGGAAAGAAGACTTCAAAAAAGTGGACAATCATGCTCTGAATGTAAGTGAAATTCTTTCAAAATGATTTCAATTACTTTATACTTCGTTGAAAATGTTTTCAGTGTGAAATTTAATCTTTTATTTCAACAACAATTTTTAGACGCTTTGCTATTTGGACCTGAATGTTCACCTTAAGTTACCTCGCAATGTTTTGCTGTCTGTCTTCTCGAAATTTCGGAAGCTTACAAACAACGAGGACGCCCAGAGAAGTCTGAAGGATACAACAGCTGAAATGTTGCGAATAAACCAACATAAACATTCTGGCTTGAATAAAAAGAAAAAAGCATCTAATGTTAATTCCTCATCTGGTAAATCTTCGATAAAAATTAACAAACATTTCTTATTTACATTATTTACATGTTGACTATTGACCTCATCTTTGTTGTTGTTATCCAATGAGTCCAAGTACACACTGCTCAGCCCAAGAATTGAACTCACAATTACTATCACCAAATTCGTGAATCAACGCTTTTATCCACAAGACTATTGTCTTGTGAGAAAATTCTATGTGGAGAACTTGGAGCCATAAACCTAACCTGACTACTATCGCCTGTCATGCTTGACTGCTGTTGCTGTGGAAGCCTTGCTGTTATTTCTGTCTTTTTTTATTAGCGGCTCCAATATCGTATTTATTTCTATGCTAGGCCTACTAGGGATGTTCCCATAGACTAACAGGTAGCTAAACAAGGGTCACAATATTGTGAATTTGGTGACATGGTAAATGTGAGTTCAATTCGTGAGCCGGGCAGTGTGTCCTTCGACTCAGTGGAATCGGAACGAACCGTTATCGAGCATCATCACCATCATCAAAACTGTTTCGATTTAAGGTCATGAATGAACATGTTCCCTCATCTTCAATGACATTGTATACCGATTCGACAATATTTTAGCAGCCATCTCTGTCCTCTGCGAGTTTGCGGATTCGTTGCAGATCTTCCTTGATTGTAAACTTCTCCAATGGAAAAGTGGGATCTTTCTGCCTTGTTCTTTGAATGTCTCGTTTTGACTATCGTTGTTCTTGAATGACCTCTGAACTTTTTTGAAGTCCGTCTTTTCAAAGGAAAACTCCATGGCTTTGTTAGCTGGGCATTCTGGACATTCGTATGTTTTTCTTTCTTTTTTTCTTTACCAGTGAGCTGTATTACAGACACACGGTCTGATACTTTCCAACATCGATGTATATTATTTCTCCATTTGCTGTTGATAACAAATCCGTTTTCATGTTGTTTGCATTCTGTCTCTAAACTTATCAGCTAGTGTTTGTTTTTGCCGATGTTACTGTACAGACCCGGTTCGATTTTTATTTTCCGAATATATTCTTTCTCTGTATGCGACGTCTTAAATAAGTAGTTACCGCGTAGCAGTAACTGGAGCAGACATTACCTACTCCGCCGAGCAGTACTAAAAATAAGAACTAGACGAGATATTGCGAGACATGGGCAGTGGAACGAGAACAATCAACACCCGAAGATTAAATAAAGGGTTCAATTCGAAATTCCCTGTTAGGTTACCCAGATCAACAGATACCTGATGAAGGCCGGTGGGTACAACGGCCGAAATGATTTAATAATGATAAAAAAATGGTCTTTAATGAAACTTATATAAAAGGATTGCTGCCCAAATATATATATATATACACACACACACACACACACATATATATATATATATATATATATATATATATATATATATATATATATATATATATATATACACGTTGTAGCGTCTGTCAGTCTGTTTGTTATCGAACTCCTCCTCGGGTTTTGGAGATAGACTCCAGCACCATATATATTCTGAAACAACATTACCCAGGGTATTTGTATAAGTATATTTCATTTTGATCAAAGGGGGTCCCCGGAGGTCACAGCCCCCACTGAAAGTTTTTTTTCCCTTTGATATAAATTAAATTTAAATTTGAACAAGGGAATGACTCCTATCCAAAATAAAGGAGAAAGCCAGAAGATGGAGGTCACATCAGTAAGATCAAAATGATACAATATGGACGCCAAGTTGAGCAGGAAATCACCAATCAGTGGCTAGTGCCTTACAATACATATTTGTTGCGACAATTGAACTGTCATATCAATGTTGATATCTGCTTATCAATTTATTCAACCAAGTATTGCGTCAAATACATATCAAAGGAGTCAGATCAAGCTGTCTTTGCATACCCTCCCCAACTGAATATTATTTTTCCCTTTAAGTTAAATTTAAATTTGAACAAGAGATTGACTCCTATCCAGAATATAGGAGAAATCCAGAAGATGGAAGCCAAAGAGCAAGATCATTGAGTAATACTGAAATGCATCATTTTTCTCCACCAATTATAACAATGATTTAAAATCATTTTCTTACAAGAAAAAAATGTGTGACACTCAGCAAGGCGTGGATAATTCAGCTAGTGTATTATAAAGACGTTTCCCGAAAGGTACAAACGGAATAAAATTAAGGAATGTGTTCGACGTATAACCCATTGACGTTTAAATATATGTATTTAGTTAATTTTTTACATTTCCTTCGACGAATTATTTATTTTCTTCTGTCCATGGAACATTACTAAGCACACAATTAACTATATAGACACTAGTGTTGCATGAATCTAGTTCTTTTACTTTATTCACCTGCGTTACGTAGTCATTTTGTTTATTCAAGAGATTTACATAGATTTTAAATTGTCTTTATTAAAGCAGTTTAACGGAATTAAACATCTCGGTAGTCGTTTGCTCCCTCCCACAATTTCTAATCTGATAATTTTTATGCTGTCTCGAACGTACACATCCATCTCATACGCGTGCGTATCTCAAAGACAGCCAGATAAACACCTTAAAGTTGTCGGGGTTAGCTCCTCCTCAGTTTCCTTAATCCTTCAATTGAGGTCTCTCTCCCCTGGCTATAAATACTGGCTGACCCTTCACCTCTCTCTTTTTTGACTCGGGCCTTGGGCCGCTACCTCGCGCGGAGGTGAGGTAAAATCTCTCTCTTTTTCACTTAGGCCAATATGTGACCTCTCACAGATACAGCGTTTCCCAAATCCTGGGAACGCGCTAAGAACAATACACGTACGTACGAACACTTACACACACACACACACACACACACTATGTAACTTTTCATGTCTTTCTGTATTAATATATATTTGTTTACCCATATATATCGGTCTTGTTTGTTTTCTTTGTCTTCTTTGGACTTAATTAAAGTCCGACATTCGCATGTAGCTGGACCCGTCAGCAGGAAAGTTTAACCTTCTGATATCTCTTCACATCTTCACCCCCACGGTCCGCTACAAAGTAATTAAGACTGAAGACAGTCCTGTTCGTCGGCAGGTTTACTAAAAGCCAAAAGGGTAAAAACCAGAAGAATGAATAAATACGCATATAAGACTAGTTTAGTCTGAATAACAGACAAACAAAATGGTAACAAAGAATATGACAAAAGCAATTAACATGATAATTTTTGTGACGTGCGGTGGCCGTTAATAATTAAGTATAACTCAAGACTTCAATGTTAAGATAATACAGTATTTAATTACAACCGCAAATAAATACTTAACAAGAACAAAGAAGTAAAAGTCAACCAAAGATAAT
>OZ038491.1:17775373-17885373 GCA_964036315.1 Acanthosepion esculentum
TCCATGGTTATAATTTATTCCATTGGAATCGTAATCACGATCCAATTCATCAAACCTACAAATTCAAAAAAAACCTGTTTCTTTTTGAATTTGTAAGTCTGATGAATTGGATCGTGATTCCAATGGAATAAATTATAACCATGGAATATTAGTGTTTGAGACTTGTTTATTTATTTATTTATATATGTAGCTTAGATGTGGCACAAGGCTGAAAGATTGGGACACTCCGTGAGGATCGAACTCACTACTTAGTCGTAATTGTTCTAGCAAGACAAGCTTGCTAGCCATTATACCGCTTGAGGTGCCCGTTAATCTCACACTCACACACACACACACACACATATATATATATATATATATATATATATATATATATAATGTGTGTGCAAAGATATATAGAAAAATAGGTTCCAAAAATTTTGCTTGAAGATGAAACAGAGCTTTATACTTTAATTCAATTTAATTTTAATAATTATATTGAAGTTTTTGGCTCTTGTTTTTGAAACATGAGAACTATAATGTAGCGAAGGAATCATATTTTTTTTTTAAATAATTATATATATATATAATATATATAATTAAAAAGTTTGTCATTTGGCTGATGTTAGCATTACCATCCCGACTCCATAGTTTTGTAGACAGACCCTGCGGGTATCACTCCATCCACTATCAGAAGCTATCAGCAATGCACCTTCACGGTTATATATTTCTTGGTGCATATTTTCTCAACATAATTCTCTTTCCGTATATATATATATATCTATATTTCTCACGCTCTCTCTATATAGTAGGGAATTCTCTTGTTCATTTCGAAGTTTCATACATTCTCATAATGTTCGTGTTAGAATTGAACTGCTAGACTACCCATCCAGATGCTTTGATTAGAGAGATTTTTACCTAAGGCAGGAGAGTCCACGACACTGTATTTAATCACCCAGTGGGGAATAATGGTTGCATGCCTTTTTTAGAAGGATTAGCTCTAAGTGAACACGAACACACATATTGGGACTAAATCTCATTCCAGACCTCAAGAGAAACTCGTTTATTTATGCCATCTCTAAAGATCCTGAAAAAACAATGACCGATTCCTTGTACCGCTCCAGAAAGAATCTGACTCCTACTGCCATGCTCTATCTTTACAAGAGTCAGATAAAACCAAATATGGAATATTACTACAGGGTGAGGCTGATAGGACGGACGTTTTTGAAAAATTGGATCGTGCTACATTCGCTAGCTCTCGTTTGTGTCGTTTGGGGGGGGGGCTTTTTGTCCTTCATTATGGCTCCCAATCATAAGGCAGACTCGTGGGTGCTTATGTAGGTGAGTTCCGACCTACGTCAAAAACCCGAACAGATTTCCCCTGTATATATATTTTATTAACATCAGTGTGTTCGTATTGGCATTTGACAAAATCAAATGAGGGGGAACAACATCCCACATGTGGTGTCCGTTTTCGTTGATGCATTTCTGAAGGCGTTCTTGGAAGTTGGCCTCCCCTCTTTCCAGCTTTGCTATTCCGATTTGGGCGATTTCCATGCAAGTAGCTTCCTTGAAGTTGTCCAATGTACAGGGCTTATGCTCTTAGATACGTGCCTTGATGCTGTCCAATGCACAGGGCTTATGCTCTTAGATACGTGCCTTGATGCTGTCCAATGCACAGGGCTTATGCTCTTAGATACGTGCCTTGATGCTGTCCAATGCACAGGGCTTATGCTCTTAGATACGTGCCTTGATGCTGTCCAATGCACAGGGCTTATGCTCTTAGATACGTGCCTTGATGCTGTCCAATGCACAGGGCTTATGCTCTTAGATACGTGCCTTGATGCTGTCCAATGCACAGGGCTTATGCTCTTAGATACGTGCCTTGATGCTGTCCAATGCACAGGGCTTATGCTCTTAGATACGTGCCTTGATGCTGTCCAATGCACAGGGCTTATGCTCTTAGATACGTGCCTTGATGCTGTCCAATGCACAGGGCTTATGCTCTTAGATACGTGCCTTGATGCTGTCCAATGCACAGGGCTTATGCTCTTAGATACGTGCCTTGATGCTGTCCAATGCACAGGGCTTATGCTCTTAGATACGTGCCTTGATGCTGTCCAATGCACAGGGCTTATGCTCTTAGATACGTGCCTTGATGCTGTCCAATGCACAGGGCTTATGCTCTTAGATACGTGCCTTGATGCTGTCCAATGCACAGGGCTTATGCTCTTAGATACGTGCCTTGATGCTGTCCAATGCACAGGGCTTATGCTCTTAGATACGTGCCTTGATGCTGTCCAATGCACAGGGCTTATGCTCTTAGATACGTGCCTTGATGCTGTCCAATGCACAGGGCTTATGCTCTTAGATACGTGCCTTGATGCTGTCCAATGCACAGGGCTTATGCTCTTAGATACGTGCCTTGATGCTGTCCAATGCACAGGGCTTATGCTCTTAGATACGTGCCTTGATGCTGTCCAATGCACAGGGCTTATGCTCTTAGATACGTGCCTTGATGCTGTCCAATGCACAGGGCTTATGCTCTTAGATACGTGCCTTGATGCTGTCCAATGCACAGGGCTTATGCTCTTAGATACGTGCCTTGATGCTGTCCAATGCACAGGGCTTATGCTCTTAGATACGTGCCTTGATGCTGTCCAATGCACAGGGCTTATGCTCTTAGATACGTGCCTTGATGCTGTCCAATGCACAGGGCTTATGCTCTTAGATACGTGCCTTGATGCTGTCCAATGCACAGGGCTTATGCTCTTAGATACGTGCCTTGATGCTGTCCAATGCACAGGGCTTATGCTCTTAGATACGTGCCTTGATGCTGTCCAATGCACAGGGCTTATGCTCTTAGATACGTGCCTTGATGCTGTCCAATGCACAGGGCTTATGCTCTTAGATACGTGCCTTGATGCTGTCCAATGCACAGGGCTTATGCTCTTAGATACGTGCCTTGATGCTGTCCAATGCACAGGGCTTATGCTCTTAGATACGTGCCTTGATGCTGTCCAATGCACAGGGCTTATGCTCTTAGATACGTGCCTTGATGTTCCTCCCACAATAAATAATTAAACATGGACAAAACTGGGGGCCAAGAGTATCAGCAAAGTTAAGCCGCTGTGCATAGTCTTAACTTTTGCCCAGTGACCAATTTGTCGGTATGGAAATGCAAAATATGCCTTACCGAACGATTATCGATGTTCAATAGCATGCCTCCGAGAAAAGCGATTCGGACTGCGCAGCAAAGCTTGTCTGACGTCTTCCACATTTTCTGGGGTTCGTGTCCCTCAACTACCTGTCTGCTATTCATTACTGTATCACGTGTACGAAGTACATGAACCCAACTTAAGATTGTGTTACGAGTGGGAACAACCTGATTTCGGTTGAATGTCACAGCAGCTCAGCGTGGGTTTTGTTGCCGATTTAACAGACTCGTTATTCTTTACGAAACTACCGCAGGCTATCGTGCACAGCACAATGGCTTCAACTGAAATGGAAAAAAAATGCTAAGATGCCACAGACCGAATGGTACCTGTCGGACATATGTCCCTCTCCCTAGGGCTGGGTAATAGCCATTTCAAAAATGTCCGTCTTCTCTGCTCCATCCTGTACCGTATCTGGGCTGAATTTGTACAGTCCTTACTTTTCAGCCGTTTAACTAATATATCGTAATTCCCCATGTATAATATGCATTTTTTTCTAAAAAATAATAAGCAAAATCAGGAGCGCGTATTATGCACAGCTACAAGATATCTTAAAAAAATTGCTGTAAAATAAAATAAGAATTATCATAAAACTATATTAGAATAATATTATTCTCTGTTTAAAACCATTTTTTTAAAAAGATAAGAATAGGAAACGCTGGCCGTAATGAAATTGGAGAGGTACAATTTATAAGGTTTGATTACCAAACAAGGGGTGCGTGTAGAAGCATTTTCCCACACTTTCAGCACAATTTTAGGGGTGCGTATTATAAATGAAGGCGTATTATACATGGGGATTACGGTAGTCACTAAAAATTGTCTCGCTGAATTTTTCAAGTTTTCATAAAATTAAGTGGATTGAAACGCACGTAAAAACAATATATTTTTATCAAGATTTTCTAAAAGAGAATTTCTTAAATAATTTCATTCATTCTTCAGTCCTGAAAGTGTCATTGAAATCCAACAATTATTTGATTTTTGCAAGAATTCCCAAGTTAATGTGTCTTTTACCGCAAAAAAAAAGATACTAAAATTTGCTATACTAATTTATAGTCTATCAACTCGCGCAAGAAAAACAAGATTTTTAACGAAAATTTCAAATGCTCCAAAAACGATTAAAAATATAATTAAATAATTAAAAATTACTTTGGCCTTTCCTCTTAATAATAACGTAAATATTCTGATGATAAAACTTAGTTTTTTTTTATCAAGTTTGGGGCATTTTTTCATCTTAGCATGCTTTTTTTTTTTTTTTTTTTCTTTTTTCAACGTATTAGTGGAAGTACCTAATCTAATTAGAAAAGCTTTAAATTTTTCTTTTTGTTCAGGCACCTGATTCCCTCTTGACAGCCAACATTGAAGAGCTGGTTGACTATTTGGTGAGTCCTTTCGAAAATGACGACGTTTCCGTCGTGCGCGCCATTTTCCGCTGGATTTCGGGTCAAGATCTGCGCTATTATGAAAACAAACCAGAAGTTTCTTCCAACTGCGCCGCCTATTACTTAAACGAACTTAAAAAAGGCAAAGGTCGTTACGACAAACTCTTCAATCTTATGTGCGAGTAAGTACACACTTTATTCATTGTTCATATCAACCTCATAGTGTCCAATTATAAAATACCCGTCTGCAGATCTTCAAATCCTTTTGTGAGGCTTGTAATTATAAACAAGAAAATACGCAACACCAAGGGAAGTAACTCGAAGACTCTTTACGAACACCCGCTACAACTTTTAAATTAGTACAACAATTATATCCTCGGCTTTTGTTTCGGATTTACTATAATCTTCTTTTTTTTTTCGTTGTCCTTTCTATGATTTATGCATTTCATTACTGGTATATATTTTTTCCTTACGATGTTAATATTTATTGCAAGGAATCGACTGTTACATAAAAATTCATTAAATCCAGCAACTCAATGGAAACGGAATAAAATGATAATGTTAAGCCATTTATACAAATCCATATATATATATATATATATATATATATAATGTGGTGTCCTCGACTTACGTCGGAGATCCGTTCCTACGGCACATCAAAATCTGATTTTCGACGTAGTAACTCCCCTACATAAGCACCAACGAGTCTGTGTTATAATGAAGGTCAAAAAGTTCCCCAAAAATGACACAAACGAGAGATAGCGAATGTTGGACAATCCAGTATGGCGTACAACTGGAGAAGAATAATACCGCTTTCCTAATATAGCGCCGCGTGACGACGTTTTATATTATGGGAGATGGCGCTGTAACCACAAAACGCCGTACCGAGGGTCTGACGTAACCCGTGTGTGTGTGATTGGATGTTGTTTATGCGTTTCCACAGTTTTCATCCGATTTCAATGAAATCTTTTTTGTTTGATAGATAATTCTTCAGTACTGGTTTTCAGTTCAAATTATACATTCCCCTTCTCTTGGCCAAACGGTCAATCTCTATCGAGTGAGGTTACCTTTTCTGTTGCATAAAGCCTACTACTACACAGTTTTAACTAAGGCATTGCTTTCATTGTCGTTTATAGCCATTCCCAATTTAATTTTTTTGTTGTTGTCCTGCCAGTTTTTGCATTGCATTCACCGTAGTAATAAGTAAGCTTGCCTTTTTATTACTCGACATTTACTTTTTCAGCCTTTCCTAAAGTTATTCAAGCTTAGTGATCCCTGTAGCTTTACAACGTTCCCTTCTGGTATTTGCCCACGCATTCCATTTGACAATTCATACTTGCCTCAGACATAAACCGTTGCTGCCAGGTCCGAATTGCAAATAAGAGATAACGAATCGTCTTTAGAACGTTCAGTTTGCCTGACTCAAAATGCCTCTCAGAATGCTTCAATCATAGCCACCGAGTCCGAAGATCAACGTAGCCATCGGCTTTCCAGAACAGCATACCTGAACGCTTTTTGTGCACAAGGCTGAAAATGATGATCAAAGGTCTCAACGGCTGAGGAGAAACGCCTCTTCAACTGCTGCTGTGCTGTGAGGCTGAAACAAGATTGAGAACGCAAAACACGCCCTTTTTCAGGGCCACCTCCCATTCAAATTGTTAACAACCCATTTGGGGATGTGCCTCAGTTTCGCCCAATTGTTACTAATATTGATTTTCAGGTGGGCTGACTTTAAAATTAAACTGCTCCAATTGAACGGTAAAAATTCCTAGTAAAGACCCGGTCGAAGACGGATTATACTGTTAGTGTATATATATATATATATATATATATAATTATTTATTTGAATATTACAACATAAATATGTTATAAAATCACGACAAAAGTAGCCATTTTGTTTCAACACTTCTTGTGTCTTGTCAAGTGATGATATAGAATATAGAATAAATGGTTTTAAAAGTTTCAAATTAATCAGCGATCCTTAGCTAAGAGTAAACGCTGTTACGTAAGCCAGAGTGGCCAATCAAAAAGCAAGTATAGGATGATTCGAAAAATTTGACAACTAAGCAAGGCTATCTAGATATTAAAAGATTTATAAAATTTGAAATTAAAATTAAAAATAAAATTAAAATTACCTATTAAGAAATCTAAATCAGATCTCTATTAAGTTTTAAATTGTAAAATTACTAAGGAGAAAAAAAAAAAAAAAAAAAAAAAATCTAAAAATAAAAATAAAAGATATATATGCTATTTAATTTATATTTTCATTGAAATTAAGTTGAAAGTTGTATTTAGAGTCCCAGACATAGATGTATACATTTTTCGTTACATTTCAGCAAGTTAGTCGCCTCTCACGTGGAATCACTCGATCAACGGCATGCCAAACGCTCGGACGCATCTAGATATATACACACACATACAAAAAAGCAAACCACACATAGGCAAATGCACTACACCTACACACACACATCGATACACACAGGCACACACATCTACATTCAATATGATCCAGACGGTCAAATGTCGAAGCCATTCGTGGCCCAAAACGTTATTAAACGAACCTAAACTTGAAAAACCCAAACAAACAACCATATATAAATATATATATATATATATATATATATATATATATATATATATTTATATATGGCTACTTGCTCAAACTTCTCAAGCCCAAATTCGCTCAATAACACTTCAAGCCACGAACAGCTTCGACATTTGACATATATATATATACATACATATATATACATATACACATACACACACATACACACATATATACATATATACATTTTTGAAAACATATAGTTTTCGACACATTTACAGACAAAAGTAAATAACCACCTCCACATATAATTGAACACTCGCACATCCGCATATAAATTAATACATGCACCCGCATAGACACATATAAGGATAATAGGTACGCATACACAGACCTACGTACATAAACATACACATAGATAAGCACATATAAATATATTGACCCATACGTCGACGCAGAAAAGTAAATAAGGCAAGTGAAGAAATACATATAAAGATGCAACCATATACAAGCACACACATACATACATACACATCTAGATGTACATACATAAGCACGCATGCATATATGTATATACACTAAATATATATATATAGACATTTACAAATACAAGTGTATACATGAAAAATTAAACAAACGTAAATTAAAACGACATGAGTATAAAAATGCATATACACATCCGCTAGTACATATATATACACACATACATACGCAACTACACATAGATATATACACATATATATCTACAGACAAACATATACATACATACATACATATTCACAAATATACATACGCATATATACACATATACATATATATATATATATATATATATATATACATATATATATATACATATATATACATATATATACATACACACATAAACACACATACACATATACATACACACACATACACATATACGCACACACACATATACATATACAAACACATATACATATATACATAAACATATAGACACATGCATAAAAAAGGAAAAAGAAATAAGCATACATAGACCAACTTATATTCTAATAATATTCCAACAACATTATGATAAAATATATTAAAAGTTAATCATAATTTAAGAAAAGAACAAAGGTCTGTAAGCAATTAAAGGTACTTTATCAACAAAAGTAGATTTTAGTTTGTATCTATGATACATTCCAAGACACTAAAGCCTACATACAAATACACATACAATGACACACCAACATATATATATAAATATCTAATCCTATATAAATACCCATATCGACACATCCAGATAAACAATACAGAGACAGTCGAGCTCAACCATATAATCACCCACACATACATATAAATATACACCCATATACAAACACATATACATAAACATATACATATTTAAACATACATATATATACATATATATGCATATATAAACCTATACATACACATAGAAACATACATACTACATATACATACATATATGCACACTCACACATACATATACATACATATGCAATAGGCATACATATATCTACACTCACACAAGTACACATAAATATCCCCATATACCCATACATATACTCACACATTTAGTGGTAGACACTTACCAGAATTTACTCCCTTACTCATACACATAAACAGGTTAACCCATGATAGAAGCCAATATACGCAACGATATACCTTCATAAAAAAAAAAAAAAAAAAAAAAAAAAAAATCATATATATATCCCTATATACACATATACATATCCTACAGTAGAAATAACTCTACATAACATACACATATATACATCTAAATACAGACACGTATGATACTTTGTAAGTACCCAGTACACATTCATATCGATAAGGCGACTATCATGCTAAAAAGGTAATAGTCTATTAAGTTTCATTTATCATTATCATAGAAAGTATATGATTTCTATACTAAGTTAAATTTAAGACGATGCTTACAGTTAACTGTTAGTTCATATCTTTGATTTAAAAGATCAGTCTTATTTTTAAATCTAATTATTTCAAGTTTCTCGTTAAGGCATAAGTAACACGGGGCATATAGTGAGTTACATGTCCGGGCCTTTCTAATTAATTTCCATTTAACCTTAGGTGTTTTATTTTTCTCTTTTAGACTCCAAAAGTATTTGGATAATGAAGTCATATATTTATAGTTACTATTATTAAAAGATTGCAGGTGACCCCGCCAGCGTTCCTTGAATGGTCTCATGGTGCAACCTATGTAGAATTTCTTTATATTTGGATTTTCTAGTGTTGATATAGTACTGAGATAAACTACAGAGCTAGTTAAACAGTTATTATTTAGTGGACAATTATTGGGATTCCTGCAGTTACATGATTTATTATTTGTGTCATTTTGCTTAATGTTGCTATGTGCAACCTTGTGGGTTGTCAGGCTCTCCGAATTTATATACTTGCTGAATATACTATTGTTATGTTTTTTAATTATTTTTTCTAGGTTATCAGCACAACTATAGCTTAACTTAAGAGTATTAGAGTTAAATATTTTACTGAGTGAGTTGGTTCCAGATTTGGGGAAATGTTTTTTAATGAGGTTTAGAAACAGGTGCCCCAATTTGGTTTTAACCATAATGTTAAAAGGGGGAGTATACCATATGATTTTTCTAGATCTCTTTCTACCATTATTGTTGCTATTTATAGGGCTTTTATATTTAATATTAATATTTTTATATCCACTATGTTTAAGTGCGGAATTGTAAAGGTCACTATGCTTATTAAAAATATCACTGTTTGAAGAGTTGTTACTGATCCTACATTCAATAGAATAGGGTATGTGTTTGATGATTGCAGGGGGGTGGTTAGAATTTGGATGAACGTATATTTGATTGGAATTAACTTTTACATATGGTTGGTATGTGTTGCTAGTGAGGTCTAGGGTGACGTCTAGGAAGTCTACTCGTTTAACATTAGTGGAAACTATTACTCTGAGACCTAGATCCTTAAATACCTTATGTATCATTTTTCTAATACGATCTACTTTAATTTTAGTGGAATTCCTAACTACTAATAACCCGTCGTCCCTATATAATCCTACACTATCAGAATCTAGGCAATCAAATGCACTTAAATTATACAAAAGAAATAATCCAACAAGATCAGAAGCTTCAGCAGAATCCAGAGAACCCATTGAAATGTCAAATTTTTCGTTACAGGACTTTTTAGTCCACTGTTCATCTTTGTAGATTAGAACCGAATTTCGGCACTCCATGATGGTATTCACTTCTCTTTCAGAAATGTTGGAGTATTCCCGAGCGAAATCCAGGGCACAAGTGAACAGATTTTTGGATATAGATGGATAATAGTCTGTAATGTCAAACTGTATGAAGGTACATTTATCCTTAAATCCGATGTTAGTAAACCAGTTGATGACATCCGCAGTGTTAATCCATTGTAATAGTCCGAGGGTTTTCTTTATGGAGTTGTTGGTTCTTTCTAAGATGTTCTTACTAATCCTGCCAATTTCCGGTCTAGTTGGGTTTATAATCCTAGTTGATGGCTTAGATCTGAAATCGGGTTTGTGATCTTTTAATAAAATATAGGCTTCTTTAGGTTGTAATTTACTAACTCGATCACTTATCTTTAGTTTATCAGTAATTGATTTGCTGATAGAGTTAATTTTATCAATTTGGTTAAAATTGTCCGTATTAATTTTTTTGTAACTACTGGTTAGACTATTTGTTACTAATTTGTCATAATTCCTAGGGGATAATTTATAAAAGTTTTACGGCATTATATATATATATATATATATATATATATATATATATAATGCCGTAAAATGTGGTGTATTCAAGACTAAGTCTTTTGGAGTCACTGGTAGTGTACCATATGTTTGGGGGTTGACCTATACAGTAAGTATAGGCCTAACACAGAATTTCAAGCAAAATATTTTGAGGTCAACTTGTCCGCCACAATTTATGGTACATATCCTCATTTAACAAAGGAAGGATATTATTTCGTGATATTGCCCCAGACCAGTAATAGAAATAGTAATCACCTTGCTTGAAGTATCGAAATCTCCAAACCACATCATCACTAGGACCAGCTGGAATACTGAGAAAAGTGCTGGAGTATCGAGGAGACTTGCAGTCACTTTATATCCAGTAAAAAATGACAATTCTTCTATGTGCCGTGTCCTTTCAGAGCGTAACCAATTATCGCTCTCTACAACTTTCTATCCTGTGTAACTCTTAGTAACATTTATCTTTTTGCCATCCCCATCCATTCCCAGAAGCTCGTCACATAAGTGGCCTACTGCCTCCCCTTGTCCCTTCAGAATGTCCTTTGAGTGCCAAATTTTCTGAGCCGTCCTTCCCCATGGTGTCTGAGGAATTTCAGCTGTTTCTTTCTGATTCTGAGTATAAATGTTGTTTTGTTTCCATTTTCCATAAGACGTCTTCATACTTTTGTGTAAAAACAGAATGAATTCAAAATCGTAATAATCATTTTTTCTTAAGAAAAACAATCAATGTAAAAAAGAAAACAAGTATAGAATGTCTCTCTTGCCATTTCTCTTAAAGAAATCGAATACTAAGACAAATGAAGTAAATATAAAGTCACTTGAACAAATATAAAGAAAAACTATGATAATAAATTATACACATTTAACTTACCATAGCAAATCGGGGCACTTTCAATATATTTCTACTGTGATAAATTACTTCTTCTTTTAATTAAAACTGGATAATTTAAGTCTAAATTATGGTCAGATCTATTAGGATGAACGATTAAAACATTAAAAACACACCTACTGTTTGGTTTAAAAATCCATTTCCCTGTTATTTTAAACTTAAAGCAAATAATATTTGTTTCAAGTTAGATCATTATACTTTAAATCAGCAAACATTGCTCAAATAAAGTTTCAGAAAAGTATATTTCATTTTCGGAAGATTTTTAAAGTAACTTGTGTTTACAAATATGGAAAAAAAAAGGGTGTCTTTAATGATTTTATTAAAAACAAAAATAAAATCAATCCCAATCAGCATAATTTTTGTTGGAAATACACCAGAGTATTTTGCTTTCAATTAAAGTTAAAATGAAAACTTCAAGAAATTTAAACCTTATGTATCACAATTTTAGTGGAGGTCCCTAAGCATTAAGTCTGTTGCTTTGTAAAATCTCTCTTTGTGTTCATGTAATCTTTTAATTGCCTAAATGTTTCCTCTATATCTTTAGGGATATTTTTGGCCGTCCATTTTATAAATTTCTACTTGAAGTTTAATGTTTTGTGCTGATAAAATCTCGTTTTTTCTTTGTTTTTAAGAAATTGTAATGAATTTTATATTAAGATATTGTCAGCCAATAACGAGTTATCTCGTGCTTGGCAATTTTTATTGCAACGCCGACCACAAGTTATTTCATTTTTTGGTCTTGTCACTAAAGTTACAACTACAGTTTTGTTCATTGCTTTCAATGCAAATAACTGGCAGGAATAAAAATAAAATCTTACAAGCAACTAAAACGAACTTTTCATGGGAAACATTTATGGAAAATATAACACATAAATGAAGTGTTTGAAAATAAATTTTATTGCCTAAGTTGGGTATTTATATATGTAGAATGGTTGGCAGAGCAAGGATTAACAAAAGGACAAAATTCGCTAAGGGCTACAAAGGACAGGAAGTTGTGGAGAGCCATGAAGGCAGACAATAACCAAGATTAAAAAGCATAATCTAACCTTCTGTTTCAAATGTTTGGCTTTGTGATAGATTCAACTCAGTAAAAACAAAACAATCTACCTTGTGGATGAGATAGTTGCATATTTCCTACCAGTTTTAGAGGCTGGATTTCAAGTCAAGCTGAAAGAGCAAAATTCTGAATGCTGCATTTCAAGATACAGTAAACCATCGGTTGTTTAACACACCGACTGCCAACCAGGGGCGGGGATAACTTGTGGTTGTCAGATTTTATTACAATGCTGACCACGAGTTATCTCGTTTTGGTTGTCTTGCCGTCAAGTCTCCAACCACAAGTTTTTTATTGTTGTTTTAAAGGTAAATAATTGGTTCTGTCGTCTAAGACAGGAGTAAAAAAAATCATACTGGAAACTAAAAACAAACTTTTTATGAGAAACATTTATTGAAAATATAACACATAAACGAAATATTTGGAAATTTTTTTAATGCCTAAGTACGCTATATGTAAAATAGGGAATCATGCTCGGCATCACCTTACGTGACAGGAAGATCAACACCTGGCTTCAACAGCAGACTAGCGTGAAAGCCATAATCAAGAAGGGCAAACATAGATGGACTGCTGACCTCGTGTTCATCTCGGAGACAACAGGTAAACAAATTGGAGACAGACAGTGGAAAAAAAATAGAGGGTGGCCAAAGGTAGGATAGCACAACAAACTGATCCGCCCCCACACGGCCCCCAGACATAGGAAGTGGTGGAAGGCAATCAGGTAGGAGTAAGAAGGCCCTGCATTTTGAAGTTGGCGTTTGAAGTCACATTTCGTAATTGACCTCCAGAGGTCACCGTGTTAAGTTTAGATAAATTCCTTTCATTTGTATTTGTTATTGAGTTTGGTAGGTTGTATTTTGTGACTCCTTTTGTCTTCTGTTAAGCTCGATGAAATTAGACACAAAACTACCAACCAAATCAATAATGACTACGACTGAAAAGAGTTCCTCTCTACTTAAAATTGCATTTCTTACAACTTCTTGTCGCAATTCCTTAAAAAAAATAAAAGATCTAATTACCGTATTTGACGGCATATAAGGCGCACTTTTTTTTTTCTTTAATAAAAATATCTTTTAAAATTCCCCTACGCCTTATATGCCATATATCGGTTTAAAATTTGTGATAGTCGGCCGAAATTAGCTACCTAGCAACTCATATTAGCTTAGACTTAAACATGAAGTAGCAATGGAACACAATGCTTGACAACGAACTTACACTTAAAGCAAGAATAAAAAGAGCCAGCATTGCACAAGTCTGCGACTGGGTGAAACAAGCTTGGGATAATATTAGACCAGAAATTGCTGTGAAATCTTTTAAAAATATGTGGCATTAGCAATAGTCTCAATCGAACAGAAGATGACACATTATTTAGCAACCATGATAGTAGTACTGAAAATCAGTATCAGTTTCGATAACGAAGACAACGAATTTTATGAATTTGAAGATGAATAAAATTTTAATGGTAACTCTACTGTTTTGCTCAATTGTAATAATTGGTTGACTTTTTTTTTGTTTTCTTACATTTAGATATAATGAAGTTTTTATAGGCTTGTGTTCTTTTTTTACTATTACTTTTCATTTAATTGTAATCATGGCTTGTTTAACCAAAATAATAACTCATAAATATAGCCTAGGCTGTACCATTTACTAATAATTTTACTAATTGCTATTTTTTCTTGATTTGCCCTGCTGAAATTGGGGTGTGTCTTATACAATGTCAAATACGGTAAATAAAACAAAAATAAGCAAAATAACGACATTAAATCTGAAGCAAAAATTTACAAACACAACTGTAAAAAAAGTCTCCAAAAATACATAGGTCAAGAACTTTTCAGCTCACCTTGCTGTATATGTTTGTCAAGCCAAATTTCAACCCAGGGCTAAATTCATAGAGCATTCTGTGTGAAGCAAATTCTGATTTCTATATCACTATTCCACCTTAAATACATCCCCACTCCTTGTCTGAATCCTCTACACATACCATATGCACGGGAGAATTAAATGCAGCCTTATTTTAAAGACCATTTAAAAAAAATGGTACAGTTGTACATGAACGATTTTTGAATAAAAATCCAATCTGATATTTTAAAAATGTGTGTGTGTGTGTGTATATATATATATATATATATATATAGTGTGTGTGAAAAGTGTGTGTGTATACAAATATATACATGTGTAATATATTATATATATTATTATTTATATATTATATGCACGGTACTTATTAGAAAGCACTCAATATCAGAGATAGAGTTAACATTTGGTTGGATTGATGTGAGTTTGTGACCCTGGGTTTCGTCAGACAAACTGATTAATTTTTTTAAAATTTTGTATTTATGTAGATTGCGTGTATTGGTATTATTGTGGAAGTGGTGGGGTCGTCGTCATGATGTCACTCATGCTAACACAAACACCCTTTAGTCCAATATTATGATCAAAGAGAATTTCATCGTTACTCTTGTCCATTGTGGTACTGATACCACACTTCTTAAATGACTTGATCACTATATCAATTCCCATGCATTCTTCATGGGTATAACAACCAGTTCAGTTTTTAGCTCATTTTAATTTTCCTTCAGTTTTTTGATTTTATGGAAAGGAATACCAGATGAGGAGAGAAGATTTTTTTCAATAAGACCCCCCCCCCCCAACCGGACATTTTGACTATTTTTTAAAACTAAAATAGCGTTCCACCTCCAACTATACTTCCTGCAGTGGGAAAGTTTATTTCTATGCACATTTTTTTTTTCTTCAGGGTTCCTCTCCAGAAAGAAATATTTTTGTAATCTTTGTTAGCCAGAGTTTACTTTGGTTGAAGATCATACATCTAGACCTTACTGTTTATGCAGACATAAAAGCTGTCACACTTAAGGCTAAGATAAAATCATTCACAATCCACTTTGCTTGATGAATGTTCTAAATCATATGGGACCATTGTATCAGAACAAGAAGTCTTGTCATTTTTACGTTTGTTTCTTATTTTCTCTGCTTCTATGTTTTAATGTTTTCACATAATGATTCATGTTACTTCTGTTTAAATATTCTGCAGATGATGGAAATAAGCATCGAAATATTAAAACATTTCACACCATCTTGTTTACCTACAAATTTTAATTTCACCTTGATTAGAAAATGTTTATTCAGAACTTGAAATTTAACTTGAAAATTTTGTTGCACTAAAACACTTACTTAATCCAGAGTTTAATTAAGGAATTTATCATAACTTTCTGGTTTTAAATTGCAGATGTGCTAGAATTCCATCAGCAACAATCAGCGGACACTCCAAAGGAATTGGTTATAATGTGGGAGACCCACTGTCCCCAAGCACCCGAAATATGTGGAACGCAGTTTTGCTGGATGAGGATTGGTATCTGATTGATGTCCACTGGGCCTCCAGAAAAGTATCTGGAGTGGAGGCTGAAGAATGGCAACTTATTGAATTCAGCCGACAACAATCAAAAGAGATGTCCATTCGGCAGGACATATATGAATTTGATGAATTCTACTTCCTCACTGACCCCGAAGAGTTCATTTACAGCCATTTCCCTGACAAAGAAGTTTGGCAGCTCCTTGCACGACCAATGACACACGCCGAGTTCCAAAAAGTGATTCTTTTGAAACCAAAATTTTTCCAGTTCAATTTGAAAGTTAAAAGCCACCCTTGGTGCACTTTGAAATCTGTAGATGGCGCTGTTAATATCGAACTTATCACAGAAAGAGAAGACTTGTCCTTCTCTTATGAATTATACCGGTCAACCAAAGTAAACTCTGGCCAACAAAGATTACAAAAATATCTCTTTCTGGAGAGGAACCCTGAAGAAAAAAAAGTGTGCATAGAAATAAACTTTCCCACTGCAGGGAAATTTAAGGCTGAAATCTATGCGAAAGACTCCAGGAGCAAATTGGAATGGCTTTGTTCATATGTATTATATTGTGAAAAGCCCGAGCCTAATTGTATGCCATTACCCACAAACCAGAGAAGTGAATGGGGGCCTGGTGCTGACATGAAGATGGCTGGTATTATCCCACTGACACACAAGAGAGGAAAGATTTTTGTGGACAGTGTAGAGACTCAGGTTAATTTTCAACTGAAATTTCCTGTTGAATTGATTGCCCAATTGATGACAGTCAATGAAGAAAATCTGGATAACTATGTTTTGCTTGGTGTAATGGATGACATTGCCACTGTCTATGTCAGAATACCACAAAAAGGTGAGAAAATGTTTATATACTCATGTGTATGCATATATATATATATATATATAATATATATATATCCGATGCGATGAGAACGAAAGTAATATATAAATTCTAACGTTCGCAGCGTTAATTCAAAAAAGAGCTCAATACAGGTAGTAGAGCGATAATTATTTATTTATTATAATTTTATCATATAGACAAAACCATTTTACTCACAACAAAGATGCAACTTGGTTTCAGTGCATTTTAACTGCACATCTACGGGTGAGGGTTGGAAACGGTTATGAACCAACCCTCACCCGTAGATGTGCAGTTAAAATGCACTGAAACCAAGTTGCATCTTTGTTGTGAGTAAAATGGTTTTGTCTATATGATAAAATTATAATAAATAAATAAATATATATATAAGAAAATGAATATCTAAATTATAAGAAAACGATTGAATTCTTAATTCCCTGTTATTTAAAATATATAATGCATAAATTAACCCCAAACTAAAATAATTGCAATATCAATTGCATAAAAAAGAAGAAAAATTCAATATCAAAATCATTTACTCACTTTCATTTATTAAACATTAAATTATATCACTTAGCATCTTCCATAATTTACCTCGACTTTTCAGTTAACCTAATGAATATTTATGGGCGTCTCTTAAATTTAAACATTTTGAAAAACTAACATTTTTACTTTTCTTTATAAATATTTGTTGCAAAATAAATTCCATACACTTGTCTTGATAAAGTCCATCAGAGAATTAGATGCATTGGCTAAGATAAGTTTTCCTTTTACCTTTCATTATTATTTTATTTATAATACTAAAAAAGGTGAGATAAATATTTTAGATATATAATTATATATAACCTCACTGTTTTTTATTTATATATATATATATACCAAAAAAGTTGAGAAAATGCTTTAAAAAGTGTAATTATTAAAAATGTAATAAAATATTTAATCATATATATTATTACTATTCTCAAATATATAATACCACAAAAGATAAGAAAAATGTTTATTTATATAATATATAATAACGACAGCAATAAAGCACCATCTTTCAGCTACACATTATTGAACAAGAGTAACTGAGTAACACAATCCAAAAAACAGTTACCATAAATAGAATAGCACTGTCTGCCGAAATTATTTATAAATTATTATTAAGAGAAATGTTCATAAGACAGAGATTTGACTAAGATAAGAGGGAGATAACGTCTCCTGCCAATACCTCATAAATAATGGACTATTCCATTTTCATTACATAGAAAAACAAGACATACAAATGAATGAAAGGAAGAAAGATAGAAGTATTCAACGGCTGTTTCAATGAAATGGAAAACATTGTCAGTTTCAAATCTTTTCATTTGTATCCCCTTACTTCTTAAAATAACAGCTAGCATTCATATTCATGATTGCTATTGCAATATTTTCTTAAGGTTGTTAAGCTCAAATATTTCATGAGGCAATAGGGGAATTTCTATGGATGTTTTATTATTGTCATAAAACTCTTTATTCAATTAACTGAAGACTTAAGATTCATCAGAAAATTAAAACAGGAAAACTGAAATTTTCACAGGTCTTTCTAGCTATTATTAATGCTATTATTATTATTATTATTATTGAATATCTGATAAACCCTTCGGGAAGAGAAAGCCCCTGAAACCAGAAGTGAGTTAGTAAATTAGTTTTGTAAAAGGCCCGCAACTTTCAATTTTTTTGGCAATTTATCATAATCCAGAGAGTAGTGCCAAACTTTTGGCCTATAGTGTATGTTGCCATATTGTTGCTGTTATTTGTAAAATGGTAGTACCAACCAGTCTCTATAGCAATGACAGAGCAAAGTAAACTAGTCAAGAATAAAGACAATGTTGAATTAAAAACAGCCTACTAACATTTTATGGGTTAGTATAGCAAGGTAAGGCCCCAATGCTTGACGGATCTTAGGGAAAGTCTGAATATTGCAGTGGTCAAACTAAATGCTTTACATTATGGTGTTCGGAAAGTAATGACTTTTTAACAGGAAAGATATAAAAACAAATATAAGTTGAATTTATTTAAGTATTGTTTTGAAAAAATGTCATCACTTTTATTTTGATTGTTGCCCATTGGGAAGGCAAATGTTCAAAGAAATCTAGGTTCTGTCCTGAAAAAAAATTTGAAAGACTCTTTTCAACTTCTTTGACTGTTCTGCTACTGATGAAATGTTCTAATAATCAAAACAAATGAATTTCTGTAGGTGCTAAATCTGCTGTGTATGAAGAATATGGGAGAACCTCCCACTTTAAAGATTGGGGCAGGAGTACAATATGTACGTCCTTGCATTGTCCTGCTGGACAATAACATACTGTAGAATGACACCTTTTCAGTTTTGCCAAATTATATATTTCCTCACCTTTCAGTCCTGGGTATGACAATAAACTACATCCAGCAGCAAGGACTCTAATTGAGAGATTGGGGGTTTTGAGGAGCGTGAAACCACCTCTTAATTGCTGCTGTTCTCAGGTCCACCCTGACCCGGCGTGGTAGCACCTGTTAGGGGTCTCAGCTATGGACAAATAGTGAACTGCCAAACAAAAAAGAACACTATAAAAGTATAAAAATACATTTTCATAGTAAAATACTAGTAAAAAATATTTATAGTAAAATGACCAACAATA
Organism: Acanthosepion esculentum; assembly: GCA_964036315.1. NCBI lineage: Eukaryota > Metazoa > Mollusca > Cephalopoda > Sepiida > Sepiidae > Acanthosepion > Acanthosepion esculentum. The sequence goes on from OZ038491.1 coordinate 17,795,049, forward strand.
CATTTTATCTGGAGTTGAAGGCATGCAACAGCATTCAAAATATTTAGATTTCGGTATTAAATAATCCATAGGTGTTGATATGCCGCTAAACAAAATCAACTGACCAACCAACCAACATGAAAAAACTCTTTCATAACATTAATCCACATCAATCCTACAATATCGTAAAGAAATCAAACTGTATTCCAAAATATAACTTAAAAAAAAACTACAACACACATATCACCGCCTCTAGTAATTATGTCCACATGAACATGTATATGCCCAAAAGCTGAGTATCATCTACCATGTATCCAGTTGTGAAAGCAGAATAATATATATTTTTATTACAAATATAGATTTCGACATTAAATGATGAGGTGTTGACCTCCATGTTCATTTTATATATATATATATATATATATATATATATATATATATATATTATGAAATGTTCTAAGTCCAATAATTGTTTTAATATATTTGTTTATACATTATTTTTATAGATAAATTTATTTAAGTAAATGTTCTGTTTATAATAACTGACCCGAATGTCCGGGAAATTTCATAGAAAACATGTCCTCCAACAGGAATCGAACCTGTATACTACCTTAAATGGTATAGCACTTCAGGCTATATAACGGTTCTGTGAAGGATACAGGCTAAATTCCTGTTGTAGGAAAGCCATTTTCTATGAATTTTCTCAGATTTTCAGGCCAGTAAATGTTGTTAATACTGTTTATTATAAACAGAGCATTAACTTAAATATTTAAAAATAATGTAAAAACTATATATATATATATATATATATATATATATATATATATATATATATATATATTACATGAATCATTCATACAAAAAGCAGATAGTGAAGTTAATGATATAAATTAATATCATTAACTTCACTATCTACTTTTTGTATGAATGATTCATGTAATGTAAATTGAACTGCACCACATACTTTATATATATATATATATATATATATATATATATATGACCTTTTCTTTTGTTTTTAATAATTTTTTTCTTTCATTTTTAATTTAAAGTAACCACACACACACACACAGATTTTTAATCTTTTGTAAATTACAAATTATACAATACTTAGAAATTTGCAATAATGAAAAAGCATTATGTAATGTAGACAAAATTAATTGGTTCTAGATTTAAACCTTGTGATGCTTCTGTACATGAAAACATTCCACAGTTTGGACAAGATTAAGGAAAATGAAGGGTAGAAGGTCTGTTTTTAAAAGTGGAAAAGGCACTGGACTACGTTGGTGAGATCTCAAATGGTGTAATTTGAAGAGGACTAGGTCGGATACTTTTTTGTTGATGTTAAATGGCTGCCAAATTTTTGGAAAATCTTGTAAATTGTGATTTTCTTTTTAATATAATTACATCTTTAATTTTTCTTCAAATATTGCAGGTCAATATGCACTCTGTATTTTTGCCAAAACTGATCCCAACCAGCAACAATTTGTCAACATTTGCAATTATCTCATCAAGTGTTCTGAAGACTTTGGTAAAGTTGAACATTACCCCCAAACAACTAACAGCCGGGTTGGCCCACTAGATACCTTCCACAAATTGGGTTTAAAAATGAATGACCATCTTTCAGGATTGGTGAGTGCCTCAAGAGATGGCACATTTACTTTCAGTGTCCTTGTCCCAGAAGGAATTGATTATTTTCCCAAATTGACTTTGAGCACGAAAGAAGACTTTTCAGAATACGTTGATTGGTATCGATGTGATGGTAGCGTGAATTTCAGTATTCGATTCCCCAATGCTGGTTTTTATAAGTTCAACCTTTTCGCCAAAAGTGAACCTGATGAAGGTAAGTTATTTCTATATTTTTAATTCGATATCAATAAAATAGCCTGCCTACAGGTTTGCTTACATGCATGCAAACCTTACATTTGTTTATCCAAACTCGAGATACACGCAAATCGTATAGTGGCTCAGGACAAGATATTGTAGGGTGAAGCTTGAATTCCAGTTATTGCTTTCACTTTTGCACAAATACCCTTCTGAAAGGCATTAATGCATTTGCTTGCCCCACAGCTATGGGTTAAATATTAGAGCTTGTATCAGGATTGATTGATTTGTCTTTTCTTAATTATTATCAATCTTTTGTGAGTTATTTAGAGCCAAAATATATTTTGGATTGTAGGAGGTTGCTTACAGTAGCCAGTGTTTCCAAGCAGTCCCCCATCCAAGTAGTGACTGGGATCAACATTGCTTATTATCAATGGTTGAACAGGAATCAATGTTTTCTGTGCTTGTATCTGGAAAAATCATTGTTATTCTCAAAACATTATTAATGAAATATTCACTTGCAGAAAAAGTATTGTTCTTTCAATATAAAATGTGTTTTGGCTCTAAATAACCAACAAAGGATTGATAAGTTATAAAAAACAAATAAATAAACAAATGCAACTTGTATATACATGCATAATTTGTTTATCCAAATTGCATATACATTCAGAATTCATTTAAAATAATCTTAAATATATGCAAATCTTATATACATCTAGAATTCACTTGCCATAATCTGACATATATGCAAATCTTTATATACATCCAGAATTCACTTGCCATAATCTTACATATATGCAAATCTTTATATACATCCAGAATTCACTTGTCATAATCTTACATATATGCAAATCTATTTATCAAAATCTCCCCGAGATACAACATTTAACACAAGGTGTTTCTTACATTCGTTCTATCGCCCTTTACCCTTCCCCCCACCATGTAATCTGAACTTGTATTATAATACTAATCATACTACATATGAAGTGGCAGGGGGGTAGGTGATTTGGTGTACAGCCTTGTGCATGGCAGACATAATTTAGTTTGAAATATTTTGGTAGAATGTTTGTCCAAAAAAACACTAGAAAGTATTAACTTGGAACAGACAAAAAAGTAATAAAAAAGAATTTGATCTTCACTGTGACCGTGACAATGGTAACAGCCTGTCCTCGAGAGCCCTATCAATCAAAGCAAGTGTCCCTTCTTGGATCAACCTTCTTTCTATTTTACATAAATGATCTGTATACTTCAATCATTTGTGAATATCTGTGTTGCTGATACAATATAAGGGTGCACCTCTAAAACTCTAGATGATCAGAGATTGGCAGCTGATCTCTCATCTGACCTAGCTTTGACTGCTCATTGGGAGTAAGAACTGTCTAATCACATACAGTGGCTTGAAAATCAAACTAATGCCATTCCATCATCACCAATCGGACCAAGAACTATCACTGATCACGATGAAAGGATGTTTCCTCAAGGAGGCCCCGTGTCTTGAGTGCCTCAATTTAGACATAAAGTGGAACTTTATACATACAACCCATCACTAAAGATACTGTAAAAATAGTAGGTTCCCTATATTGCTCTAGTAAGTACACAACTCATTCTGTGCCGATTGTTGTATAAGTAGCTTCTTCCTATGAACTGCTGCTTGTGGAACCAAATCTTAAGAGGATGCTTCCTTGATCACTACAATCTTAACCCGTTCAAGTCTAGCGTTAACCGTAATCTTCCCTACATATCCACATGAACTATGACTCTTAATCTGTAAACCTCTCTCTCAAGTGACTCTCGAGCCTTTTACAGAGCAAACATCATTGTAACAACAACAAAAAAGAGAAAATAAGTTTTCAATTTCTCTGTGAAGCATAACATTGCATTTCATCGCACACTGGTGTTGAAAAACAGGCACATATTTTGGTTGAGAAATGCAAGATGGGATGGTAATATTAGCTGTTTCCTTATAAGGAAATATTCAGCATTCACTGACCAAGCTGCCAGTACTATTGTTCTTTTAAATTTGTAAAATCATTCTCTTAAAAACAATTTCTCATGAAAATAGGTTTCTCAAGTCCAGTAGAGGTTATCACATTTTAGCCAGTTAAAATATTACGTCTCAATTTAGTCTTCTTCCGAATGTGGCCCTGTGATTAAAAACACAGCCTGGCTAGGAAGTTGGAATGATATCAGGGAGCAAAGATGAGATGCAACTTTTCGAAATGGAAAATATCTGTCCCATTAACTCTCTGGCGCAGGCCGCTTTGTTCTTACTTTCTCCCTTGCACGTCCCTTTCGTCGCAAACATAAAATGTATCTGAAAACACATGCAATGACGTCTTGAAGAAAACTCTTTCTTTATCAGTATCTGTCTATATTTCTGAGATGAGGTATTATGTGCACTATTTATATTATTCGGACTATTGTCCTCATCTTTGTTGCCATATTTATCACATGGCACAGTGGATAACGGTGTTGATTAGATGCAGTGATAGTGTAAGTGCAGTACCTGGTTAAGGCGGTGAAGAACTTGGAGAGGGGAATTAACAGGAGATAACTGATAACTGACATCCATTAGACATGGCACGTGGAACAGAACACTCTACCTCAGCAAGTGAAATAAAGGGTTCAGGTCAACATTCCAACCACCTGAAGAAAGTCGGAGCATAACAATGGCTGAAACGTTGTGATGAATATGGCAACAAAGATGACGACAATAGTCCGAATAATGTGTCTTTTTTTTTTATCATATCTCCAGAAATGTATTCAGTTAACCCAACAATGGTAATTGTCATTACATCCAACTACCTGTCATATATCTTATTCGGCAATTTCCACTTAAAAAGGCTTCAGTGTCTGTAGGATATGTTGTTACAAAGGCTAGCCTAGCACGTAATTATTAATGTAATGAATTCTATGCTCACTAAGTGTTCCATACTTGAGACCTTATTCCAGCAAATATGGATAAGGCCATAACCAACTGTGTTTTCAATCTGTTTTCAATGGGGACTAATCCAAATTAAAATAATGTGGGCAAGCCCATTCACAAGAAAAATGTTATTCTGGTGCAACTCTTCTTTCCTGTTTCCTGATAGGTGGCTACCCAGAAGTTCTTTGCCTTGTCTTGGAAGTTGCATGGCCTATGGTTGATTGTTTGCCATTTCCCAAGAAATTCGCCAGTTACAAAGATATTTACCGAATCACCAAACCAAATCAACGATTGCTCGCTATTGGCAAAATGGAAAAAGTGAACGTCTTTTTGCCAGATGCCGAAGAAGTTGCTTTCATTGATGGTGGATCATGGACTCGTCTCATGATGAATGAGAATGGTATGTGGGAAGGGCAGATAACTCCGATCGGAACGGCAGATACGATTTCTATGGCAGCAAATCTGTCTGAAACCGGGGCAAAGTTTTCAGCAATCACGTCATTTGAGGTGAGTTTAATTGGGCTCTTTTTTTTCTTTTAACTTCAGTGTCATTGTTTTTATCCCAATGTATCTTTGACTGCAAAAATACAGACAGGCATCATAGACTTAGGTGATTAACAATGCCATCTTCCAGGATCCCACACTGCACTAAATTGAATTTAGTCCATATATATATATATAAAATAGGATAGTATTATTATTTCAATAATACCAAAATCCACTATTCAGCGTTCCATATGATAACTATCACCAGGCAAAAATAATATGGAACCAATCTATCATTTAACATATACTCCATGGTTGGCAAGTAACTCCTACACTGAATATGTATTTTTAGCTAAGTATTTGTTTTTATGCTAGCATGCATCCATAAGCTTGCTTCTTATTCAATACCCATTCGTTTTTCTGTAAGGCTCAAATTACAGCCCCCACTGGCTCTATTATATAGTTTGGATTTAGCCAGTACTTTCTATGTGATGGTTGGTGCATTTTTCTGCTGTTAATGAAAATTTGGATATTTTTTATTATGTTGTTCTTCGATCTAAGCTTGTGGCTCACATGAGCCATCATCAGAGTGGTTATAAAAAATATCCAAATATTAGACAGTTTTTGTCTTTATTTTCTCCTGAAACTAAAGCCACTATACAAAGCTTAGAACGGCTCATGATCAAACATAATAGACATTTGTTGTCTATTATATTTAACAATATATGTTTGAATAATGATCTGTTTCCCCAATACAATATATATATATATATATATATATATATATATAGCTTTTTCCTATTCTCATTGAGGGTCATAGACCATGGACATTTGTTATAGTTTTAAATTCAGAGTTGTCCTTCTCCTAGACTGATTCTCAAATAGCTAGAGACTCCAGTCCCTCCAACTATTTAATCCATTGCTGGAGGGAAAGGAGATGGATTCATATCTTTTCCAAGCACACTTGCAAGTAAGTTACTGTAATGAAGTCACCGGGAATTTTTACTCGGCGTTCTTATTTCGTGTTCCAAGCCACTATCCATTACACCACCCACACATCCTTTTTTCCATGATTCTCAGTGGGTCATGAACCCTCTTCCAACCATTACTCAGTAACAGGCTCATTTGCCTTCATCACATGAATGAGGCAGTTGGCCAGTTGAAGAGTTATCATCAAAATAACTAAGGAGTCTCATCTATCAATGTTCCTTCCCCTACACAGACTACAAGGCTAATGAAGTTTAACTACCGGTATTCCCAGGTGTAGCAAACTATGTAAGGCAGAGATGTTCAACTCCCTGAGGTATTTGATATACTTGCATATATATATATATATATATATATAGTGATTGAAAAGTAACTCCCCATTTTAAAATACTTATAATTTATTTATTAACTATAATTTTTACAAGAAATGGATATGAGAGGAAAGCGTTTAGCATGAGGTTTTATTTAAAATTCAATATGGATACCAGATTTCACTATCAGCTTCTCGAGTCACCCAGGAATTTACGTCAACTGATTTCACCAGGAACTTTTGTCAAAGTCTTGGCCTTGCTTCTTTAACCAATCCCAATGGAAAAAAGTCACAGGGTTTTAAGTCAGGACTCCTGTCTAGCCACTCGTATATAAAATGGGGAGTTACTTTGCAGTCACCTTGTGTGTGTGTGTGTGTGTGTGTGTGTGTGTGTGTGTGTATATATATATATATATATAACCAAATAGGTAAATAGTTACATATATGATTGAGCGACTGTATATAATTACAAATACTTACTCTATAGTGTAAGAAATAACAGTGCTCAATGTTAAATAATAGAGCTATTTAATATATATATATATATATATATATATATATATATATGAAGAAATATAGTCTTAAAGTGTGCTATATTTATGGGATAAAGTGCTCAATATCAGAGATAGAGCATGTGTAAATATAAAAGTGAACATAGAAATCAACACTTAGAGGCGACAGTCTGTTTCATGCTAGATGCAATCATCAGGCCTGACGATTGCATCTAGCATACATATATATATATATATATATATATATATATATAAATTATTTTGATTTTATATTTCTTATTTCCAACCTTATTTTCAATATCAATGTTAATCTGAGCTTAAATTCAATTCATTTAGGTATTTAAAGTTCAATAATATTCTACCCCAACAATAATATATCTTGCGTGAACCAGAAAATTAAAAAGAAAACAGTATCAACCCAAAATAGTCAAAAAAATAAATATAATAATTCCAGCACTTGAAAATTAATGTTAAGATATTATGTATTTTTCTTTATATATTTCTAATTTCCAACTAAGTTATGGCCTCTGATCAGGAGGTTTTGAGGAGCGTGGAACCACCTCTTAATTGCTGGTGTTCCCAGGCCCACCCCAGGCCAGGGGCAATTATGTGTGAAAAATAATATTGCCTAAATGTCTGCTAAATCTGAAAGAAAAAGAAAAAAATCATTAGATGCTTAAAACACCTAAGATAACACAAATGAAATATGTCCTTCCCTTACCTGATTTTCTCCACAATAGCCCCTGTTAGTATGCATAAGTGTAAAATGAAAGGCACCATCCAATGCTGACACCTCATTTATTATTCACAATAGGAGAGGCCATCATATATATATATATATATATATATATATATATATATATATATATATATATATATATAAGACTCGGTAATAGAGCAAAGATTGTAGGTTGAAAGCATGGCTCATGTTCACAAGGGAAAGATGGAAAATATACATAGGTGCGCAAATGTAATAGTTTCAGCTGTAGCGGAATATCTGATTAAAGTAGTAGTGTGCCTGGTTTTATGACCTAGACATGTTCTTAGTGCTGATTCCAAGTATCACTTAAAAAGTTTGGAACCAGTGTATGTTAAGACCTACCAGCCATCTCTTTGTAAGCAGAAGGAGTGGGTGTTGGGCTTAAAGATAATTAGTCTTTAAATGTTACATTGTTTGTTGCGAATCTTTTATGTCCATTTTTACTGCACTAATAAAATATTGTACAGGATTTTTTTTTTTTTTTTTTACTATTCTTTAGGTGATTCCTGAGAAAGATTTAAATCACATCTTCTTGGCCCAAAAGCTCTCACGTGAAGAAGCTGATCAGGAATACTTAGAGCGAATGTCTCTTCAAAATAACGCCAGTAAAAAGTCCCAGGGTAACGGTATGATGAATCAAATTCAACGAATTGCAAAAATGAAACAACAAAACTTAGATGACGAAACGTTGCAGCGAATCCAATCAGAAGTCGGTGACAATGACTTTGAAATTTTGGCTTTGGGCAACAATGAAATCACCAATGACTTGCTGACCCCATCAGAAAACTACAATTTTGTTGTCAGTGATAATTACAATGATTATGTAAACTATCACATTCCTCGTATAACTTACGACCAAATAAGTGAAGAAGAAGAAGAAGAGCAAGAAAATGAAGAAGAAGAAGAAGAAGAGCAAGAAAATGAAGATGATGAAGAAAATGAAGATGAAGAAGATGAAGAAAATGAAGATGGAGAAGAAAAAAGACAATTCCAAATTTCTGATGTAGATATTAACTTGAATGATATAAAAGACAAAATAAATGAAACGGATATTGTGTCACAAATTGAAACCGAAATCTGTGCTGAAAATGCTTCTCTCAACAAGAGTGGACATTTTATAATCGACTCTCATACGAATTTAAAAGAATCGGAATTAACTACCCCTGAGAATATTTCTCATCAATCAGACCAAGACAATTATATCAAAGAATATAATTTGGAAAACCAGCAAATTTCTAAAACTGAACAATCATTACTTGAGAAATCCACACACCCTGAAGAGAACATTACTGATGAATTCAATCAATCAAGTGATTTTCAGAACGAATACTTCCCAATGATTCCAAGGATTAATGAGAAATTTACAAGTTCAATCAAACCGGAAGACATGCACTGGTTTAATGCTGCTCCGCCGCCACCTCCGTCACCCGAGGATGATTTTACTGAACAACTCATCAAGAAAGTATCTGAAATGGAAAAATCTGTCGAAAAAGAAGAGGTAAGCATGTAGGTTGTTTTTTTTTCACCTCTTCATCTCACCAGGCAAGATTGGTGCATACTACCCCAAAACTCCCCTTGTGAGGCTTGCTGTCTTATCAATAGTCACATTTTCCTATCTACATTTATATATGTTACAAATTAAACTAAGCACAACTGACTTTAAAAAGTATGAAATGATTTTGTGGATTTTTATGTCAGTCGGTGGTATTTTGTTTTTTTTTGGGGGGGGGGGGGTCATCCAAATCTATGAATTTGTTCTGCTGATGCTAAGTCTAGGAAAAGTGCCAAATAAAATTCACTATTTTTTATCCATAATGTTGAATGTGTTAAAATTATTCAATTTTTTAACAAGAAAAATTCATTGCCATATTCACTTTTCGGCTGTTATATGCTCCAGCCTTCTTCAGGTGATTGGAATTTCAAACCAAATCCTTTATTTCATCCACTGAGGTAGATCGTTCTTGCCATGCCTCTTCCAGATCTCTCGGTTATTTCCCTTTAACTCAACTCTCCAAGTTTTGGTTTACCACTGTGGCCTGGTATTGAACTCACAACTCTTTGGGTCTAGTCAGAGGATCTAACCAACGTCCTTATCCATTGTTCTTGAGGAGCGTACAATGGTCAAAACATTGTGAATATGGCAATGATGAGGATAACAGTTTGAATAATGTAAATAATACAAGTAATCATAATACCTCATTTCAGAAATATAGACAATAAAATCTCAAGTTGATGTTAAAAATTGCCACAAAACATTGTTGATTTATTTTAAGATGGAATGATCTATTATAACATGTCTCTAATTTGTATTTGCATACATTGTATTTGTTTTCACTTAAATTGTTCAGCTATATTGCATATATGAAAGATATGGTTTACAGTCAGCCGACAGGCTGAAATTATCAGTCCCTCAATTTCCTTTTTGCCTGACTGACAAACCCAAAATGAAATATAAAATGTATGCTATAGTTTATCAATGATTACTTGTTAATCTCAGAATTTCAAACAAAAATCTTTTTATTTTGCAGTTGGCTTTGAAACACTTCTCTTATAAAGAACTGAAAGGTAAGCAAAAACATTTTCTTCTGGTTCATTGTTGTCATTGATATTTTGATAAACTGTAAATCTCTTTGAACAAAAGTAAGATATTAATAATTCCTGATTTCCAGTGTATTTTTATATATAAATTATATATTATATTTTTATATATTATGCTAGCTGTTAACAAAGAGCCAGTGTTAACAAATATGGTGGCTACTAAAATGCAACAACTCCAGATCAAGGGAGATAATCAACACTCCCTATCTTTCATTTGTTATCCTTTTTTTTAATGTTCGAGGCTAATGTTTCCTTGCTGCAAGACATCATGCAAACTCTCTGATGATGCTGTAGCTTTTGTCAAGGGGTCAGCCAGTTTACTTGTGGTGTCAATCAGCTTTATGTCACTGAATTCTTTCTTTGTCATCATATCCTTTATCATGGCTTCATCTAGTATCAACCTCTTTTCTTCAAGGGTTTTGGAAGAATGTAGTGAGTCAACAAAAGATTTGTTGTTTTGCCTTCACTTCTCTGAAGAATTTCTTCCAGAATTGTTTTCAGGTAGGATGCTTTTTCACTTGCTTCTGGCAGGGCCAAACATTCAGCTGTTAGTGAACTCTTTACAATCCTCATTATATTTCGTGATTGCCAATGAACAAGGCATGTTCCACTACTTGTCAGCAAGCAATATCAAGTATCCCCCATGAGAGGCACCGGCCGGAAGTTTTTTTAAAGGAAGCATCAAAAAATATTAATCTTGTAGACTTTTCTACACTGTTGAATTTGTTAATGGTCAAGGACAGTCTTGACTTCCAGGATAACTTTATTTATTTGTGATATAATCCGAGACTTTAGTGTCCTTTAAACTGTTACTCAATTGGCAAGTATTGAACGATATATCTGGTCTTGTTTGATTTGCAATCCAGAGCAATTGCGCAGTGGTTGACTAAAACTCATCTTTTCCCCTCTTAGATTCCTGTTTTTATTTCCACTTCCTTCAAGCCATATTGGTCCAAGGGAATCTTCATACTTTGATTAATTCAAGCAAATATCTTTATTCAATTGATTAATATGAATACCAAGGTATTTAAAAGCTTCTTGCTGTTCATGGCTGACATTAAAATTTTGTCTTAATTTATTAATGAAGACTTGAATCGATCAATTCCAGCCCAAAAGACATCATCTACGTGAGCTGACATAACACCATGCAGATGTCCCTCACAATAGTAGAAAAAATGGGCTCATCATATCTGCTCTCTCTCTCATATGTAAAGAAATCAGCTCCCTAGAAATACACAAATACGACATTCTTGCTGCTTCATTGAGAGTGTACACACATTTTCTCAACCGCCAAACTTTATCTATATTTGCCTCAGGTGGTGGCTTCAGAAATACATTTCTGTCAAGTTCTTATCTCTGTAGGTATACACTTTCTACATCCAGCAAATTGATTTTCCCTCTTTTTGATGTTGCCACTGCTATTATCACCCTAAGATTCATTTTTGAACTGATTGGAGAGTTTAATCTAATAATCTCTTTATCTTCAATAACTCTAGCTACTAATCTAGCTTTTTATTTTAACATTCTTTTCTGTAGTCGCCAATCTTACTGAGATTAATTTCTAGCCAATGTCTTTAACTTCTTTAACCCTAGAATACTAACCATCAATTAAAGTTACACCACTACTAACCATGGGTATATCATACCCGATTTTTAAAATATCAAAAAAGTATTAAATATAAATCTTTATTTGAAATATTTTACATGCAGGCACTTTAAACTTTGTACTTTGAGTTAATATTAATAGGAACTGAAAAACATTATTTAGGTAAGAAAATCGGGTACTGAAAATTGTAATTAAAAATAGAAAATTTGCGCTGGGTACTATATACCCATGGTTAGTGTTCTATGGTTAATGAATTCTTTTAGAAACTTTCAATAAAATCTTTAACTTCTTTAATGTCTTTGTCTACTAGAATCTCTATTTTTTGAGTTCTTTAAACATTACCTCTAACATTTCCAGAGAATAAGATTTGGCAATCAAAACTTCTTCAGTCTCAGTCTCCTATTCCTTGATAGTTTTTTTCCACTCAATATTATGGCTTTAACTAAGATTTTGTAATAAACATTTAACCAGTCAGCATAATTTTGCCTGTTGCTTTACCTGCCTGGAAAATAACACATTCAGTCCATAAATCATTTATCGTTCTTGCTAAAACATATTGGTTGCTTTTAGGGAGTTGGCTTCCTGGATAGGTGTCACTCAAGATTTATGCATCATGGTCCATAGAGTCTTCAAGTACTTCAGGTTGATTAGAAACACTAATTACATTGGTCTCTGATGATTCCTCAAGTATATCCTCATCACTAATTGTCTCTTCTGCCATAGAAGCTCTTGAAAATGTTTCGTCCTTGCTTGGTAAATTCTTATTTGCATTGGTGTTGGTTTCAAATTCCGCATTCTCCTGCATTAAGCAGCTTGGATGAACCCTGACGTACACTGATCCATGTTTTATCGTCACCATTTGACACTCCACTCCATTCATACAACCAGTTCCCTTTCATACTGGTATGCCCTCTCTTAAACTGTATCTCCATTTTAGTATATTTTTGATGTGAAATCTCTTATTTTTGCTCTGAATGCACATCAAGTCCATTGACTGGATTCTGCTGAGATAAAGGCCTGATGGGCTGAGTGAAAAGCATTTAGGTTTTTTACAAGAATTACAGATTTTGAGATGTCATCAAGGGCAGGTAATTCGTTGAGGAGAACAGTTGGAAAATTTGGATTTTTTTCCGAACACAGGCTGATTTGGAGAATAGCCACGGATATTAGCTAAGACATTTTTTTTCTGAGGCTGCCTATACCAATGCATCATTTAGGGAACATTTTGTATCTTCCTTCACTTTAATCCCCATATCTATCCGTATGGCATTATCGTGCTCATTTATCCCATTACTCCTGCAAGATTCAGCTGCAGTATCCGTGCATTCAGTTTCTCTCCCATCTCTCAACAATGGTCATTGGAAAATTCTTTTCCATTGCTACCGAGTATCCTACTAGGTGACTTTGCAGGGGGGGGGGTGTCTTTCCATTTTGGTTATGCGTTTATTTTTCTATGTTTTCCTTTGCTACCATGTTAGCTGTTTACGAAGACCCAGTGTCAATATGGTGGCCATTTTACACGCAACAACTCCAGATCAAGGAAGATAATCAACATATTATATATTTTATATCAGCCGTCCTTTATTCTCCATTTTCTCTGCATTTTTAATTTTCTAAAGTATTATTATTAGTTATTAAAAGAAATATTAGTCTGAAGAAGTTCCTTCTGAGGTCGAAACATGTTATGCAGGATATTTTATCCATTTTGTCATCCATTAATTAATATGTATTATTCCTAAAGAATTAATGAATATTATTTTTAAACCAACATTTTTATTACTTCAATATTCAAATTTCAATTTGAAACAGAGGCCACATTTTTATTTTTGTTTAAACACTGCAAAACTCTCCATAGACAATTCCTGCTGAAGAGCATAATTTCTTTAACATCTCTCAAATGTACAGATCTGTGTTTAAAATAAAAATTGGGCATCTACAAGAATCCACTATAATAATGTTTGAAGTTATATATTGTGTATATTTAGGTATATTTAGGCAGCAATTTTTCATTGATTCATGTTTCATTAAATAATATAGACAAGTTTTGTCTATTTTAAGTAAGTTCCTGTCATATTGTCTGATAAGCTTAATAACATTATCATATTGATACATGTTTTAATCCTATCTAAGCTTTCGGCTTACATAAGCCATTATCAAAGATGACAATTACATTTCAATATATCAAACAATACACGGACGAAACAATAATGATAGTCTGTTTTTGTTGCATAAAAAATTTCAAAGCAACGACAAACTCGTGTATACGAGACACGGAAGCGAAAATCGCATCGCAGCTTGTGACGTCACACATGACTACACGAGAATGAAAACGAGAAGTATTAAGTATGGGAAGCCGTTGGTATAAACCAATGGCTTCTGTTATCAATTATAGGCATTTAAGAATATTTGTGGAGATTTCATAGTTTATTTTGTTCAGGTTAGGTTTCAACTGTTTTATGTATATAGCTACAAGAATTTTTAGTTTTTGTTTATTGTTTTCATGTTTAAGTATAGTTGTGTTTCCCACAAGGATTTTCCGGAATTGTGTACGCGGCTAGGCATGTTGTTTTAAATGCCTAAAAATGTTAGTGTAATCATTCAAATGTAGAATCAAGCGTCGTGAAAGTGAGTTTGTAGTGTGACCAACATAAATATTATTTAATCCATTGGAGATAGATATATATATATATATATATATATATATATATATATATTACTTCAAACATTATTATTATTATATATATATATATATATATATATATATATATATATATATATATATATATATATATATATATATATATATAATGTGTGTGTGTGTATTTATATAGCTCTCTGTTGTCTAGAATTGTCAAATGAAAGATAGGGAGCCTACTGTAGCACCGTTGTTAGTAAGTTCATTGAATAAAATTGAAAACTAATTGTCTGAGTTTTGACTTCGATGGTCTTGTGCCAGATTATACTAATCTTAATAAAAAAATTGCTTACCAAGTGACTGAAATAGTTGCGACCCCCACCCCCAGACGCACTCTTAACCAAATGACAGTTCAAACTCAGGATTTCAGGTGTTGATTTCCACAGCTGGTAGGCACTTTTTACTGGGAAGATTGTCACAACATGGCTTTTTTTTAAAAAACCTATTAGACCTTGTGCCTGACTCAGCTAAGCTTAGTGAATATTGGGCCAAACGTAGGGGAATAGTGATAAAAAGATTGTGTTGCACCTTCCAAGTGGAGGCCTTGAAAATCAGTATCCGAAATTATGGTTCTTAATTGGGGTTGAACACCGACGTCTGATACCTGTGAGAAATACATAACTAGCTCAGCTAACAGAGTGAATTCATGTAGTGGGGGTGGATAGAGAAAGAGGAGAAAGAAGATAATAATTCATCACTAGATGTATTTGGACACTCGTTCTCAGCTATATATCCAGTAAAATTCATTCGCGTCGTTGGCGGCAGTCATTACTGGCGTTGTTTGCATATATTTGCTGCAGAAAGCTAAGAAGAGAACGTAGTTAGCGGCCTTGTTTATTGATTTTACTTGTCTCATTTACTGCACAAGAGAACTATATTGCGTGCACAATAATCAATACACGTTAATAGCTATTCCGCATTAAATGTGTGCAAACAACGCAGTAATGGCTACCCGCGACGCGAATGAATCCGAACTTTTACTGTCGATAACTCCAAAACGGTAGGTTTTATCAAATTTATCAAACCAGATTCGAATGAAGCATGTACAATTACACATAAATGTAAGTATTCTGGAATTTTTTTTAATGCGAACTGAGCGCGGGTGCTAAACTGCAAATTAACAGTTGCCTGTTTTGTGTTATCATTTTTTACTTGGACTCACATTGAGTTTGCCAATATTTTCCAGGAACCTGTAAATATTTACTATCCAAAGTGTTGATCCCCGCAACATAATGGTGACTAAATATTTACCCAAACATCTCAGTGTCCCGCAACAAGATAAACTCAATAAATAAAACAATAATAACGAATAAAAATAAATAAATAAATTCATGATGCCCGTTATAAAGAAACCGGAAAGGGTTTCTAGTCACATGTGCGATTTTATGACGCCACTTCCGAAAAGGGCAGAATCTTTCTGTTTCCGCTTTTGGCTTCAAGCGGTAATAGCAGCTTTCCCACTGGGAATGTTAGTTTCTCCGGTAATAGCAGCTTTCCCACTGGGAATGTTAGTTTCTCCGGTAATAGCAGCTTTCCCACTGGGAATGTTAGTTTTTCCGGTAATAGCAGCTTTCCCACTGGGAATGTTAGTTTTTCCGGTAATAGCAGCTTTCCTACTGGGAATGTTAGTTTTTCCGGTAATAGCAGCTTTCCCACTGGGAATGTTAGTTTTTCCGGTAATAGCAGCTTTCCCATTGGGAATGTTAGTTTCTCCGGTAATAGCAGCTTTCCCACTGGGAATGTTAGTTTTTCCGGTAATAGCAGCTTTCCCACTGGGAATGTTAGTTTTTCCGGTAATAGCAGCTTTCCCACTGGGAATGTTAGTTTTTCCGGTAATAGCAGCTTTCCCACTGGGAATGTTAGTTTTTCCGGTAATAGCAGCTTTCCCACTGGGAATGTTAGTTTTTCCGGTAATAGCAGCTTTCCCACTGGGAATGTTAGTTTTTCCGGTAATAGCAGCTTTCCTACTGGGAATGTTAGTTTTTCCGGTAATAGCAGCTTTCCCACTGGGAATGTTAGTTTTTCCGGTAATAGCAGCTTTCTCACTGGGAATGTTAGTTTCTCCGGTAATAGCAGCTTTCTCACTGGGAATGTTAGTTTCTCCGGTAATAGCAGCTTTCCCACTGGGAATGTTAGTTTCTCCGGTAATAGCAGCTTTCCCACTGGGAATGTTAGTTTTTCCGGTAATAGCAGCTTTCCCACTGGGAATGTTAGTTTTTCCGGTAATAGCAGCTTTCCCATTGGGAATCTTAGTTTCTCCGGTAATAGCAGCTTTCCTACTGGGAATCTTAGTTTCTCCGGTAATAGCAGCTTTCCCACTGGGAATGTTAGTTTCTCCGGTAATAGCAGCTTTCCCACTGGGAATGTTAGTTTCTCCGGTCCACTGATAACTGAACTTTTCCACTTTCGAACAAGATCATTCGGGCGTGTTTTCAGCAGCACGACTCATGAAATAGAGATTCGGCCATTCCAACACAGCACAAGGCTGACTTGAGCTGGACCATATTTACCAGTTATTATCCTTACGTAACGCTGGTATGACCGGCTATGACCAGCTTAGACAAGCGGCCCGAGTGTTTCCACTCGGGTCCCCACGTTAAAAACCGACATTGTGTCACAACCTGGCTCAGTGGAGGTTGGTGGGGCTACGGTAAATCTCTGACATATTGATAGCAAGAGAAGTAAGGGGAAATAGAGAGTAAAATACTTAATGGGTTTGTGTGAAAATATGGCAAAACCAGGACAAAGAGTCGAACGTTAATTAGAGCCAAAAAAGAGGGGAGAAATCGTGACGGGATATGATTGTTCATATAATGAAAAGACTAAAACAAGAATATTCGATTTAAATAATTTTTTGTTTTCATTTCAGGAACGGACGAAAATGTTTTAAGACAGCGGCCCCTAGCGTCACAACCTGTCACTATCAATCAAGCTGCAGCTGAAGACAAGAGACCTGCTTACATTGCTCGGCCTTCAGTAGAGGTGAATCAGAAAGACGAAGAAGTTCCGCTCATAAAATTCGTCGAATATTTCATTTATTCCATCTCTCTTCTGTCAGTATTGTTTTATGTCTATCGTCTGTTGAGTTGGCGTCCATATTGAGTTCTTAGAATCCAAAAATGTTTTTTTTTTCTTTTTCTTTTTTCTTAATTTTTCGTTGCCAAAAAAACCAAAAAAACGAAGAATATATTTTCTTTCTTCCCTTTTGATTGTGATATATTATCTCTAACATTTGCTACATTTGTGTGTGTGTGTGTGTGTGTGTGTGTGTGTGTGTGTGTGTTTTGGTTTAGGGTAAAGCTAATCGCGTTAGCATCCGCTTTAGAACCACTCCCCTTGAGCTCCTTTTTCCGGGTCAGAAATATTATGTTCACTTGTCGCAAAGATCGTCAAACAATTTGCTTTTGTGTCTTTCGTTTTTGTTTCATTAACAGCAGGGCACTTAGAATCAGAATCAGAAAGCTTCAGCTGAAATTTCTTAAGATGGATAATGAGGAAAAGGGCTTGAAGAATTGGGCATTCACAGGACATATCAAAGACAAAAGGGGCGAAGACAGCGGAACTCCTACCCGACGAGCTTAATGTTAATGGATGGCAGAAGAGCGTGGTAAAGGAATGGTAAAAAGACAAATGTAACTAAAAGCTACAAAAGATTGATACAACCGCCCACATCGTGAAGTGACAAGGTAGACAGAAGTGGGGAAGAATACAAGGTCCTAAGTATGGAACCCTTATTGAATACTAATTAGTATAAGGAAACATTGAAAAGTTTTTGACCTGTTCAAGAAGCATTTCCAAAGTCTGATCTTTTGTTCATTTGGTCAGATTCGAGTAAATCGGTCGAGACTAGAACTTTTCTGTGTCTTTTTGACGTGAAAAGCTTGCTAACCATGACGAACCTTCTTGATTAATGATATCCACATTGCCAATATTTTCATAGCAAATTATTCTGATTAGTTTTGATAGCTCGACTTCATGAATTTAAGAGCAGTACTAGATTGGTAGTTTGGTCTCATCATTTTACCGTTGAAATTGCTAAATTCTAGTTGCTAATATATATTCTAATAGCTTATTCTCTCGCACTTCTTGCTTGTGGAAATCTCCTTTTTTGATCGCAGTCAAAGGGTTTCTCATGAACACTTCGCACCCCCACCCCTTAATTCATTTCGATCCCAGCATTAAAAAAAATCGAATTTTTAGTTCAATTTTTTTGTGATTCTATTTCAACATACATTTGTGAACGAAATTAGAGGTTATGGCGGTTTTGAATATGACAATAAAGATGAGGACAATAGTCCGAACAATGTAAATAGTTACAATATCTCAGAAACATAGACAGATATTGAAGGAAAAATTAGTTATGAAATTTAAAAATAGATAATTTTGGTTTAGTATTCCCAAAAGTTAGCGGTAAGTTTTCTTTCATTTAAAGAGATTTGTGAAAAATAGGGGATTTTTTTTTTTTTTTTTTTTTTTTAGAAAGGCCGATAATGACGGATTTAAATAAATCCTTCGAAGAAGTCAAAATGGAAAGGGTTATCCACTCTTTCTTAAAGATTAAAGTATTTAGCATGCAGTTTGAAATAACAAAACCTCAACTTAGACATGGAAGCTATGTGCTTTGTGTCTGTAACTTTAAAAAAATTAAGATTTTTTCTTTTTTGAATACAAAAATAACTCGTACATTATTCTTCTGTTAACTTGCAGCGTACCTGGCTACTCTTTCAGGGAGCATCAGTTGAGAAACGCTATAGATTTTAGTTAAATAGAGCCTTTTTGTATTTTGGACACAGTTTCTTTCATTCATTCAGAAAGTTCTACTGTAAATATTTCACCGCCTTCTCTTAAATCAACCAGTCTAACATCTTAAGATTCCCATTTATTGAAATGACTGGAATATTTTCTTCGTGTCCAAATATTTGAAGTAGGGAAACATTAACAGAATTCCCTTTTTCAAGAATGCCAGAATTAAGAGATTGTAATCAATGAAAATTACCATATTCTACGAATTGCGCAACAAGACAGGAGTAGATTTTTGATTTCGTTATTAGCGTTGGATTTTCATTCAGAATTCTTTCAACAGAAGATTAAAGAGTTAATTTCACAATTGGATTTATGATGATTATATTCCTGAGATTTTAAGACTTAAATTTAAAGTTTTTTTTCTCTCTTTATAATTGACAGAAGTTTCTTCCATTTCCAAAAAGAAAAGAAAAATATACGACTTTATTTTCCGAGCAACCATATCTCATTCGATAATTTATTTTAAATATTTGTAATCAAATCGATGATTGCGATGTTCTTTGCCATTTTAATCAATGTTATTGACATTATTTTTTTTTAGTGAAAGAAATTCAATATTTCAAGGAAATTTCATTTTTTATGAATGCCTTTTTTTATAAGAAAATTTGATGTTTTAATAAAGTTCGTCTTTCAGATTCGCGCCAACAGAAATATAACAAATGTCGAAGAAATAACAACATTATATGAAGCTTATCGATCGAAATATTCCAAATAGATAAAAGAAATTAGGATTCAATGTGATGTCTAATATGAAATTTTTCCAGATAGCTATATACATTAACCCTTTGAGCCCTGACCACCGATCTACCGATGGTAGAGAAAAATGACGTACTGCCCAGCCGCCGGTTGAACGGTGGGTAAACACTTGTAACTATTTTTATATCCACCGTGAAACATTACATGCCAATTATTTACGAATTTTGACTCGGGAGAAGGGTTAAAATTGTCTAGGAACGCAAGGTTCAAAGGGTTAAACAAATAAAGCACTTTGCAATCAGGTAATGGCTAACGAGCATTATAATGAACCATTACATCTATGTAGTGTTTTAGAACCTCGTTGGGTGCCCCACACCACGTTATGTTTAATAAATGCATAATTATTTTGACACATTCAATATATATGTGTGGTGCCGTGTCCCTTATCTTTCCATGTTCCTTCAGAGTGTGGGCAATCATAACTTTCCACAACCGCCTATCCTTTGTAGCCCTGAGCAACATTTATCTCTTTGCCAAGCCTCCCAACCCCCATTGCGCCATCCGTACACACAAGATATTCGGATAAGTTGCCCGCTACCTTCCCTTATATCTTTTCTTGTGTGTGTATATCCTCGCTGTGACACAATATGCGAACTAGTATGCAAGTCACTAGCGGGATTGAAGTGGACATACGACGCAAACATAAAAACTGAATGAGGTTGTCGGATCCGCATATGCCGAAATCGACGGGAGAGTCCATCATATATATACAGGATGAGGCAAACGTCGCGTATTATAAGGATAATTTATTAAAAGTATAATTACACATAGAAATTTTATTTACTAGTTACTTCTCCGGCGTAGACGTGTATATACGTTTTCACCGAAAGTGTCTTTTCAGGCGTAGTTCAAAAACCAGCTACATATGTGTTTATACGTCCATCTTCATTCTTTTTATGCCCTTTCTGAGCTTGAAACTACTCTAATTATCAACTCATATGTCTGGTAAAGGTGTTAGCCACCACTCAGATACTTCAAGGTGACTCAGTTTCTTAGATACTATATTAAAACCAAATAAAAAAAATTCGTCTAAAAATTAAACGTTTTCGCGAAAGAATTGACGGGGAACGGGTTAATTGTTATGCGTTGTTCAAAGTGTCTTCCTTTTTCAAAACACATTTCAATTCTGTGCCTTCATGATTCATTAACATGTCAAAGAGTTTCCACTGCATTCATATTTCATTCTTTCTTTAAATTCCTCAATATTTCTTTAGTTTTTCAGCCATCTTACTTCGTCAAAATAGTTTTCTGCAAAATAAGAAAATATCAAAACAAATTAGACATTTAAAACATGATTAATTAACTGACCTCCTATGATACGCAACTTTTGCCTCACTATATCTAGGTCTTTTAAAGACCTAATTTTGAAGTTAATTTTAAGGGGGTCGCATACATGAGATATAAAATTAGCCTATGTACCGCTGGCACTGACTACGCCGTTTGTCCAAACTATATATCCATTTACTGTAGTCAAAAAGTACAGCTGTATTTAAAATAAAAATCGCACGTTACACAAGTACACACACACACACACACACACACACACACGCAGCGTGTCTCATAACTTGAATGCAATATTCAGGCCATAGCCTGAAAAATGTGTTCAAGCATAAAACAGACTTTCACCGTTCAATGTTGACTTCAATGTCTACTTTTATGTTTACATATACTCTATCCCGGATACTGAGCACTTTATTCCATAAATATAGCAGACCTTGAGCACTTCGAGCCGGTATAATGGTTAGAAAGCTTGTCTTGCAGGAACAATTATGACTGAGTAGTGAGTTCGATCCTCACTGGATATCCCATATCTTCGGACTTATGCCACATCTAAGCTGCGCTTGGAAAATCACTATAGCATACCTTAAAACTATATTTTTAATCATATATATATATATATATATATATATATATATATATATTGCCTGACGATTGCACTAGCATGAAACAGACTGTCGCCTCTAAGTGTTGACTTCTATGTTCACTTTTATATTTACACACGCTCTATCTCCCATAAATATAGCACACTTTAAGACTATATTTCTTTATATATATATATATATATATATATAAGCTTTTCACCCCAAGCAAGGCTGGAAGCCACTAGCACGCAAGGGGTTACAGAAGGTTTGGAGGAAGAGCAGATAGGAGTGGTAGAGGAAAGGATGTGGAGAAAGATAGTGGATCTATCAAGGCAAGGGGGTTACAGAAGATTTGGAGCGAGAGCAGATAGGAATGAAAGGGGAAAGTATGTGGAGAATGAAAGTGGTAGATCAAGGCAACTGGAGATGTCGATTGATGTTACACTTAAATAGTTGGAGATTATATTTGTCAGGGAAACAGGTATAAGGAAGGGAGTTCCCCAGGCGAGAGGTGCGAGACATGAAGCTATTGGAGTAGAAGAGACGTCTACATCTAACAGTTTCAACAGTGAAGGGATGGGAACGGGATGCCAGCCTCGTAGGACGCTTAAATTCATGGGGCCTGGGAACCAGCGAAAGCAGCTCATCGGAGCAATTACCGTGAAAGTATTATATATATATATATATATATATATATATATATATATATATATGAAATGAAGAGGTTATAATGGTTCCAACGAGAGAAAAGTGTGTATATTAAAAAGAAGAGAGGTACCGCAAACTTTTTTGGTTGTAATGTGGGTTTTTGTTTTTTCTTTTTTATTAAAAAATATTATTCTTTATTTTTCATAGTTTTACATAGTTTTACAACACGTGTTTCTGGTCTTACGACCGTCTTCAGGTAAAGGGTGGAGATTTCCACATATTATTAAAAATAATTATTTTTAATAATATGTGGAAATCTCCACCCTTTACCTGAAGACGGTCGTAAGACCAGAAACACGTGTTGTAAAACTATGTAAAACTATGAAAAATAAAGAATAATATTTTTTAATAAAAAAGAAAAAACAAAAACCCACATTACAACCAAAAAAGTTTGCGGTACCTCTCTTCTTTTTAATATATATATATATATATATAGGGTGCGTCAGAAATACTTTCCACATAATGATGAGGTATTAGTGGCAATTTTGTCTTTATCTAGCCAATGTCATAACATTATATGGGAGGCATTTCTGCAGTATCCTGTTCAACAGTTGCTGGAAAGTTTTCGACCCGACCCATTTCACAAAATCTGAGTAAGCATCATTTGTTTTTGTTCATTTTTTAAATTTTTTTAGGAAGGGCTAAAACTTGTACAAATTTCCTTATAAACAGCTGTTAAGCAATTAAATGCTAAGTAAATAAGTATGACGAACTTGAAGTAAAAATCCAACATTCGCTCACACACACACACACACACACACACACCCTTGTTTTTGTTATTGTTGATCTGTATATTTTATGTATCTTTTAAATAAAATAAAATATTCCTGGATTGTTTTATTTTGATTTCTTTTCTTAATGTAAAAATCTTAAGCTCTGAATTACAGAAATTGGACAGCCGAGATTTTTTTTTTTTAATTTTTTTAGTGGACCTTTAACCATATAAATAAGAGTGAGACCTTTTGCACACTGCTTACTTGTACGGGGACTGGAATAATCCATTACTTTTTTCTTTTCTTTTTTCAACGCATTCTTAAGAGGATTTTTGACAGCTGAATGCGACTAAATTCTGAATTTCTCCACTTGAGATTTTTGTGAATAATTAGTATATGGCATTAAACATTTCAGATACCTCAGCATATCAAATACTTACCTGCTGCAGGGATTCGTCCCTGCGCTGGTGGTATCACGGCTATGACTAGCTTGGACCGGCTCTGGCCTGGACCAGCTATGACAAGCCAAGACTAGCTCTGACAAGCTATGACTAGCTTAGTTGGACAAGTTAAGACCAGCGACCCGAGTGAAAACACTCGGGTCTCCACGTTAAAAATTGACCTTGTATCACAACCTGACTCAGTGGGGGGGGGGGTCAAGTAAATACCTACATACCTACCTCAGTGTATCAATCAGTGATAACACATTAAGTATAAGAAAAAAAAAAGAAATTGAACCTAGAATAGGCTGTGCCAGAAGTAGTTTAGCCCAACATCGTAAATTGCTATCAAACCAAGATATCATCCTGAAAACTCGTGTCATGTTCTTAAATAGCCTTGTCAGATCGAGACTTTGATATGGATGTCATGCTTGGCGTCAAACCCGTTCAACAATATATAAACTGTTGTCTGTATACAACCGACATATAAGATCAGGGGTAAAAATGGCTTTGGGCGAGTAAAGTCTGAGAGTCTTGGCAAAAATCATCCTGCTTTGAACATTGTTTGTGATTCTGTAGTGCCAGTTCACAAAGAACTGTACCAAATAACAGATGACCACCAATAGCAGCAACAACTAAAATGAATAGCAGATGGCACTCGAAGAGAGAATAATGACATAACCAAGATGTTAACTCCATGCACTTTCAAATAGAAGGCAATGTTTGTAGACACAGAGCACTCCATGAAACCCCGATCA
The DNA here is from genome assembly GCA_964036315.1 of Acanthosepion esculentum. Classification (NCBI taxonomy): domain Eukaryota; kingdom Metazoa; phylum Mollusca; class Cephalopoda; order Sepiida; family Sepiidae; genus Acanthosepion; species Acanthosepion esculentum. The sequence continues at coordinate 17,819,772 of OZ038491.1, forward strand.
GTACTGGAAAGAGCGATAACAGCTACTGGACTTGAGAAACCTGGTTAAAAGGTGTTTTATGAGAAAGATTTTATAAATTTCAAACGAAAACAGTACTGGCTGCATGGTCAACAATTGCCAAATGTTTCCTTATAGGGAAATGGCAAATATTCCATTTGAAAGCCAAGCGTTAGTAAAATTTTGTTCTTTTTTGCTACTTGTTATTTTCGGGCCTAATTTTAAAATCCTGTCATTACTAAAATCTGAATTTCTCTCCTTGCGTTTTTAAGGTCTACTTTTTAAACATTTAATAACTTGACTTATTAAAGTCAATTCTGAATTTAGTAGCGATCAGTTTTCAAATGAGGCCCAATTTGATACTTGCAACTTAATTTGCTGATGCTGATTTGTAACGTTTACACTTTAATCAGACGATTTGCGAAGGCCATCTTTTTAGTTATTTAGATATTATTTATTTATAGATTTTATTTTTAATTATTTTTAATTTTATATATATATATATCATTTTTTATTATTTTTTATTTTTTATTTATTTAGATTTTTTATTTTTATTTCATTTATTTTTTTTATTCATTTTTAAATAATTTTTATAGACTTTATTTATTAGACTTTAATCAGACTATTTGCGAAGGCCATTTTTATTTTTCTCTATTTTTCTGTTCAATGAAAATTTTTAACAGAATTCTGCAGTTAATTTTTACTATTAGGAATTTATTTTACAATTTAGAAATTAGTCTCTTCAAACGTTGTCTAATCATGTTTAGTATGTTTATTTCGAAAACTGTTGTTAATGTTCAGCAAACTTGGACCTTCAGTCACACAAAAAGAAAAAAAAACCGGAGTGTCAAAAGAGTTTCCATCCTAACCTTTTATTTGAAGTGGTGTTGAATGTTAACAGCTTCACACTGCTCCTATTTTAACTACCTTCCATTCTCGGCTATGTTTATTGTTTTAAAATGTGATTAGAATTTTAATGAAAGATAAAGATATGAAAGTGAATTTATACATTTTCTTTCTTCTTGAGAATTGACGACAAAAATAATAAGCATTATTTACTTATTAGATTGTTTATTTAGGCTATTATATTTAATTTATTGGAATGGTTGGCAGAAAATCGGCCAACTGATTCAAACTTTATATAATGGTAAATAAGGAATTCCTTATAGTTGGTTCACATATTTTAATAATTTAGTTAATGTTTATAAATTTCTGAATAAAAAATTGTTTTTATATTTATTTCTTTATAAATTGATAAATATTGTATTGTAATGTTTTTAATTGTATTAGTTTTAACTTTTTTTTTAGCATGTAAATATAAAATTATTCTTGTAAATAAACAAGCTAAAAAATTAAATATTTTTGTTGTAAATTCTCATGAACAAAACAAAATATATACATTTACTTTACTAAACATATGTTTTGGTTGTATTCCAATTCTAATCATCGTTTTTTAAAACAAGAAACCGAAGAGTGAAGGCAGTTGAAATAATAGCGGTGTCAAGAGAAAAATTATCCTTTTGTTGATATGACTTCTTTTTTGTATTCCTGTTTTTTGGTGGGGGGGGGGGGCACTGAGCACTCCATTAATTTGTAATTGTTTGTACAACAAATATATACAGCACTGCTCTTTAAGTAGGTAACTCCACGAAATCGCTAAAAAATAGAATAGCATGATTAAAAAAAACGCCAAACTTGACTAAAACAATTTTATCATCTAAATGTTTATGCTATTATGAAGACGAAAGACCAAAGTTTAATTATTTTTTAATTTTTTTCCTTCTTTTTAGGACATTCTAAATTTTTATTAAAAAAAGCTTGTTTCTCTTTGTATCACCGGAACTACTAAATAACATAACAATTTTTAGCACGTTTTTTTTTTTTTTTTTTTTTTGTATGCCACACATTAATTTGGAAAATCTTGCAAAAATAAAAAATAATTGTCGGAAGTTAATGAAACTTTCAGAAACTATTCATAGATGATGGAAATTATAAATGTTTTTTTTATTAAAGTCAGGCAGAAATATATTTTTTATATCTATTACCCCCACCCCATAACTAATTTTATGAAAACTCTAGAAATTCGATCGCATCAGGTTTAGTGATTACAGTAGTTAAAAGCACAAGGCTTTGAGGAATGCAAATCATGTTTGTTTTTTTTTATTGGACTCCACGTACCTGAAAATCAGCTCTGAATTGTAACATACAAAACTCAATAAAACAAAGATATTATTTAATTTCAAATCCTTTTATTTGCTTATAGTTGTTTTTATGAATATGAACAATATTTTCTGAAAGCAAAAGATTTTTTCGATGAAAAATGAATTTTTAATACAATTATTTGTTATTTCTTTAATTTTAATAGATTTTTACATTTAAGTTTTTAATATATTTTAAAATTAGTTAAAAGCCGCATCAGGTTTCGTAAGTGTCCTTACGAGATGGATCTTTTTTAGCACGTTGTAAACGGTATCGTTTCGACTAATCAGAAGATCCACAGTAATTAAGAAATTTAATTTTGTGTTTATAATCGGGCTGTAATTAGAAAGCACGGAAGACCAACCAGAATACAATTAAGTTGCGTTATTTGAGTTAAGCATTGTTCTCCGCTGTTAAGGTCTTTACTTTTGCGAAACACGTGTGGAGAAGTTAATTTGATTTTTCAATTTCAACTGAAAAGGGTACCTACAAGTATCAGTATCATCTCATGAAATTTATATGATCTTATTTTTATATTAATCTCAGTTATGACAATTTTCCATAAATGAAATATCAAAATTAATAAAATGAATGGAAATACAAATAACACAGTAAAATGTAATAAATGTACATAAAATTATAGTATTTTATGTACACTTCTGATAAAATTTCATAAGAAAGGTACCTATAAATTAATTAGATACCTTTCTTATGAAATTTAATCTCAATCTTAACAGTCTTATTTTTTAATTTCTTTATAATATATTTTCCATAAAGCCTCGTAAACGTAAAGGTGAAAGCTAAGTACAAAAAAAATTAGAGCGCTGAAAGTTTTCCTTTAAAAATAACGAGGTAAAAAAATTGTTCACTTAAATATAAATAATTTCACTTCCCTGCATCCGTAGAAAGAATTATCCTCCCGTAAGCTATCTAAACGTTATGGAAATGTTTTTCGTCACCTGTCAAGTGACGCGAAAGGTTATGACCTGCTTTGTTTTATTTTCAAATTACATTTTTTCGGCGCAGAAGCTAAGTTAAGCTTGGTTCAAAATATTTTAAATAAACATTATAATTTCTGATTTTATTAAAATAAGTTTTGAAAAAATGATAATTGATTTCTAAAAGAATTTGAAAGTGAGAATTTCATCTTTTTTATAAAATGGAAAAAATGATTATCTGTCAGTTTTGATGACAAAAAAAATCAAGATTTTTAACGAAAATTTCGGACGTGCTAGAAACGATTAAAAAATGTAAAAAAAATACCCCAAAACTACTTTGATCTTTCCTCTTTAATAATAACATGAACATAGACGATAAAATTGTTTTCGTCAAGTTTGGTGTCTTTTTCATCATGCTATGCTCTTTTTGTTTACATTTTGTGGAGGTACCTAAGTCAAAGTATTTCTTCAAAGTTATGATTTTATAATCTAAACACATTCCAACATTTTTTTTCCTTAGCCTCAGAGATATCAACTTAATATCAGGCTCAAGCCATAGGAGAGGATTCCCCAAGCAGTACCTCTCCTTCGCGAGGAGACTGTGGCACCTGAAGCGTCCACGAAAAGAGAAGTGATGACCGCACTTAAACAGTTTTTTGAACGGCTTCCGCAATCCCACATTAAACTTGATTTTGTGTCACCCTCCAATGTTGCTGTTTACCTGTAAGATTACTTATTACTGTCGATTGAGTAAAAATTCGAAATTCCAAAAAGTTTATCGATTACAAAGACACACATGAAGATGGTCGGAGAGTTCAGTGGTCGAGAACTTGTGAGTATAACATTCAATATGAGCATTCTGGTCCGAATAGAAAAACTTGTTTTGAACCGAGACAAATAGGGAGTATAGATGAAGTTCCAGTAACATTAAAGTATTTTTCTTAATATTCGGGGAGGAGATGTCTTTGCTTCGTAATGTTGTGCTGTGTCATCTCTGGGTCCACACGCTACTACATAAAATAGTGTTAACGAAAAGGACTATTTCTATTGTTTATTCGTTTTTAATAAAAGCGAGGGACAGACGTGGCAGCTTGCATTCTAAGAGGCAGCGGGAGTAATGACGTCATAGTAACACGTCGCACATTAGCTTAGCGTCTCTCCGCGGGTAGTCTTAGTCGGTCTCTCGAACTTGGGTGTGGGAAGAGTATCAACACTTCAATTTTTTTTCCGACCCTCTGTTGAATTTGCACCGTTCTGGACTTCTATCCAAAACATAGAAAAAGGCAAAATCCACCAGTCTCAGAATACCACGCCAACATAGAACACCGGCCAGTCACTTACCATTCTGGCCCTGGCCTTTGCCTTCTGTAACAATAACTGATATACTTGTATATATCCACACAGGCACCGAGAAAATTACTGTAAAACCAATAAATAAAATAAAGTATAAGATGGAAAGCATCTGGCCGGGGTTTAAGCTTGGGTAAAATGAACAGCAATATACTGCAAGTGGAGCAAATTTATCCTATTACGAATGTGCACATGAAAATAACGATCAAATTGAACTGTTTTTCAGCTATTTCAACATTTGATTTGATTAAAACTTCTAATTAGTATTTATCTGCTGCTGCTGATGATGATGATTATTCAAGTCCTCATGTGCCACGTTTTTACGAGGAGACGATTATTATTATTATTATTATTAGCAGCAGCAGCAGCAAAACGGCTGCAGTCGGGATCATGGAGTCATTGTAAACTCCACGATCATTTCGTTAGCTGCATACTATGTGTTTCACCAGGTATATTTACACGGCCTCCCACTAAGGCAGTATATGGCACAAGGTCGATTTTACTTGGGGAGCCCATACACATACGTATGCATATGGGGCAAGGACAAAAATTGCCAGGACAATTAGTACGCTGGCGTTGATATTGCACTAAGAGTGGTGGGCGTCTTTCTTTGTGCAATGAGCAAGGTACTGCCGCAGACTTGGAATCTCCGGGACCGGGCTCAATGTCTCATCGAAAAACGACGGGAACAGTTTACTCCACTTCCGGCCAAAAGCGAACTCCTGTGACAGTATGTGTTTCAGCAGGATTAAATTGGTTTTAATCAATTCCCCCAAGCAAGGCGATAATGCCACTAAGACGCAAGAGCCTACTGAGAGTGAAACGAACAAGAAGACTTTAGAAGCAAATAGAAACTCAATCCTAAACAAGAAACAAAGGATAAACCTCTACTCATGTTCAAAAAAGCGAAGAGGAGTGTAAACCCAGCGATAGACGAATCTATCTACTCCTTACATACGATTTTAAATTCAGAGTTGTCCTCCTCCTAGACCTGTTGCCAAACAAGGCGGAAGAGCCCTACCTTATAGCGTAAGTATAGAAGAGGTGGATTCATACCTTACCCAGGGATATTTGCGCGAAAGTAAATGTAACGAAACTAGACTGAAATTCGAGCTTGGCTCTCTGATTTTCCATCCCGAGTCGCTACCCATTACACCACCCGCACACCCTACATATGTATAATTTTTATCGTCATAACTTTTTTACTTCGATCCGTTTACTGTGGCGTCTAGCAGCAAAAAATATCCCTTTGTTGGTCGCCTTTGGGCCTGAACTATGCTGCAACTTCATGTTTTGTGGTTGCCAGATTTTCACCAATGAGAGACAGTAACTGCAACGGATATCGAGCTCCAGACTTAATCTGTACATGCGACTGAATTACGAGCAGTAGGTCCAGGGCGGTTAAAATACTGCTTCACTGGACGAAGGGCTTTCTAGGCTGGAATCAACGACCACGAAGAAGGGTTCCCACAATGGAATCCACGACCACGTGATAACGGCTTGCTTTCATGTTCGCGGACATTGACCGTGGTTTGACATTGAGAGGGATGGGTTCCGTCATGTCTACATTGCACCAAATCATGAATGAATACCTATCAAGATATGTGGAGGGAGCTGGTCAGGTGCTCAACTCTGCAGAGACTCTACGACCACACCTGATCAAGGGACTGATGATGATGATGATGATGATGATGATGACGACGAATTCTCTTTGATGTCAATATTCTAGTTATTGCTCTTTGGTCACAAATGGCGAACATTTGGCGGGGGGTATAAAAATGCAAGGTAAGTAGGTTGGATTTATCCGGACAAGATAAGGCCGAGTTTAAAGTCAGTTCTCTCGATACTTTCCTATTGGATCAACCAAAGCATCAGCAATTTACCCTAAGACTAAGTGAGAAAAGTGATTGCAGAGATAACCCCTCTGGAGCCGAGCATAATGTCTGGGAGGGACTGGTAGCTGCTCTCGAAAATTAGCTCCACTTAGTTGTTAAGTAAAAATGGCTTGTAAATTTTAACACCTCGAAAACGAAACTTATCCTTTAATCATCATAGAAAACCATTTTTACCTTCTATCAGTATGGCTGATGCTAACCTCCAGAAGAGAAACTCGTTGCGCTTTCTTGGTTTCACGTTTTCTCCTGACAAGAGTGGTATATTATATCGAATCAATCGCTAGGTCTGCTACTATGTCGTGGCAGACATTTTCTTTTCGTCAGACTGCATCTTGTACATTTATAAATCTACCATTCGTCCATACACTGAATATTGCTGCCATATCTGGTCTTGATCTCCGGCTATATATCTCGCGATTTACTATAAAATCCAAAGACAGGTCTGTAATGTTATCGGTCCTGACGTGGCATCTCGACTTCAGTCACTTTCTCATCGTCATCACATGGTTTCTTTCTGTCTTTTCTATCAATAATCTCATGACAGTTGTTCTCGTGAACTCTCCTCTTTGCTACATCGACCGCATGAATTTAAACGTTTGGCAACTAGGTCTCATAGTTTTACTGTTGAAATAGCTAGAGTCAATCGCAAGTTCTATCCTAATAGGTTCTTTTCATTACTCATCTCTCCTGTGATTTCTCGCTACCCTACCAACTTCAGCCTTACAAAATTTAAATGCAACGCCAACCTCCGTCTTCTGTCTTCCTGAAACTTGTTCTTTTATTGTACTTTCTCTTTGGTAAAGTCTAGTTTTTTTTTCCACTCCCAATAACCTATGTTCTAGTAGCATTAAAAAAGTAAAGTGATTAAAAAATGAGTTTGGATATTTTTATTATCATTTCTATAAAATGTATCATTCCTTTTTGGTTCAGTCTTATTCAAATGTTTATAATGGAACAACACATTTTGGCCTCAACGGCAGTGCATAGAAATATTAGTAGTCAATAGATCTCAAGTTTTCTCATTACTGTTAAATATTTAGTTTCTATAAAATAGAAATATTGGACTAGTCTTTTGACAAGATTAAGTTTTATTTTTGTGTGTACAAAACAATTGCCTTCTCTGTCGTGAAAGATCTCCAACCTTTAATTGATAATCGTTTTACTTTTCCAGAAGTAACATTCATTCCACCGAAGTTTGAAATATTCACTAAAATAGATTTCCACAAATTTATTCTAGAATTGCAAAAAGTCTTTAAGTGATGCTCTTGCTTTATTGCCAATTAGAGCTCACCTTGGCTAGTGTATTTTTCCTCTCTCAATCATGAGATCTCCGTTTCATGAACTCCTAGTTCCTTGCCGAGTATTATCAATTGATTTGAAGCATATCAGTATAAAGGATCGAACGCTCTTAATCCTGCAGCAAAAGTCTCAATGAGAACTAGTCAATTGTTTGTCTAGCGTCGCACAAATGGTTCTTGCCAGTTTTGTTGAGCTTACGTAGTGAGGATTGAAGTCTTTAATGATAGGCGAGATGAGCTCGTTAACAATTATCCCACTCCAAAGTGCCAACTCTCATTTCTTTATGCCAATTTCTAGTTTGCGTTCATAATTCGACTTGCCCTTGTCCTGCTAATTTCACTTTCCCATTATCGAGGGTGCTTACACCCATCACCACCCTTTGCTGGTGTTCCAAGGTACACCCTGACCCGGAGTGGCAACACCTGTTAGTGCCAGCTATTAAATAGTTAAGCTGCCCCCCCCCCCCCAAAGGGTGTCAAAGGTAAACACTATGAAAGTGTAAAATAGGTTTTAATCCCAGAAATACTTTGTAAAAAAAAAATTACCAGCAATACATTTTAAAAAAAAAAAAATTACCAGAAATAGATTTTTGAAGGAAAAATATTTAGCAGCAATAAAAATCTTGTCATTAAATAACCTATTGAGGTTGTTATGCCGTACAACAAACCAACCCATCCTTGTTCTGTTTCTCAACGTGCTGCCGTAACACGCACATATATATTATTTAATTATAAAGCTTACCACTATTCAGCATCTTCTACTCCCTACCTTAAAAAAGAACTCTTAAATACGGCCTTTTTGCTACTCCAAAGAAACCGGCCATTTTTCTTTTAAAAAATGTCTACGATCTGAAGGTAGGCTCGGTTGTAAAGACAGAAAGCACTCTTGTATTTCCGTACAAGACACAGGCTGTATTGTGTATTCGTCTCTAATCTTCGAAATAGCGGGCGCTACAAACTGTGTTCACCTAATACCTGTGCCCTAAATTCAATCGCTGTTATCGGCGTAGAAACCTGTAGCTCTCGGCTGCTAAGTAGAGCGAAACAAGATTACCATCACATCAGCTTGCTTGAAATTGAACAGATTGGTAGTCGAGATAGTTGTACACATCCCGCCCGTAAAATTCGTTTCCTATTTTTTTTATTTCTTAACGGAAGCCATTCCCTCCCACTTTGTAAACTGAAACACCGCAGATTTTCATCTTCACATTTTACCATCTATCACACGTAAGCTAAGCACAACTCCATTTTTTTTTCTTTAGATTAAGTTCTATAATTTTAGTTTTTAACATTGATAACTAATTACATTTTGTTACTTATAGAACACTAGTATTACACCTGGTAACTTCAAATGAGCTCCCCCTTGATAATCAGAATGGACTTTTGATAGAAACTCCCGACAATGTAAACTTTTTCTCTCACTCCCTTTCACTCCTTATTAAATGACTCAACAAGATCAATAACTTTAATAGCGATATTGTCTTCTGCTCGATACCAAGCCATATTGGTATCACAGGGAATGATAGAGCGGTTTCCACAAGAAAAGCTTCTATAAATACACACACACACACATCAGACCCCTTAAATACCAAAATCCCATATACAGATGTGAAATCAACAAATATTTTAGGTGGGGGGGTGGCAGAACATATGGGATTCCTACCCAAACGATAAACTATAGCAAATTAAACATATGGAAGAATGACATCAGAAACCCCAAACTCTAAAAGTGATTATGTCCAGGTTTCATACTGAACATATTATAACCCATTCGTATATCCTAAAAAAGACCGCCCCCCCCCCGCAGCAATTTTAATTCAATCCGTTTAAAATACTACCAAACGAACATTTTCAAAATACTTATTCACTTTACATAATCCAGTTTCTAAGAAAAATTAAGGTGATTGCAACAGAAAAATATTTTGAAAACATTTTAACCATAACAGCAGTCTTACTAGTTAATTTTTTTTTTAAATCACTGTTTAAATACAAGGGCTTGTTTAGGAAAAAAAAAATTTCGACATTAAATGACACAATGGGTTGATAGGACGTAAAAAACCCAAACCCTTTCATATTACAATACTTTATTATAGTATTTCCACCCCTCTCTAAAATTTCAATGGTGCTGGATATGACGATAAACTACATCCGGTAACAAAGCCTCTGATCAGGAGGTTTTGAGGAGCGTGAAGCCACCTCTTAATTGCTCCCAGGTCCACACTGACCCTGGGTGGTAGCACCTGTTAGTGTTCCAGCTATGGGAAAATAGTTGACCCCCCCACCTCACGAAACTGGGATCAAAGCTTTATTAAAGTGCAAGAATAGGTTTTTATGGTAAAAATAGCAGTAATACATTTTGTGAAAAAAATTACCAGTAATAAAAATTTTGTCGGCATTAAATAACCCATTGAGGTTGAAATGCCGTAAAACAAATCAAACATCTCTCCTAGTTAGAAATGATGTACCTCAAATTTAACAACTAATGTACAGGCAATTGCTATTAAAGTGACCTTACTTCTTCTTTTATGTGCCGTGTCCCTTCAGGACGTAGGGATCATGGCTCTCCACTTCCCCTATCCCTTGTACCTCTCATAAGTTTTGTCCTCTTGCTACTTCTCCCAAACTCTGTTCTGTCATCCACTTGCTTAAGCCCGTTAGGCATGTCACGCGTTGCTTTCTCTTGTCTCGCGTTCCCTCTATTAGCTCTGTGAGTATCAGATTCTCCAAGCCGTTCTTTCTCATTACGTGTCCCAGAAATTCCAGCTACCTCTTCCTGATGTTAAGTATAAGCTTCCTCCTTGTTTGTATCCTCTCCAAAACCTCATCGTTGCTCACACGCTTGGTTCATGATATCCTTAGCATCCTTCTGTAGAACCATACCTCCATTGCCTCGAGTCTCTTCTTCATCTTTGAGGAAACCGTCCAACATTAGCTGCCGTAAAAGAGGACAAATATCAGGACTCTTTTTTTTCTTTGTTACCAACGCAATCCTCCTGTCTCGTAATACTCTGCCTAGCTTTTGGAATGCGTCTTTGGCCATCCCAATACGTCTTCGGATCTCAGCGTCGCACTTACCGTCCTCTGTCAGAACACTTCCCAGATACTTAAATTTTCGCACCTGCTTCATGTTAGTGTCACCGACCTGTAAAATCGCATTTCGGGCTCATCCTTTTACTGATGACCATGTATTCTGTCTTCTTGTAGTTTATGCTTAGTCCCTTCTTCTCGCTCTCCTTCGCTACCTTCTGTAGGAAGTTTTGTCATTTCTTTTCCGTGTCTACTACCAGTACTGTGTCATCTGCGTGTCTTATGTTGTTAAGATTGTGGCCGCCTATGATGAATCCCAGTAGGATTTCCAATTCTCTCAAAATTGCCTCGCTGTATAGGTTGGATAAGTCCAGTGAGAAGACACATCCTTGCCTGACGTCCCTTTCTATTTGTGTATATCTGCTGAACTCATTCTCTATCCACGTGCAGGCCGTTTGCTACCAGTATAGGTTCTTGATTATTCTAACATATTTCCAAATATATCAACGTTAATGAGCTCTTCCAACAGATCTTTGTGGAGTAATTTGTCGAACGCCTTTACGTAGTCTATAAAACACAGGTGCACGGCGATAAACTACATCCGACAGGAAGGCCTCTGATCTGGAGGGTTTGAGGAGCATGAAACCACCTCTTAATTGCTGGTTTCCGAGGTTCACCCTGACCCGGGATGGTAGCACCTGTTAGGGTCCCAGCTATGGGCAAATAGTTAATCCCATACTGGGGTCAAAACATTATGAAAGTGTAAAAATAGTTTTTAATACCAGCAATACATTTTTGAAAAAAAAAATTATTACCTGCAATAAAAATCTTATCCGCATGAAATAACCCATTGAGGTTGATAAGCCGTAAAATAAAATAAACCAAACAGACGCGTCTTTCTGCATTTATATTATTCTTTCTGCAAACATTCTGACCATGAATATCGTGTTCCTTGTTCTGGTGTAGCAGAATCAGGCCAGAGATAGGACGAGAACAGTGCGGGTTCTTAACGAACCCGCACTATTCTCGTCCTATCTCTGGCCTGATTCTGCTACGCTTATTCATCAGAATCCGGATGATGAGTTTTGTTAAGTGGCTCATTAGGTTGATTGTTCGGTGGAGTTCTCATTCGTTTGCGCCTGGTTTCTAACACTTTCGCCCCAGCCACTCAACCTCCGACGTCTTACTCTCTGGGTTGAGGTGTCTACTCGGTCTTAATCGAACTTAAGGGAGTGACCTTAGGTCTCCTGAGCATCCGTAGATCATTCGACCGGTCCACTGGTTTAATCCTGCTTCCTGCCGACGTGTTTGTTTTGAATCAGAAAGCAGAAGTGATGTTCATCCATTCACGGTCGACTGAAGATGTAGACACGGCTGCAGAGTCTGTGCTAAGAAATTTAGAATGCACCAAATATATATATATAGAATCTGCAGAAAGCCGGACAAACAACTATTCAATGGTTGTATTGTTAATGTCTTTTATAGCAGAAAAGAATAGTATAGAAAAGAAACTGGTTACAGAAAAGAAAATAATTGACGTAAAAACTCATACACTGGATTCTAGACAGAGAGAGTGGGTTGTGATTAGCTTGTTGTGAAATCGTCTCAGAACGATATACGACTCTTGCGATGGAGAGATACAGATGTCTGTGCGCAGCTTAAAGTTTATAGTTGCGTTCCCCCTCGGCAGTAGTAACAGTAGTAGTAATCTTCGTGGTAGCAGAAGCAGCGGTACTTATATCAACAGTACATGTTAGCGGGGCTTTTGTTCCAAATCCATGACGTCACTTCCTCTCCCCATCGAGTCTCCAACTCGACTCTCTATTGTCTCTCTTCCGTCTGCCTCTTCCGTCTGCAAGCAGATGGAAAGAATAATTCGTCTTGCTCGGGCCAAATTATCAATTCTCTCTTCAAGAATTATCTCCAGTCTCTCGTATATGAACGATGATCAGCAAAACAAAAGAAAATACTTCGTGTAATTCCGTTAAAGGAGAAGGGTGGCTTGTTCGACGTTTCCGTTCCCAGCGGTAGTAATAATAGTAGCAGTAGTAGTCTTAGATGTTGGAGTAATTCGCTTCTTCGTTCATATATCAACAGCACATGTTAGCGGGCGTTTTGTTCCAATCTCTGACGTCACTTTCGTACTTCTTCGAGCCTTCAATTCAGCTCTGCTCACTTTCAATCTCCAACATCTCTCCACCCAGCTCGACTGTACTCGAAGACAGACGAGCCAAAAACTACCACTATTTTCTGCATAACTACGCGTTTATATAGATAAACCTGGCTGGTCATAATCGACACTTGACCCTACTACTTCGCACGCGATTATCACGGGTTCTGGCTACTTTCAACCAAAATCATGTGAATTCCAAAGTTCCTCATAGCTTACTAAGTTCTATTTATAATTTTAACCGATAAAAATTATTTCGACCATTTTCCATTGTTTTTCTAATGACCTAATTCCAAATGGGTACAACTTCCGCTCTAGATCAGATTTCCCATCAGTAAACAAAAATGCTCTGATATAATTTCGCTACTCAGATCTACTCCAATTTCAATAAAACAAAATATACGTGTGTGTGTGTGTGTGTGTGTGTGTGTGTGCTTTCCCCCCCCCCCCGACTCTCTTCTCTGTCACAGGTTTCTTAGGTATTGCTATGAAGATAGATTTGCTAAGATCTTCCGGTATATCCCCACTGTTGTAGATTTCATTTATTGTTTCTGTGATGTTGTCTATGCCAAATTCATCTAAGAAAAACGCGTCTGTTTGTTTTGTTTTACGGCATATCAATACCTCAATGGGTTATTTCGACAATTTTAATGTCAACAAGATTTTTATTACTGGTAATATTTTTTCCAAAAATGTATTGTTGGTAGATGTCAGCATTTCCGTTACAATTCCGTCTGGCCCTGACGCCTTTGTTTCTATTCAATTTCGCCAATGCAGCTTCTACTTCGGATTTTAGAATTTCAGGTGCGTCGGTAGTTCCCTGTATTGCTGGTTGTTCTTTTTCGTCGTGGAAGAGTTCTCCAATATATTCGTTCCAGCGTTGAAGAATTTTTCTCTTTAATATCAGCGTTCCATCCTTCCATTTTATGCAGCCTGTTGACGAGCATGTCTTCGGTCCTGTTAGTTCGCTTATTTGTTTATGTATATCTCCTTTGTTGGTGGTGTTCAATCTCTCTATTTCTGCACATATTTTGTTTAGCCCTCTTCTTTAGCATACCTGACTTTACACAGGCCAATAAACATCTACTCAGTATATATCCCGCCGAATGAACCAGTAAATTAAGCTAAAATTCATTAAATCATAAAGCAACTCTCTGCCCCTTTCATGATACTAGGGGACTTTAACTATCACTGCATCATATGGTGATGTAAAGATACAAATCAAAAGGGAAGCCGTTCTGTCGGCTGGGGCTTCAGAATATGCCGACTGCGCCACTGTAGCGGGGTAAGACTCTCCCCTCTCCAACGAGGCCACCTGTTTGGTGTGGGTGGCGACCTGTAATATCTTGGAACGGGATCGTGGTGCTTGAGGGCTTCAGGAGTCAGGGTTAGATATATGTGATTCCCAACACACCACTTTAGCCCTTACTTGGACTAGACGGGCGGTCGGAGAGGCCCGATCCAATCAATCGGCTGGTCATATAACTATATCAATTTATGGAATACTATATAACTAAATACAATTCCCCTAATATACACCGACGTAAAATACCATCTGTATCCAATTTATAGGCGTTAGGCGGCGATGACTGAGGTTCGAATAGATTTAGACTTAGACATGGTTGTAAACGTACCAATACACTTATTTGAGAAGTGCAACAAATGGTTTAACGGAAGTTCAGTCTCTCTCGAATACAAGTATACTGGATTGTGTAGCCTTGACCTGTCAAGGCAACTGAGTTCCCCCCTTGACGCAATGTCCCAATATCTGGCTCGGAGGTGGGTGGCGTGCACAGGCAGTGAATCTTAATACATCAACAATTATGAATAACCAAAATAAAAAAGCCAAAAGATATCTGGCTCTGATTCTGAAAAAGAAATAAGTTTTGACGTCTCAAGATTTCTCGTTCTCGCATCCCTAGATGAAACTCCTCTCGCAAAACTTTCTCCTTTCTTAGTCGAAAAGGTACTATCCAATAAGATTAAGCCCAAAACAGTTATGAAATTGAGAAATGGCAATTTGCTAGTAGAAGTTGAAAATAGAAAACATACCAAAAGAGATAAAGATTTCTGTGCGCGGCTTAAAGTTTATAGTTGCATTCCTCCTCGGCGGTAGTAACTGTAGTAGTAATCTTCGTAGTAGCAGAAGCATCGGTACTTATATTAATAGTACATGTTAGCGGGGTTTTTGTTCCAAATCCCTGACGTCACTTCCAGTCTCCGATATCTCTCCACCCAGCTCGACTGCACTTGACGACAGACGAGCCCCAAAACAACCTTTTGATTATTGTAGCTTGTTCGACGTTTCCCTTTCCAATGATAGTAATAATAGTAGCAGTCTTAGATTGTTGGAGTAATTCGCTTCTTCGTACTTATATCAACAAAATGTTAGCGGGCGTTTGGTTCCAATCTCTGACGTCACTTCCAGTCTCCCGCCTCTCTCTACCCAACTCGACTGCACTCGACGGCAGACGAGACAACCACTCAACAGATTTCTGTGCGCGTTTATATAGATAAACCTGGCTGGTGATAAATCGACCCTTGGCCCGCACACGGTTATCACGAGTGCAAAGTTCCTCATAGCCTTAGTAAGCTCTATTTCAAATATTAACCGATAAAAATTATCTCGATCATTTTTCATTGTCTTCCTAATGACTCAATTCTAAATGGGCTAAATCAGATTCCCATCAGTAAACAAAATTGTTCTGATCTAATTTCGCTGTTCAAATCCACTCCAATTTCAATAAAAAATATATATATATATATGTGTGTGTGTGTGTGTGTGTGTGTGTGTGTTTGTATGTGGTTCCCAATCTGTTGCACTTAGTTAAATCCATAAGTGAGATGTTCTCTGGATGTGAATGATTAGGAATTCCATAAAAAGACAACTCCAACAATCTCTCGATAAAATACACAAATGGGCTTTTCCAAAACGAAAACCAAATTCCTACCGCCCTGTCGACTAGGGGTGTAGAATTCGTGGACTGCACCTTTGCAGTGGGGAAAGATCCCTCCAATGGAGCCATCTGTTTGCCGTGGGTGGCGATCCGTGATGTCTGGGGACGGGATCCTGGTGGATGAGGGTTTCAGCGGTCAGCGTTAGGTACTTCCGATTTTCAATACACCACTTTGGCCTTTACCTGGACTAGACGGGCGGTCGGAGAGGCCCGAACCAAGCAATCGGCTGGTCAGTTCAAACCCTAACGCCTATAACGATACCAAATTATTGAGTACTTTAGGGAAAATTTACCCAAATGAAGTGTTGTATGAATAACTCAACCTAATTTATAGGCGTTAGGCCATTGCTGAGGGTCAGTCAGTTCGTAGAGACATTTAGGATTGGACATAGCTGTTAACCCTTCAACATTTGTTCACTGAAAATTTGGGTAGTGCAACAAATGTGGTGACAAGTGTTCCGGGTCACTCACGAATGCGAGTATATTGGTTTGTGTAACCCTGACCTGTCCCGCCCTAGGTTTGACGATGAACTATATCCGCGTCCTGAGTAAGACGATAAACTACGTCCAACAGCAAGGCCTCTGATCAGAAGGTTTTCAGGAGCATGGAACCACCTCTTAATTGCTGGTGTTCCCAGGTCCATCCTGAACCGGGGTGGTAGCACCTGTTAGGGTCCCAGCTATGGGCAAATAGTTAACCCCGAAACTGAGGTAAAAGGCATTATAAAAGTGTAAAAATAGGTTTTAATACCAGAAATACTCTGTAAAAATGATTCTCAGAAATAAATGTTTGAAGAAAAAAACTATTACCAGCAATACGTTTTTGAAAATAATATTACCAGCTATACATTTTTGAGAAAAAAAAATATTACCAGAAATAGATTTTTGACAAAACAAAAATATTACCAGGAAAAAAAGTTGTGGGCATTAAATGACCCATTGAGGTTGATATGCCGTAAAACAAAACAAACCAAAACAGCAATAAACTTTTGTAGAAAAAATACTATTACCAGCAATATACTTTGAAAGAAAAATATTACCAGAAATAGATTTTTGAAAAAAACAAAATATTACCAGCAAAATAAATTTGTCGGCATTAAATAACCCATTGATGTTGATATGCCGTAAAACAAACCAAACCTGACCTGTCAAGGTGATTGGGCTTCCCCCTTGACATGTCCCAATGTTGGGATCCGAGGTGGGTGGGGAGCACATGCAGTGTATTTTAATTCATAAAAATTATGAATCAAAATAAAAAAAATCCCAAGCGATACCTTTCAGACTCGGATTCTGAAAAGTAATTACTGCGGACTTTCCGAGATTTGTTTGTGCTCGAATCCTTGGAGGAAACTTCTTTGTCGAGACTGTCCCAGAAAGATGAGAGTCGGCAATTTGATGGCGGTGGTTGAAACCAGAAAACACGGCGAATCTATAATGAAAATTATAACTTTTCACACCATGAATATCAAAACTTTGCCTCAAACAAGACTGAATACTTCAAAGGGAGTGATTAGAAGTAAAGACCTCGCTCTGGCCACATCAGAAGAAATCTCATCTGCCTTGGGAAACCAGGGAATCTCTGATTACCGAAGGATCTCTATTAGAAGAAATGATAAAAAAAATTATTTACGGATGCATACATCCTTACATTTAACTCATCTAAAATTCCAACTAAAATCAAAATAGGCTACTCTGTCGGGCCAGTGGAGTTATATATTCCAAATCGTCTGAGATGTTTTAGATGTCAAAAATATTTTGCCCTACATGCGCCAAAACTCTTATCATGCTGGAGAGTGCCCAGATGAAATTAAATGCGCAAATTGCCAGGAAAATCATCCAGCTTACTCTCGAACTTGTGATTACTGGAGAAAAAGAAAAAGATCATAGAAGTGAACTATGAAAGGAACATTTCTTTTTACGAAAGCAAAAAAGTAGTAGATGGGTACATGAGGGGACCTTCCTACGCAAGAACAGTGGATAGGACAGGTCCAAATAACTCCAATCAGACTGACAAGTATAGGGAACTTATTGAAAGACACGTAGACTTGGGGGCCGAATGATTGGCCCAATTTTCAAATAAATCTTAAAGAACTATACTGCAAAAAAATTGGGGCAAGCTGAACGAGGAAAAGGTAACTGCCAATAAGAGTATAACATCATCTCAGACTCGGACCACTCCCCTCCCCCAAAAATATTAAGCCATCTGCAGAACGAAGGTCACAAAGATCGCCCATACGTCCACCAAAGTCCCTAAACATTAGATTAAGTGCATCACCAAAGAGAATGGAATCGCCCAAACAAAAGCCGGAAATCCACAAAAACCAAATCTCTACTGAAAATCGTTTTGATAAGTTGAACGAGATGGAAATGTAGAGACAAAACCCACAGACGACTAAAACTTCTAAATTAAAACAAATTAAGAACTAATAAGCTATAAAAACAAAGAGTACAGTTATGTATAAAATAATGCAATGGAACTGCCGTGGTGTGAAGGCAAACATTAACGAACTGCTTCTGTTGATAACAGACCTGACTCCGGCAGTCATTTGCCTTCAGGAAACTTTTCTTAAGAGGGATAATAAAATGAATATTAGAGAGTACAAGCAATACATTTATATAAATGACACTGGTCTTCGAGTATCAGGTGGTACAGCCATCCTAGTCAGGAATGATGTTCCACAAAGTCAGACGAACTTAACAAATTTACAGGCAATTGCTGTAAAAGTAGCGCTACACAGACCAATTAACGTCTGCTCTCGGTGTACATTCCACCGAAAAAAAAGAAGAGATAAATGAAACCGAATTGCAGGAAATTATAAAGCAATTCGCTGCACCCTTTATGTTACTAGGAGATTTTAGTTGTTACAGTACCATATGTAAAGATACAAACCAGAAAGGAAATCGTCCTGGGTATGACGATGAACTACATCCACGTCCAGGGTAAGACGATAAGCTACGTCCAACAGCAAGGCCTCTGAACAGGAGACTTTGAGGAGCGTGAAACCACCTCTTAATTGCTGGTGTTTCCAAGTCCACTCTGACCCGGGGTGGTACCACCAGTTAAGGTCCCATCTATGGGCAAAAAGTTAACCCCGAAACTGAGGTAAAAGGCATTATAAAAGTGTAAAAATAGGTTTTAATACCAGAAATAAATTTTTGAAGAAAAAATTTTTTACCAGCAATACGTTTTTGAAAAAATATTACCATCTATACGTTTTTGAGGGAAAAAAATATTAACAGATAGATTTTTGACAAAACATTATTACCAGAAAAAAAGTTGTCGGCATTAAATGACCCATTGTGGTTGATATGCCGTAAAACAAACAAACCAAACCAGTCCAAGGTGGGAGTAAGTAATATATCCATCTTTCAGAAAGTCTCGAAAAGAGGAGGTCGTAAGGGCCCGCTTGCGCATTGGCCATACGAGAATAACACATTCTTTCCTACTAACTAAGGAAGTTCAACCGGTGTGCCAAGCATGTAAAATAGTATTAGCCATTAAACATATTTTGGCAGAGTGTCCAGAACTAGTTATCTTAAGAAAGCAATTTTACAATACTAATAACATGTTGATCTTTTTGAGAAGGTAAATGTGGATGATATACTATCTTTTCTAAAAGTGGTCGGCCTCTACAAGAAAATATAAAACACGAGAAAATAACGATAAATTTTTTTTTATATATAAAAATAAATAAATATATTATCTACGAAACCAAACTCTCGATAAAAAAAAACTCTTTGCAGAAATAAAACTAAGAAACCGGATGTGTAAAGAATAAATATTACCTGCAATGCTTTATTGAAAGAACGAATATTACCAGCAATGTAATTGTTTCTCGGCAAAGGACCTCTTTACAAAAGTGTTTTTACAAACTGATTTTATTACAAAGAATACATTTTTATTCACACATTTATACATAAAAATAATTTTGTTGATATTAAATAACTCTTTGACGTTGATATGCCATAAAACAAAAACAAACAAACCAAATAGCTACATTTCTGCAAATTAAGAAAATTGCACAATGACCCATGTTTAAAATTAGACGGAGCAAAAATCCTAGTAGTGGAACAAGACAAGTTTCTAGGCATTATCTTTGATAAAAAATTAAAGTTCATTTCTCATCTAAAATATTTGAAAACAAAATGTAGCAAATCCCTACAACTCCTGCGTGTAGTAGCCCATACTGAATGGGGAGCAGATCGACTAATATTCATCAAGTTATACAGATCATTACTTCGCTCAAAACTGGATTACGCTAGTCTCATATAGGGGACGGTCAGAAAGTCGTACATAAAAATTCTCAATACAACCTGTCATCAAGGCCTCAGATTAATACTCGGGACTTTTAGAATTTCCCCAGTGGAGAGGTTATATACAGAAGCTAATGAAAGACCTCCACATTTAACGCGCTCTAAACTGGCACTATTATACTATATAAAATAAAAGCAGTGCACCTCGAGGTGATGTAATGGTTAGCAAGAACGATTACGACCGAGTAGTAAGTTCGATCCTCACTGGGTGCACCCCACTTTCGGCCTTGTGCCACATCTAAGCTACGCTTGGAAAAATCGCTATAAAAATAAAATCAGCACCTTTGAACCTAATTACTGCGATCTATTCCGACAAAAAGAATGCTGTACAACCCATGATGAAATCCATTGCTGAAAAGTTAGGCACCACACTCTCAAATATACAAGAAATGGTGGCAGCCAGTATTCCACCATGGACTATCAAGCAACCCGAAGTTCTGCTAGAATTACATAATCTCCCTAAACAAAAAACGCACCCACTCACATTCCATGATAAGTTTCAGGACATTTTAGCAAACTTCCATAACCATACGCCCATGGGTCAAAATGCTAGGACAAGGTAGGATGTGCAGCAGTGAGCCAAAATGTTACCAAAAAAGTCGAGGTTGATATGTCTTAAAATAAACCAAGCCAAAATAAGGTGCATCCTGGATATGACGATAAACTACGTCCAACAGCAAGGCCTCTGATCAGATGGTTTTGAGGAGCGTGGAACCACCTCTTAATTGCTGGTGCTCCCAGGTCTATCCTGACCCAGGGTGGTAGCACTTGTTAGGGTCCCAGCTATGGGCAAATAGTTAACACTCAGACTATATCCGCGTCCTGGGTATGACGGTGTACTGCGTCCAACAGCAAGGCCTCTGATAATGTTTTTGAAAAAATAATATTGCCAGCTGTAGGTTTGTGGGAAAATAATATTACCAGCTATACATTTTTGAGAAAAAATATTAACAAAAATAGATTTTTGACAAAGTAAAAATATTACCAAGAAAAAAAAAAGTTGTCGGCATTAAATGACACATTGAGGCTGATATGCCGTAAACCAAACCAAACCAAACCAAAATAAGGCGCTCCCCAAAGGCAAGCTCTATTTTCATTGCATCGTATTATGCAACTGAGCTCGCTCTCAACAGAGAGCAAACAAAAGATTTTCTAACTTTTTCGGACTCAATAACCGTCCTATTGGCTTTGAAGAAAAAAAAGAGCCAACAATCCACTTATGAAAATATTATTCAAATGAGTATTATTAACAAGCATAAAGACATCAAACTCTGCTGGATTCCGAGCAACATTAGGAATCATGAGTGAAAGGCAATAATGAAGCAAACCTAGCAACCAAATCGGCTTTAGATGTGAATGTCTATACAAGGATCAAAATCCCATACACATGTTTAAGGAGGTTAATAATAAATCTATTCAAAAGGAATGGCAACGGTACCGAGATGATAACCAACACACATTCTTCACAATCCAGCCGAAACTAGGAGAATGGAAGTCAGCTTCCAGAGAATTTCGCAAGAAGAGTTATGGTCCGCGTACGCATTGGTAATACAAGAATAGCCCATTCGTACTTATTAAACAAAGAACATCAACCGGTATTCCAAGCATGTAAAACGGCATATACTATTAAATATACATTAACCGAGGGCTCAGATCTTTTCTCTCTCAAGACAAAAATATAATATAAACAATATGTATGAGCTGTTCGAGAAATTAAAAGTGGATGATGATATATCATTTCTCAAAACAGTAGGACTGTAATCGAGATATTTGAAGAGCGTGACCTCTTAATTGCTAGTGTTCTCAGGTCCACCCTGACTTAGCGTGATAACACCTGTTAGTATCCCAGCTATGGGCAAATAGTTAATCCCCAAAAACCGAGGTCAAAACATTATGAAAGTGTAAAAATTGAACTTGATACCGACAATACATTTTTTTAAAAAAAGTATTACCAGCAATAAAGATCTTATCGACATTAAATAACCCATTGAGGTTGATATGTCGTAAAACAAAATAAACTAAACTGGTGGTTATCCTTAAGAATATCAACCCGAAACTATACCCAATCGTAGCGAAATTATTTAACAGCAAGTCCTCTGATCTGGAGAGTTTGAAGAGCGTGGAACCACCTCTTAATTGCTGGTGTTCCCAGGTCCACACTGACCCAGGATGGTAGCACCAGTTAGGGCCCCAGCTTATGACAAATATTTAACCCGTCCTGGGTATGACGTTAAACTGCATCCGAGTCCTGAGTAAGACGATAAACTACATCCAACAGCAAGGCCTCTGATCAGGAGGTTTTGAGGAGCGTGGAACCACCTCTTAATTGCTGATGTTCCCAGGTCCACCCTGACCCGGGGTGGTAGCACCTGTTAGGGTCCCAGCTATGGGAAAATAGTGAAATCCCAAGGTGTGTCCACGTCCTGGGTATGACGATAAACTACGTCCAACCAAAAGGCCGTCGATCCGATCAATCGGCTGGTCATGTCATGCCCCATCACATCTAACCCATCCCAAAACAACTACAACTTACAATTAACTTTCCCTCCCAAACCCTACACTAAATATACTAACACCTTACCCCTAAAATGTGATGGCAAACAATGATGTTGCCAGCTATACGTTTTTGAAACAATGATGTTGCCAGGTATACATTATTTTGAAACAATGATGTTGCCAGCTATACGTTTTTGAAACAATGATGTTGCCAGCTATACATTTTTGAAACAATGATGTTGCCAACTATACGTTTTTGATATATCTAGTAAATACTGGATCTGGCATTAAATAACCCATAGTAGTTGATATGCCATAAAACCCCAAACAAATATTTAACCCCCAAAACTGGTGTCAAAACACTTTGAAAGTATTAATTTTTTTATAGTAAAAATACCAGTAATACATTTTTGAAAAAAATATTACCAGTAATACATTTGACTCCGGAAAAACCATCTTACGTAAATGAAACCTAATATGCAAACTGATTTCTTACAAAGAATACATATTCTATTCATACGAACCTATCCTAAAAATTTTGCCAACATGAAATAAACCACTGAGTTATTGATATTGTTGCGGAGTGATTAGTTTGTTTAAATAAAATGTAGATCAAAAAAGGCATTTTTTTAGGATGTGTGAATGAAAACATCTCAACAAACATTTTAATTTACTTGTATGGCACAAGGCTCTCAAACACCACAAATATAAGACAACAATATAATTTCAATAAATAATAAAAGCATTTATATTACAACAATATACAAGATTGAATGAAATGACTCGGGAATTTATACTGAGTTGAAGAATATATGTTTTTATGGCAGCTAAAAGTGTCTTTGTTTAGTCTGTTCAAAGTGTATGCCAGTAATGTAGGATTTAATGACTAAATCAGTTCAGAGTCAATCTGTTTTTAAACAAATCTTTTTAGTTAATAATTTAAATATTAAGAAAGCGGTAGGAGTTGTCTACCTTTATCTGTTTTTTTGTTTTGTTTTGTTTTGTTTTTTGGTTAGGGTTTAAAAAGGTAAAATAATTTTTATAAGATAATGGTTTAAAATTACTTGACGAAAGTAGATTCCAAGTGAAAGGAAAGTTGTGAAAGAAGAAAATGTTGTTGTTCCACAAAAGGTTCGTCGTAGATAATTCTTGAAAGTTTGTCGAGTGAGTGAAATACTTGAATTAAGTTGAAGATCAAAAGTTGAGATTCGTGTTTAAAGAGAAACTTTTAAACTTTACACTTCCGAGTTGATTTGATATAAATTATCGAGAATTCCTTGCCGAGCAATCTTTTAAATAAAAATGTGCTGAGTGTAAGTTTTGAGGTCTGTGAGTTCTCAAGCTAACAGTTACAAGATAAGTTATTACTGATGAAAAATTCCACGACTGGAAATAAATATCAAACAGTGAGAAACGTATTCGGCGGCGGTGTAGGTCGTAGTTAAATTCTCGTTGCCTCATTAATGAGATCCGCTCACGTTGCTGTATTTATTTTGTTTTAGGTCACATGACTGGCTCTAAAACTTGTTCAAAAATCTTGGCGGCAAACGAGATTACGTAGGCGTTGTATACATTTTTACATTTAACAACCAATCAGCAATCAGACTTCAATAAAATATCTGTGATCCACTTTTTGCACAAAATTTTGCCATCGAAAGAAACTATTACATAGAAAATGCATTGAAATCTTTTTCGATCAATAGTATTTGCTGAATCTAAAATAATAATATAATACAACCAAATGGAAGCAGAATGCTAAAATATGCCGTAAGAAAATAAACCAAACCGTCAGCGTTTTAGAAGTATTTTATATTTGAAAGAATTTTTTTTAATAAATATAATTGTTGTATTGACAGATATGTCAATATGAACGATTTTATAGTTTTTATTGAAAACAAGAAGAAAAAATGATGCCGATCAATTTAAATTCTGTTTGAAATACAGTAAACTATTTTGCTTATTGTAAATATTAATTTTAACCTGTTAGCTTGGAATTAAAGAATTTTTCATTTTTATTAAATGCATTTTATTTTTAAACCTTAAGTATCTTGTTTTGTGTTTTGTTTTTTAGCTACCTACCTGATGGCAATTTTCTTCCGTCCATTAAAAGGAAATATAAATTACAAATCTTTTGATTAAAACTCCCTCAGATCTCATTTAGGACATAACTTTTTTAATAGTCAAGTATCGCAGTACACCACAACATAACTAATCGAGAACTTATGATAACGCAAAAATCTGATAAGCTCCCCTCCACTCTCGGTAACAAGGGGCATAACTTCATTGTGGTTTCCCGAAATAACCTCCCTTATTTGAATTGATATTCAAATACGGTAATATGTTTCAATGCTTTCAGTCAAACAGGTTATAATTTCAATCCTACAAGAAAGGATTATCAGAAATAATTGTAATTTCTAAACAAATAATTGAATATATTTACCCAAATTGAGAAGGTCCGGTGTCTTTCTGAAAATCCTAGCAATTGTATCAAATTCACATTAGTTTACTTTAAAGAAATTTGAAAAAAGCGAAACATGCAATAGCGAGGAAAGGCTGGTTCTTTCAATGGTTGCAAATAAGGCTGGACATTTTATCTTTCTATTTCCCGTCAGTTAAAGGGCCGTAACTGTTGCGTTAAAAAAACTGAGCCTCGTTTCATGCTAATATATAAAATAGCGTAGTTAATAAATGTTACGACATTAAAAGAAACTCAAGATTAATATTTATGGGGAGGAGAGATTAAATTAGTCCCGAGTTTCCCAACCAAATTCAGTAGAAATGTTTTGAACGATTTCAAAAATTCATTCAACGCATTCATGGACTTAAAATTTTCAGCCAACTTGGACTTTTGTACTCGCAAAAAAACTGTGTGTGAAAAAGATGGTTTTTTCCCTTGACACCGCTATAATTCATAACTACCTTCACTCCTTAGCAATGTTTATTCTTTTAAAAAGCCATGATTAGAATTGTAATAAAAGCTAAAACTATGAAAGTGAATTTATACATTTTTTTTTGTTCTTGAGAATTAACAAAAATAATAAACACTATTTATGAGATTGTTTATTTGCACTACTAATTATATTATTTATTGGAGTGGTCGGCCAATTGCCAATTATTTTGAATTTTATAAAAATGGTAAATAAAGATTTCCTTATAACTTGTTCACATATTTTAATAATTTAGTGAATGTTTTTATAAATTTATGAATAAAAATGGTTTTCATATTTATTTATAAATTGGTAAACGATAAATATTGCATTGCATTAGTTCTAATTGAATTAATTTTTAGAATGTTGTAAATATAAAATTATTCTTGCAAATAAACAAACTTTTTTTCTTGTGTTGATATGAGTGAACCCTCAACATATTTATTTTGATTTTTTTTTTTGGACAAATAATACGCAAGAATCTCATGAGAAATACAAACCAATATTCTGGAATCTATAGTAGACACCTGTCTACTATAGAAATAATGGTAGCGCCCTTTTTGGTTAAAATTCTGTCCTGTTGTGAACAGCATCTTATAGGATATGAAATCCTTTATTTTACGGCCAATAAGTGAAGCACAAGTACGAGATGCCTGCAAATAAATCTGACTAAATTCAGTAGATACCTGTACAAACGCAACACAAATTTAAAAAAAAAAGTTTTCTGGAACCTGATTGGATAGCACAAGTCACGTGATGTCCTCTCTACGACGTCCGCGCGGTTGAAGTCCAAATGACCTGGAAATGGATTGGATACCGAGACAATTCCCATGCAAAACTCAGATAGGATTTGGAGCCGAACACTAGCTCACTATAAGCCATAAAAACGTCTCGCTGTTAACCGTACGAAGGACAGCGAACTAGGCCATGCCTTGATCAACAACTTAGATACACGTTACCATGACAACGCGTCAGAGATAACTTTTCTACACTGAAAAACATACAAGGTTGCGACAAAAGTAAGCTCTGTCTCCTTTCTCTCTTTGTCCAGCTTTAAAATTACTACAATTGCACGTAATCAGTCAGCAGTCATACACGTTTCATTAACGTGTGCTACACACATATTGACATACCATACCACACAACTTGATTTCCTCATTTGTAACAAAAACACTTCGAAACTTTGCAGACTCACGACAAATCATTTCAAACTATCAAACTATTGATCTCGTCATGTCTACAATAAAAAAACATTGACTTCTTAATGTTATTCTTAACATGATTCTGGCTGTAGGAATTTTATTGTCATATTTTTCTTGGTCTTCATTCTCTGCGAAAACATTTCTTTGCGTTGTTTATTTGTTTTATAATTATATTTTCCACCTGCTCTTTCCACGGCAGACTCTTCTGCAGGTAGGGCAGATTAAGCTGGAATGTGGGACGAAACTAATTAATGCAATGATCTCACCTACCGTCGGGAATAACCACTAATGTCACCAGATTTCCTATTAAGACAGGAGTAAATATCTGTCATCAATATAGATATCGAGTCGAAGACTGGTGACATCGATAAAGTTGTTTATGAACATAACGAACAAAATAGACCCAAGGCTAAAGCCCTGGGGGACACCGGTATTAATGCTAAATGATCTAAAAGAGTGGCCCCCTCGGGGTGATTTCAATATGCAATTTGTTAAAGATTGAATCAAAAATAATTCCACCATAAACATATTTCAATATGCGATGGTCTGCATGCCAGAGTTTCACAATTCTTATCTAAAGCTTGACTCTTCCAGTAATAGGTTAACACATCGGCGGTTAACCTAGAGAAGCGAAAACCATATTGTTTGACTGAAAAAAAGACCATGTGATGTGAGATGATAAACCAATGAGGTTGATATGCCGTAAAACAAAATAAACCAAACCAAACCAACTGGCGTCAAAACAATATGAAAGTGTAAAAATAGGTTTTAATACTAGTAATAAATTTTTTGAGGCAAAAATTATTATCAGCAATCCATTTTTTATGTCGTAAAACAAACAAAACCAGCCAAATAAAAACCAGAAATTCACGGTGACCAAATTCCTACGCAAAATCGATGACAAACTGGAAGAAATGGAGGTGGAAAGCCAGAATCCACAAACGGCCAAAACATCGGAAAATCAAATGACAACACTTAGAAAATCATGAATCAAATAATTCAATGGAACTGTCGTGAAATAAAGGCAAACAAATGAATTGCTTCTGCTAATAACAGACCTGTCACCGGCAGTTGTTTACCCTCAGGAAACATTCTTTAAGCAAAATAATAAACTGAATATAAAAGAATATCACACATGACACTAGGCTTCAAGTGTCGGGCGGTATATCAATCCTAGTTAGGAATGATGTACCTCAAAGTAAAATAAATTTAACAACTACTTTACAGGCGACTGTGAAGTCTAATATACATCTGCTTAGTATATATCCCACCGAATGAACCAGTAAATGAAGCTGAAATTCATGAAATCATAAGTCAACTCTCTGCCCTTTTCATACTAGGGGGCTTAAACTATCACAGCATCATATGGGGATGTGAAGACGCAAACCAAAAGGGAAGGACCTTAGAAACATTAATTTAGAACAACGATTTATTCATTTATGGTGATAAAACCCCGACTTACATAAATCCATTTTCTAGCACCTACTCAGCAATAGACTTATCCCTATGTAATCTATTATCTGGATTTCTCTTGGAAGGAAAACTGGCAGACACATGCGGTAGAGATCACTTGCTAATCATCCTACAAAACTTATAACATAATGACAAAAATCTCCCTGTTGGAAATTAGGTGGAGCGAACTGGGAAGAATTTAAAAACGAATATTCTGAAACTATTTGGAAAACGAATGAAGGACTTAAAACATTTCACGAAAATGCTCATTTCTATTAGCTAAAAAATGCATTCCAAAAGATTCAACACCAAAAAAAAAAAAAAAAAAACGCAACAGATTTTGGTTCAACGATAAATGTAAAAAAAATAAAAGCCATCAGGCTAAGAATAGCAGCTATGAGGAAATTCAATAAACAACCTAGAATCTCTAATTTACTGCAATTTAAGAAACTCCGAGCAAAAGCATGGAAAATAATTAAAATTAAAAAAAACAAAAAAGAATGCTGGACAAACTACGTCGATAAAATCAATTCTGCTACAAAAATAAAATCCGTCTGGAATATGATAAAGAAAATAGCGGGCAAATACCAAACACTGTAAAACTCCTTTCGATAAATAATACTAACATAACCAGTAAAAAGGATATTGCTGACCTACTATCCAAAACAATCTCTAAAAATGAATCTGCCAAGAAGGGTAGCCAACAATTTCTAAAGCTCAAACAAAAAGTGGAAAAACCCAAACTAAACTTTAAATCAAATAATGCCGAGAGCTATAACCTACCATTCACTCTGGATGAATTAAATGAATCTTTAAAGCCCACAATACAGCTGTGGGCCCAGATAATACCAACTATAAATTCATAAAAGTTACCCAACAAATCATTACAATTGTTATTAAAAGTGTATATCATATGGAGAAATGGCAACTTCCCAGAAATGTAGGGATAGTTATTCGTCATTCCTATTCCAAAACCTGGAAAGGATGACACAGACCTGGAGAATTACAGACTAACATTAACCAGTTGCCTATGTAAAACTAAGAGAATGGTCAACAACAGGTTGACTTGGTACCTTGAAAGTAAAGGCTTAATTTAGCAACTTCCAATGTGCTTTTAGGAAAGAAAGCACCACAGACCACTTAATACGCCTAGAAACTTTTATAAGGGAAGGCTTCATTAAGAAGGAACATCTCATGGCAGTCTTTATTAACTTGCAAAAGACGTACAACACATGGAAATTTGATATCTTGAAAGTGCATGGACTGGGGTGACTTAATTCATAGAGAATTTCCTGAAAGACTGAAGATTTCAAGTCCGTATAGGAAGCACACTATTAGAACTGCCAAATCAAGAAGAGGTTCCACAAGGAAGTATTCTTTTGGTGAACTCTGTGTAAAATTAACTCCATAGTCTAGGAGTGAGATGCTCCTTATATGTGACATTCTAATGCACAGATCTCGACATATGTATACCATAGAAAGGTAACTCCAATAATGTCTCAATAAAATACACAAATGGGCCATGAAAATGGTTTTACCTTTTCCAAAACAAAAGCCAAATGTACAAAAAAATTATTACGAGAAATAAATATTTGAAGAAAAAAAACTATTACCTGGAATACGTTTTTGAAAAAAATAATATTACCAGCTATACATTTTTGAGGAAAAGAATATTAAGAAATACATTTTTGACAAAACAAAAATATTACCAGAAAAAAAAAAAAAAAGTTGTGTGCATTAAATGACCCATTGATGTTGATATGCCGTAAAACAAAACAAACCATTGAAGTGGAAAGTAACAAGCAGACCTAGCAGCCAAATCAGCTTTAGATACGGATGTAGAGTCAACAACCAAAATCCCACACAAATTTTAAGGAGGTTATTAACAAACACACAAAAGGAATTGCAACAGTGCTGGGATGATAACCCATAAAATAAGCTATTTGCAATTCAGTCCAAACTATGAAAATAGAAATCAGCTTTCAGAAAATTTCGAAAGGAAGTAGTAGTACTGGCCTACTTAAACATGGGTCATATGAGAATAACTCAGTCGTTCTTGCTAAACAACAAAGATCAATCTGAATGACAAGCATGTGAAATGGCATACACTATTTAAACATATATTAACCGAGTATTCAGATGTTTTGCTTTCTCAAGACAAAAATGCTATAATATAAACATAAGATCTTCGAGAAAGCAAAAGTAGATGACATAATATAATTCTTTTAAACCGTGGGCCTCTACCAAAAAACATAAGCCAAATAAGAATGTCAATAAAATCAATTTCTCTAGAAACTGTAGCTCTGAAAAGAATACATCAATGAAACCAGTTTAGAAAGCCACTTTACAAAAATACAATGAAACCTGATCTACTAAGCATTTACTTAGAAATATGTATTTTGTATTCATAAGAATCTAGTGTAAAAATCTTGTTGACATTAAATAACTTGTTTAGGTTGATATGCCATAAAGCAAAACCAACCAACTAAACCACACTTGTGCGAGTGCCATTCAGACAGCTTCTTCCCAAGAACTGCTGATTTGTGGAACAGAATCCCGGCTGGATGTTTTCCCAATCAATTTTTTTATTCTTGTACAACACACAACTTTTTTTTACACTTGGGTCTTGTATTGGGTGAATAGTAGTATAAAAAGTCTGTGTGTATATATATATATATATATATAATCTATGTGTGTGTGTATTTAGGCAGCAAATTCTTTTAGGCATGTCTGATTGAATAAATTAGACATTATATCTGCTAATTTTTAATAAAATCCATTCATATTCACGAATAACCTTCCGTGTATTGATGTAGGGGTGTGTATATATATATATATATATATATATATATGTAAGCAAATGGGTGGATGTAGATCCGACGGTATGATGAAAATGTGGAAAAGACAAAGCAAAATCCGAATATATGAGTTTACTGTTTTTATTATGTTTTTGTTTTTGTTATTCTGTCGACGTCAGACGTTTCGGTCAAATAGACCTTCTTCGGGACATGGTTAATGGAGACATAATTATATTAGATTTAAGTTTGATGGAGAGACGATATATACAGGACTGGTCAGAAACAGAAAAACTGAAATTCTAAAGTCAAGTATTCTTTCTTAGAGTCGGATATGCTGGCGTCGCGTGGGCGGCAACTACGAAGACCTGCGCACAGGGAAGAAGATTGTGTCCTAAGTGGAGGGTGAGGGGGACTATTTAAAACTATAGCTTATCGGTACGTTTGTCACGCATTAATCTCGCCAC
Source organism: Acanthosepion esculentum (assembly GCA_964036315.1). Taxonomy (NCBI): domain Eukaryota; kingdom Metazoa; phylum Mollusca; class Cephalopoda; order Sepiida; family Sepiidae; genus Acanthosepion; species Acanthosepion esculentum. The sequence continues at coordinate 17,851,256 of OZ038491.1, forward strand.
CGAGGTCGCGATCTGAAAGAAACCAGGTCTATTATTTACTGTATGTGAGGTGGCTATCATGCCAGCCTCATAAATCTGTCTAAGGTTCTTATTGTGGATATATTTTAAGATCTTCACAGAGTCGAAATCAAAATTGTGAAATCTATACGTAACATATTGAGTAATACGAGCAGACAACATATTACATCCGATGCTTGCGTCTATCAGGTGCCCTGCAGAGACTGCAACCTGAGTTATATAGGCGAGACAGGTAGATCATTGAAATCTCGCATTTCCGAACATAAACGTGACATTCGCCTCGGTAATCTAAGCAGTGCTTTAGTTATACACATAGCCAAATCTGATCACAATTTTGATTTCGACTCTGTGAAGATCTTAAAATATATCCACAATAAGAACCTTAGACAGATTTATGAGGCTGGCATGATAGCCACCTCACATACAGTAAATAATAGACCTGGTTTCTTTCAGATCGCGACCTCGGTGGCGAGATTAATGCGTGACAAACGTACCGATAAGCTATAGTTTTAAATAGTCCCCCTCACCCTCCACTTAGGACACAATCTTCTTCCCTGTGCGCAGGTCTTCGTAGTTGCCGCCCACGCGACGCCAGCATATCCGACTCTAAGAAAGAATACTTGACTTTAGAATTTCAGTTTTTCTGTTTCTGACCAGTCCTGTATATATCGTCTCTCCATCAAACTTAAATCTAATATAATTATGTCTCCATTAACCATGTCCCGAAGAAGGTCTATTTGACCGAAACGTCTGACGTCGACAGAATAACAAAAACAAAAACATAATAAAAACAGTAAACTCATATATTCGGATTTTGCTTTGTCTTTTCCACATTTTCATCATATATATATATGGTCGCAAACTCTTCGGGAATCGTGTATTAGGTTGAGCATAAATAATTTCCGTTTATCAACTTCATCTATATATAAAATTCTGTGACTTCTCTTAGTCCATCTGTCACACCCTCTAAAACACCCATACATTGACCAATCAAAACCAAATTTTGTGGAGAAGTGCAAACAGGTAAGCAGCTACAAAGCAGTTGGTTTTACTATGGTGCATAGCTTCATACAATAAAATTTCATTATCTTTTAGAGAAAATTAAAATTTTTATTATTTAACATACAAAATACTATTTTAAAAAACAATTTAATGATTAAAACAACAAATACTTATTTAATAAAAATGCAATATTGTTTTTTGTATATCTTAAGTTTTTATATGAAAGATTTCAATTTCCACTTTGCCCTGAATTTGCAAGACCTATAAACAAATGACAAGGCCAAATGCTTCAAAAAGTTGGAATTTGGCTCCAGAAAGAAATATGTACACATAGTTGTATGCTGCATGCTCAAGAGTAAGAAATCCTAAGAATTTATTCTTTGCTGTTAAAAAGGAAAATAAATTTTCTTAAAAAAATATGGTTTAACATGAAATCCTATAAAATTATATTAAAAAAAAAATTATTAAACCAAACAAATGTTAGCAATAACTTTAATAATACTGTGAGAATTTCAGCATGCCGACACGTTACAAAATAATTCTAGTTCAAGAAAAAAAAAAAAAGAGCACAATTACTTACTATTCATTTATATATACATACCGTTATTTGCAATGATTTGTTGTCATCAGGCAGCTCTTCAATACTCTTGGAGTAAGATTCTAGAGGTTTTAATGTAAAAATGTGTTTTTCATTAGAGAAATGTTTTCCCCATCAAAGTGTTTTATAGCTATCAATATCAGGTAAAAATGGTGGTGTCTGGTGGTGTATTTCAACCAAGTTCCAAAACATTTCCTCTCACTTAGTCTTGCTGTATGCAGCCTTGCATTACCCTAGAAAACATTTTTCCTACTGACAAGCACAGGAGTAGGCTTTCTTTTTTTTTTTGCTTTAAAAAAAACAAAAAAAAAACACACTTTCTTTAGACATGTTGCAACTTCTGGACACACAGTGTTTCATTGTTTTAATTGTAAATGAATAATGATGATCCAACATCATAATTCTTCCATGGAATTCAGAAAATTTATCTGCAACTCATTATTCATCATCTGCTACAATCTATTTAAGAAACTGTTAGGATGATACATTCATTTTAGTTGGTTCCAAAAACAGAATTACTTATGACGCCATCTAATAGTTTGGTGATTGAACATCATAATCTGCAGTTTCCACTTTTGCTGATTCTTTTAATTCTATAACATATTTACTTACCAAAAAGTTTGTTTTTTAAAAAAAAAAAAAAGGTAGTAGTGTTCATGTTTTCTCAAACTAAACAATGACTTCCACCCCACCTCAAAACCAGCAAAAACCCAAGCTATAATGTTTCATTATCATAAAGCAGCTCAGTTACAACTGAAAAGTGAGTTTAATCCTCACTAAGAGCCCCATACCTTCGGCCTTGTGCCACATGTTAGCTATGCTTAGAAAATAGCCATGACAAAGCAGACAGTTTTCTCCAGTCATGCGGAATGGTTTTACTCTCAATGAAGCTCCTTGCCTCAGACATCTACTGGGACTCTTGATCTCGAGTAGAACTCGTATATGATCCATTGCTAAAAATGCTGGAAAAATAGTCAGTTCCTTGTAGTGCGCCAGAAATCCTTCTGCCATGCTCTAATTTGACAAGAATCAGATCAGACCAAAAATGAAATATTTCTGCATTATCTAGGTTAGAGTTTGCCAATTATCACTTTCCAGCCTTGACAGACTTCAAAAGCCTTAATGCGGCCTTCTGAGTGATGAATTATTTTTTACCCTACAACTCTTTTCTTCAGAGGAAACATTACTAGCCTCTCACTATTCTATTGCTATTACAATGGCAGATGTTCAGAAAAACTACAATTCCTTCGCTCCACCAGTCCAGACTTCCAACCCTACAACCTGCCCTTCCATATATATACATACATATATATATATATATATATACACACACACACACACAGTTGACGCATCCTCATTCCTTTATTCCATTAGTAATGAGGAAGTTCCACAGCACTGTTATTACATTGTGGAACACTCCTAAAAGCATGTTTTCTGAATCATTGCAAAGTTAACCTCAAATTCAAGTTTAGAAGCAACTGTTATTTATCCTACAATATGCTCATATGAAACTCTTGCTCCCCCCTTGTATGCCCTCACAACATCATCATTCAGTAATCTTGTACCTTCAGTGTTTCTTAAGCCTGGATAAAAAAAAAATTAAATTTTGAAGTTCACCAACAGGAGCTTGATATTTTTATAAAAGCTGAAAAAGAAAATCATGCAAAACAAGAGAAAATTTTATAAATTGTCAAGATATTTTAGTAACTTTATTGTTCTTCGGATGTTGTTTGTGCATGGCTTCAAAAGCCGTGTGGTCCACATTGCAATGTGACACAATTGTTTCTCTATCTACCAAGACAATCCCCCAGAGTAGGGCTGTCACCAGAGAAATGGTTCAGCCAGGAATGTCCAAAGTTCTATAGCCACTTTTATTTATTTATTTATTTTTTTGGACGCTATTTCTTTCAAATGGTGTCCAGGAAATAATGTCCATTCGGTCATTATATTTGTGTAGGCTCCAAAAGTGCTTCAAGCTCTTTTAACAGAAAAACGTTCTCCACTTTTTGGTCAAATGCAACAAATCAGAAACAAAAATAATCAGATCCAGTTTGTTTTTTTTTGTTTTTTTTCTTTTAAAGACGGAAAAAATGTGTAGTAAATAAAGTTCAATAAATAACCACTTATATATGTCAATATATATATTTTTAACAAATGACCACTTCCAAGCAGTCAGTTGGAATTATTTAATAAAATAAAAAGAAAAGTGCATGTGTTTTAATGTACAAATGGGGCATATATATATATATATATAAATAATATATATATAATAATCTCCTCTTCTCATCCAATCACCCCACTTGAGAGAGAAAAAAAATCAAGGTGTTTCAAAACCAAAAATAGATAAAAACGCAGTGAAATCCACGTAGCAAGATACTTTAAATGTTTCACATCCTTCCTCAGACTTCATGTTTAAGGTTGGATTTGATTTTTTTTTTTTTTTGAATTTCTTATTGATATGGGCAACAAAATGAGGAAGACAACTAATAAAACCAAAAGCAATTGTGTAAGTAAGCACATACAAAGGGGGTGCTGAAAAATTCAACCCAAGCAAGACGCCTGCCTCCTACAAAAGAAAAAAAAAACCCCTGAGCACTTTTCAGCACCCCCTCATACATATATAATTTGTGCTTATTGACCACAAGATTCAGGTGAAAATTAACAAGACAAGCTGAAAAGAGAATTTATAGCCTGTAAAAACCAAGACCACAAACACATGCACTTATTTCTGTTGACCTGTATCAAAAATAAAGTATGGAATTTGCTTTCAAAAAAAAAAAAAAAAAAAAAAAAAAACCCTAGTTAAGCAAGTTCAACTTAGACTACAGCTAGGATTGTAAATGCAATCCTCACTGAGTGTCCTAAATATCTGATTTTCATTATACGACTTGGTTTACTTTCTTATATATTAAGGTAACACAAAAAGAAAAGGCAGGCTTTAGTCATGAATTGGACAATGTAATTTTGAACTTAACTCTGTTTACAATTTGATAGAAAATAAAAAGCAGTACTTCAAACCTTGTATGTTCAAATGGATATATTCCTATTATCACGGGTTACTGATAACGTCTTCTTGAATGAAACAGTAGCTGTCACAAACATTTCCGAGGGGGTCAGTACAACATTAGGGAGAGAGTCCCACATATTTAATCCTTTGGCCATAGGAATAAAGAATCTGTTCACCAAACCAGAAGAAAATCAACAATATTAATGAAAAATGTTTATTCTTGGAAAGAAAACAAACGTATTCCTTTCACTCTCTGCCACGACGCTGCTAAAATATTTTGGTGATCCAAGAAGTTTCTTTGTTTAAATATTTTCTTATAACACTGTTTTCTGGTCTTAGACAAATTTGTCTACTAAGGAGATTAAAAATTGATACATGTATTAAATACTCTGATTTCTAAAATTGTTTATATAAATCCTCAACAATAGAAACTACTTGGATCATAATTCACAAGTATTTTATTTACCATTTGATCCCAAATCACAACAGCCACTCACTTTCATGCAAGAATAAACATTTTGATTCAAGCAAACAAATCAGTTTTGGAGAGCAGAGGGTTTGCATGGGGAAAGGAGTGCTTCTTGTGCATGCACACACATGCATGCACTCACACACACAAAAAAAAAAAAAAATGCTGTCATGGTAACAAAGCATTAGCACAAGAATACCAATATTTCTACTGTTACCACTACTACTATAAAAGCTAGCAGTGACGGCCACAATAGAATGAAAATATCCTTTTAATTATTTTTTCTTTTTTTAAAGGCATAAGCAACTTCAACAATTTGAAGCTATATACATGCACACATGTATTCATATTTATTTGTGTGCCCTACAATGGGACTGAACTCAAATGCTACCTTTTTACAGCAAGTAGGTAGCTCATACACAAGAAAGAAAAATGGAGAGACTGAGTCCAGTGAGCTTGTTAAATATTGACCATAGTAGGGAAGGCTTAAACCTTTTTCTCATTTCCTTTGGGGTTTTTATCTCCAAGAACACTCATATATGTATTAGGATAATAAATCTTTACTTCACAGAGAGAATGACAACTGTAGTGAATCTTAACACTGTGACAAAATGTTTGTTGTTTTTCCACACACTTGGCTTATAAAGCCATTCTGGATTAAGTTTCTTTGCCCTTAGCAAACTTAATTTTATCTCCAAAGAATATGGTAACCATGAAATCTCACAACAATATAAGATTTCAATTATTTCAAATATGCCGTATTTTCTCTCCATTTTCTACTGTATTTAGCATTTCAGCTACTCAATGAATTGAAACTGCTGAAGATTATAAATTTTCAATGAACTGAACTCAAAGCCAAGTTTGTTCGACTAGGTTCCAAGTCAGAAAACAACAATGATGGACAAGAGACGGAAAAACTAACAAAAACAGATTTGTCAATTTAATAATTAAATAAACAAACCTGAACCACATTTACTTACAAACATGTAAGTATGATTGAACAATTTACCAGAATTTATTTTGTCCATATATCTGTAATCCAGAAAGACAGAAAAAAAAAACCCTGAAAAAAATCAATTTCAATTTCCCTCTTTATCCTCAGGACATAAAAAGCTGACACAACCTGTGCAAAGCATCTTAAACACAATGCAATCAGACCAAAGAAAAAAAAAAAAGCAAAGTTCTTGTGGTTAGAATGTTTAAAGATATTCCTTCATGGAAAAAGAATATAAATTGTTAAACAATGAGATAGAAAAGAAATTGATTTAAGCTTAGTGGGAATCGTAATAGAAAATGAATGAAAATCCTCTAATTGGAACATAGGGGTCCAATGAGAGGGAATGAATATTTACAAAGAAAAGTTTTTTTCAGTGGGCAGGGGGAGAGAGAGAGATGACCCTAATATGAAAGCTCCAGCTGACCTCCAAAGAGGCTCAGGGGGAGAAGGGAGATTGCCTCCCATTTTAGACAAGGCAGGGGGGCCAGAGCAGGAAGTAAATTCTTATCATAGGAACATTTTATAGTTGCTGTCTCCATCTCTGTGGCGATGGTGGTAGATGTGTGTCCTCCAAGAGACTAGGGAATAGGACCTGACTATTGCTCAATCCAAGATGGCTTTGCAGAATTAGGGGCTTTTAACTTTATGTTGAATTGCTTAAGTGTGGCGTCCAGAGCTGTCTCATTGCCACTGAAGTATGCCGACACCGCATTGTGGAACAGAAGCAACTGCTTGTGCATGACCTTCACCTGAAAAAAAAGAAAAAGTCAACAATATATATATATATATATATATATATATATATATATATATATATATATATATATATATGTATATGTTATTTTCTTTATATTCCCTAACCCAAAAGAAAAAAATACCAACAATAAAATCACTCCATTTTCAAGCTAATAAAAAATGCTTAAATTTGCTTCCGGCCATACTAGACTTAGAAAATAAAATAATAATGACTCCTGAATGCCGACAAGATTTTTCCCCAAATGTATTTCTGGTAATATTTTTACAAAAATGTATTACTGGTATTGAAACCTATTTTTACACTTTCATAGTGTTTTGACCCCAGTTTGGGAGTTAACTATTTGCCCATAGCTGGGTCCCTATCAGGTGCTACCACCCCCAGTCAGGGTGAACCTGGGAACACCAACAATTAAGAGGTGGTTCCATGCTTCTCAAAACCTCCTAATCAGAGACAGTTTATCATCTTACACAGTACGCATCTTTTCCTGAGCAACAAGAATCTTCAATGGCTGATAAAAGTAATGGGTAATTTTTGCCGTATTATTAAAGAAAAACCTCCTAAACTACTTCTATGCAACATAAAATGGATGCCCTGTCAGAAGGGTTTACAATACATGAACATGGGTAGTGACCTGTGATGTCTGAGGGGTTAATCATTCTGGAGATTGGTTATTATTTATGTTAGATTGATAAAATAAAGTGTTGCAGTTCACATGATAGTGAAGCCAATCCATAACATCTATAAATTAAACTATTGTCATTCACAATTTTATATATATATATATATATATATCTACACACACACACTATGAACATATATTATAGTAAAATTATCAGCAATATCTTTTTGAAAAAAAAAAAAATATTACCAGCAATACATTTGACTCTTGACAAAAAAACCCTCATTACAAAAATATGTCAATGAAACATGACCTAGAAACTGATTTCTTACAAAAGTTTAAAAGTCTTGTCAGTATTAAATGAACCATTGAGGTGTTGATATGTTGTAAACTAAACCAAACTTTCCCGGAAACAGAGAAAATAGTTGATTCCTATACCAATGTGGTTCAGAATTCAGATGGCAGCAATAATAACAACAAAGCAGACAAACATAGAGCAGTTGGTGCAGCTAGGACCAAATGACTGGCCAAAGTTCCAAGAACTGCTCAAAAGAACATGCATGGCTGAAAGCTGCCAAACAGAAATAGTAAAATTGCAAGCGTCCATTTCAAACTCACATGCTGTGACTGTACAAAATATAAAATATCCACCGAAAGCATAAAACAGTCGACACAATCACAAAGATCACCAATCTGTCCTCCAAATCTCAAACAATACCAACCAACAAATAAAATCACTTCTGACACCCACAAAAAATAGATTTGAGGTACTAGAGATGATGGATAACTCACTAAAAAGTTCCAAACAAAACCCAAAACATCAAATAAGTATAAAACTCAAATAAGAATACAAACATAAGATATAAAATACTACACTGGAGCGGTCACAAACTAAAACCAAATTACAATGACTTACACATGCTAATAACAAAATTGCTTATTTATATTCAGGAAACATTTCTAAAAAAAAAAAGATAATATAAAAAAAATCTATAAAGTGTTGTCCTATTCACAGGGCCTCTGGAGGAGTAAGTGTCTTAATGAAAAATGAAGTACCCCAGTGCAAAATTGAACTAAAAACAGAATTGCAAGCAGCTGCTGTGAAAGCTACTTTGCACAGAACAGTCAGCATATACTCTGTATATCCCACCACATGACCGTGTAAGATGATAAACTATGTCAAGGCCTTAATTGCTGGTATTCCCAGGGTGGTAGTACCTGTTAGTGTTCTCAACTATGGGCAAATAGTTAACCCCCAAACTGGGGTCAACGCAGAAAATATATTTTAATCCCAGCAATACATTTTTCAAGGTTGAAGAAAAAATATTACCAGCGATACATTTTTTTGAAAAAATATTTCCAGCAATAAAAATCTTGCCAGCATTAAATAACCCATTCAGGTTGATATGCCATAAAACAAAAGAAAACAAACCAAACGAAATTACCAAACAATTCCCCAAACCCTTCATTCTTCTAGGGGATTTTAATAGCCAATCTGGAGATCCAAGGTGACAAACAAAAAAGGTACAATTATGGAAAAATTCATTATGGAAAATGAGCTATGTCTACAGTCTGCTCAACCAGGGAGCAGTGACATGTATCGTTCCAGCAACTGGAAAACTGCCAGCAATTGACCTAGCCATGTATGATCCAGCAATTTATCTGGAGTGTTTATGATGACACATGCAATAGCGCTCATTTCCCAATCATCTAGAGGAAGGAAAAATTTAGGAATTTGTCAAAGCAAATTAATTCAAAATAAATAAACGGCAGAAAGTTTCACAGAATCCTTAACAGACATATCTAAAAATATAAATCCCAAAGCATTTAACAGCAAACAGACTTGGGTTTAATGATGGACATAAAGAGGAAATAAGACTGTATAAGACTGCTTTGAAAATTTAACAAGGAACCAACAAACACCAACCTCATCAGTTATAAATTAAATAGAGCAAAGGCCCTTAAAGCAATAAAAGAAACCAAAAGGGACTGTTGGCAAAAATGTCAATAAACGAAATTTGGCTACAAAACCAACAAACAGTTTGGGAAATGAGGAAAATAACTAACTAACTAACTAAATAAATAAAAAAAATCAAAGTATACCAGTAAAACATCTCTCAATAAATAATAGTATAACAACAGACAAAAAGACTATAATAAACATATTGATTGAAACATTTTCAAAAAAACTTAAAAAAAAAAAACTGTAAACAACAATGCCAAACTATAAAACAAAATGTGTCTACTGTATTCTTTGACTTGGAAAAGGCATACAAAACTACCTGGAGATAAGAAATCATGTGAGATCTACATGACCTCGGACTGAAAGGTTAGACTAGGTGAATTCATTAAGAACTTTCTTTCCAATAGAACTTTTCAGGTCGGCATTGGATCATGTGTACATTTTTGTAATAAAACCAAACTGCATAATGATTCAAGATTGGAGCATGGATTGGGATAATGAAAATCTTCAAAGCTTGTGTGGATTACCAAAATTTTGCCTTAAACCATTACAATAGTATTCAATAAAATCTTGTAACCAAATGTGACACACTAAAATTTAGAAAACTCCATAAGAATGAAGCTCATTCGAACATTTGCTATGGAAATAGCAATAGAATAGCAATAGCCTTGGAATATTGCATGCGCTGTTTTCTCCAAAGACGCTCCATGGAAAGTGTTCAGATGAGCCCCATTTGTTAGCTGTAAAAGTGACCTAGTGAAACCAAGACTCACCAAGCTATATCCAGAGTTGAATCCCCAACATTTCCTCTGTATTCCATTTGTAAGGAGCAAGAACTGCTAATTTGTCCCACAAATTCCAGCATGAATGCTTCCCTAAATGTTACTATCTTAACTTCTTCAAGTCAAGCATCAATCACAATCTATCCTCCTTATCATCATAATCTTCATATCACACACACACACCTCATTCACTCATCCTCTACCATGAATGGTTCTTGAGCATTTTATTAAGTGAACTTTAGTGTTAAAAATATAAAGTAAATTTACCATATTTTCTATGTAAGTTCTTCAAAATGATATTGCTGAAAATAATTGTCAGTTTATTCAAAGCCATCATCCGAACAAACATATCAGATGAGAGTATAAAACTTTTCAAAAGTATTGCCATTAAACAAAAATTTATGGCTTGTGGGAATCAAAAAATAATTATTTAGAAAGCAGAACAAATGTGTTACCTTATTTTCTTCCAAAAATTTCAATTTTATGGCCACGTCAGCTCGCAGGGTTTCATATTTTTGCTTATGTTCATCAAATTTGGTCTTGGCATCTTCAATTCGAGGAGTGGAAGTTGAATCTCTTGGACCCATTTGAACATTTTCCAAATCGTTTCTGTATGCATCATACTCCAACCTTTTATAAAGAGAAAAAATAAAAGACAAAATGCAAATTTAATTCAATTCTCAATTCTTTATCAGCATAAAAATCAATTATCCTTCCCATAAATAAATATATACCCAAACAATTTTCACAGTTCATATAATTTCACTCACTTTTTTCTGACATTCCTGTGAGATAAAAGGTGACTAAGAGTGAATCATGAAAACAAGTTTTAGTCTTTTGTATAATTAACATAGCATACATTATCTTTTATGGTTTTATAGATTAACTGTTGCACTCAACTATGACTAGGAATTATTTTGGAAATTTGACTCTTTCAACAAAGATTACCTTGAATACTTTTTGTTGTCGGTATACACAACTTTGTCCCCAATGCATTAATTATCAGCTGAAAAATCTTACAATGAACTGTGATAGCTTCACAGTTCATACATCAAGTTAAAGGTACTTGGAAAAGTGGAAATTTCCAGACAAAATGAGGGAATAAAAGTCAATATACAAAGCTATATATTCCAGGATGATTTTTTTTTGTTTTCTTTTTTTAAATCAATTTATTACCAGGTTAATCAAGCAAGTAAAAGTGAAAAAAAAAATCATGGTATATCTGAGCCATCATCTTAACCCACCTGAAATTCACCCTGAACAACCACCTATAATCTCAACCCAAAGCATGACCCCATTTCCATCCTCAACCTCTTTGTGCTATCCATCTTGCCCAACCAGCTTTACTATTAAATGGGAAAGATTTCTATAAAATTTACATGGGAGATATATATGATTAACACAAATATAAAATTTGTCACTCAGCTGATTGATGTTATATTCAGCAACCCAACTCCAGAGTTTTGTAGATGAACCTTTTTTGTAATAGTTCAGTCCACTCATCAGGAGGTTTCAGCAATTGAACAAAATAAAACAAAAAAATGTTCAAGTTGATCAGATTTAATCTGCTCATCAGGACATATCACAGATTTCTTAAAAGACATGATGTAAAAAGTATATTAATTTTTGGCATCAACTTATTTTAAATTTGTTCTTTCATAAGGATGACAAAATGTAATCCAAAATTGTTCAATTATGTGTACTGGATAATTTTTTATATTATAGACAGGAACTTGTATGAAAACAATCTTAAGTAAATAAATATAGTAAATGGTGCAACTATTTATCACTTATTGGATACTAGATACATTTATATTATTGATAGTCTAAAATCGACAAGGATATGAGAGGCTTTGGAATAATCTACATTTGAATCTTGCCAACTTGTTTCTGGATATTTCTAGTAGAACATATTAAATTTCCAGACTGCGATTAAAAAAGGAAAAATTATACTGCTTTATAGTTGGGAAGTTTCTATGTCAAGAAATTAGTGTGCAATTTCAGTGGTTCTCTTAGGACCATCAGCTTTTTCACACCGTGAAAAGATAAGTACATAAAAAAACAAAAACAAAACAACAACTACTCTATAAACTATAACACAAATATATTAAATAATGAGTAGCTGTTGTAAAATTGTTTTAAAACGAAAAATAATTCTTCAAAATGATTGCCTTTACATAAAAATGATAAGTGATTTACAAAAAATATACTTTGGGTTTTCTCCCCTGCTTCAAAATGGTGACATTTTTCAAGAATGGAAATTCATATTCAAACCTTCAAATTGTCAGCACCTTACCTTACACAAATCAATTGCTAATAATATTTTTTAGTATGTAAAAACAAGGAACACTTCTATGTTTGCCATTTAATAAAATATAGCTCAGTTGGGAATGCATAAGATTGAATATCTTAAAGTTCCCAGTTCAATCCTTGGTTTAAACATTAACATTTTATGTCAAGTTAGCATGAACTTTCAAACAATAAATTTCTAACCAAAATTAATAAAATTTTGCTTAACAACTTTTTTTTTTAAAACTGATAAACTTAAAAAAATCTTTAACCAAGAATCCATGCATACTGTTGAGTATTTCAAAAGAAAAGAAAAGGTAAGTAAAAGGAAATAGAATAAAAGTTAAATAGAGGCTTTCATAAACCTTTCAAGCTACCTGTTTGTATTGGTGTATTCATTTGAGAAGATCTTCTACCCTATAGTACTCTAGGTTAAATATAGTGAAGATTTGGAGCTGGGTAAGACAAAGGGGGAATACAGAAAATTTGAAAATTTTCTTATAAAAAGAGTCAAAGTATCAAAAAGTTTCATTGTATAACCTGGTTTGAGAATAATCCTCCATTTAAGAGGGTAATCCAAACTCATAAATATTTTAAAATTTGTTTCATTCAATCTGTATTTTTTATACCTGAAGAAAGTGAAATAACCACAACATTTAAAAGTCAAGCAGGCAAAAAGAAAGTGTTTCGTGTTGGGTTTATTTTTTTTGCTCACCTACCTTGCTGTTTCATATAATTTTATCGTAAGTAATGTATCTTCCATTGTCTTATTGCATAGTGTGTTCACTGATGAAGTAAAAAAGTTCATGGCACCTGGAAAATGAAAAATTCAAAAAATTTATAGACCAATGAATAAACAAAAACTGTGAAAGCAATTTTTCAAATTATTAAAAGAAAAATTCCTTTTAAGGAGTGAAATACATGATAAAAAGAAGCTTTCTTTTTTATGCCACAAAAAAATTACTACAAAAGAAACTTATTTTTGATGAGATATTCAACTTTCTATCTGTGAGACATGTTCTAGGAATGTTGATTATTACTATACGATATAACAGTTGTTTCAAGAGGTGTATTTTCTTTTTAGTTGCTTTGGATGCCATCAATATGACTGATGGCTTGACTGATAAGAAAATTTTTGAATTTGAGATAAATGCCAAGTGGCTTCATCATTTAACTGTTACTGACATCCAGACATTGAATCTTTCAATTGCTAAATCTCTCACTCAAATAGTAAACCCCCACATGGTTCCCCTAGTAATTCTGACAGACACACTTTTCGACTTGATTCTTTACCTAACCTCCTCCCCAGACTTACATTGTATTTTGCAGCTCTGTCCTCTTGGCTATTCTGACCATGTGGTAGTGTCTATAAATAATTCCTTACGCTCCTCTATGCAAGAAAACCCTATAAACAAGGCATTTTTTCATTATCAATGCACTAATTGGAATTCATTTTGTGATTATCATTACAACAGGCATGGAATTAAATTTTTAATCTACCCATTGAAAATTGCACCACTGAGATCTCTCTTCCTGAGTGAAAGCTGACATGAAAGCGTGGAAATGCCAAGTGAAACTATAATCTTCTCGTTGGTTTACTTGTACTTCTTCAGCCACTATAGCCTACAGGAATCACCACTTCTTGCTATACTACTAACATAGCAGCTTTGATCACAGCAGATGCCTCCTTGTATCTGCGTCTTCAATGAAGAAAAGTCTCTATTCACTGATAGAATGAGATGAAGTACAACCTATCACAAGTTTGATTTTGTGATTACTGGCAGCTGTGTAAGAGTGTTAAACAAGGGTAAATCCTCAATCATTCCTCTCTTCAATCAGCTTGAAGTATTGTCATCTGTTGCTGATGAAACAGAAGAAAATTTCTGAGCAAAGCATTCTAACTTCACTTTCGACTCTTCAGGAGTATCTTTGTTTGATCCCACCCCCAAACAGAATCTCTGTGATATGCATATAACACAGCCCATGGTTTCTACTAGTCTTTCAGATTTGACAGTAGCCTGCAATTTACCTAAAGAAATGTACTCCTAAACTGGATCCTGTTCTCTCCAAACTCTACAATAAATACCCGACTGTTTCTTGCTTCCTAGCTTGTTGGAAATCCTCCTCTGTAGTTCCTATCTTTAAGAACTCTGGTGAACCTTCAAATTCCTTGAATTATCACCCTATTAGTTTTTTACCACATTTTGACAAATTGGTTTAGCAACTCACTTCACATTGCCTTCTTTTGGATAAACAACATGGCTTTCATTTTTCCAGGCCTATCACTGATGTATTAACAATGACTACTGAATTTGTCTATCAGGCTATAGATAAGAACCGTAAGGCTCAGGCTGTGGCTTTCAATATCTTGAAGGCATTTGATGGGGTTTAGCATATTGACTTTCTCTACAGGTTTAAGAGAAATGGTGTTTCAAGACAAACATTTGGCTTAATCCAATCGTTCTGAATGGACACACGTCTAGATAATTTCATATTAATGTGAAGGTTTCCTAGAGTTTTATCCTTGAATTTACATTGTTCCTTATTTTCATCAATGACCTTCTTGATGTCATCAGTTCTCAACTAGGTATTTATGCTATTTACAAGCCACACATACCTCACACATTCATACTTGCTGAAGAATGAAGAACAACCAACATGTACAGCATGCCAAGCCGTACTCCTGGTGAAACATTTTAACTGAATGTACTTACTTAGCACCTGTAAGACATAAATACTACAAAGAAAACAATATAAGAAAACAATTTGAAAATACTGAAACCGACAACATAATGTTCTACCTTTAAAGAAATAGGTTTATACCAACACATATAATCCCTACAAGAGATCATGTACATACAATATATCTATAAAACATAATTTTATACTTCCAGAGTAAATGTATATACAAAATATCTGTATTTGAATGCTTACAATTGCATTCCAAAATATATTTAGTTGAAGGCACAATACTGTGTTCAAAATATTCAGATTTCGGCATTAAATTACACATAAATGTTGATATGTCACTAAGCAAAATCAACCAAACTCAACAACCATTTATTCCTATCCTAGTAGTAAGTCTAACAGCTCCGACAAAGTAAAACTGGTAGCTGTTCTCAGAAATTACCTCCAATCAGTGGGAAAGGAATGGCATGTAAATTTTAATGCCCCCAAAACAAAACATCTATCATTTAATCACCATGGAGAAGTTTTATTGCCTTCCATCACATGGCTGATGCTAACCTCCAGAGAGTAACTCTTTGCACCTTCATGTTTTCCACTGACATGAAGTGAAGTGATTATACTGAATCAATTGCTAAGTTTACGGCTAGAAAAGTTGGTTCACTGTGTCATGCCAGACAATTTTTCTCATCAGAATTCATTTTACACATTTATAAGTGTACCATTTGTTAATGCATTAGATATTGCTGTCATATCTGGATCAGTGCTGCTGCTATATAGGTTATATTTTTTTTATTTTTTTTTTAAGCGTATCACCCAAAGCCAGGCTGGAGGCCACTATCATGCATGGGGTTATAGAAGGGTTGGAGGAAGAGCAAATAGGAGTGGTACAGGAGAGGATGTGGAGAAAGAGAAAGACAGTGGGTCGATCAAGGCAAGGGGGTTACAGAAGATTTGGAGCGAGAGCAGATAGGAATGATAGATGAAAGGATGTGGAGAAGGGAAGTGGATAGATCAAGGCAACTGGAGATGTCAATTGACGCTACACTTAAACTGTTGGAGATTGTATTTGTCAGGGAAACAGTAATAGGGAAGGGAGTTCCATAGGCGAGATGTGCGAGACATGAAGCTATTGGAGTAAAAGAGACGTCTACATCTAGCAGTTTCAACGGTGAAGGGGTGGGAACGGGATGCCAGCCTCGTAAAACGTTTAAATTCACGAGGCCTAGGGACAAGCGAAAGCAGCTCCTCGGAGCAATTACCGTGAAAGTACTTGTAAAAAAGGCAGAGCGAGGCAACATCGCATCTGTGAGAGAGCGACTACCGATGAGATGACAGATCAGGGCCAATCACATTGCATATCCGTCTCTGGATCTTATCAAGAATCCTGAGGCAAACAGCAGGGGCCCCAGACTATATATGGCAGCAATACTCCATGCAAGGGCGAATGGTTGATATATAGACTTGGAGGATCGATTCCGGGGAGAAAAATTTCCTGGCTGGGCACAGGGAACCAACTTTTCTTGCGGTGGATGATGCAACTGACTCGATGTATTTGTTCCATCTCAGATCAGCGGACAGCGTGAGACCGAGCAGCCGCAGAGAGGAGCTCTCGAGAAGTTGGTCTTCAGACATTCTAATGGGATGCAGGGATGGATCCTTATGGTGGTTAATAGAGAGCAGTTTTGTTTTAGAGGCATTAAAATTAACCATCCATTTCTCGCCCCAGTTCACAACCGATTGGAGGTCCTTTTCAATTTGAGCTGCCAGGTTAACTTTGTCAGCATCACTAGATTTGTGTTTGAGGCAAGAGTAAATTGTGGTGTCGTCAGCGTAGATGCCGACTTGGGAGTCTATGGCGTCAGGAAGGTCGTTTATAAATATGAGGAACAGAGTAGGGCCTAGGATGGAGCCTTGAGGAACACCTGCGTTAGTGGGATAGGAGCTGGAGATGAATCCACTGAGAACGACCTTCAATTCACGGATTGACAGGAATGATTGTATCAGGTCAAACAATCAACCTGTGATACCATAACCCTGGAGCTTGCGAAGAAGGCCGGCATGCCAAACTCTATCAAATGCTTTGGAGATGTCAAGGGCCACGGCACGAGCTTCACCGTTATTATGGATAGCTTGGTAGACAAATTCAGTGATGGCCGTAAGCACATTGGCAGTAGATCGGGCAAAGCGGAAACCATACTGCTTGTCCGAGAGCAGATCATGGGATATCAGATGATTAATCACTTCGGTGTTGATAATGGCCTCGAAGACTTTGCCGAAGAGGGGTAGGAGACTGATAGGACAGTAATTGGAAGAGTCGGAGGGGTCACCAGAGTTCTTAAAGACAGGAACAATGGTTGAGGACTTCCAGCAGTCAGGAAAACAGGACTCCTTGAGGCAGCGGTTGTATAATTTAGAGAGGGCAGGCGCCAGTTCAGGAGCGCATTTCTTCAGGACAATGGCTGGTATCCCGTTACCACCAGTAGCCTTGTGGTGATCTAAGTTAGAAATAATGCCCAATAACAACGACGGGGTTATGTGCAATCCGTCCAAGAGGGCCTCATTTCTGGGAGGGAAATCGGGCAAGAGTACCCTGGAAGAGTCTAGCGTAGAATTGGAAGAAAACTTCCGAGCAAAGCATTCGGCCTTGTCAGCAGAGGTGGTCAGGACCTCAAACTGATTGAACAGGGGAGGAATGGAGGGTTTGTTAGTGTTCAGAATGCTCTTGCAGAGGCGCCAATAATCTTTGGAGCCAAATTTGCGGGATGCAATACGTTCCTTCATCCGAGCAGCAAATAGTGAGCATCGTCGCGGATACGCTTACACTCGTTACGGGCAGAGGTAAATAGACGTCTATTGGAGTTGGACATATCACTACGAAAACGGTGGAAGAAGTGGTTCCTATGGGCAATGACGGCTGAGCAAGCAGCTGTGAACCAGGGGGAGGAGCGAGGTTTGACAATGAATTTCCTGGAGGGGATGAAAGCGTTGATTCCCGCTTTAACCCAGGAAGAGAACTCTGAAGCACAATCCTGAATAAATACAGCATCCCAGGGGACATCGCGGAGGAAGTCACAGAATGTGGTTCTGGTGGTAGGAGGCTCCTTGCAGGGGGTGGGGCTGAAGGAGATGCTAACAGACACTACAGCATGATCAGAGTTACTGATAAGACAGAGCTGCGTGGCACTACAAGATTCAGCAATGGAGGTAAAACACAGGTCGAGGATTTATTAAATTAAAGAAAAGAAATAACTGTTTTTTGTAGACATTGCATTATGTTTACCTTAAAACATAATTTTAAAAAATTTCATAATTACATATCTATTATTCGATCACAAATAAGAAAGTAAAAAATGCATAATTAAATTCCTAAATTTTAAATCTTAATTTTAACAATACCATATTTAATATACTAATAAATATAATATTGTAGATCTTTATAAATAAAAATATAAATATATAAAATATGACAATCATATTTGAAGCTCCGTAAAGATAATCCCAATGTATTTTATAAGAAATAAAAAAAGAAATAAAAATGCCAATGCATTGTAGTGTATCTTATGTATGCCCTTAAAAAAAAAAAAACAGACAGGATGACATGTCCTCATATAAGGAAGCCAGTATCAACAAGCAGAAATTACAACCCCCACACCTAACCCGTAACCTATATTTACACTTTGCCATCTTAAATTAGACTTGTATCCCGATTCGTTAAAAAAAAAAAGCAACACCCTTTTAAAATTTTGTAATACCTGTCCCCCTCCAACTTAAACTATATAATACTATTTAGCTTAAAAAAAGTAATACATCTTTTTTTTTAAGCTATTCAACATAACTTGAGAATGGAACAAAAACTTGAATATTAAGTTTAATTTAAAGTTTACATTTTAGTTCCAAAACATGGTAATTACTGTGTCCCGATGGATATATATTTTTAAATAATAATAATAATAATATATATATATATATATATATATATATATGTATGTATGTATGTATGTATGTGTTTGTAATGTAATCAGTCATGATCAGGCATCAGGGTTTCAGTCCTTTTCTCATTGCTATGATATGACTTTCCTGTCATTTCTATAAATATTTTCATCGTAATTGTTCTGATGAACATTCCTCCTTGGCACCTCAACCACATGAATATAAGCATACAACTAGGTTTTACCATTTTACTGCTAAACTAGATAGATGTAACCATAAATTCTCTTCTAATAGTTTATTTTTTTTCACCTGTGGAACTTTTTTCAGGTTTCTTGCTTCCCAGCCACCTACAATCATCAAAAATTTAAACGCAACATCAATCGGTATCTTCTATCTTCTTGAGTCCTGTTCTTTTATTGTCCTTTCTTCTCACTCAAGTCTTCTCATCCTCTTTCACCTTAATGACATTTTAGCCTTGCTTGGGGTGAGATGATTTGTAGCATTTTAAAAATTTACTTCAGTCAAGCAAAATAAATCAAATTTCAAGCTAACAACACTTACCTAGTAAAACTTCCCCATTTTTACTAAGTGCTCTCTGTGTTTCTGAATTATAAGTGAATTCCTCCTGCAGGTCAGGTGACTTGGCAGCCAGTTCTGAAAAGGACTCGCCCAGTGATTTCTGAGTCTGGACCACATAATAGAAGTGATTAGTGAGGGTCCGTGCCAGACGCAGAATATTCCAATATTTGCGCTGCGTATCCCGCAGGGCTTCAATCTGACTTTCCAGCTCCAGGTCGACTGTCCGGGATCCTTTGCCAAACTTTTCAGACAACAGTTGACGAGTACATTTATAAGTATTCAAACTCCATGAACGGATTGTGTCTATCTTGGAGGCTGCCGTCTGGGTAACACCACCCTTTGGCACAAAGTCACCATTGCTCTGTGGACTGGACAGGGGAATATTACTGGTAGCTGAAAAAAAAAAAAAAATCATCTACAATGTCTTGCTCACACACTTATGCATAGAAAATGTGAGTAAAAGCACTTATTCCAGTTTGCTGCAATTGACAAATCCTGTAAACAAGTAAAAGAAACATGATAATTGTTATTACAGAACAATACATTTTTATATACTGTTAGACAAATTCCTTTTTTTTGTTTATTTAAAAAAATTCCTTAGTTTTGCTAAATACATACATATCTACACACACACATATTATATATATATATATATATATATATATATATATATATATATATATATATATATATATATCCACCAATGAGAATATTTAAGTGAAATTAGCCTAATCAGGATTTTTTAATTCCCCACCTGTTTTTCAAAACAATGTCTGAAACAGATTCTTAATGTTTAGAATTATGGGAATAATTTCTCAACATCTTTAGAAAATATTTTGGGTTTCTTTCTGAAATGAAAATTCCTTTCATATCAACAAAATATTTCTACTTTGTATTTATTCTCATAATGGACAAATATTTCACTAATTATTTTTCTATATTATCTGAAAGCGAAAAGAGTGTAGCTGTTCAAAGAGAAGGATCTTGTCTCAGTTGAAAATATCTCTGAGATTTCTTCATTTATCATTAGTCATCCATCAAATATTCCCAGGTTTCTATGCCTTTTTTTATTTATATAAATTGTTCAGGATTATAGAAGCCTGAAATACAAATCAGAAATGAGGGCCAAGTACTTATCTTTCACACCAGCTTATTCATCAATTCTCAAAACCAAAACCATTTTTTAAATTCTGAAAACTAAAAGTGAAGAAAATTATTCCCAGTTTTACTTTTTTATTTGTAAATAGTAAAGATTTTCAATGAACACTTTTTGATATAAAACAAAATAATGATAAATATAATAAACTTTGAAAAGACTTAAAACAATTTGATTGTGAAACAAATCTTCTTCAAAGTTTAATGAAGCCAAATAAAAGTATTAAAAAAAATTATATTGGTGCTTATAACAAAACTAGTAAAAATTAAAGTAGTCTATTTGATCACACACACACACAAAGAGAGAGAAAATGCCATCAATTTTGCAGATAACATAACCATCTAGTAGGCTAACGTTTAATCAGACATCAACCTCTACAAGTATTTAAGCTAAGGTATAACTCCATAACATTGTATCCATTTTCAAGAAGAGAAAGTTGAAATGGTATGGACACATCACAAGACAAAACAATCTTTCCGCTGCCATCTGACAAAGAGGCAAGAAGAGGAGGCAAGGGCAAAAATGTGTTAACAATATTACTGAGTGGGGTGGGAGATCATTCACAAAGACTACGGACATTGTCATGCAACTGAGATATATAAAGAGAGTTGGTCAGGTGTTCAGTGACCATATGACTACACCCAGTCATGAGATTACTGGTTAAGTGTAAATGACATAGAAGAGCTTCAAGCCAGTCATCAAATACATTAATTCTCAATGTAATATCGACATCATCTACAAAAGATAAAGAATAAATATTATATAAACAGGAATTTTGTTTCTTTCAGATACTGAACAATTTCATGGGGAGTTCTCATATTCAATAGGCATAATTATTGGACCCAAAGGACAGTTCTTCTAATGAACTATACTAAAATAATTAGTAACATTTAATTAAATGTTACTAATTCAGTTTGTAAGTAGTTTCTCAATCTAGAAATAAGAAATTTAGGACTAACAATCCAAAGAAAAAATGATTTGTCAATTTAAAGATTTTTATATATAAAAAAAATTATTTCTCTAGAAAACTCTACAATTTTTCACAAAGCAATAAATGGGCATTGCTATTAACAATTCCTATTTGTAACCATTTAGTGTAAGAATATGTGTGAATGTTGAAAAACAAATTTTGACAGTAGAAACTGAATCAACTTATCTTGAACAATATTAGATTTACTGAAAATATATTTGTGTTTGGAGATGCAATTATGATTTTTCAACAGTTACCCAACTCAAGAAGCAATACTTATCAACATCAGTCCAAAGATTATAACCAATTTTAATCCAAGTCTTGACTTCTTATCCAGTAATTATTGAACCAGTAATCTTTCTTAATGTTCGTGAATTTTTGTATCAAATGAAAAGAAGTGATATAAAAATGCTGTAAAGTCTGAGACCAAATGAAGAACAGTGATTGAAAAATGATTGGTACAATTATAAGAAAGTTCAATGCAGATGGGAGGGAGAAGCTCCTGATAATGATTAAAGAATAATAGACCCCCATTAAATGCTGAGATGTAGAGAGGGAGCTGAAAATGGTCAGGAGAGAAAATAGTGATGAATGCAAATTTTCTTTCACACCAGTTTTTTTTTTTTTCTTTACTTGTTTTAAACTACAACCTATTTATTCAAAACTGATCTCTGTTGAAAGTGTTGATCATGATGACGGTAGTCTTTGAGTATAGAATCCAGAGGTTGGCAGTGAATATTTCGAAGACAGTAGGGAAGCATAGTTCAGGTTAGCAGAGCGTAGTTCTTCCTTCTGTTCTTTTGCCCGACAGGTTGGCACTGGATATTCGGAGAGAGTAATCAAAATGGCCACCTTTATACACAACGAATTGCATAGTTCACGTCTCCTGATTGGTTAACCTTCTTTTGGGGAACTATAAAGTGAGTCAAGTCATTTGGGTTGGCTCACTAGTACACAAAATAATCTAACACTGTAATTGCACCAACCATTTCAGTATTTTCCATACCTGACCAAACTTTTTTTTAAATGGGGTAAGAGGAGGCTTCTCTGTTATCTTTTCAACCTCACTTCATCATTTCAATAGTAATATACTTCTTATGCAATTCTCTTGACTTGGGAGAATATATAATTATTTGACTCACTCTCACACAAACACACTCACTCACTCACTCAAATCCAATATAAATCAAAATCAGTTTCATACAAAGAAGGCAATGAAGATTTCACGTAAACATTTTAACAATTGACATCACTTAAAATGATCTGAAAAATCTTTTGAAAATAGAAAAAAAATGATTGAAAAATAAGTTAAACAAATAAACTGGACAATAAATTGACAGCAAAGAAAAATGATTCAAACAAAACAAAAATTGATGCCTGTAGTATTTTTCCATTATTTGTAATTTTTTTTATTTCAGTTTTGATAAATTTATACTTACTATAGAAAATATGTGCATACAGAAAAAAGCAAAATTCTTTTAATAAAAATACAATAAAAACAAATTTATAATTCTGTACCAAAGTAATAAAATTTTGGGGCAGATATTTTCATTAAAGATTGTTATTAATTTCAAAGAATGTTCTTTAGATAAAAATTATATTGGCAAATTTCTAAATATTGAGACACTAATTATAGACTTTTATTAACAAAGTTCAATTGTCCTTTTGATATTTGTGTAAAGAGAAAAATTCCTACTAACAAATGCTATTTTCATTCTCTAAAATCCAAAAGGTTTTGTAATTTAGTTATTGAATTCTATCTTTTTCAAACATAAAAGCAATGTTTTGGTTTTTACAACAGACAAAAGTGAAAACTTACATCTTCCATGCAAACCTGATAAATTAAAGGTGGAAAATTATTGATTTAACCAATTTTGATTTCCTTTATGAAAATCAAAATCTAAGTGCTCTCCCCAGCCACTACAAGAATTAAGGAAGCTGTAATCATTATTTAGAAGAATATCAGATAAATTAAATCAGGTAAAAACTAGCAATATCTTACTTTGCACAAGATTGTTACATATTCAATAAATTAAGAAAAGTCGAAGTGACCTATCTGATTGAATTTTTCTTGATTTATTGAATATTATTGCTCTAGTTATCTATTGAACACTTTTTGACAAAAGTTCTGCTAGCCTGAAAAATATGTTACATCCTGTAATTTTCACATTAATTGTATTATTATTATTTCTCTCCTTCTCATATAATTTCTAAAGTAATGGATTTTTTATTTATTAATCTGACAGATTCCATCAATGTAAACATTACTTTTAGTGGATACCCATATCTGAGTAGACACTCCGTTTATTAAACAGTTGGCTTTGCTTGATTGGTGAGACCCTGCGTGGCCCAAGTCAGTCTAATGCACATTGGTTTCTCCTGCAAAGGGGGATACAAGTTCATATCCTACTGGAGAGTGCATTTTTTCTTTAATAAGGTTTCTCAAATATTCAGCCCAGTAGGTGAAATAAAATACTGTTTAAAAAATAAACACATAATCTACTCGAATATGGGTATCCACTAAAATGACATTTAAAGTAATAATAAATTATATATATATGTGTTGATTATCATGTTAGCTGAGATGAAAATACAACTAAGTGTTTGATTACAGTCTATCTAGAGATTTATAATAATCATGGTGGAGTGGGGTGTGATGAAAGTTCTGGGCTTACTCCCACTCCTCAAAATCTTTTTCTTGAAAAGCTTCTTGGTGGCCCAAGAACTTTTCAGCACCTCCCTCGATTACACACTAATATATATCTCACTTCAGCTAATATGAACACATACCAAATACATAAATCATCTCAAATGAGTGTCTTTAACCTCAATTACGAGAACATAATTGCTGATAATTTCCTCCATGCAAATAGCTACATAACTCAAGTTTCAAAGTTCGTCTATAGCTGTGAACTTTGAAGCAAAGAGTATAAATCACAAGAGAGCCAGAAGGTTTGGGACTGGAAGTAACTATCAAACAACAGATATTGATCTCTCAAACTTAAATCTATAGCTTTAAGCATGGCTGAACAACATCACCCGGTTTCAAGATTTCTAAGTCGGGGAGTGGAGGTTTGCTAAAAGAAGAAAAAAAAAAAACATTTTCAGGCTCAGTTAAAAATATTCAATTTCTTTGTTCATACAAATATTCACAAATCATGGCGCTTCGATGGAGATATTTGCCAAACTATAGAATTTGGTCATAAGGACAGATGGAAAAAAAAAAAAAAATGGTCAAGAATAACTCTTAGTAATTCCTAGAATTCCATCACTCTCGTCTTTCCTATGTTCAGATAAATCATCTTATTACAGTTTCAGATCTAAAAAAAAAAAAAAAAAATTGTAAGCCAAATTTTACTGAATCTCATTTTGCCATCATTTACTCTCTGGGTGAAATGATGAGCAGCTTTTGTCTTATCATGATATCAAATATATTAAAGAGAACTATTTTTTTTTCTACTTCCAGAAAAAATTTTTAATTAATTTTATAAAACAAAGCTTTAGATATGTACAGTAAAATAACAAAAACAACTTCTTCAAGACTGCATTATAACTTTTTGGTGGCCAGAATTTAGACAAAGCTCCACCCTGTATAAATAAACAAAACAAAAAAACACCAAAATTAAATAGAAAACGGCTTAGGAATCATTTCAGAGTAAGCTTTTTCTTTAAATTTAAAAATGTATGAAAATCTATTATTTAAAAGGAATATTTTAATTAAATGTCTTAACCTAATGACTTTTGGTTATTTTTAATTTTATACTTACCAATAAAAAATTTTCAATTAATTTTAGTTTTGTCAATTGAAATTTTTTTTCTTTTTGTGCTAAAAGAATAAATTCTTCCATTATTATTTATAAGCATAAAAAAAAAACAATATTAGATTTTATATAAAAAAAAATAAACAAGAGCACAACTGCAAGCTACAAATTGTTTGTGTTATAAGAAAAGTTAACATGCAAAAAATAAAAGAAGCATTCGGGTGAGAATGTCAAAAATGGGGATCAAATACAAAATGAGGAAGGAAAATAAAAAAGGAGGGATGAAATGAGAGAGAGAGAGAAAAAAAGGAATCTCAGAGAGAATAGTTAGAAATTGGTGCAATGGCAATTGTTAATGCAGGTTTGTGTAGAGGTTGAAAGTTGCAAAACAAATAGACATAAAAATGATTTTCCAGTGGGAGTTTTAGAGAATGAATGAATGTTATAGGCAAGAAAACTGAAGATGCCTGGTGTTGGTCACAAAAAGAAGAACAAGAAAAACATTTCTACAGGCAGCATTGGAAGTGAGCATGATGTGGCCAGGATGTTACTGCAAAAAGAATGTTGCAAAAGTTAGAGAAAGCAAAAAAGAGTCTAGACATTTCCAGTATTCACAACACTTGAAAATATCTGCTCTATACACTAGGCACAATCTAAAGCTTATTAAGTGACTCTGTCTGTGTGTGTGTATGTGTGTGTGTATATGAGTGAGAGTGAGTTACTACTTATTAGTCAATTATTAAGGTGTACACAAAGGGTAATGCTTACTCACCATTACAGCCAGCAGCAGGTTTCATTTCAGAGCCTAAAAAATTCATGCATATCAAAATAATCTATTTCTCTTGATAAGACCAGATTTTGGATAGAGTTCAAATGTTTAACCAATACTTGCAGTTAAATAGATAATAATCAAACAAATGAACCCTTTCATCCAAAAATAATCATCATCTGCCCCCACTAATTAAAAAAGGGGGGGGGGGGATTTCCAAAATAAAGTGAATGGTTTAATTAATCAAAAGCAACTAACAAAACATTAATAAAGTGAATCCACATGCAAAAAATAAACAAAGGTAAATTCATAATTTTCATGCAAAAATAAAAACTCCCCTCACTTTATTTTATAAATTTAAAAATTGTAAAGATTACTGTCTTTTTTTTTTGTTTTTTCATGTACATAAGAAAAATGTTAATGATGATTTCTATTTAATGAAATTAGAAACTACTTTACATTGTTTGTATTCATAGTGTTAAGATTTCAGCTTAAAAAGTAAAGTAAAATTTAAGGAAATACTTTTTACACACAAAACATAACCAAATTAATGTCTTGTTTGTTTTTTAATGCAAAACCTTGGATGCAAAAAAAGAAAGAAAAAAACAAAAAAAACAAAGGATCCATTTGAAATTGATTTATGTACAAAACTTGATGCCAACAAACTTATGTATGTTATCTTTGCAACTTTTTACCAAATTTTAAATTTATTTTTGTCAAATTTGTTCTTATAAATCTTTTACATTTCTTGCCAAGAATCTTTTTCCCCACTTGTAAAATTCTATTGACAGTGAAAATGTTTTAAACTACTAAAAATAACCCAACAGTGTGACTTTGACTGAGGTCGTATTTTTAAGCTCTGTTATTTGGTGTTTTTTAAAACTTCTTTCTACCTTGATGTTATTTCTAAATTTAATATTATGAAACAAATGGTTATTTTTTAAGAATATTTTATATCAAACATTTGTCAAAAAATAAAATGGACTTAGAAATTGCTACAGATGATATTTGAAAATTAAAAAGAAAGTAACATTAACTATAAAATAAAAAAAAGATCTAATTCTGAAAGTGGTTCTTCTGTCTGTCACACTATATATATATATATATATATATATATATATATATATATATATATATATATAATTTTAGTAAATAGATAAAAAAACCTTAAGTCAGAGTATAAGTCATTTGAAGTTTCACAAATCCACGGTTCCACTCATCAGAGTAAGATAAACCTAGTGAATTCATTAACAGATATCACTTTTATTTTAAATATGTTATATAAAATAAAATTGTCGGACTTTGTCCATTTCATAATGTATGACATCATTTGTTTACATTTGATATGCCATGAGCAGTTATGAATGTACATAAGAGATTCATGGAAGATTGAAGTTTATAAGCAGTAAATTCCACCTTGCCAACCGAACGAACGATCCAAGCGGTTAAGGCACGTCAGGCTATATGACGGTTCCGTATAGGATACAGGTTTGAATCCTGTTGGAGGACGAATATTTTCTATGAAAATTTCTGACATTCAGGCCGGTAAATGTTATTTAATACTGTTTATTATAAACAGAGCATTTACTTAAATACTTGTATCTATAAAAAAGAATGTTAAACATAAAAATGTCTTTAAATAAAATAAAATGTTAATTATTGACACCAACAAAATGTGGCAAGCAGAATTTTGTTTCTGTGAAAGTTGAAGTATAAATCATTTGAATATTTAATTATATATTCACTGACGTTTACTTCATTTCTTTCTTTCTTTCTTTTTTTTTCTTTTTAATATTTAGCAATTTACAAAAATTTGCTTGGCTTCTTCATGTTGTCAACCAACAATTTACATGTCAACATGTTTCATTATGTGTAAACAATCTTTTTCATTTTTTCTTTATTTTTCTCATTTTTCACACACAGTACAATGAATAAATCGACACATTTTGTGTGTGCACGCATTTTGACAATTTATAGTGATTCTCTATTCAATTAGCAAATGGGCACATTTGAAAGTTTCCAAGAGAATTTTTTTCACTGATATTACAAGTGTGGGGGGTTCTTTTTATACTCTCAACATAAAAAGAGAGTGGCGGCATTCTAAAAACAGCAGTACAGTGTTGTATTTATCTTTACCATGGTAATGGTGGATGTATGGATGGTGTAATGGATAACAGCTCAGAATGAAAAATCCAAGAACCAAGTTCAAATCCCAATCAAATTTGTTACATTCACTTACACGTAACCATGGGAAATGTGTGAATACATCTCCACCCCCAGCTATGGGTTAATTAGTATTTGGAAAAATCATTGTTATTCTCAAAAAATTGTTAATGCAATATTTTTTTTGTACTGACTGATCAGCTAGTGGTACTACAAATGTAATTATCAGTCTATATTTCTGAAATTAGGTATTTTAATTATTTACACTATTTACATTGTTTCAGACTGTTGCCCTCATCTTCATTGCCATATTCATGATGTTTTTCAGGTGACTGGAATTTTGAACCAAACCCTTTATTTCATCCACCGGAGTAGATTGTTCTAGTACCACATGGATAAAAGCATTGGTTGAATCCAGTGACTTGACCCAAAGAGTTATGAGTTCAATACCTGGCTACAGCAAAGGTGAACAAAAAACTGATACTGAGACATCAAAAAGAGGCATGGCATGTGAAACTAGAACAATCTACCCTGGTGGACAAAATAAAGGGTTCGGTTTGAAATTCCAATCACCTGAAGAAGGCCAGAGCATACAATGGCCAATACATCATGAATATGGCAACGAAGATGAGGACAACAATGAAAATATAAATGTAATTACTTGATTGTTGCAGTCCTAGGAGAGGAGAATATTCCTCGTACTTGTTTTAGTTAGAATTAAATCCAGGTTTTTCTAAAGTGACCTTATCTGGTTATCTTAAAATAGAAAATCCAAACTTTTTTCTAGATTTTGTTGGACAAAGTCAGATTCAGTGAACATCCAATGAAACTTTTGCAAAAACCACTCAACATGAAAGTAAATAATAAAGAATAGAAAACTTTGTTTTGTTTTAAATGTTTCCGAATGGTGGATTATGATCAAATTAATTACTTTAAGAATCAAAAGATTTCTTCCAACATTCAAATAACAAATCTTTCTCATATCAGTAACTTGTGAGTATTGAAAGTAAGCCAAATTTTAAACCCCGTTTTCTCTCTTTCCATTTCTCTATTCTCTGCAGCACAATCATCTATGTATGCCTAGCACTTGCATAAATAACTAAGCTACAACTTTACACTTTGCAATAATCAATAAGTTTTTAATTTAATACAACAGTGGAAGAATAAGTAAGAAACCAATACCATTTGCTTGCTTTTTGTGTCTAAATCAATTTACTAAAATGATTTGAATATTTGCTTTTACAGATGAAATTGTATGCTTTTCATGCATATGAAAATATCTTGTTGCTGGCAAAAAGAAAGGCTATGCATCTGAATATTATTATTCACAATGTTATCACAAGTGATGTTGAGTTTTTTTTTTTTTTTTTTTTTTCGTTTCTTAAAATCATGTATTAAATAATTATCACTCTCAAGTTGTTACAAAATCTAAAATCTCAGACAGGTTTACATCTTATTCTGTTTTAAAGGGGTGTAGATCACCAATTCAGATTGTATATATTTACAGAATTATTTCCCTTGGGTGACAAGTCATTTGTAAATGTTTCAATAATGTATGCACCCCACAGAATCATTACCATAATTAATGTGACAAAGTAGATATTATTTTCCAGATTTGGCATACATTTGAGAATTATGCATATTTATAATGATAATGTTATCAATGGAATTTGTAATTTATGCAATGGAGACGAAAGGAGTCTTCAACTTGATTCTACATTTACAATTATTAAATGAGAATGTGAGAAGTTATATTTTTATTTTTTTGAATTCCTTAAGCAAAAAAACTTCTTTCTTCAGGTTGTCATCATTTGTTTGTCAGTTAAAAACAGTGTCAAAGAATGAATTCATCCATAGATCTAAAAAAAAAATTTCCCTGAAGTTTCCCCCTTTCCTCCAACAAGATGAGGAGCAAATAAATAAAGATGATATTGTATATTTTGATTTAATTGAACAGAAGATATATATATATATATATATATATATATATATATATATATATATATATATATATATATGGGGGCAATGAGGTTAAGATCATGTGGCAACAGTTTGTTTCATACTTGAACAAAATCCAGAAGATTGCATTCAGGCATGAAACAGGCTGTTACTGCCCGGTGTGACCCCAGTATCCACTTTGATATTTATATATGAGCTATCCCTGATATTGATCACTTTACCCATGAATAGAGCATACCTTAAAAACTATATTTATATACATTTTTCCTCACCTGTATCTCATGCAGTCATCAGGTGCTGATAGAATCTGTTGAGTTTTCAATCAGCACCTGACAATTGCCTTGTGCATAAAACTCAGGGTTGTGCTAGCAATGAGGAAAAAAAAATTATATTTATTATAAATTATAGTTCAGTTTTATTAGCACTAGCACTCAATGTGTGATATTTTATATTATATATATATATATATATATACATACACACACACACACACATGTCTTGCATTGCTTTTAACAAAATTTACTAATTATTCAGACAGGTATCCTCATTTTTTTAAAAACTTTTGTCATTTAACTAGCATCAAATTTATAACTCCTTCCCTCTTTTTATAGACTTGAAGATGGGGGTCTTGAAATGATTATATAAAATACCATATATATATATATATATATATTATATATATATATATATATATATATATATATATTGCCTCAGTTAGCTTTCTTGCACCAGCAATAACAGGTGGCAGTGTCTTTATGACATGGATACACTGTTCCAATATGTTTCATTAGAACTCAATAAAATATTTAATAAATACCATCAGTTTTGATAGCATGGTTATATATATATATATATATATATATATATATATATATATATTACAAAACAACACCAAAACATGAAAAGACAAAGCAGCAAGGAACTATTTTTAAAATGGCTTTATAAAGTATTTTCAAATTTTACTTGCCAGTCAAATCTCCACAAATAAAAATATATTTCAGTTGATTTATATGCATTATATAAATGATGAATATATATAATTTTTGCTGCTGATTATTTTATCAGTAAAGATGAAGTGTTGAATCAATGGGCATTGATTAACAAGATTCTTCATTACCAAGTGCAAGAATTTGGAACAAAAACAGATTCACATTCGAGCAAAACCCATGAAAGAATCTGAGAAGAAAAAATGCCAAAGTGAGAAAACTATTATTTTAAAAAAAAGCAATGAAAATGAATAAAAATTTTAACAATGAGAAAAAATGCTCGAAAATACTCACACAAGTTATAAGAAATTAAGATAAAAATTTTTCACATTAAGACAGAAATCAACATTGGTTATTAAAACTCTTTATTTTTTATTCTTTCTTTGTTGGTATGTGTGAGATTATATATATATATATATATATATATATATATATATATATATATACATACACAAACAAAATAGTTAAACTAAGAAAATTGTTAAAAATTTCTTCCTCCTGAAATTTATATTCAGTTCTCCTCAGATATTTTCATCAAGCATTGAAGAGAAGAGATGCTTCATGCAAAGTAGCCAGAAACATCATCAGCAGCAGCCTCTTTACAAATATTGGAAGCATAGAAAGAGTTGACCACCATTTTAAAATTCACATGTTATTGGCCTATATACATTTTAAACTCTTCATGAACAGATGGAGGCAAATGTCCTTCTCCCAACAAAAGTCCTAATGTGTGTGTGTGTACAGGCTGAAAGGTCTACCAAAAAATGTTAGAACTTAAAGCATGAAATACCCAGATGAAGAAATTGAATAATTTGTCCAAATTCCCCAAATAATGTTTGGGTAACATCTTATCTACAGGCACGTGTTTATTTTCCCCAGCCGCTCATAGGTGAGAGGATATTTCTAATAACACAGTTGAACAATTTGGTTAGTGTCACAGAGAGCAGTGAATAAAATTGGAATTATTCAATTAATCATTCTCACATGCAGCAGAGGAAGCAAATAAAGAAATTTTAATAACAACAAATACTTAAAAAATAATTTTCTTAAAATTTCTTTGTCAGATTTAACTTTTTACTGAATGATAAATACAGATAAAGTGTCAAATGCAGAAACTATTTAAAACCACAATCCACCCATCTCATACACACAAGACATTCATATATACAATAGTTTTCTTGATAAATGAATCATTGAGTTGTAGAATTGTAGAATGTCTGGTTCATTTCGGGATCAAATTTTAAACTTTTTTTTTTTTCTAACAAGACCATTTTCATTGAGGCATGAGAAAGAAGGTCAACTCCTTGCAAGTAATCATTCCATAATGTGTGTTCAGCCAAAAGTTACAAAAGCACAAGGAGATGACTGATTGAGAGAAGAAAACCAAAAAAAGCTGACAGTCTTTTTCTCTCTCCAAAATGCACCCAACAAATATTCCAAAGCAAAAATGCTAGATTCAGAAAACTTGCACTCAAAAGACAGGCAAAATCTGAAGGTACCTGAACCAAAGCTTTGCAAAGTGGATATTAAAAAAGAAGGACCTCGGTTAGGGAAATTTTAAAAAAAGATGGGGGGGAAGAGAGAGATAGAGAGAGATGAAGCAATCACCAAAAAGAAAGGAGGAAGGGGAAGCAGCAAGCAAGAAGTAAAAGGAGGGTACAAGTCTTGAGATAAAAACTCAAACGAAATTATGAAGAAACTGACCTGCCAGAGAAAAACAACCTTTGGGGTACAATTTGCTTTTTATCATTGGGTTCTGCTCATCATTCTGTGTGGAATCTGAGTTGTCTGACCAGAAGAGAAGCAGACAGTGTAATGGTGCAACAGAGTTACAGGCACTAATCAATATAGGTCGAGAGTTTCTTGATGATGATGATTATTATTATTATTGTTAGAATGGGATAAACCATATTAACTGTGTGTGGCAAACATATTCAATAAGATAATTTTGATTTTTATGATCAAGCTTGTCCCACCCCATACTGACATGCAATATATTAACTTAAAAAAAATATATACAAACTAACAGAATATTCCCATTGATCTATTCTGCATAAACTGGCCCAATTTCCAGCAATATTTTGTATTCAATTCTTCTAACTATTACACAGAATTTATACATGCTTATCATTCAAAGCCATTTTTGAAATGATAGATGGCTATAGGAGTTTCTATAAACAGATTTTTTTCTCTCTGTTGATTGGCAAATAAATTGACAGCCAATAACAATAATCTTTCCGTAGTAAGAGTCAGAAATTCATTCATAAATTGCTACAGGATATTCACAACTTTATATCACAGGTTACATAAACACAGTATTTATCAAAACTGCCATGTATTTTAATGATTATGTTAAACCAAGTTTACATAGGAAATATTTTGGTATTTTTCAATGACCACTAAATTTAGTAAAGTTAGGGATGATGATGAAATATTGAGAATTTTCTGCATGAACAAATTTAATTTTTTCCCCTCCTGTCAGAATTATTATTTGATAATTAAGCACTGAATTCTTTACAGTTGCTTCAATATGACTGACTATTACTACTGAGTAGTGAATTCAATCTTCAGTGGGTGCTCTATACAAAATTCAACAAGAGTTGATATACAGTACAATCAACCAACCTAAACTGATTTCTTTATCTAAAATTTGTTC
>OZ038491.1:18531549-18556549 GCA_964036315.1 Acanthosepion esculentum
TACACCTGTTGATCAGAGCAGCCGCTCAAGACACTACGCAAGAGTTAGGGCTCCTAACTACCAGTCAGAAACAGCAACCAGGGAACTGTCAACAGTGTACCCTCAGAATGAAGAGGTAATGCCACAAACTGCACACATCATGGGAGAAACACAGCAGTATTAGTACAGAGGCCAGAGAGAGAGAGAATTCTGGGAACCCCTTCCTAAACAAGAAACAAGATGTGAGCCTCTACTCATGTCCAAGAGGAGGAGGAGTGTTGACCGGGCGGTAGGAATGCCTACCTACTCCTATTGCATATAACACATACAAGAACGACAAAAACAACAAAAAGATTAGAGGGGGAGGTAGTTGGCAAAGTGTCTGGGCTGACACTAGATGTATGTACTGGGCAACAGGAATGGCATTTTGTTTGTATTTTGCCCTTTCACAACTCTAAGTTTTAACTTAGTATAAGTGCCATTGTCCTATTCCAAAAAGGAAATAAATAAAAAAAATATGGCTAACCAGCTTTGTGGATATGGCATAAACGCCAACCCACTCATGGCAGCAAGTGTTCATGTTCGTCCGCTTTCATTCTCATGGTCACTAGTGATTGTTCAGCTTACTTTTATTGGCAAGCTTCAAGTTTCAATGAACGCAGAGCTGGGGGGGTGGACTTGGGGTACTTGCTTTCAATAAAATTAAAATCAACGGGGAGAAAGAAACGACCAAACAATTCCACGTTGGGACGTTTTATCTAGCAAGATGATATTCAGCCAACTAGCACATAAGAATACTGATGATACACTTTAACTTTTTTAAAAAGACTTTTTTTTTTGTTTTGTTTGTTCGAAGAGGGATTTCTAACTAAATGAACATACAGGGTTACAAGTTAGGTTAGAATATATATATATATATATATATATATATATTGTCATCCACAGACTGTTTCGCTGTATCACAGCTCATCAGTGTGGCTAGACGTCCGGTTGCCTCTGGCTAGAATCGAAAACCGGCTGAATTCGCGTCAGTCGGAAATTTTATCCTGAAGCCATTGGCTCACGGCAGAGAAGAAGGTGAATTTAAGCGTATTTATTTTTAGATAAACACACAGTGACTGAGAGAACTCGATTCGATTTACCGAAGAGTAAATCTTACTGTAAAAAAAAAAATGTTATATGTTCTTTTTCTCTGTCCCTCTTGCCATCAATCTGTTTCGTGAATATCAGATTTTCTAAGCCCTCCTTCCTCATTATGTCTGGTTGAAAAAAAAGAAACAAAAAACTATTAATTAATACCTTGCCTTTTTATGATTACAAATTCTGTTGCAGTTATTCTTGTTACCAAATAGGAATCTGTTGATGACAAATTGGACCATAGCATTAATATTTTTTTATACTTTTTATTTTTTATTAACAAAAATAATGTTTTGTATCATATAAACACCTTTTCATTTCTTTTTAATTTTTTTTCTCTCTCATATTTTCAGGGGAAGAATATTTTCAGGGGAAGATGAAGATTCTCCGATGATAACTGGATTTTCCGATGATGAGCCATTAGTGATAGCATAGGTCCTTGCTACCCTGCTTGGTCCCTACAGAGAGTGACAATGACAAAATGTTACAAGTGCAGAAAGACATTCCTATCTCAGCCCCGGTGGGCAGTGATGCTTACCCTGGCATCTTCATCTATGTGATATTCTTGAGCGGTCTCTCCTCAGTGTCATTCCTCTCAAGAGAGCTGTGGATTCCGACATTATACTGGACCACAGACCTTGGACGCTATTGAACATTGCCTCATCACTGCTTTTGTGACTCCCACACTGTCACGCAGCACTTGAGGACCTTTTTTTTTTTTTTTTTTTTTTTTTTTTTTAACCTGTAAAATATATCAGATATGTATGTATATTTTGTGGTATAGGTAAAGAGAATTGTATGTTTAATGAATCGATTATTAAACTAACCGTCTTACTTGTGTGTTCTGATAGTGTGGGTGACGATCTGTGTGAATGCTGTGGGAGACTGGAAGTTTGAATGTGTAAATGTGATGAACCTTACTTCTGTCTTATTTTGCTCTGAACTGTTACACACACACTCACACACACACACACACACACACACACACACACACACACACTATCTCTCTCACTATGTTAGAAGACATACATGAATTAGATCTGTTTTCAGAATAAAATGAAATCCAATTTTTTTTCCCTCCAGAAATGTGTTCTTAACTTCCTGCATCTCTTTTAATAGCAATCGACGTCTCTACACACTCGTATGTGGGCTTTAGAGCAAAGGATAAACACACATACCTTTTCAGCTTTATTTGCTCAACATCTGCTTATTTCTTGTAAACAACAAAAAAGGACAATTGTTTTCATTTTTTTTTCTACTAACAAATTTGATATTTTGTTCCTTCAGATTTTGTGATATTTCCATTTTTTATTTTTCTCTTTTAAATTTTCTTTTAACTATTTTTAAGGCAATGAAAAAAAATATTTTGTTTTTATGGCAGCCACATTTATTCAATCTTTCTTAAAAAATGACATTTTGTTTCGCATTCTGGCATGACAACTTTTCCAATTTAGATTTGCTTTTAACTTGGTCATGTCTTATTTTATTCGGATTCTTGAAATTGAAACTCAAATTTTAACCTCTACTAATAATTCTTCAATTTGATCTCTATACAAATCACCAGTTTTAGATGTTTAAAAAAAGAAAAAAAAAACTCAAGCCTTTTTGATATTTACTTAGCTTAGTCTGGCACAAGGCAACAAGAGTGAGCACCCAGAGATGAAACTAACTGCAGCAGTAATGGTCTGTGAGATTAGCTTGTTAACCCATTACTCAATAGCTTGGTGCTCTAGGTATTTACTAAACTTATCTTAGTCTGGCACAAGGCTAAAAGTGTGGAGCACCCAGTGAGTACTGAACACACTTTCACAGTAGTAATAGTCTGCAAGACTAGCTTGTTAATTGTTGCTTGACAAGGTCACCACCTTGGAGCCATTTTAAAGAATTTGTATGCATTTTATGAAAAATATTCAAATATTTTCTATTTTCTAAAAGTTTAAAGTTGATGTCTAACCTTTAATTTAAAAATCTTGATCAGTCTATTTGATGTTCCCTCCCCACCCTTACTTTTTATTCTTAAATGACTCCCCCTCCATGTTATTCACTTAGGGATTCTATGTATTTTATTTGAAACCAATTCTGAAATTTTAATATCCGTGTGATACAAAGATTGCCCCTCCCTTTGACATTTTTTCTTTTTTTGTTATAGTTTCTGTTGTCAAAACAGGGAACCGTGTCTGTAAAAAAAAAAAAAAAAATAAAATTTTGTTTGATTTTCAATATTTGCTGAGATTTACAAACTGCAAACTATGAATCTCATTTAGTCATGTTCTGCCACCTGGTAAAAAAAAAAAAAAAATAATTATGCTGTATACATTGTCAAAATTCACTTTCTGTGAATTAACAAGTCCATATCTTGAAATAAATATTTTTACTATCAATTTTTTTTCTTTGTTTATATTTGTTAAGATTAAATTAAAATATCTTCTTGAGATTCACTTTTATTTTTTTTCTCTCCATATGATTTATAATATTAATGAACCCTCATAAACATGTTCATCATTATTTGGCTGATCTATTCTTTTTGTATCGTTGATGTTGAGATTTTGGGTTTTGTTTTTTTTGTTTTTTTCACTGGAGTAAAGAGATTTCATTTTATTTTTATTTTTATTAGTTCACAATACTGACCTATGACTGACCAAAATTTTGCAATATTAATGCTCCTCAGGGTCAAATGAGAATAATTCTATTATTGTTAGAGTATATATATTTTCATAATAATGATAAAAAAATTTGTTTTATGCAGACATCTTCAGTTATTGTAATGTTCTCACAGGCTTAACAATTGTCAGTAAAGAAAATTTTAAATTTGAAAATTTAGTTATAGCATTCAATAAGTGTTTCTAAAAATATATACTTTCTTGACCTTGAGGAGCATTAACATTGCAAATCTTTTAGTCAGTCCTAGATAAGTATCTTGAAATTTTTATCTATTGATAATAATTATAATTATTGTGCTAGATATCTATTGAGCACTCTTATTGACAAAATTGTGCTCACCTTGAAATTATGTAATCCTGCATATATCAATAGGTGTTATTTTTATTAGTTATGCTCTCGGTGACATCTGACTAGGATTGAAGAATGAATCTATTGAAATGTGCATTAACAACTCTACAAGGAGATTTTAGCATCTGAACAATGTTATGGTTTTTTTTGTTTTTGTTTTTTTTTAAAGAAAGCAATTGTATTGACAGAAGTGGGATTTTTTTTTTTTTTCCGGACAAATATTTTTCTGTGAATAAATTTAAAACTGTCATTAACATAAACTCCAACTCTCTTCAAATGAATTTCTTTCTCATATCTTCTCCCTTTACTTTCTTTATGCAAATTTGTTAAGCATTTAAATTTCATTTTGATTTTTCTTGTTAAGAAAAAAAAAAAAATTCTGCTTTGATATTTGTCTTCCTTACTATACATACACAAAAAAAAAATTCTCTCCTCCCAAAAGGTTATCTCACTCACTCATTTGATAGGTATACATTTTGTTCCTCAACTGTAGCACAACTGGATGATGTAATCACCAGGTGTTGATTAGAAATTGACCAACATTTAATGTGTGAGATTAATTATATATATATATAATTTTATTTTATTTTTTTATTTTTTTTTTTTTTAAATATAGTTAAGGTTATTTTAACTGTCTTCTTTGACGAGACACTCCCACCTCTACTATGATATTGGGAGTTTATTTATAGTTATGTCTGGATTCTCACTCCTACTTTATTTTTATTCTTTCTCTCTTAGTTTTTAAATATATAAATTTTAAGCTCCCATTTTATTTCTTCACACCTCTGAGTTGTCCTATAAGTAAGTCTTATGGGCCAAAATAGTTATTCAAATGGGGTAATTTTGGATCTCTATTCTATGTAATTTATATGCTGTTATAATAAATACATTGAGATCTTTTTGTGGATCAGTTTTAATATTTTATATTATTAGGATTCACTTGGATTATATACCAACAGCAGATTATCATATATATATATATATATATATATATATATATGTGAAAAGCCGCCCTATAAGGCAGCATGTAGGCTAACTCCTCTGGAGGGCTCTTCATTGGGTCTTTGGCTTGTTCAGTAGTTTGATAGTCTCTAAGTCTTTGCATATTCCCAGCATTGGAAGCTTTCCTGGCTGCTATGTGATCTGGGTCTTCATTTGCACAGGACTTTTCTTTTCCTGGCTGCAGTCTTGGCCCTTTTGCAATCTGGTCCTCTGTTGGTGGAGATTTCTTTTTGTGAGACATACTGCTGCCATATGCGATAGGCAACAATAAACTACAGAACTCAAAATTGATTGCTGCATTTAAGTATTGCATTAATATTTAAGCTTATCTTTTAAAAGTTCAACAATAATTCTTCTGCTGCCACTTAATTTACAGACAATTTAATGTACATAGGTCCTTATTTTCTGTATAAACAATTATTTTTATTTCATGGGCGACATCTGCTGGATTTTGCAATTAATTTTGATTATTCATAAATCATACAAAAAAATTTGTTGCAAAAAAATCACATAAAAAAAAAATCCAACAATTGCAGTAATGAAAACTTGGGAATCCCAAATTTCAGGGTTGTGAGTCCAGATCCAGCCCGCAATGTTTTTAATTTGTTCATAGATAGCCTGATTCCAATATGCTATGATGTTGGGCTATAGCCTGTAGGAATATATTTGAAAAAGAGAGATACAGTAACATTTTCTCTCTCACACACACACACACGCACATATCATATAGGAAGAAAATGAATAACTATTGATACTGAGGTTCAAGCATGACCCTCTGGACTTATGGATATGTTTTCCACCAGGTGTATAAATAGTGATGTCAAGCTACTGACTGCAAGCGATTATTGAGTGGAACTATCCAGTCGAATTATTGTGTGTCGATGATTTTGATTTAGGATTTACTGGCCGTTCAGCTGAGTCGCACTACTAACAAGGTATTCACTGAAATGGTTAATTATCTTTGGTTGACTTTTACTTCTTTGTTCCTGTTACGTATTTATTTAAGATTGTAATTGAATACTATTTTATTTTAACATTGAAGTCTCAAGTTTCGAGTGGTGTGTCATATATATAATATATATATATATATATATATATATATAGGCTTGAGAAACACTCAAATTAGAGGGTTACTGTTAAAATGTTAATGAGATAAGTAATATGAATGAAAGAGGTGGTGGTAGGAAATGTAAATTATGAGGAGAAAAGATGATGATTGACCCTTGACCTGCAGAGGTTAAGATTATAGGCTAAAAGTTCTAATGCGGTGCCATTGAGTGACCTTGTATATTGTGTAACCACCACATTCCCTAAATGAGTAAATGCAATCAGTTAAGGAATGAAACAATAAGTTTTCGGCAGGAATTATAAATATTAACAACATATAGCACCACCACTATTACTGCTAACAACATTGATTTACATTTTTCAAGAAAATCTTCAAATCAACCAATAAAAAAAGACATTGGAATGGTTATGAAAAGTTTCTCTTAATGTTTGTGCAGTAACCCTTAAAAACATTTCATTTCCTTTGAAATGCAAAATAAAATGTGAAAAACTTGAAAGATTTAGGAATAATGTAAGACCTTTCTGCAAAGTAACCAATCATTTAAAATACAGCCTACCGAGGGTAATAGAATCTTAGTCACCTTGAAAGTACTCCTTTTAGGAACTCCTACATCTCTTCCTCTTTTCAAAACAATTTGAAGAGTTTTCTTTTGGGATCACAATCAACTGCTTATATATTCCCTTTAATCTCATCTAAATTCTTCCTCTTCTTTTTCCTCTTCTTTCATCGTCTTTTTTCTTCCCCCACTTCTTCATTTCTTTTTTTTTCTCTTCATTTTTTCTTCACTTCTTTCTTCTTCAGTTTTCTCTTTCCTTTTCTTTTTTCTTCTTTTCTTTTTTCTTCTTTTCTTTTTTCTTTTTTCTTCTTTTCTTTTTTCTTCTTTTCTTTTTTCTTCTTTTCTTTTTTCTTCTTTTCTTTTTTCTTCTTTCCTTTTTTCTTCTTTCCTTTTTTCTTTCCTTTTTTCTTCTTTTTTCTTTTTAATTTTTCTTCACTTTTCTTTCTTTTTTTTTCTTCACTTTCTTTTCTTTCATTTTCTTCACTTTTTCTTCTTCCCTTTTTTTCTTCTTTCTTTTCATCATCATTATTATAATTAAAAAAGGGTTTATTCTCCATCCATCATGCTTTTAATTGGCAACAAAGATGATCAGACATTTGTAGTATACAGTTCCTTCCAGAAATACCAGCAAGTCTGAATTAAATTCAATGTCCATCAGGAAACTTGAATTAAAGAGAGTTGATCTGTGGTGACCTCAGTATGTACTGGGTTTACCCTAGGAGATATAAAAGTATTTTTTGTACTTTGTGTTACTCCAGTAATATCAAAAGGCCCTAGGAGCCCCCAAGGGTTGTCCTAAGCATCCACAAAGCCACCAAGTGCAGAATTGAGCCTCAGAGGATTTCAATGGCTGCAACAATATAAACAAGGAAGTGAACCCAACTAAAATTTTTTTTTTTTTAAGGACAATTAGTCTTGTATTCTTATAAGATGTTACCAATATTACACATTTGACTTGTTTCGCTTGCCTATAACAAGTTCATGTGGGATTACTTTTCGGTACTAAGGAATTATTTTATTCTCATAACCAGCTTCAATCCAAGTCTTGATCTCTTAACTGGGTACTTCAGTTAGTTTTATATACCTTTTTTTTTTTTTTAGTGTATAAGGCAAACATTTTGACC
Organism: Acanthosepion esculentum; assembly: GCA_964036315.1. Lineage (NCBI taxonomy): Eukaryota > Metazoa > Mollusca > Cephalopoda > Sepiida > Sepiidae > Acanthosepion > Acanthosepion esculentum. The sequence continues at coordinate 18,539,426 of OZ038491.1, forward strand.
CAAAAATTTGATTGCATCCTATATACTGATGGTATAAAAAGTATGTGCAAGCCAATGTGTAAATATATTTAAATAAGTACACATAGTTTAGTTTATTTGAATATGTTGCTTATATCAATAGTAAATTGCAAATTTTTTTGTCTTTAGAACAATATATAGTAACTAGAAATAGCCATGAAATTTTTATGGTTTTTCTATTTGAATTTCCTGATTATTCTTAAGTTAATGATTGAATAAGCTCATGGCAAGTTCTATGACAAGATATCTGTAGAAATTCCCTACCACACTGTTAAATATTTGGGGTTAACATCTTTAGTAAAATATTACAATAACAATCATAAATATGAATGCTGGTCATTATTTAAAGAAGTAAGGGGATACAAATGTAAAGATTTAAAACGAATCTTTTCCACTGAAACAGAAATTAAACACATGAATATTATTGCCTCTTCTTTCTTCCCTTCTTTCTTTTTCTTACTGAAACCCAGCGGCCCCTTTTTCTGTCTTTCCCCACGATCGAAATGGAATAGTCCATTATTTATAAGGTATTGGCTGGATGTAACGTTATGTAGAGGCTAAGGGAAGGAGGGAGAGAGGGACAAGTAGAATTATAATAACGTTTCTGAAGCTTCAAATTGAATTTTTGTTCAACGAAAATCTTTCAACTATGGCGAAAGGTTCTCCACCACCAAAACTTTGATACTGCATGTTTAATTCCCCCCCGCCAAAAAAAAACATGTAGATTTATTTGAATTAGATATTACTAGTTCACTCATGTTATCAAAAATGAAAGTGTATTTTAAGTCTTGTTATTATTCAAACATGCAAGTTTTCAATAAGTGACCAGTGCAAGGATGATAACTATAAAAGTGAAAAGTTACAGAAATCTGATTTAAAAAAATACTTGTTCTATATTGCAGCTGGAATCATTAGCTTGGATGTGGCACAAGGCCGAAAGTAAGGGGAGCCTAATGAGGATCGAACTCACTACTCAGTCGTAATTGTTCTATGGAGACAAGCTTGCTAACCATTACACCACCTCGAGGTGCCCATGCTAGAATCAAATAAGGTGATAAACACGAAAATATGTAAATATCTTTATTGTTCGAGTTGTGGCAATTGGGTAGAGTGAAGGAGAATCACATAGGTTGGGATTGTGCACACATGAATTGACAGAGACAAGATCTTCGGTGAAACTCTAGCCAGCCTCTCTGCCAGGCCAAGAGTTGGACCGTTTTTATAACATTTGGACACACACGCAACTTCACGTAGCTACGCCTTTTTCCAGTATGTCACCTATGCAACCGTTTGTGGCCATGCCACTTCTGACCATCTGCCCACGTAACCTCTTCCACGCAAGCACGTATTTCTTTCCGCTCAAGACACCTTTCCCCCAGTTAATTCATGGCTCGGGACACCTTTGTGCCCTGTTTATTTTAGCCATTTCCTGTTTATGCTATTACCCATTCCGACTTTCGCTCACTCTCTGATGCAGCGGAAGTGAGGTCAAAGATCTTCCTCAACTAATATCTAACACCTGGTTTATAATATGAAAGATTTTTTCCAATTCTTTTGTCATAATGCAGTAAGAATTTTAAAATTGTTGAAATATTTTCCTTTCATAAAAGTCCAAATAGTAACTCACATATGTAAAAATCCTTGTGCATTCATGTTTTGTATGTCAAACTTTTTGCCCAGACACTCTACAGATCCTCAGCAGTGGGCCAGAGAAGGCACAGATGCTCTGAGCCAAGGCAGAAGTGTATCATCATTTTGAATGGGTACTATGCTAATATGTTGATAAAACTTTATGGACAATGTCCGACAATTATTTTTAAGACATTTTTATGTTTATAAATTCTTTTTATAGATACAAATATTTAAGTAAATGCTCTGTTTATAATAAACAGTATTAAACATTTACTGGCCCGAATGTCCGAGAAATTTTCATAGAAAATATTCGTTCTCCGACAGGATTCGAGCCTGTATCCTATACATTTGGATACGCCATCAGCAGATATTAATATGTGAGAGAATCATGGAAGATTGAAGTTTAAAGGCAGTAAATTCGACCTTGCTAATCGAACGGTTCTCCGTGGCTCGATCGGTTAAGAGCACGTCAGTTTAAATGACGGTTCCATATAGGATACAGGTTCGATTCCTGTCGGAGAACGAATTTTTTCTATGAAAATTTCTCGGACATTCAGGCCGGTAAATGTTTAATACTGTTTATTATAATCGGAGCATTTACTTAAATATTTATATCTATAGAAAGAACGTATAAACATAAAAATGTCTTTTTTATTTTTATATATATATATATATATATATATATATATATATATATATATATATACACACACAATACATGTATATATTTGTATGACACACTAAAAAAAAAAAATAAACAGTTGAAGTAAATATTCTGATAACAAGAGTGATCTGTGTTCAAGCCCTGGCATAACATGTTCTTTCTTTGGTCTTGGACCAGTAGGTAAAATTTTCAATTTGAATACTAGCAAGACCTTATGAAGAGCGATAAGAATTATTGCATGTCATACACTCAAAGAAGGCTGAAGAACACTTCTGCCAGAATCTTTTCAAAACAATAAAGACAAGTATATTAGTCTACTATTGTTCCATGAATTATTCAAATTATAAGTGTTTGAATTAACTAGGCTAGTATGTGCATGTATATAAGATCAACAATGGTTTGAGATTGCTATGATGGTGTCAAGTTGAAATTCAAAAGGTCACTCAGTACTCTAGATTCATAATGTTTCTGCTAACTCATCATCATCATCACCACCATGAAAAGTTTTTTTTGCTTTTTGAAGCTTCCCACTTTTCTGGTTAGTCTTGTCTGTTGCTCTCTTCAACTATGACATATTTCTCTCTAATGATTCATGAAATAAAACCTTTAGGAAAATATCTCATTCTCCATGAGACATGGGCGGCTGCTGCTGCTGCTTACAAACCATTCTGTTGGTTTTGAACATTCATGCCTTTTGTGTAATCAGTTTCTCAGTGTGGAAAGAACTACATCAAGAAGTTTGGAAAGGAGAGAAATTAAGCCTTTATAACTTGAATTTATCTCTTGGGTAACCAAAAAATTAATTTACTTTATTAAGTAACAATAAAAAAAACTGTGTATAGATATATTGATATTTTGTTGAATATGACATAAAAAATACCATATAACATATTTACTGCAACCAGATGCACACTATTTACAAGCAGAATGAATTTGCTATATGATAAATCATTAAACGCAATATTTCTGCCCTAAATCACAAATAAACATAAAACTTGTATATTACAGAAAATGGAAAACTGCAAACTTCATCGTCATAAAACATCTGGCTCCCAGTATAAATCTCACCTTATTCAGCAGTGGAAGTGGTATTTTGAAGGTTTTTTTTTTAAATAGAAAGATGTCAACCATGGTCAACTCGAAAAGCTCGGAATAAACACTACTACTATTCAAACGGCACAAAAACTAAACTCCTAAACAGACTGTGAAAAGAATTAACGACACTTAAAAACAAACCATCGTAAAAATGACTAAAGAAGTGGCTGAAAGCTCTGGAGACAATACGGACAATTTTTGTACTCCCTTACTCCCACCAAATGGAAAAATGTAAGAATGATGGAAAAACTAAATAAAAAAATTCATCAAATTTTCCTTTATCTGTCATATTCAATGAAACATGTTTGAAAGAAAGGTTGCTGCCCAAATATTCGTTACTTTACACTCTGTTCAAATATGTCTATTTAATAAAAACATTTTTCTTGTGAACAGCAAAATGAATTTCAAAATTACACTGAAAAAGTAAATTTTTTTCTGTCCAATCTGAAAGAAGAAAACGTTTTATTAAATTACGCAAGCACTAATTCTCAAAAGAAATTATTTTTTTAGTTTTATTGAATTACTTTTGGAAAGGTACGGGCCAAAATTTTCAATATAGTCGCAATTGATATTACATAAATTTTGTACAGAAATAATATCTTAGAGATTTTTCTTAATGTAACTGTAAAAAAATTGTACCCCCCTAATTAAAAAGCACATACAAAATATCGAAAGGGTAATGGTGAAGAAGACCCCCCCCCCCAATATTTCCCTAAATTTTTGTAATCACCTATTCACTGCAAAATCCATTCATTAAGAAATAAGTACTGAAAATTTCTTTTGAATCGGATAATTCCCTGATTTTTGGTATTTTTTTTAAAAACAGCGGATAACAAATATTTGCTTTCATTTTGAAATAAACGCATCCATTTTGGTGGTATGTAATATTTGGCCTTATACAAATATTTAGCACATCCACAAATGAAAAGAAAGGAAATAAAATGTACTCGAAATTTTCTATTCTTAGACTATGCCCTGCACATTTACAAACACAGATGTGAAGAGATGAGTACTGACTACTATTTAAGCATTTCATACTGCATCCCAAACGAATATACCAGTAGATGACTACGATGTGCTTTCCCTTTCAAAGCCAGTGTACTGATGATAAGGGGTGGGGGCTATTCTGATAACATAGGTATTCATATTTGGGCTAAAAATGATCTTGAACAGAAAATCAACATCCTTTACCAAGTATTCAAAGAAATAGGACCCACGATAAACCTTTTCAAAACACAAACTATAATCTGGAATTAGGATGAAAACAGTGATGGCACATTCCCTGAACTTATCATAAAAATTCAGGATATGTAATTAGTAAATACCAAATTCTTCAAATATGGAACACTTCTAACAAATTTTGTATAGGAGAATGTGGAATTGAACATAGAATAAACTGCACCAGAGTAAGTTTCACCCAACACAATAACAGATCGCATGCTGAGTGAAGCCATCTCTTTAGCTCAAGAACAAATAAAAATAAACACAAACGAAGTAAAAATCATTAAATGCTCCCGAAAATAACTATCATTCGACAACAAAGACGTGTGAATAAAGAAAGACGGAACGTTTGACATTACAATGGGAAGCTTTGATAGTGCGTAAAATTGTGAGTTCATAGGTATACATTTAGTACACGAACTAAGTAAAATGATAAAAATGATATGGGCCTCTCCAGGGGGGGGGGTTATAATCTTAAGAGATTGTAATAGACAAAACTAGAAAAACAATCATAAATTTGTTTTTTTAAATATAGGATTCTACATAAAAACTAACATAAACGAAGTAGAGTTCCTTGATGCCACCGTCAACCTAAGAAAAGATTCATATTAAGCATACAGAACATCTAACAATAAACCACTTTATATACACACATCTTCTAACCAATAATCTAATCTTCTAACCAATAAGCTAATCTTCTAATCAATAATCAAACATATTCCATGTTATCTGACAATTCTTTCAGTGAAACCATCTTCAAAAAAGCCAAGAAAGGTTATAAAACAGCCTTAAAAGATAGTGGATTTCCGATAACACTCACATGTACACCACACAGCACAAAAACAACAGGAAACGAAACATTATATGGTTCAACCCAACCTACAACAAAAACATAAAAACAAACGTAGGAAAAATATTCATTAAACTCATACGCAAACAATACCCCATCAAGCACTCTACACAAGATATTCAACAAAAACACAGTAAAAATCAGCTACAATTGCACCGAGAACATGACCCAAATAATAAAAAAGCATAACAGGAAAGCAACCAACAAACCACCCGCACAAATCAAATCCATGTATAACTGCAGAGCAAAGAACGAATGTCCCTTAAACGGCAAATTATTGCAGAACAATGTAATATGCCAAGCCACTGTAAAATGGCACCCAGGTAGCGAAGAAAAATATACATAGTAGTAACCGAAGGATCCTTGATACAAAGAAACTATACACACTAGAAATGTACACATAAACACAAGTAAGCATAATAAAAACAATCAACACCAAATAATATAATCAATAGTAAATGAGTAAAACGTTAACAACACTATAAAATAGCTACAAATAACTGCATTTGAATCCACAATTATTTCCACTCAATAGCCCCTAGAATAATTTGAAACATAACAGTTGCTACCTACCTAGTAACCATTATAATAATACAATAGATCTATCCATAATGCATCACTGACTAGCATATATAAAGAGTCGAACCAAAACACAACACACATGGCCTGACGGTTGCGTTTAAGTATGAAACAGACTATCGCCGCTGGGTGTTGACCCTGTCCAACTAGCAGACTTAAAACTTAATAGACACAATACTACAATCATTTACTAAACACATTAAAAGCTACATCAGAGACGATATTCACTTCCTTAGCTCCATGCCACAAAAAGTACATCCGGGAACACTGATGGCAACTTTTGACATTAGTAACCTCTATAGCAACATACCCCATGAAATTAGTAAACAAGCATTCTCATTCTGGATTGAAAAACATCAGAAACGCTACATCCCAGATTCACTGTGTGTGTGTACGTGTGTATATTAATTCCTTATAATAAGAGTGTATGTATGTATGAAGAGGGAATATACGTATGCATACGCATGCTAGCAAAAACACACATTACAAAAAATGGAAATAGATCTAAGAACACATAGGGGCCATTAAAAGATAAGAATACAGATATCTTTCCTCACCCAATCTTAATTGTTTTATTACTCTTCACGCAGAAGAACTTTCTCACTGCCAGTTCAAGAAAGACATTTTCATTGTCACTACCACACCAAAAAGAGAATGTTTAACATCGAGAATGTTTAACATCGAAAAACATAAGGAAAGTTAATTCAATTTAATAATATGTGGAAATATCCACTCTTTGGCTGAAGAAGGTTGCGAGCCCCGAAACACGTGTTGCAAAATTATGTAAAATAAAGCATAATATATATTTAAAAAAAAATTCACATTGCAACTAAAAACGTTTGCGGTTTCTCTCTTCTTTTTAATATATATATATATATATATATATATATATATATATATATATATATATATATATATATATATATGCGTGTGCGTGTGTGTGTGTGTGATAAGGAAAAAATAGGAAATTTTTGTGAATTTAACATGTTTCGTTTTTGTTGTGGTAGGATCCACCTAATTTGCATAGCGGAGTACCGACGATATAAATATGGTTGGTACCGGAAGACAGGGAGGCGAATCAAGAGATCCAACTAGAGACTCTGCCCGACTGCGACTTAGTCAACACATTCTCCAGGAACGGTCTTTCCAGAAATCTACAAAAGACTATATGTAAATATTGTGTACACTTTCTTGTTTCAATACCTTTTATTCTAACTACATTTTGTGTTTGCATTATTATTCCATGTATTAGTCAAGTTTCAACAATGGCGACGAAGTAGAAAGAACCATACGGAAAAAAAAAAGAATTAATAATTGAGAGTTTTCAACAATTGGGACAAGTCATTGAAGAGTCCAGGCTGAAAAAAAAATTATTAATTGAAAGTCCAACATGTAACGTAACGACGAAGGATTCTGAACTTCTGGATATGTAGAACTCGTTAAAGGACGACTAAGCATAAAGGAACGTTCACTCAGAAAAATTTGAAATGTGTCGTAAACGAATAACGGTAATTTTAAATTGAAAAAATTATCTACAACGAGGCACCCGTTAAAAAGAAAAAAAAAACTGGCCGACTACAAAAACATGCATGGAAGTAAAAGGAGCACAAATACACCGTGTCGACTTTGAAAGGTAACGAACTTTAAAAAATTATTTTTTTGTTTGTTCAACAATATAGTGACGAATTATCTCTGATAATAAAATCAGAAGTTGTCATTAAAATAAGCGAACAGAAGTCGAAAACGAAAAAAAAAAGTCCGACGGTCTCTGTTCACAAAAAAGAAAAAAAATACCGAAGTTGATTATCACGGGCGTGAATGTAAAAGCAAGACGTAAAATTAAAAAGTCGTACGTTGTTTCGATTTTTTTTTTGGTCAGCTTATATGATATCCGTGGAGACACAAATTAAGAGTATATTCTTTGTTGCATGAACACTATCAGCTAAAGATGGATGAATTATCCAAAGTCATATCTGAATTATTCAAATCCCAGCAGTTGAGTCAACAACGTCAGCATGAACAGTTTGCCTTATTAATAAGGGAACAACACATAGCACAGCAAAAATATCAAGAACAACAGATAGCACTGCAAAAATATCAAGAAAAGCAAGATGAAAGACAGCAAAAATATCAAGAAAAGCAAGATGAAAGACAGCAAGAACAACAGATAGCGCTGCAAAAATATCAAGAAAAGCAAGATGAAAGACTTTTAGAAATTCAAAAGTTAACACTGGAGAAATTAAAAAACTATCAGGCAAATGAGGGAAATTCTTCATATTCTAATAACACCATATTTAATTCGCTGGAAACTTTCAACTATGTGCCAGACGAAAAAAAACGTTTGAAGCGTACTTTAAACGATATGAAGATATTTTCTACACAGACTGTGAAAACTGGTCGAATGCAAGAAAAGTCAGTCTATTACTAAGGAAGCTAGGTACAGCAGAACATAGCAAATTTGTAGATTTTATTCTACCGAGAAAAACAACTGAATTGGAATTCTCGGAAACGGTGAAATTGCTAAAAGAGCTGTTTGGAGCAAATATGTCGCTTTGGCATAAGCGATGGTTATGCATGAATGTCTCTAAATCCGACGATCAGGATTACTTAACATATGCATCTATAGTGAATAGACATTGTGACAATTTCAGATTGGCAGAGATTACGGTTGAAGAATTCAAGTGTTTAATTTTTGCTCAAGGACTGGTATCCAGTAAGAGTGCCGAAATAAGACGTAGAGTTTGTCTAAACTCGAATCTGAACAAAACCTTACCCTGCAAAAGTTAGCAGAGGAGTGTCAACGGGCCGTAAGTTTAAAGAAAGAGTCTAAAAAAGTCGAAGAAGCTGGCATTGCTTATATTAAAAAAATAAAAAAACAGTCAAATTACCCATCAGAGAAAAATTGGAGTAAAAATTCGGCGTATTTTAAAAATAGACAAGAAAATAAAAAGAACGAGGATTGAAAAAAGGTCCCACCATATAATTGCAGACGTTGTAACGAAAGACACTGGGAGGTAAATTGCCCATATAGAAATAAGAAATGTTTCGTGTGCCACAAGAATGGTCACAAAGGATCGTGTTGTAAAACGAAAAAATTCAATAGCCGAATTAGACAAACAAATTCGAATATCGAATCAGATAGAAATTTGAGGAAATATGTGACTACTGAAATATTCAAAAAGAATATCAAATTTCAACTCGATTCGGGGTCAGATTTAACAATAATGAACGATAAAACATGGAAAATTTTAAAAAGGCCTACAATAATGAAGTCAACGAAACTCGCTCGAACGGTAACTGGAAAGGAAATTAACTTCGAAGGCGAGGTTGTACTTCCCATGAAATTGAACGGGATCGTTAAAAAAATAAAAGTTTTCATTCTGAAAAATGGAGAAAACTTGTTGGGTACAGATTTTATTGAAACATTCGAATTGTGGGATAAACCGTTAAACTCATTCTGTAGAAAAGTAGAAAGTAATACGCAAACAAGACAGGACATTAAAGATGAATTAAAGAAAAAGTTTCCGGAAACCTTTACACCTGGTCTTGGAAGATGTAACAAGTTTGAAGCTAAATTTGAATTAAAGGAAAATACTATGCCTATTTTTAAAAAGAAACGTAACGTGCCTTTCGCAAGTGTAGAGAAAGTTAACGAAGAACTTGATAGGTTGGAAAAAATGGGAATTATTTCGAAAGTAGAATCTAATTCATGGGCTGCGCCGATTGTGTGCATAAAAAAGAAATCAAACCAAATCAGAGTCTGCGTTGATTTTTCGACAGGTTTGAACTCGGTAATTAAGGACTACCATTACCCGTTACCGAGTCCGGAGGAGATTTTTAACAAGCTAAATGGCGGAGTGATTTTTTCAAAAATCGACTTATCAGATGCCTATCTCCAAATTCCCGTCGAAGAAGAATGTTCGAAGTTACTAGGGATAAACACGCATAGAGGTTTATTCAAGTACAACAGGCTTCCTTTTGGTATTAAAGTGGCACCAGCCATTTTTCAACAAGCTATGGACGTCATGTTGAATGATTTAGACTTTGCGTGTGCCTACTTAGATGACATCATAGTAAGGAGTGCAAACGTCGACGAACATCGAGAGCACCTCAATCAAGTATTTAAAAAGATTCAGGACTTTGGATTTAAAGTCAAAGAATCAAAGTGCGAATTTGGTTTGGAGGAAATTAAGTATTTAGGTCACATAATCAACAAAAATGGCAGATTTCCAGATCCGGAAAGGTCCATTGCGATTAGAGACATGCCGACGCCCACTAATGTGGCGACACTACAGAGTTTTCTGGGGCTCGCAAACTATTATCAAGCGTTCATTAAAGGAATGTACAATCTAAGAGCTCCGTTGAATGAACTACTAAAAAAAGACAAGGCATGGGAATTGACGGTAGAATGTCAGAAAGCCTTTGATGAAATAAAGAAAATGCTTACGTCCGATCTCTTTTTAACCCATTACAATCCTAAACTTGATATTGTAGTGGCAAGTGACGCTAGTTCATACGGGGTAGGAGCGTGTATTCAACACATAATGCCAGATGGTTCTAGAAAACCAATTGCGTATGCTTCGAGAGCATTACTTCCAGGAGAACGATGTTACTCACAGATAGAAAAAGAGACGCTGAGTATCATTTTTGCCATAACAAAATTTCATAGATACATCTACGGCAGACATTTTATGTTAGAAACGGATCATAAACCTCTGATCACTATTTTTGGTTCAAAGAAAGGGTTACCCGTTTACACGGCAAATAGACTGTTAAGATGGGGAACCATTCTTCTCAATTATGATTTTCACATAAAGCACCTATCATCCAAAAATATAATTCATGCGGATACTTTATCAAGACTCGTACCGAGTCAAGAAGAAAGATTCGAAGAATCAATTATTGCAATTATCAGAGCAGATTATGAAGTGAAAAGCATGGTAAACAACATTGTAAGAGAGCTACCGGTTACATCAAAGGAAATAAAAAAAGAAGCTGAAAGCGATGATTTCATTTTAGAAATAAAAAGCAAAATGGTAGCAAATGACAAAAAAGTGCAGGAGATTTATTCAATATGTGACGGAATTTTATTATATGGTGAGAGAGTCGTAGTACCAAAAAAGTTGCAGAAAAGAATCCTACGGGACTTTCATATGGGTCACCCGGGGATTAATAGAACAAAAAGCTTAATGCGAAGCTTTGTATATTGGAAAGGAATGGATGTGGATATCGAAAACATGGTTTATCGATGTAAAGGGTGTGCGTTAGCAGCTAAGGCACCACCTATAGTACACAAACCATGGCCCAAGACGGATCATCCGTGGACAAGATTACACATTGATTTCGATGGTCCAGTAGAAGATTATTACTACTTAATAGTGGTAGATAGTTTTACAAAATGGCCGGAAGTACTACGCTGCAAAAAGCCTACGTCCAATACCACAACAACTTTTTTGCATGAACTATTTGCACGGTTCGGTGTGCCAGAGTGTATTGTGAGTGACAATGGTACACAATTCACTTCTGAAGAATTTAAGGAATTTTGTGAGTTATATCAAATTAACCACATAACGACGCCGCCGTATCATCCGAGATACAATGGACTCGCAGAAAGATTTGTCGATACGTTAAAGCGCGCTCTGAAGAAAGCCTCAGGAGTTCCAACGGAAAAGGCGCTTCAGCAATTTCTACAAGTATACAGAATCACGCCAAACCAGAGAACACAATCAAACATGGCACCAGCTGAATTAATGTTCGCTAGGAAAATTAAGTCAGTGTTTGACAAACTTTTGCCAGGAAGAAATAGAATAAAGAACACTATGTATACAGCTAGAAAAAGATACACCGCCGGAGAGAAGATGTTTTTCAAGTGCTACAGAAACAACGTTGAGTTCTGGGAGCGAGGCATAGTGGAAAAGAGAATCGGTGACCTGATTTACATAATTAAAGGGCCGAAGAATACTCATAAAAGGCACCAGAACCAACTTAAAAAATGTTACGTTCTAGAGCATGAAGAAAGTATACCGGATGAGGAGGAAGATCCCATTGATGTAATGTATGATATTTTTCAAGTAGAACCTCCGCAGAATATTCCTGAACCGAGAAGATCCGGTAGGAAACGAAAGTTCACGGACCCATTGGACGTGAATCCAAAACGGAAAATATATTAAAATTAAGCAGATTGACATATACATATGAAGTATGCAAAGGGGATCTACAAAGAAATAACCATAATCATCATCCCATATAGGAAGCCAGTTTGAAATCCAAAAGGGATTCCAAGGCTTGGGAGGGGGGTGTTGTGGTAGGATCCACCTAATTTGCATAGCGGAGTACCGACGATATAAATATGGTTGGTACCGGAAGACAGGGAGGTGAATCAAGAGATCCAACTAGAGACTCTGCCCGACTGCGACTTAGTCAACACATTCTCCAGGAACGGTCTTCCCAGAAATCTACAAAAGACTATATGTAAATATTGTGTACACTTTCTTGTTTCAATACATTTTATTCTAACTACATTTTGTGTTTGCATTATTATTCCATGCATTAGTCAAGTTTCAACAGTTTTGTATTTAAGCTTCATCAGAAAATTAAATTTCGAGGAGAAAATTAAACTCTGGTATTTTTTGTGTGAGTTGCTTTTTTTTCATTGGTTAAGTAATCCTCAGGTTTATTTGTTTTGTTTAGTAGCATTCGTGTGTATAATTCTTGTTTGTTTATGCGTCATAATTTTAATTATCTGTGTAAGAATCGGTTGATGACAACACAAATTTGGAACTACGTGCCCATATTTTAATCTTCTTTGATTAAAAACCATCAACAAAGGGTTAATATTATCTTTAAAAACATCTTATGAACTGGATATTCTCAGATTTTAGACTTAAAAGGGACAATAATTTTAAAAACTATTTAGAACCTTGAACTCATTTAGTAAAATGCTTGATTTCTTCCCATGAACGAACTGAACGTTTGTTTAGGGGAAATTATTCAAGCAGAAATTAAAGCCTGAACCAACTAACGGAGCATTTGGTTATACATGGACACTGTCAATGTTTTTACAGCTGGAGAAAGTTGACAATCAAATAGGTCCAAGTATTTTTCATCCAGTAAAATTCTCAGGCACTTACAAGCTCTAATCTCATAGCTACATCAGTTTTCAATTTATAAAATGTACATGAACTGAAATATTTAATAATCATGTTTGTTTTGCCCAGCTGAAAGAAAGCCCCCAGGAAAAGGAATTATCATTGGAAATCGTCGATGGATACATTTCAATTACGACGTGAGACTAGTTATCACTCAGTGACAATTGGAAAAGAGAAAAGAGAAACGCTTCTTGGTTGGCGTCTGTAAAATTGTTACAAGAATTTTAAAGAAATTGTGGTAAATGATAGTTGCCACTCAGATTGAAATAAGAAAATTTTGAAGGTTTATGGTCTCTGTAAATGATAAACACATAAAAAAGAAAATGTGTTTCAAGAAACTAAAAATTTATAATTTTTCAATTTCTTATAAAGATTCTCGAGCACTGCTAATCTCCTTAAATCTAAGTGATGCTTGTCGAGATTAATAATGAGTGTAACAGCTTAACCTGGACAAGTAAGGTAGAAAATGGAGAGAGGTTTGCGTAAGCATTTGCTCAAATACACTTGCAATATTTTTCATTTGTTGGTCTCTTTAATTTCTTTGCCATACAGGGAGTCCATAAAATTCGTGTGCACTTTAAAAAATTAATAACTTTATTTTTATTTGCGATAGAAATAATCTGTAAAAAAGATTAAAAAGAAGTAAATCTATATTTTTTAAGGTTTTATTGAAATTTTATTTAAGTTTCCACATGTCCTCCATCATTAGCAATACAAAGGGTAATACGATTTTGCAGTTCACGGAAAACATTTGCCAACTGATTTACAGTAATGCCTGAAAACACATTAGTTATTTTAGCTATACTTAAAACTAGGTACATTAAACTTTATAACATTTTTTTACAGATTATTTCTACCGCAAATACAAATAAAGTTCTAATTTTTTTAAAGTGCACACGAACTTTTTGGACAGCCTGTATTCTTCATTTGCATGCTTTACAGTTTAAAGTTACTTAACTTTTTTTCATTAATTCGTTTAATAAAACTGAATTTACATTAAAGTTGACTTATATAAAAAAGTTTATTATTGTATTATTTATTGTTTTTTTATTTAATTAATTTAGCCTTTGAATTAGTTTGTCATTTATAATTTGCTTATCTTTTTTAATTTTTTTCACTAGTTATTCATATTTGCTTCATATATTTCAATGGCTTATTTAATCACTACAGAGAATAGTTTCTGCCTGCCATCAACATTGCCGATGCTAAACTCCAGGACAGCCAAATTTTAAAAAATGCACATTTAAAATGCAAGCAAATTAAAAAAAAAAGGCTGGTAAATTTTAAAAAAGAGATGAAAAACACAACATGGCAGAAGAGAGAAGGGTCGTGAACAGATAAACGTCGAGTGGAACCGTGCCACCAACACAATACCAGTGACAAAACGCGTCACACGCTAACGAGTGAAGACTCAGCTTAATGGTAACCACGGCGGTCTGAAGGAACTTGAGGATCGACGACTGGGTGACATAATTAGTTACCGCTGTCTAGGGTCGACGACAGGGATACATATTTGGTTACCGCTGACATGGTCGGCACACAGCCGGGTGTTGCACATTCACCCAATTTTTTAATTTACATAAAATTTGCTTGTATTGTTAATTTGCCTTCATTTTAATTTGCATGAAATTTAAAAAAAAAATTTGCATGCAGTTTTTAATTTCCTTTGATTTATTTTTAATTTGAATGCTTTTAGAAATTTCCCTTCATTTTTTTATTTTTAAAATTTTAGTGTTTTTTTTATTTGCATGCTTTTTAAAAATTTGCCAGTATTTTTTAAAATTTGCATGCATTTTAGGTGGATCTAAGTTTTGAGGTATATTATCAATGCACAGATTAATATGAGAGTAAATGTCACACACGTAAAATTATTTTTTATTCAACATTGGATATTGTCAATGATTAAGGACGAGCGGATGTGTGGTTTTAGGTGTTTCTTCAAATGTTGATTCTTCTTCTCATGATGATATGAAAAATTCTCTTCCCTTCCCCACTTGGCTGAAGTCCTTATATACCTACCTGTCACCTGGTTGTCCTACATGTGCACATGCTAAGCATAGATAGCCTGATCACCTGTTTACATGTCAGGGACAGCTACTTGCATCAAATGAAAGTATGAATTCTGCACCTCTCAGATCAACCTGCTGATGTACCTGCCTTCTCTGATGACCTGGTGTAATATTGAGTGCCAGGTATATTTTGATATCATCTGGGGTCAGCCCAAAGTATACTGGGGCCATTGCCGACCAGCCTTACCTCGAATGAGAGTTCAGTGAATTAAATTCAAACAAGCTGTTATAAATCTCATATTACAAATATTTCAGACTTATTTAAATTCTTAAAATATTTTAGCACATTTACTTATATATGTTGCGAACCGTAGATCCCGTATAAACGGGATCGGGTTGGTCAACCACCCCGATCGAGACTCTACCCTTCGGCGGAGCCTCGTCCGGGTTCCTCTCTGCTCACAGACAGAGAGTTCGACCGTCTAACAGAGAAGACGTCGCCGACCACGAATTTGGCGAGGAGTCGCAGTGTTAAGTTCGGAGTGCCTCACGACAAAAAATGGCATTACTGAAATGTCAAAAATCTCTAAAAAAAATGATGGAGATTTCTATGCGAAACTTACGGTGTAAAAACGCTTGGAGGTGTATTACGATTAGGTTCGTAACAACGGCGAACTAAAAAGGGAATTAGTTCATCTCTCAGCGAAATTACAAACGTGTAGGGATCATGATGGAAAGGTCAAGGTTGAAAATTGCCCTGTTCTCTCCAGCTTTAGTGAGCAGCCGAAAGCGGCTGTGATATATATTTCACTTATATTCTGTTGTTCATTTTAGTTGATTTGTTTGAATATAAAACAGTTTTTCCACATGAAATCAAAATTCGTACTATGTTAAAACTATGTAAAATTTAAATGTAAAATTTGTACTATGTTAAAAATATGTAAAAATTATGTTCATTTTTTGCCCGAAAAACCTGACATAGGAGTTACAAAGTTAAAAAAAAGGAAAACATTTGGCAGCGAACACATTGTGAACAAAATGAACACATTAAACACTTGTTTGTTTTTTATTTTTCTGAATTATGTATGTTCTTTCCATGTTAGATCCTGCAAAATTCCCGTGGCGCTTCCGTAGGCTGGTTTTTCAATACTGAAATCCATCATAAAAAAAAAAAAAAATTTTCAACCTGACATCTTAATAAAAGTTATAATTTCACCCAAATAGTATTAAAAAAAAGTCATATTTAATTTCATTTTCAGCGTTTCAAGAAAAAAAATTCCCAATTACAAAAACCTTTTTTTTTTAAATAAAACATTTCTTGAACTTTATAGTTTTGCAACTTAGGTTGATTTCCATATTTATTGTTTTAATCAATTCACCCCAAACAGCGATAATGCCACTAAGACGCAATGAGTTACTGGGAATGAAAGAGAAGGAAAAGCTCAATTCTAAGCAGGAAGCTCAATTCTAAGCAGGAAATAAGGGATAAACCTCTACTCCTGTTCAAAAGATCGGTGAGAAGTGAAAATTGGACGATAGGTGAACTCATCAAATCCTATTGGGGAAAAAATAAACAAAAAATAAAAATAAAACCGAAATCTTATTTGAAACAGAAAACGTCGGGTAATATTACCTGTAAACCTGCCAAAAAGTAAGTGAGCTGCTTCCATGAACTAAACTATATTTGGGTTATAAAATGATCAAAGTTTTAATATATATATATATATATATATATGTTTCTTTTGGTTTCCTGTATGAAATTACCATATTTACATTTTGTTCAAACCCTTTCTTATGTACTAAGATACCACAGATAGTACACATATATTTATTTTGGGATTTTATTTAATGATAAAAATGTTTCAAATTTACCTGTGTTCCTAAGTAGCAAGGTTGTCATGGCAACAG
>OZ038491.1:18564049-18649049 GCA_964036315.1 Acanthosepion esculentum
CATAAATCTTATTCCCTTTACTGTTTTCAGATGGGCAGAATCTTTTTTTATCCTTTCGCACCAAACGAGGAAACAAATCCATTAAAATGCAAGGGGTTACTGCGTGTGGGAGGGAACAAAAGAAGAAAAAAACACCGTCAAGGAAAAAGAACAATGAGAGAACATAAATTAAGAAGGCCGAAAATAACGACTGATATTGTATTTCAATTTTGAATATTAAACTTCAAAATAGGGAGGTAAGAAACCGGAAGAGAGTTCCACAATGAAAAGTACGATTGAAGAAACTAAATTAGCATAGAACTTCCGGTTACCCTTCGCCATTTCAACTGTAAAATGATAGGAGCTCGCCACCAATCAGTCTACTAGTGAGCTTAAATTCATAATGTCTAGCCGCTATGGAGGAAAGTTCATCAGAACAATTACCATGAAAGTATTTATAGAAAAGGCAGAGGGAAGCTACGTTAGGACGGTGAGAGAGTGACTGATGTTAAAATGCGAGGTCAGGATCAATAACTTTGTAGATACTTCTTTGTATTTTATTAGGAATCTCTAAATACATTTGATATCATTGAATGTATGAAACTATAAAGTCAACGGATTAATTACATGCTTCATTTGCTTCTGTTTTAGTTGGGAACATTTTTATCTCCGCTTTATTGAATACATTTTTCCAAGATTTTTGTTTCATTGCATCTCAATATTAAAACTTCCTAACAATTGCCGTAATTTTTAATGGCACAGATGCACGAGTTAAATTAAGAATTATGATTTATTAGAAAATGAAGATAGGAAAATCATGAAATTTTCATGTGTACGTCTAGTCTTTCTAATTTTATTTATATTTTTTGCCCTTTATAAGCTTTTTGTCTTTCATTTACAGTAAATTGCGGCGTTCAAGTCGAGTTTTCAAGCCTAAAATTGTTTTCCAAAACTAGGGATCGACTTATATGGCGTGAATAAAATGCAAACCTTTACCACCAAGTTGTAAACAAGTCAGACAGCACTCACAACAATTATTTTTCATCACAATTACACACGATAGCAGTACTATCAAAAAACTACCTAGTATGGCGTGTAATCTACAGGATTAATATTTTATAGGAGATGATATTGACTTTAATGTGTTAATCAATAGTCATGACGAACTTTAAATGTTCGCTAAGTTATAAGGATACAATATACGGTATATATCGTGTTTAGGGTGCTTGCTATACAACTCATATAGAAATATATTACGACTAGTGTCTCATTATACAGATAAGTGGTGTGACCTTATGTAGTTTGGGTTCATGTTATCATATACTGAAGCCTAACTTTATTTACCGGTAGGCCTAAGTTTTAGGTCAATGGTAGCCTACTGTATGTTTAAAGGTCGACCTATACGGTAGGCATAAGCATATCTCAAAGTTTTGAGTTAAAAAATCTTGAGGTCGACTTGTACGCCAAGTCGACCTGTACGCCGTAATTTACGGTATATAACATTTTGTAACCTTGCTTAATGTTGATCAAAACCTTTTATTCAAAGTTTGGTAAAAGGTTCTTTTCATTCCTATATCGCTCTCATACCATTATCCTTTCTGGGGGATTCTTCAAAGACTTACCAATTCTTTTTTTTATTGTGCTGAATCGCATCTTTATTAAGCTGTTGTATATTTTTACCATTGCCTAGCAGAGAGCTGTACAGAATTCCGCTGGAAGCACTAAACCAGGACTTGTTTCCTTTATTAAATTCCATGGTAAAAAGAAATGTGAACAAATGACTTTTCAGTAACTTTGTATAAATAATAATTTCCTTTAGAGGCCTTTCTGTCTTTGTGAAACTCTATGGCTGTTGAAAAAAAAACACTAAACATGCATAAATTGCGTTTTTCTGAGTTGGTGAAAGTCTGTACATATTCTAAACCAGTTTAGAGGAAAGCTAATGAGATATGTAAGTAAAGCAGCAAAGTAGGACAATCATTTCCGGATGTGTTCATATCCCATGAGTCTCTGAGTTCATTGTTCACTCATTATTTTTGCTTGTGTCACCTTCCTGTCTTCCCGACTTCCTGCGACCATTTTAGACTCCATCATCCATTTTACTAAAAGAACCTTGACAAAAAAAATTCTAAAAAATAATTAATCAAATCTGCAATAATGTTTTCAGCACTACTGTCATCTAGGGGGAGGTGCAAGAAGAGGTCTGCTAAAAAGCTATTAGGTTAATTACAAAGCAATATATGATTTTGTGGGGATTAAAATCCTATTCAAATAAAAATATTAAAATGACATGTAAAAAATCCTTAAGTTTATTTAAAGTGTAAATAAATTTAAACCTTAAATTTATTTAAAAGGCTTAACAGAACTGTGACGCTCACTGATGGTATTTTCTCCTACACAGGGGATGCGGGTTCGAACCCTGCCGGAGAGCACATTTTATTGATTAAGTTTCCTCGAATGCAAAAGCCAGTAGATATAATTCTTCTTCTTCTTCTTCTTCTTCTTCTTCTTCTTCTTCTTCTATAATCCGTGTTCCTTCAGGACGTGGGTGATCATGGCTCTCCGCATTTTTCTGACATTTATAGCTCTTAGTAAAGTTTGCCTTTTTGCTGTCTCTCCTAATCCCTGTTCTGCCAACCATTTACATAAGCTCGTTAGGCAGGGGTTATGCGCTGCTTTCATTTCTCCCTTGTGACTTCAATATGTCCTGTTGCAACCCATCTTTCCTCATATTGTGGCCTAGAAAATTCAGCCATCTTTTTTTGTTTCACATGTTCAGTCCATGGTATTCTCAGCCTGCTCCAATAGAACAATATGTTTGTTCCTTAAGTCTCTTTTTCATTTGTGATGAGATTGAAAGAGAAACGATGTCATTGGTTTATCAAGGCTTTTAAACGTGCGATCGTTCATGAATATTCATCAAGTGATTGGAAGGTCAGTCAAAATACGTGAAGGGCACAAAATGCCATAATTCAAAGTCTGGCAAGACAAAAGTAAGCTTGTAATATTTAAGAAGTATATATATATATATATATATATATATATATATATATATATATATATATATATATATATATATATATATATATATATATTAAAAAGAAGAGAGAAACCGCAAACGTTTTTGGTTGTAATGTGGATTTTTAAATCCACATTAAAACCAAAAACGTTTGCGGTTTCTCTCTTCTTTTTAATATACAGACTTTTCTCTCGTTGGAACTACAATAACGTCTTCCTTTATATATATATATATATATATATATATATATATATATATATATATATATATATATATATATGGATATTGTTTAAATTGTTATCAGATTATTATTGTGCGGGACGGACGTATATGCTGTACATCTTAAAAACATGAGTTAATGGATTTTACCATTTTCAAAATTTTTTTAACATTTTTTAACATTTTTTGAATATTTTTTTTAAACATTTTTTAACATTTTTTAAACAATTTTTTTAAACATTTTTGTTTTTGTGGACCTGAGAAGGTCATTCTTTCAGGAAAGGTGAGATTGAAAGGAAACTGGGGCGTAGATATATATTTTGATAAGAATATATATATATATATATATATATATATATATATATGTATATATATATATATATATATATATTGAATTGGACAGAGTCCGACAATTTATTTAAAGACATTTATTTAAAGACAATTTATTTAAAGACATTTATCATATGTTTAACGTTCTTTTTATAAAAACAACGTTAAACATACCATAAATGTCTTGAAATATATATATATATATATATATATATATATATATATATATAGGGTTTGTATTCCGGCTTGAAGCAATCGTTCGTCTAGCTACACCGAGGAGCTGTGATACAGCGAAACAGTCTGTCTGTGGATGACCATATATATGCGAAAATCCGGTTGAGCTGTCAATGGAAAGCGTTAAAAACACCGGCTCCTACTGCTATTAAGCATTACTCTTCAAGTAAATTGAATTTCAGTTCTCCGAGCCGCTGGCGTATTTCGTAGAGAGAAAAACGTTAAAGGTCCGTTACTTTCTGCGACAGTAGCCTAGAGGTAAAATATCGGACTGATGTCAAGTCAGTTGGGTTTCGATCCACTCTTTAAGCAATTGAACGTTTAGCCACACTGAGGAGCTGTAATACAGCGAAACAGTCTGTATGTAGATGGGTGTATGTATATATATATTTATTTTACGGCAAAACCATAATTACCTCAGCAATTATTGTATTGTCTATTTTGGGCTGGTCTGAACCTAGCGTCTTCAGCTCTTAAGTGTTTGTCTGGAAGAAGAGATTAGAATTTATTTTCAATATCAGTACCCCCCGAGAGACGCCTTGTTTATGATAAGGGGCTTGTGTTAGTGACTGGGGGGCGAAATATCTCATTACGGGGGAATTAGGCTGGAGCTCAAGTTTATTTATGGCTAGAGGCTTTCGTTGTCTGCAATTAAATTTCGGTTACTCCTATGGGGTGCTCCGTATACTAGGAGCACGTGTGTTTTCCTGGGGTTTACCGTAAATAGTACATAAGGGTTTAATGTTATTAATAAGTTATGTGAGATTTAACCTGGAGACCAATTAAATTTAGGTAAATCAGTTTTAGGTGGATCTGTTTTAGTATTTGTTATTACTAGGATCCACCTGGATTATATACCAACAGATCTATTGTACTATATATTTATATATTTATTTATATATATATACAGGGTGTATCAAAAATACTTTTACAAACTTTGGGGACTTTATTTCGAACGCACATCCAAACCTGCTAGAGGATGTGCCCCTGCTAATACGAAGCGCACTTTAGTCACATTGTTCACAATTCACTGGCTGACATTTACCATGAAAATGGATAGATAACGGGAGGACCGGTTCCATGGCCTGCACGGTCCCCCGACATCAATCCTTCAGATTTTTATCTGTTGGACAACATAAAACAATTGGTTTATGCAGCAGACATTAATAATTCACCAACGTGTCATAACGGCTTGCGAAACCATTCGATACTGTGTGGGAGTATTTGAAAGGGCCCGCCAGTCAATGATCCGACGGGTTCATGCGTGTGTAGAAGCAAGTGGAAGACATTTTGAACATGAGTTGCTGGGCTGAGGTACAACGATGTCCCTTTGGACATATGGTTATATGGACATTTTACCTTGTTTTTGTGTCCGGAACTCACCCCCAAAGTTTGTAAAAGTATTTCTGATACATATATAATAATACGCACGGTAAACAAAAACCAGAAATTAAGAAATTTTTTAATGAATAAACACAAATACAGAAAAATGTGTTAATTTTATCAAAAGATAGCAGAAGCAAAAAATATCTTTTGGAGCGTCTAAAACACATAATGTATATATTGTTTCTATACGTACATTATATATGTTCCAAAGTTTGTCATAGATACGACTGTCTATAAAATGCTTCCGTGCCATGTTTCTGAAATAGCCTTTCCAGCTTCAATCCGAAGAATTGGCGAAGGCGGAAACTTAGCGCCTCATAACCAGCTGCTTTTGGTAGGTGGAGCTCAACACTCTAAGAAGGCAGTCCATCTAGGGGAAGGAAAATCCAGATTTTAAAACTCTGCTGCCTTGCGGTCATATCCGAACACGGAAAAATCTATGGAAAGTAAATCCGGACAGAAAACCCGGAATGGAGCTCCGAAGGCGGTTGGCTGACAACTTTCCGGCAACTCCTGAAGTCAGGCCAATCTCAAATGTAATGCCCTGTATTCCCGAGATAAGGGGGAATGCATGTAGTCTGGGCAGCACAAGGCCTCCATATACCATCACCCAGGCCTGCCCTGGAGAGGTCACTCAAGTTTCACCCACCAAAGAACTGAATTTTGATCAAACGGAGCGCTACATTTATCCCGAAAGATAAACGGATCCCTAAAACTACTACTACAACTACTACTACTTCTACTACTACTACTACTACACACACACACACACACATATATATATATATTGGATTTAATCATTATTTTTATTACTATAAATGTTATATTTAGTGGATATACGTGTTTAATTAGATGTCTTTATTTATCGTTAGTTTTTCAACAGTGAAATTGATAGGCACTGACCCAGGTAATCGAAAGATTTATTAAAGAAAATTCTCCTCTGGGCAGGGATGAAAACTGCTTTTCAACTTACCTGAGAAAACCACCTTTAAGCTGGGCGTGCTTTTAACCGCCGAGCCACGAGAGAAAGGCAAGGCTCAATTACCGTTTTTAAGAAATCCACATCTGTCATATATATATATATATATATATATATATATATATATATATATATATATATATATATATATATATATATATATGTGTGTGTGTGTGTGTGTGTGTGTGTGTGTGCGTGCGTGTGTGTGCGCGCGCGGGGGCGGATCATATGCCCAGCAAAAGGATCAATTACAAATGGTATTTATAATCTGAAACCAGAGATTGAAATCAAAACCCGAGTAACTAATAAAACTCAACATTTGATGTCAATGTTTTGGAATCTATCCCAAATAAGTATTAATTAATATTCAAATTTTAAGTTCAATTTAAAAAAAAAAACATTATTTGAGCTGTTCATAATTTTGTCAGTGATAAAATTACAGTAAAAAAAAATTAATTAAATTTCCATTTTTTCTTTTACCCATAAGTATAAGATTATCTAAATAAAAATCTTTAAGAAACAATTTTGAATAAATAGTTTCAAACTGGATCTGTTTTGTAGACAAACTCCTTCCGACTAATTATAAAAGTCTGGCTAAAATGGCTCTTGCAAAAAAAAAAAAAAAATATTATTGTATATCTTGTGAGTATAATTTAGAATATTAAAATTAAGAAACAAGAAATTTTCATAAAAACAAAGAAAAGAGTACTGGACTTTTACATAATATCAGTCCCCCCCTTGTATGGCAGGAAATGCTGGAGAATCTCTTCATAGACGAAGCAACAGAAATGTGGTTCAACAGAAAGATGCTGAGGATATCATGGAACGAACATGTAAGCAACGACAAAGATTTAGGGAAAATGGAATAAAAAATAACTCCTATACTTAACATCAGGAAAGGAGAGTTGAAATTTCTAGGGCCCATAATGAGAAAAGAGGGCAGTATCAAGAATTATAGAATTATAGCAGTTTATTTTTTTTACTTTACTTTTTATACTTACAAACTCAGTCATCTGTTCTTGTGTGATAACACCAGGCACAGTAAACAGCTAACGGCCTATAAACAACTTACACAGTGTTTAACTGAATAAAATTTAGCAAATAAAGAAAAATGTCAAAACTGATCCCTACTCGAATGTGTAAGGGCTCATGAAAACCAAGTAATACAAGCAGCTATGTGTCCCAGGAAGTTCGGTTATCTCTGATATAAGTACTGGTTCCCTTGTACAGTAATTCCACGATTAGCCGTATATCGATTATCTGTACCTCGACTTCAATAAGCCAGACATTGAAATCATTAATTTTCAAATAATCCAACTTCATCTCAGACAAGCGATCTAAGAATTTAGGAAAATTATAGTATTTAAGAAGCTATACTGAACATATGATATAAACACTGATAAAATCAGTTCAATTAATTCTTGATAATTTCCTCGTTGTTTTCATACAAGAAAAAACAAATTTAAATTATAACAGCTTCGGAAGTTGGCAGCAGAAAAACGCGAGGTCAGCCAAAGACAGACAAAAAGGGAGGTATTTTTTCATCAAAAATAAATTGAAAAAAAAACCTTGAATATGAAATATTATTTGATGACGTAATTGTTAAATTTATTTCAGAGAATAATTAAGTTTGTAACAATTCTAATGGTAGGTTCAACCTTAATCGGATGCTAATGTGTATTAATAATTGTGTATGTGTGTCTGTCTAGTAGGAGGAGTTCTAATGTTTTCACTTTTGTGTGGTCAGTGGGCGTCGTAGGGTGCTATTTAAAAAAAATCTGGAGTTGTTTTTATCTACGTACTCTTTGTATTAGATAGATATAAGTTAGATTCTTTCAGAATGGATTCAAAGGAGGAGGATGATATAATGTAATGTTTTAGTTGTGTGTTTATAGTTGGTAATAATGTTATTATTAATCTTTCAAAGTATTTTCTTCTTAAAAAATGTTCTTTTTTAATTGGGGCGGTATTAGTAAAATCAAAGCTATGTCCTGCCTCATTCCTGTGTAATACGAGAGAGTTAGGAAGTTTTTCCAAACGTAAATCTCTTTTTAATTTAAGTTTTCAATTATCCTGAATTTTGAATTATTCTAGGTGTCCGGATAATCGGGGTATGCTGTGTAGTTCCTATTTTCCTGTAAGATTCCTGCTTGCTCACATGATTTGTCTATGGGATTCTCCGTATTCTTCTGTAGAACTATATCTTTGTCGCTTCAGGTATTTTCTTCATCTTTGCGGAGATTTCCCAGAATGTTTGTTACATATATTAAATATTATATAGCAGATCAGAACCGTTTTCTTTGTTTTCTAAGAACAATATCCTATTTCTTTGTTTAGCCGCCGTTTTCATCGCTTCCAACGTATCAGTTACTGGTTATTCATTGTCAAGGCTAAACAGACTGTTTCGTGTACGTTCGTTATTTAAGTATTTCTTTGATACCTGCCGCTCGCTACTAACCCGCCATACACATGCCCCTCTAAAAGAAGTTTGCCCACCCCGGGTACATATGATAGATCAGTGAGTTTACAAGAAAACAATAACTACAATTACAAGAGTAATTTATGATTTATTTTTATATTTAAGAATATTTATTTTCAAAAAACTAGAGACAACAAGCGCATGTAATATCTTAAAAATAAATGCTTATTCAAGAGACTAGGTATTTTTCTTCATTAAAATTAAAACCTCGCCCCAGAGTTTTAGTTATTCTATTATTTTAGTTATGCGCCCTGAAGTAAAAAAGAAAATTTTGAGAATACTGAGAGGGGAAATTAAGTTGATTGTCAGAGAACAGTAATGTTTCTGCAATGAACTTTATAAATTTTCACACTGAGTGAGGTAAATTAATATTATAAAATGAAGCGCTAACGACCCTTAAAACTTTGAAGCTTTTATGATCCCTAAAATTTTGAAGCTTAATCAACCCTTAAAACGTTGAAGCTTTAATGACCCCTAAAACATTGAAGCTTTAACAGCCCTTAAAATTTTGAAGCTTTAATGACCCCTAAAACTTTGAAGTTTTAAGAAACCCTTAAAATATTGAAACAGACTGCTATTTATGCAGCGGGAAATTAAGTCGATTCTCAGAGAATAGTAATGTCTTTGCAATGAACCATATAAATTGTCACAATGAGTGAAGTAATTTTTTTTTATTATTCTGTGACCCGTAGAAGTTGTGTTTCTTGGGCAAGATAGCCTGGCAGAAACACCGAATTCAAAACCGGTTTTGAATTCGGTGTTTTCTTTCTCCTTGCCACCCAAGGCTATAGAACCCAGTCCGCCCCCCCCTGTTTACCCATAGCTAGGGTATTAGCACGTAATAGATCCGATTGGAATTCGAACTCAGCACTCTGATTCCTCAATCCGAGCTGCTATCCATTACTCCACCGTAAAATATATATTACATTTATGTAGTGCAGATTATGAAGAAAAAAATCACTGTTGTGGAAAGTATTATACATGATAGGTTGTTGACGATATCTGGTCACCCCATTTCTTTATATTTGTAAGTTGTTCCTGATAATGTCGGCATGGTGTAACAAGCTTCTTCTCGCGAGATCAATTACGACTGAGTTCAATCCTCACTGGATGCTCCATACTTTCGCACTTGAGGTACATCGAAAATATGTTTAGAGAACCGCTATTTGTTCCTTGGGATTCTGACAAAGACTGTTGATTTGTCCAGGATCTATTCTTGAGATTTTTAGGCTTTGTGAGAGTACAAGTCGCAATTACTTTCGACTTTTTCAAAATTCATGCGTGAAAATTTTCCACAACGGGACATTTATTTATTTTTACTAAACGGCATCGCTGAAAAAGTTATACCGAAAGGTTCACAGTAGTAAATGAAATGAGATAAAGATAGACCATAAAAATTACTGACAGGATTTTTATTATTCCGTAGAAAACATGTTCTTATTTTAAGAGCAATTTGGTTTTTGAATTTCAGATAGTATATCTGTAATATTAAATGTAAATAAACAATGTACCTATATGACATCAAATATGGTATTTTTATGTAAAATTATGTTTTAATTGTTTTCATACATTACTTTTTACATACATATGCATATAAATAATGCGTATACATAAAATAATAATAATAATAATAATAATAATAATAATAATAATAATAAACAAAATGATTGACGTAACTCTTTCAATATTTATCAGCATTTAGAGAAGAGCCCGATTTAAGACAAGAAAAAGAAAAGACAGTGTTTGACAATGTTCAACAATATTTCAACAGAATGTCTGTCTTCAAGTTCTGTTTCATAATTTGTGGAACTTATGAAAAAAGTTGTCCCAAACGAATGTGGTTTCGACGATTTGGAAAGCACATTTTGGGGAAATGTCCGGAATCCACTGACCTTTCCGCCCTTAAAAGGCATGAGGATAGTTACATATGCTAAGGTCCCACCATGGGTAGGGAGCGGAGGAACAAAATGATAGGAGAATTCCGTGTAAATTGGGCATGGCTGTTTAATTCCTCCTAGTAACATAATCAACTAAAAGAAAATTTCAAGATGAGTACGGCCCCTATCATGTTACACACATATCACTTGCATTCTATTCACGTTGACTGCGTTTCATTAACTTTGTCGCGATGTTTGTACAAAGACTAGTCATTTTTGTAAATATTTTTACACATGTAATTTTTCACTTGAAGAAGACAGAAATACTGTTAAACATTGTCAAACCCTGTGATCTTTCTTCTGTTATACTTAAATCACGGTCATTAAGTGTTGAATATATATATATATATATATATATATATATATATATATATATATATATATATATATATATATATAGGTTTCCCCATAATGATGGAACACATTTTAAACGGGTTTTCCCACGCAGTTGTGGAAGTAAAACAAAGATCCGTAGAGAGATCGCAACCATTCTAGTTGATATGTCCAGCCGCACTGTGTTTGAAATGAGAGAGCAAGCTCGTGAATATTCCTATCGTGGTGGTGACAATCTCAAGGATGTAAGATTCAAATCTTACGTAATATGTTGAAATTTGGGATATCAGTTATGTAATAAATATAGTTGATACTCTTATGTCATTTTTATAATCAAAGATACTTGCATTTAAAATGTCTCGGCTGCATATCGACCTACGAGCGCGCACGATGATAGAACTGCTGATGATGCTGATGATGGTGATCTCAGGCGCACTTCAACACTACGACACACGGTGATAGGACTGTTGCTGCTGCAGATGATGATGGTCTCAGCTGCGTATCGACCTACGACCCCGCACGGTGATAGAACTGATGCTGATGATGATGGTCTCAGCTGCGTATCGACCTACGACTCCACAGGGTGATAGAACTGATGCTGATGATGATGGTCTCAGCTGCGTATCGACCTACGACCCCGCACGGTGATAGGACTACAGCTGATGCTGATGATGATGGTCTCAGCTGCGTATCGACCTACCACCCCGCACGGTGATAGAACTGCTGCTGATGCTGCTGATGCTGGTCTCAGCTGCGTATCGACCTACGACCCCGCAGGGTGATAGGACTGATGTTGATGCTGATGATGATGGTCTCAGCTGCGTATCGACCTACGACCCCGCACGATGATAGAACTGCTGCTGATGCTGATGATGATGGTCTTCGTCTTTTCTTATATATATATATTCACCTCTGTTACAGCCTGTCCTTTGCAATGATGGCTGTTTTTCAAAAAATTCAAATACTTTGAGTGCATAAATCATTCACTCTGCTCCCCAGATTTTGCTTCATCTAATCCCAAATCTTAAAAGAAATTTGAAAAAAGAAATTTTCGAATGACTAGGGGCGATTACAACAGCATTTTAATGACTATCAAGGTTTATTTTTGAAAGGGTTAAAAAATCTTGAGAAACCATCCATCAAGTGTGTTGAACAGCAGGGTTAAAAATGTGGAATTGTCCGTACATTTCATAGTTCCGGGTCACTCCCTTCTTGGATGGGCTGTAGTATGCGTGTGGGCGTGCGCGTGTGTACACATACAAGATCCAGAAAGTATCCAGCCATTTAAATAACTTAAGAATCTGTTAAGCGGCCTTCATATAAGTTGACAACCAATCAGAGGGAGTTGAGTGAACATTGTTTACTGGCTTTCGAATTTCACAATGACCGAGCGGGTAAACTATCTCATCACCTAGGTCTGTCAATACACCCCCACCAAATATTGTCTTTGAAACGAAGAAGATTTCAGACCGTGGACGAGATTAGGGAGAATATGACGAATCAGCTAATGACGGTTCCAGATTTTGCAGACTGTTTTGAAAAGCAGAAGGGTCACAGGAATAAGTGTGCGAGTATTTTGAAGGGAAATAAGGCGCCATTGCCCTAGGTAATTTTTTTTTTTACATATATATATATATAAATTGTAAATGGCTGGATACTTTCCGGACAGACCACCGAAATTTATTAATTTTTCTTTATATGCTTATTTACAATTACGGGCAGCTTAATTTTTAGCTAAAATTATCCCCTAAATGTGCATATATATGTCCATCATTAATATTGTGGCTAAATCTTGAAGATTTCCTGTCCGAGTTTTCATTGAGGTGGTCATAAATCCCCTCTGGATCGTTCTGAATGTTTGAGTCATTGTTTAACAGACTAAAGCCGTTATTTTTCTGAAGAGGAAATTTTTTCTCGTTCCTAGCAGGAAGAAACGTTGAACACCGACCCATTTTGGTAGGAGAATCATCGACCGATTCATAAATGTCTTGCACTGGTGGTTGTACACGTCCGTAGTAACCACTGTTTTTTTGACACAATTCATCCACTTGCTCATATATAGCGTCTGAATCTGATTCACTGTCAGTGTCGATTTGAGGGACCGACGGGTTCTTTTGTAATATAGTGTCGTAAGATCCACACAATTTGCGCAGGCTGTTGCTTGGCGTAGCTGACCATTCTTCTGCTGAGTTTGGAATCAAAGGAACATTGCTTTTGGTATCTTCACAAATTGAACCTTGGTAAGAATTACAAGGTTTTCTTCTCCAAGACGATTGACTGAAATCACTGCTGCGACTTCCACGTGTGTTAAATTCTTGGGATGTGTTTCCCTGAATGGTATCTTCCGGGATTTGATCATACATATCTTCTTCAATAATTGTAGATACTGTTTTGTCTGCATGATCCCATTGCCGTATCGGACTATATAAATGCATTGTGGTATTTTCCGGATGGATCTTGGGTAGAAGTTCATCAATTGAATTGTACGTGTTTTCTTCTTCTGTTTGATGATGTTTCTCGGGTTCGATTACAAAATACATAGCTTCGCCATCAGCATCTTCTGATGGTAATTTGGCTTCCAGAGGTGTACAGTTGTAGAAATCCGTATCCGTTACTGGATCAGGTGGCGAAGGAAGAGTTGCAGCTGGTGTTTTCTTGGAAGATCTGTACAAAAAAATAATATAAAGAAGTAATTATATAAAGGTAAATCAATAAGACCGTAACCCGATAAAGGCATTACTTAAACGAATGACTTTGTTTATGTTTTGAGCTTGAAAATAAAGTTCGCAGATATAGTCTTTCAAAAGTCTTATCGAGTGGTGTGCATTAAGTAAGGGTAACTGAGACTTGCTTTATGGTTAAGTCTAGCGTAAAAATAATTCGATCCCTGCCATGAGGTATACTTATTTTTGAACGCCCAGGTCGGTAAACGTTAATAACTTTGCTTATGTTTCGAGTACAGAAATAAAATTAGCAAATATAAACTTCGAAAGTTCCTAACGAGAGGTGTGTATTTCTAAAAAAAAAGATAACAGCTTTGCTTTGCATGAAGTCTCTCATGGCGGAGTGATTACATTTTAATCACTCCGCCATGAGATTAAAATAACTACCTTTAAGTTACGTGTGCTTTTAATGATTAAAAGCACACATAACTTAAAGGTGGTTATTTTGATATTTCTTTCTTTATTTTTATAGAGAAAAAAGAAAATACAATCTGTGCATCAATCTAGCTCACCAAACATTCTACCGAGAATTAGATGTTGTAGCGGTTGCCCCCACTTGGTTTGCCAAGAAACCCGTTAGGTGGCACTGCTTCAGAACTGTAAAAGGCCGGACATAATCTTCCCCTTCCTCTTTTCAATCTAGAATGCGGTAGGTAGAAGTCTTGTCCAGTTTTTTCTTCTAGGGAGACTTGCATCGTCCACACACACACACACACACACACACACACGCACACACACACACACACACTACCGTTAATCCTATAATAAAAAATCGTGTGGGGATTACCCTCACTTGGCTAAATAGCGCTGTTTGGAGACTATGAAAGTTCAGGAAACATCTCCCCTTTTCACTTTTTTCTACCTAGAATTAAAAAACATTTACCGGCCTGAATGTCCGAGAAATTGTCATAGAAAATATTCGTCCTCCGACAGGAATCGAGTCCGACAATTATTTTTTAAGACATTTCAGACCGGTAAATGTTGTTAATACTGTTTATTATAAACAGAGCATTTACTTAAATATTTGTATCTATAAAAAGAACGTATAAACATAAAAAATGTCTTAAAAAATAATTGTCGAACTTTGTCCATTTCATAATATATATATATATATATATATATATATATATATATATATATATATATATATATATATATATATATAATCTGAATCTAAATTTTTTATAAGCGCCTAAAAAAGGACGGAAAGCCTTCTCCTAGGCTAATTCCAAGACTCGTTCTAAATTACAACGAAGATAATTGTATCCCTGACTACTTGAGATGAGATAGCACATAATTTATGTTATTTGAAACCCAAGTTTTAATTATTACATTAATGAAATTAAAACGCATAATGTCAGTTATTATTTACTTTTACCCTATTTTAAAAATGTTTTAGATACGTGTATCAGCGAAATTAGAACCCACTAAAAACTGTTTAATTTTTATCCTTTTAAGGTGAACTTTCCCCGATGTGAACTTTCCTCACGGTGAAATCAACCAATAATAAATGCTGCTGTTGCTAGTAGGAGTTGCGACCACTAGTACTGAATCGTACTTATAAGAATCAGATTAGACCAAACACGGAGTATTGCTGTCATGTCTAGCGTTGGAGCTGCACAATCCTTAGTTTTCAGCCTTGATAGAGTTCAAAATCGTTTACACGATATTGACGAATTATTTCCCACTCTACAGCCTCTTTCTATACACACATAAAGTTGCTTGCCTATGTCGTTATTTCTATGGCAAATATTCATGCATACTTACTTTTTATAAAGAACAGAAACACAGACAGAAAATGTGAGTAAAGTCAAGCCACCGGCGATTCCTGCAGTCACTTTCAAAATGAAATCTGTTGAAAGATACAATTAAAAAAATTTATAAAGTATACATAGAGATTTCATTATTTCAATCAGGGACGTGCCATCTGGGTAGGGTAGGAAAGATGGCCAATGACTAACATTAGAAACGTTATTATTAAATTTAAACTACTTCTTATGAATTAAATTCAATGCAAAATTAAATAAATGACTCTAATTTTAATGTCACGAATGCATAATTATCAAGAGTGTTTCAACCTCACTATAGGCAGCTCCATTTTTTTTATGCACGTGCCGTGGATGTTACACCGATGCACATATAATAACAGATCAAGAAGGCACATGAAATTTTGCTTTCGGCTCTAGGGACGCACATGCGCGTACGCACACGAAAGTACGCACGGACACACACAGACGCGCACATACACAGTACGAAAAAAATTCCATTAATGATAAGTGCATTTAAAAAAGAAAAATCGAGTAGTACAAGCACTCAATTGCTGATATCCCTTGACTAATGGACGAACGGGTCCGTCTATGAAACTGTGGTGTCGGGATGCTGAAGTTAATATCAATCAGCTAAGTGACAAACCTTATATATATATATATATATATATATATATATATATATATATATATATATATATATTCATCTCTTCAGTTTTTTTTTTCCATGAAATAAATTATAACCGAGATGGATTTTTAAGGATGTCCTTTACTTATTGCTATTATATTGCTCTATTCTTACATTGAGCTCTCTTTGGATTAATGTCCTCCTTGGAATTATCCCTGCCAATTACCATTTTGGTATCTATCTATCTATCTATCTATCTATCTATCTATATATATATATATATATATATATATATTAGGTCATCCCATAAGTTCTGTCCGAATTTTAACTTTTTGTTAAAATGAACAAAATTTAAAGAGTTTTTTATAATGCCTAATGGAGCTGAACATTATTTTTGTTTAGATGCATTTAAACTGATCAAATTTTATTTCAGAGAACAATAAAATTAAATTTTGTTTGATTAAAACCCTGCTAACATGGAAGTACCCAAGAATCATTTGAGGCACATAATGCTTTATGAGTTCAAGAAAGGAAACTCAGCAGCCGAAGCGGCTAGAAACATTCACTCAGTTTATGGAGAGAATGAAAGAAAGTGTGAATGAAAGAACTTGCAGAAGATGGTTTGCAAAATTCAGAGGTGGAGATTTCCCCCTTGAAGATGAAGATCGAACCGGACGTCCAGTTGAGTTTGATGGAAAGCTTCTTGAAGCAGCCCTTGAAGAAAATCCTGCTTTATCAGTTGAGGAATTGGCAGTGGTTCTCAGTTCAAACCATACAACTGTTCATCGTCATCTTCAACAACTTGGAACAATTCCTAAACTTGGAAAATGGGTACCTCATGAATTGTCTGAAAACAACCTCAAATCCCGAGTTGACATCTGCTCTTCTCTCCATTCTCGACAACTTATTTCACCTTTTTGGGATAGACTTGTGACTGGCGACGAAAAATGGATCTTTTATCGAAATGTTAAGTTGTAGACAGTGGCTTGGTAAAGGGGAAGGACCCCAGCCACAGCCGAGAAGGGAACTTCATGGGCAAAAGGTTCTTCTTTCAATCTGGTGGGATTGCCAAAGAATAATCCACTTTGAAATCTTACCACCAAATGCAACAATTAATGCTCAAATATACTGTCAGCAATTAGAGCGTTTGAACCAAGCTTTGAGGAAAAAAAGACCTGCTCTAGTGAATCGAAAACGGGTGATGCTTCATCAGAACAATGCGCGACCACACACAGCAAGAATCACGTCACAAAAGATCGAAGAACTTGGTTGGGAGAAAATTCCTCATCCACCTTATTCTCCTGACCTAGCTCCTTCAGACTACCATTTGTTTCGTAGCTTACAGAATCATTTGGAAGAAACAGCTTTTGTAACACAGGAAGAGGTTAAAACTGACATTTGCGAGTTCTTCGAATCAAAGCCAAAATAATTTTACAGTAATGGAATTAGTAAGCTTGTTAATAGATGGAAGGAAGTCATAGATAATCAGGGAAAATATATTGTTGATTGAATCTGTAATTAAATGTAACATTTGGTCACTTGTTTTCTTTATTCAAAATTCGGACAGAACTTATGGGATGACCTGATATATATATATATATATATATATATATGTGTGTGTGTGTGTGTGTGTGTGTGTGTGTGTGTGTGTGTGTGTGTGTGTGTGTGTGTGTGTGTATATATATATATATATATATATATATATATATGTCTTCAGACCGAGTTTTTGGGGGTTTTTTTTAAGGATTTCCTTTACTTATTGCTATTATATTGCTCTATTCTTACATTGAGCTCTCTTTGGATTAATGTCCTCCTTGGAATTATCCCTGCCAATTACCATTTTGGTATCATTGATATATATATATATATATATATATATATATATATATATATATATATATATATATATATATATGTGTGTGTGTGTGTGTGTGTGTGTGTGTGATATGAATACATAAAGTGCTCATGTAGAGCCAGCTTGACAGTGGACAAAGGTCTGTTTTTACGTGGACCGTGGCCCAGGTATAAAGACAAACTAAAGACTAATTTCTCAGCTGTCAATGTGCCTTATATTAACAACTGGAGATATTTGTGACAAAGTGGTATCAGAAATTTCGAAATCAGTCGTATTGACCGGCTAAGAGACGAAAGACAACGGCGAAAAGCGTCAGCAAATATTCCTGTTGCTGTATCCCGAGATCCTCGCTGTTGCACAATATGTGGACTTGTATGCAGGTCACTAGAGGGACTAAAGCGTCACATACTACACAAACATAAAAGCTGAATGAGGTTGCCGAATCCTTATATGTCGAAATCGACGGGAGAGTTCATTATCTATCTATCTATCTATCTATCTATCTATCTATCTATCTATCTATCTATCTATGTCTCTCTCTCTCTCTCTCTCTCTCTCTCTCTCTCTCTCTATATATATATATATATATATATATATATATATATATATATATATATAAACTCCCCAGATTTTAATTTACTACGTAACCTAAAAAAATGATCAAGCTTCCATCGAAATTCTTTGTCATTGAATCAGATGATAAAGACCAAAATAAACTGAGTTTTAAAATTGTAAAATATTGTAAAGCCGAGTAAACAGTCAATGGGTAGAAATGCCTGAAAAGGTGCAGATTTGCATATCTGCACACGTACTGATAAGACGCATCGAACTTAAGTGTCTTATGTTATATAACAACAAAGATGAAAGAAAAACTAAATATAATGTAAGTAAAACATTGTGCCTTGTGCTAAAATGGATAACTTACGACCATAAAATATACGAGAATTCATGTTGTGCCAAGTATTTTTCAGATAAGATTTTTTTATCTAAATTTCCTCAAACTGCTTATTCAGTATCAAGTGGGGTACTTGAAGAACATTCTTTCGTTTTTGCTTTATTTGTCTCTTGAAATATGACAATTATTTTTCTAGGCGCACAGCTAGATTATAATGCATCACATCTCTCGGGCGTGAGGTCATTATTGTTGATTATGATATGGTTATGACCATATAAGGAAGTATTGATGCTTACTCCTGCTCCCCACTTTGCACACGGGCGCACACAGACTAGCACACACGAACACTTGCACAAATACGGACCCCCCACTTGTACACACGTACACTTGCACACACACACGGACACACATACACGTACACACACAGACATACACACTGCTATACGCAAACACACATGTACACGCACACACGTACACTAACACACACACTTTTACGCACATACATATATGCACACATTCATGCACACAAACACAGACTTGCACACACGTACAATAACAGACGCATACGTGCACATGCACACACACATACACACACGTGCAATAAAACACGTACACTAACACACATATTTACACACGCATACACGTAAACTAGCACGCACATAAACACACATGCATGCACATACATGCTCACACACGGACACTAACACATACTCACATACACATTTACACGGCCTTGCTCGAGGCTTGCTCCAAAAGTAATGCCTCATATTTTATTTTGTTAATCTACGACATCAGAGGCGGAAGCTGATGTCATGAAAGTAGAGACTGAGTCTTCCGCCCTATAACCCATAACTGTTTTTGTTTCTTATAGATAACAGGCTGGTAAAACGGAGTCTGACACGAAAGTGCGTACGAGACAGATGTGTCATTGAATTCCTGAATGCGGATAACTGCCACTATTACCGTGCATCGACGCTTGCTGGCTGTTTACGGAAACCAAACAATGGATGTGAGCACAGTTAGGAGTAATCCTTTTTATGAATGGTGACCACGATGTTTGCGTGAATCCTTGAAACGACAATCCCCTCGGAAATCCATAGCCACTAGTGGTGCTGGAACAATTAATGTTTCATAGCAGAAAACGAGCTCGATACAATAGTGATCACTTTTGGATCATCGCTTTTGTTCATATATACATATATATATATATATATGTGTGTGTGTGTGTGTGTGTGTGTGTGTGTGTGTGTGTGTGTATATATATATATATATATATATATATGTGTGTGTGTGTGTGTGTGTGTGTGTGTGTGTGTGTGTGTGTGTGTGTATATATATATATATATATATATATATATATATATATATATATATATATAAAGACTCGTCTCCATCTGTGATGATGTGGTTCAGCATTCACTGCCATATAGGAGTACGGATATTTTTACATAACAGTCCAGTACTCTTTTCTTTGTTTACAATAAAAAATTTCCTTTTTCTTAATACTTTGCTTAACCATTGGAAGGCATCTTTCGTTCGCCCAATACACCTTCGGATTTTTCCACCCGCTGTTAAAACACTTTCTTACATTTTTGCAATCGTTTAATTTTGGTCCTTGTATAGTCGTTTCATTTGCTGACAGCCATGCATTCTGTCTTTTTCCAATTGATTTTTTATCCCTTCTTCTCTATTTCCTTTACTGCCTTCTATCGGAGTTCCTGTAATTTCCTTTCTGTGTCTGCTATCAACACCGTGTCGTTTGCATATCTAATGTTGTTATGATTGTAGCCATCAATAATGAATCCTGGTAGGACTTCTAATTCTCTCAGGATCCACTGCCATAACGTTATAAAACTATATCCCGGTTCGAAGTACTTAATCTGTATCAATATATCATGCCATGGACACTGTAGTGTATCATCCACATTCCCTTCCTATTCCATTGATGAGAAGTAAGTTCCATTCGAGCAGCTTCTTCTCACGAATCGCTACTTTCTGGAACCGATTCCCAAGAGGATGTTTCCCCGATCACTACAGTTTTAACCTGTTCAAGTCTAGGGTTAACCGTTATCTTCCCCACATATCCTCATAAACTGTGCCTCTTACTCTGTAATCCTCTACACCGAGTGGCTCTTGGGCCTTGTACAAGATAAACATCATTGTAAAAATAAAAATAAAATATGACGTAGACATTCATTTATGCAAAATCAGTTGATACCAACATGCAAATAACTAGGGTTAAATATAAACATTCAGTCATGCAAATTTTTTATTTTAAATGCAAACTAAGAAAAGTTGTTGCAGAAATGCAAATTTATGGATATGAACTGAATTATTTTGAAGCAAAACAAAGCGTTATTAAGTCTGATTGATGGTTTTAGTAAATGCGATAAAAAGTAATAGGAATTATGATAAGGGAAATACTAGTGAAATATAAAAACGGTTGACAGTACTTCATCTAATAACAATTCAAGACAATGCTAATGATAGCCATCGTCTTATATGAAAAGTTGCGATGGAAAGCGATTGAAATTAAAAATGGAAGAAATATTAGTGAAAAATAAAAAAAGGCAAATTAAAATAATATAACTAATCGCCCAAAGCATTCCCAGAATGCCACTTTCCACATGACAGGTTTTAATCTTTAATGAATTTCTTCATTAAAATATACTGTTTTTTTTAAAAATTTTGCTAAAAGCCAGACAACTTTTAGCAAACATGTCGATAGACTTACATTTCAAATATATTATACGAATTTAATTTTGTCTTAATTTCTGGAATGAGGAGTTATCATTATTTATCGTATTTACATGGACTATTGCCCTCATCCTTGTTGTTGTTATCGGCCTTCATCAGATGTGGGTAATTTTGAACGGAATCCTTTATTTAATCTGTGTGGCTAGATTAATGTGCATCTATTCTCATCTCAGATGTTAGATTGCTAGCGCTTTGGGTTCGGTCCTCACTTGGTGACTGACCTTGTGATGTGTTCGGTCCTCACACGGTGACTAAACGTGTGATGAATTAAGCTAAGCAAATATTTGTCTGCTTTGCCGTACAGCTGTCTTGCAGAAATTTCATTGCCGTTTTAAGCTTGGCCTTCAATGAAAGCTCTATATCGTTGATCTTATACCAGACTAAGTAACTAATATGTTTGCGTGCGTTAACCCAATTTTTGTATCCATGGCTAATTCGGTGGGGTAAGTTCAGTCTTCAATGTGTAACCGGCCTTTTGAAAGATTTAGCTAAATTTGATATATAAATGTACAGATATATTTATACGAATCGTTGTTTTTCGTCTTTCCTCACAGAAAGATTCCTTTGTTAAGGTTAGATATTTTACATGCAATATTATGTGTTAAATCATATTTAATTTTACTGGCCAAGAACATGTATTTTAATTTTCCTCTCATTTATCCTGAGGTTAAAAAATGATTTTAAGATAGAATAGATAATTTACTTTTATAAATACTTTCATGGTAATTGTTTGGATGAGCTCTTCGCTAAACTTTTTGATTTTAAGTGCAATACTAGTCTGGTGTCGAGATCTCATCAATTTAGAGTTGAGCTGGCTACATATAGTTCTATGTTAACAGTTTCTTTTCTCGCACTTCTTGCTTGTGGAATTACCTTCCGGTTCCATGCTTTCCAATCAACTTTAATATCCAAAAATTAAATGCAATGTCAATCGCTATCTACGGTACTCCTGATTACATTTTTCTCTCCCTGCTCATTGATGTTTATGTTCTTAGTTCTTCCACACCTTGTAACCCCTCCTTGTGTCTTAGTGGCTTTGTTGCTTTGCTTGGGGTGTTTCCGATTAAAAAAAACAGTATTAAGTGCGTTTTGGATAGTCCCAAATGAATTTCTCTTTGATGGCAGAAAGAACGCATTTTATTTTAAGTCCAAAAATGTTTAGAAATGTCATCGTGTGTCATATATAAACAGAAAGGGATCTTGTCGTCAGTTCAAGGTTTCAGATAGATGAAGGTATCTGTAATGAATTTTCTCCACTGAAATAAGGGTAAGTCATATTCATTTTATGGCATTAGACTGATCAAGTTTTCAAGAGATTATCTTCATATTTTCAAGTACATGTCAACCGATGCTTTTTGAATGCTGTTATTTGATTGGCTGATACTATCTAGTTGCAGTAATTTGATTGGTTGATATAATTTAATTGCTGTTCTTTGATTGGTTGACTGTGGCTACTTGGTTAGTTTGAGTCAATGTTTCTTAACCTTTTCTTTTCCAGTATACCTTTGAGCGGTCTGGTGCCTGCTATTTTAAAATGCCACTGGTAAATTGAGTATCTTTAATGCAGCATGTATATATATATATATATATATATATATATATATATATATATATATATGCAGCATATATATATATATATATATATATATATATGATAAAAGTAGAGTTTTAAGGTAAGTTTTATATATTCAAGTGCTCAATGTCAAGGATGGAGCGTATGTAAATATAAAAGAAGACATTGAAGTCAAAACTCAGCAGTGACAGTCAGTTTCATGCTTAAATGCAACCGTCAAGTCATTGCTTTTAAGCATGAAACTTACTGTCACCACTGGGTGGTATCTTCAATGTCCACTTATATATATATATATATATATATATATATATATATATATTCGTCTATGTGCTGTTCATTAATAATATTGGCAATCATGCCTCCACACAATTTCCTGGTCTAGGTAGCTCTTGATAAATGTGTTTTTTTTCTTATCTCTCCTAAACCTTGCTCCGCCATCCATTTACTCATGCACGCTAGGTAGCTTATGTGTTGTTTTCCTCTGTCCCTCTTGCCTTTATTCTGTCTTGTGAGTATCAAATTTTCCAAGCAACGTTTCCTCATTATGTGCCCTATAAATTTCAATTGCCACTTCCTGTTCCCTTCTTGTCTCCATTTTCTCTAAAACTTCGACGTTGCTGACATGTTCAGTCCGTGATATCCCCATCCTCCTTATGTTGAACTACATTTCTGTGACTTCAAGTCTCTTCTTCATCTGTCAGGAATTTATACCAATAATAAATATACATTTTGTTCCTTACCGTCTGATACAACTTTTATACCAAACGGCGAGGAACAGACGTATATTTATTAGTAGTATAAATTTTAGCTCTGTTATTTTACATCGAATTTTGTTTTATTACCAGCAACCTCCGTGCGATATCATATATATATATATATATATATATATATATATATATATATATATATATATATATATATATATATATATATATATATAATAAACAATAAAAACCCAAATCACTTCAT
The DNA here is from genome assembly GCA_964036315.1 of Acanthosepion esculentum. NCBI lineage: Eukaryota > Metazoa > Mollusca > Cephalopoda > Sepiida > Sepiidae > Acanthosepion > Acanthosepion esculentum. Next base: position 18,588,111 of record OZ038491.1, read on the forward strand.
ATGGTGAGTAGCCTATTTTGGTAGACGAAGATATCGGACGTCTGTCTTATCAACCCCGGTGTGGACTGAGTTCGTGTCAGGAACAGAAGTTTAAAGATGCACACGTCGAAAAACTAATGTAGTATTTAACTCTCTTTCTATTAATCCCTTAGATCCTTTTGTCTTTTATTTTTGTATTTTAAAGTTATTTTTAAAGCACTTTATGTTTCCTCTTTTAATTTTAAATTAATATTTCCTTCTACATATAACCCCAAATTAATGTCATTGTCATAAGGTTAATATTCGGGTTTAATTTTTATAAAACTTCTTCCTTTTAAGCCAAATAACTTCTACCCTCCCCTGACACCCGCCTCGTGCTTTTCGTCTGACTGAAACATTGAAATGGATAAATTCTGTATTAGTTGGTCGACGGGTGTGTTTACATACACACACACACACACACACACACACACACACACACACACACATATATATATATATATATATATATATATATATATATATATATATATATATATATATATATAACACAAACTCAGTCCACACCGGGGTTGATAAGACAGACGACTGATAACTTCGTATACCGAAATAGCCTATTCCCCATATTTGGGATTTGATTGTTTATTAATTATTTGGTCTGTAATAATAAATACATTGAGCTCTTTTTGTGGATCAGTTTTAATAGTTTATTTAATTAGGATTCACTTGGATTATATACCAACGGATTTTTTTTTACCTTTACTCTATACATATATATATATATATATATATATATATATATATATATATATATACATATATATATATATATATATATATATATATATATATATATGGATTTTTTATTTATTAATTCGACAGATTTTATAACTTTAAACGTTATTTTTAGTGGATAACCATAATTATTAAACAGTATATTTATATTTATTTTCCTCTATCGGCCTGAATATTTGAGATATTTAAAAATGATTTGAACCTGAGTCCTTCTAGCAAGAGAAAGCGTCATTAGTTCCGACGTGCTTCAGACCAACTCGGCCACGCAAAGTCGAATAGTGCCTTATCTCGATCGGCAAGACCCCCTCGTGGCCAAGTTGGTCAAAAGCAAGTCCAGTCTATTTGGTATTTCGAAAAACAACAGTGCTGGTAACTGTTGAACACACCTAATATTATAGAACACTTATTACAGAACAGTTTTATCGTTGTGCCTTTGTCACAAATTTTTAACTGCTGGGGAAGGTTTGAGAGTTCAGCGGCCGAAACGTTGTGATAAAAGTAACAAAGATGAAGTAACTGATTCGTGTAAACAATAGTATAGATAAATATTTTAAAATAATTACCCCAAGGGTAAAATTTCGTTGAACCGTGATCGCGTGGCAATGGCGCAAAACAAAATTTATTCTTCGTGTTTATGTCGACAGAGAATCAGTGAACAACACTTTTTACTTCCACCAGTCCTAACCCTAAAGGCTAAGAAACGTCATTCCACGCACTCTGTAGCGAACCACTCTTCGTATTTTTCTGGTGAGATGTAAGTTTCACTTAAACAGTTTCTTCCCACGAACCACCGCCTTGTGGAGCCAATTGCCAAGAGGTTGCTTCCCCGATCACGGTATTTTCCTGAGACCTCCCCACAAGGCAGGATGTGACAAAAGGCCGGGTTTTTTACGTGGAGCGTTCGGAGCTTGTAGGTTCGGGCCAAAATTGTTCGTAGTACACGGGGTTGGATAGCTGTTTACCTCCCCAGACAATATTCTGCCCTTCGGCATAGCCTCATTTGGGTTCATTCCGCCCGAAGGCAGAAAGTCCGACAAGCATGCGGCCTCCTCTCTATCACAACAATCTTAGCCTGTTCAAATCTAGCGTTAACGTAAGCTGCACCTTTTACGCTCTACATTGAGTGGCCCTCGGGCTTTGTACAGAGTGAACATCACAGTAAAAAAAAAAATCTGTCACTGTTGAAGACTTGCTCTTACTTCTCTTTCTTTCTTTCATTTAATTTAATTTTAATTTAATTTTATTTTTATTTTCTTTATTTTATTTAATTTTATTTTTATTTTCTTTATTTTATTTGTCATCAGTGGATGGTTAGTCCTTTCTTCCCGCTTTCCTTTACTATCTTAAAAAAATGTTACGAAATTTAAAAAAAAAATCATTTTGCAATACGTTTATAAGCTTATTAAGGTGAATTCTACTCAACTCCCAAAGTTTTCTCCTAAGCCCCAATATTAATAAGGAGTAAGAGAAAAACCTGAACGCGACGAATCAGTAAAAGCATATCGGATCATGTATAATTGTTATATTTTTTTCTAGTTTGGGCACCTCGAAGTTATGGTTAACGTGCTAGTCCAGAAGATCGTCATTATAGTGAGTTGTCAAAGCTGGACGCTCCCACCTTTGATCTTTATTAAACGTAAATTAGTAAATATGTATATTTCTCAAGGTAAGGTTATGGGTTAAGTTATCTGCAGACATCTTTAAGTGTTTTATGATTTTTCTAAGTATTGGGTTATATTATTTCATCTGTGTAATGATATTAATAGGAATTTCATTGATCACACGATAGTCAAGTGAAAGTGTCATTGTATGCCTTTACCTCTGGAAGACATCCACCTATTGCCTTTACCATTCTCAGTATTAGCCACACCCAAAGATGCAGAGGTCGAGGATACACTGTTGTAGTGGGTACCATCATCTGACGGTAAGGTATACATACTTGGAGATGGTACAATGTCGGATTCCTCCAGCTCCTTGAACACGGCGTCAAAATTTTCATCGCAGCTGGTCGAGACTACAAAAGAGAAAGAAAAGAAAATTCAAAAACAACAAAATGATTTCCGTCTGGAATTCTGGGATTAGGAATTATCATTATTTGCATTATTTACGCACAGACTATAGTCCTCATCATTGTTATTGCTATCACAATGTTTCGGACGTTTTGCTCTTCAGCCTTCACCAGTCTTTTGATTGTCGATTCGGGTAACTTTCAGGAATTTTAAACTAAACCCTTTATTTAATCTACAAGGGTGGATTGTTCTCGTTTTACTGTCCATGTCCAGAGATATCTCGTCTAGTTCTTATTTAGTACTGTTCAGTTATTGCACGTCCCGTGTTAAACCACTAGGCTATTGTCCCGTAGGACAATTCTGAGTGGAGAACTTAGAGCTTTTAATCTAATCTGACTGCTGATGAGTACTGCTGCTGCTATTTGTCACGCACGACTTCACTAAATGAGGCTTCACTTTTTACTGCAGTGAGAACAAAACTGGTTACATTTCGTCATCGCCAATTGGACCCTGAATTATCACCAGTCCCGATGAATGAATGTTCCAGGGAGGCCCCGTGCCATGAGCGATTATTAGGCTTTAAGCACGACCTAGATCTCAGATATGAATGTCCGAGAGAAAATCATGGAGAATTGTAGTTTAAAAACAGTAAAATCGACCTTAATAACCGAATCGCTCCTCTGTGGCTCAATCGGTAAAAGCACGTCAGGCTATATGACGGTTATGTATAGCATACAGGTTCGATTCCTGTCGGAGGATGCATATTTTCTATGAAAATATTTCGGACATTTAGGCCGGTTAATATTGTTTATTATAAACAGAGCTTAAATATTTTTTACTTTACTTAAATATTTGTATCTATAAAAAGAACGTATAAACATAAAAATGTCTTAAAAAATATATGTATATTATGGTTTTGTGAACGAAGATTTAGGAAGATCGTGCATATCTTTTACCCGGGCAGTGCTTTGTGACCCTCACTATCTTATCGACATTTGCTTTTCTTGACCTACATTTATATACGTTACAAATTAAACTAAGCACAACTGACTTGAAAAAGGATGACAATTTTTCGCGAATGTCAACGTCATTTTAGGATCTTTTTTGTTTTCGTCCAAATCCGTGAAATTTTGCTCACGAGAAAACCTTATAAAATTCATTATTTTTTATCCATAATGTTGAATTTGTTATAACAATTCTGTTTTTTAAGAAGAAAAATCTCATTTGCATAAACATTGTTAATTTATTTAAGAAGTCTCTAATTTGTATTTAGATACATTGTATTTATTTAAAATTTTTCTAGTTGAATTCTTTACCTATATTGCATATGATCCATTATTGTACATAATTAGGTTACAATAAAATTTATATTTTATATGAAAATTGAGATGTAGTAGATTAAGGGCTCCGTGTCATAGTTTCGGGAGGGAGGTATCATAGATTCGTGAGGTGGGGGCACACGAGACCCTTTGCCCCGGGCCCTGAATAACGGTTCTTAAACCAGTGTTAATACCAAGAAGCGTTTTGAAATACCAATGAGACTTGCTGTTATTTGGTCTTCAACGAAACCCATCAGTTATAAAAGTTAAAAAGAAAAAAATACTTTGGATATAAAATGTTACCCACCCACATACAAAAGCCAAATAGTCGCTTGGCAGTTAAATCTAATCCCATGGTTTGGCGGTGAGGTTTTGTGATTGAGTGGGAAGTTGTAGTTCCGAAATAGCTCCATCTTTTCTGTGACATTTGATTCCTGGCTGATGCTCACCGGAAGTGAGGCCTGCAACAGAAGCCAGTTGTTTCGAGGAACATCGGGCGGATAAAAGGAACAGTCACCCATGGATCTTTCTCCATCGGTTCTGTAGCACTGGGGTAGAGGATCGTCCGACAGAAAAATATTCATGTAAATACCACTGAAATATTCATGGGCGCACGTATCACTGAATGTGTCTGGAATGGAGATAAAAACAGTGAAATGTTAACGAGAGAGAGAGAGAGAGAGAGAGAGAGAGAGAGAGAGAGAGAGAGAGAGAGAGAGAGAGAGAGAGAGAGAGAGAGAGAGAGATGAAGATAAAGACAGTGTGAGAGAGAGGGGGAGAGTGTGTGTATAAGGAAAAGGAATGATTTTCAGAGATTGGAAAATGGATTTTATGATAGGAAAGAGGGTAAAATATGAGCAGAATAAGATAGATACATAGATAGATAGATAGATATTAACAAAATGAGATAGGAGTAGCCTGATATAAATATGAAGAGAATTAGATAGATAGATAGATAGATAGATAGATATGAAAATGACATTGATAGAGAAAGAGAGATAGAGATAGATAGAGGGATCAAGCGAATGAGGTAGATATAGTGCTTAAAATTTGGATGATGACAGGACAAAGTATAACAATGTTTTACATAAAAGATCTTTTTTAATTAAAATTAGTTGTCAAATATTCCAATTTTTTTCTCCCAATTAGAAACACTTTTCAGAAATGAGTCATTATATTTTTGCTCGAAAGCACTGATCAGCACATCTCCAAACGACACAGTTTCCGATTTTCTGTTAATTTAAGTGAATCCCATTTGTCCAACTTTTTCACTATTCACGTTGCAGTCATATGATGCGAAATAATCATAGCAAAACTCCAAACTTTGCTGAAAATACTTCAATAAATGCTGCCGTCTTATCTTCCATAATATTTCTCAACTATTTAAAAAACATGACGGTCAAACCACTGTAATTAAAGATAAGGATGACGTTGTCAGGTTAGATGTGTTTGTGACAGCTTTCTAGAATAGTAACATCAAAATAGACTTCACTGATATTGAATATGGCAGTCAATTTTCGGTTAGTGTAAGATGAGATGTTCTTGGTTCATATCAAACTAATGTACGTATCTGAATAATTTACAATGAATGCAGTTGATATTTACAATCTGTCTGTAATATTTTATAATAAAAGGATTTACCATTGAGACAATAGTATTCTACTTCACATTCTCGTTTGTCTGTCACAACTGCCAAATCGCAAGAATTGTTGTGATTGCAGACGTTCTGGAATGATTCTACCAAACTTTCGTCATTGGTAACATTTCTCACAACAATCACATGGCTGTCTCCACAATCGATCGTTTCCCCACAGGAAGTCAACCGGGATCGAACACCAATGTCTAGTACCTTCTTCTGCTGGCATGGTGTTACTGAAAAACAACAAAAGAAAAATTAAAAAGAAAAAAAAACATAAACTAAAACATTTATATATATAAAAAATATTTTTTTATAAAATGGCTGACTGCTTGTTTCCGAGTACGCCCGACTTCTAGGGTGAATAACTAACCCCTGTTGCAGACGCTTACTAAGGCAATATTCACAGAGCCACCCTGTGGCTTACACTGCGACTAAGCTGAGCGGACCTTAGATGCAGCTTCCGAGAGAGAATGCATAATCTGGAGTGATCAACAATTTGAAAAGGGACAGGACGCTTAAACCCTCGGTTACAATGTCCTCTGTCATCGTATATTTATATATAAAATACGTTTACGCGCATGCGCGCGCACACACACACGCACGCACACACACACACACACACATATATATATATATATATATATATATATATATATATATATATATATATATATATTAAAACATATATATATATATATATATATATATATATATATATTAAAACGAATGACAAAGTACTGCGGTTAGGTTTTTTATTTAATTTTTCTTGTGTTTTTATAAATTATGTAGAAATTGTCCGAATGTTAAAGCAGGCATATATTTTGGGTTTAATAACTTTTTAAAAACCTTGTTTTCTACGTGGGACATGTAGTAGTTATAAAAGCACGGATCTAGTGGATTTGCCATATTAAACACCATTAGTTTCAGTGTAAATATCACCATTATGGTCGTAAAAGGGGTTTATTAGTTTTTCCGAGCAATCTGACTGGTTCTACAAAAGTCTTCACCACTATAATCAAACTGTTTTTTATTCAATTTTTGTTATGTTCGTAGGAGTGTCACTTAAGGAACTGTGTTCCTGATCAAACCAAATTCATGAATAATTATATTGTACATACATACATGCCTATCAATAAGATTCACATTTCCTCACTCTGGACATATTTCAATTAAGACTCATTTAAACACGCAAGAAAATTCATATCAAAATTCATCTGCAACATAATTATTAGAAAAGACAACCTCATATCCACATGTAAAAAAAGGTTAAGAAAATAATTTAGCATTAATAAAAAAGAAAATGCAAACATTCAATAACATCAACTATTAACACGGCCACAATGTGTTGACCGTTTTTGTAAAATAAAAAAAAGCACTCCCATCACTCTCGATACACATATATAAAATCTACGCATTCAGGTTTTAAAAAATCCTTGGTAGTGACTAATTGAATAGACGAAAACATCCGGGCAATTTTTACAAGCTTTATGGCCAGAAAAGAAAACACTTGTACGAACACAAGAAAAATTGAATAAAATGTTTAATCGCAGGACCTTGACACTCGTCTTTAATGAAATTTGTATAAAAGAGGGATTGCTGCCCAAATACACAATTATATATATATATATATATATATATATATATATATATATATATATATATATATATATATATATATATATATATATATATGTAAAATTGGTGTATTTAGGCAGCAATCCTTCTTTCATGCACATTTTTCATTGAATACGAAAGACAAGGTGCTTTTATTTAGTTTTTTTTATACAATTTTTCATGCGATCTAATACTTTTTTTCTTTTCGGATGATAAATTATATAAAAACTGTCCGAATGTTCTTTTTATCCAGCGCTTTCGGCTATACATTTAGCCATTTTCAAGGATTAAATATTTTAACTGTTAAATAAGAAATAGTCTGTTGTATATATGTATTTATATAATGTTTTCATTTTTCAAAACACGGTCAAGATATTGTGTCCATGGTCAAAGTTAATATTATTAAGTGTTGTTTTTTTGTTTTTATTAATAACGCTTCCATTATTTTTAGCTTTTTTTGCATGTAGATGATACTCTTATATTTGTGTTGTCAACAAGTATATTACGAATAGTGCCTCTCTCTCTCTCTCTCTATATATATATATATATATATATATAGAGAGAGAGAGGGGTAGAAATAGGGAGAGAGAGGGGGTATATATCGAGAGAATTAATCAGATCTTGAATAAAAAAAACTGTCTAAAACCACAAGATAGAAAGAAAAAGAAAAATATGAAATCATTAAAAAACCCTCAATTTATTGAATTAACAAATTGTTTATCAGTCTGGAGAATAAATTTGCAGTTGGAAAAATGGCGTAGAATATAACTGGAATTTAATTTTTTTAAAAATGGAAGAAAATCTAAACTTCGCCGTGACTTCAAGTTTCTATCCATGGAGCAATCCTCAGACGGATCAGCGAAAAAACAAAAAAACAACCTTAGTATAAAAAATCGAAAAAAAGTAAATAAAAAGAAAGAGAAAAAAATAGCAAGCAAAATTAAAATTAAAAAAAAACAACAGCCTGTGAACGTCCGGAAACATTCTATTGACAAAGAAATAGGGAAAAAGCATCAAACAAATAGGAAAGGGTGGTAAATCATATCCGGGTGGTAGGTGGTACAGTAGATATTTACACACATCTTTACAATTTGCAACCATCTCTGGTCTTTTATTCAGTAACATATCATTCATATCAAATTCTAATATTGCTACTCTCCCACCCTCTACACGTATCATTACAGCCTCGACGGCAAAATTCTTTTTGTTTTTTGTTTTTTTTTACATTTAGCCTCAGGTGAATTTTCCAACTCTACCTTCGCCTTCCAATAACAAATAAATAATGCAGTCATACCTTTTAAACTCATTTTTCGAATGCGAAGGCCAATTGACGTCGTATTTTAGACGCTAAAAAGCGTGTAACTACGATCTAATACAAAAAACCCGTGATTGTGTGTGTGCTTGAGAGATGCGTCTGTTCAGCTTATAAGGATTTACGAGTTGTTTACACTGTACATATTTTTATTTTAACTTTCTTCAAACAAACATTTTTTTAATTAAAATATTTTTAAGTTAATCTGATTTAAAGTTAAATTTTATGCCGAAAGTTCTATCCTATTAAATGCTGTAAACAATCAGTAAAACAATAAACATGAACTTGTAAACCGAACTAATGATGACACGAACGAATTGAAATATTTAACTGAATCATAATACAATTAATTTACATTTCAAATGGAATCAACTTCAATGTTTTATAATCTGAACCGTCAGTGACGAAAGGTATCATGAGTAGTCTAGTAAATAAATAAAAATGGGGCGTCTATTTCGAATAAGTGTCTACTGTAGTGGCGTTTAATAAAAATATTAATAAAAATTAATTCCATTCTTTGGTAATATATATATATATATATATATATATACTACTTATATTATTCGGAACTTCTGTCCTAATCTTTATTGTCTTATTCCCGAAGTTTCGGTTGTTGTACGCCTCGGCCTTCTCCAGGAATTTAGAACCGAGCCCTTTATTTAGTCAACAGGGGTAGATTGTTCTAGTTCCATGTGCCATGTCTTTTCTGAATATTTCAGTTAATTCTCTCGTGAATATGACAATAAAGATTAGGACAACAGTTCGAATAATGTAAATAGTGTAAATAGTTACAACACCACATATCAGAAATATATATATATATATATATATATATATATATATATATATATATATATATATATATATATATGCAAGACTCTTCGGTAAAGCGAATCGAGTTCTCTCAGTCACTGTGTGTTTATCTAAAAATAAATACGCTTAAATTCACCTTTATCTCTGTCGTGCGCCAAAGGCTTAGGAGTAGAATCTCCGAATTCAGCCAGGTTTCGATCTTAGCTAGAGGCAACCGGACGTCTAGCTACACTGATTAGATGTGATACAGCGAAACAGTCTGTGGATGACAGTATATATATATATATATATATATATATATATATATATATATATATATATATTGTTTCAGGTAGATAGTCTTCCTCGATCTAGGAAGGCAATACCGTGTATGGGAAAGAAAACCCAGAATTCAAACTCCCGTTGCCTTGTGGCTATATCTAATCATGGAAAAGTCTATGATAGAAAATCCAAACAGGAAATCCTTCATGACGCTATCCTATTTCGCATCACCTACTATACTATTCCGCCTCACTTGCTATCCTATTCTGCCGCACCTGCTATCTTATTTTCGCATCACCTGCTATCCTATTCCGCATCACCTGCTATCCCATTCTGCCTCACTTGCTATCCTATTTCGCCTCACCTGCTATCCTATTCCGCCTCACCTGCTATCTTATTCCACCGCACCTGCTATCTTATTCCGCCTCACCTGCTATCCTATTCCGTCTCACCTGCTATCCTATTCCGCCGCACCTATGAGGGGAGCCTCACCGTTTGGAATCCACTGTCTTTGGATAATATTTTGATTTTATAGCATTTTGCCGAGTTGGACAAAACTGCACCTAACGCAACGTATTCTGTGGGCAGTTCCTTATCTTCTCTACTAAATTTGTTATGGTAAACATTAAAACACTCGGTTTGTTTTTATTCTCTATGAGCAGACGAGGCACGAATTTATGCGGAAACGTTATCTGTTTTCAAACAGTTTTATATTTGCTTCTATCCACCGATACACACACCACCTCCATGTATCGCCATCAGAAGATTTCCGACAGTTTCATATTTTCGCTGAAAACTTAACATAAAAATCTCAAAAATCTCAAAATATTTTCTTCACTATTGAAAATAAATAAAAATTGTTCAGTTTTCATTTCTACGCACGAACGCCTGACCCCGATTCGAAACACTTACCAGTATGCATTAATCTCTTCGGGTTGGGGATCCAGATAATTGATAGGGAGCATCGTTTGGGAAATGTAGTAGTTGAAGGAGGCGGGTATTTATCAGCTTGTCAGCCACGTGCATAAATCGGCCTAGTATGGATTTTAACATGATATGCTTTCTTTCGCAAGTAAAATTAAGCAGGGAAGTTTGTAGCGCTATACTGTACCTGTTGATTGGCTTCGTATATTGATAGATATTTCACATATTCCAATGTCATCTTTCTTCTTCCAAAAAATAAATAGCCGTTTCTCATTTTTTGTATTTCTTTTCTCCTCAAAGAATATACGACTAACGAAGGTTATTGATTGTCTGATTGATTTTTTACGGCTTATCAACCTTTTCTTGGTCATTTAAAGCCGAAACATTTCAGATTGTAAAATTTTATTTTTTTGCCGTGAATATTGCATTAAAAAATTCCTGAGAATAACAACGATTTTCCAGATAAAACTCTAACTGTTTAATCCATAGCTGGTGGAGAAGTTTCGGGCACGAGGAGGTTTGTTTGAAGACTTCGTGTTCATCATTTCTCTGTTATTAGTTTTTCCGAGCAATCTGACTGGTTCTACAAAAGTCTTCACCACTATAATCAAATCATTCGTGTAGGTAGTTGAACAGTTTTTTCTTCCCAAAATGTTTACCCAATATAAGGCGCAAGAGACACTGAAGGTAGAGAATTACTGACTGAAGTTGTCGTATGGACGCAAAAGTAAATACAGATCATAAGGATATGTAGGATAGATAACGTTTAATTCTAGACTTGAAGAAGCTAAAATTGTATTGATCAAGGAAGCTTCATCTCAGGTGCTTGTTCCAGAAAGCAGCAGTTCTTGGAAAGGAGCTGAGTGGATCTTATTTCACTTCTGATGACTAGACATGGACGCGTGTGTCCACCGATGAAGAAAAGGAATTTATAAGAACTGGATCAAGATGATATCAAAAATCATAATTTTAATACATTCGAAAGATGTCCCGAATGTTAATCCAAAAGATGCCACGAATGTTAATCGAAAAGATGCCCCGAATGTTAATCCAAGAGATGTCCCGAATCTTAATCGAAAAGATGTCCCGAATCTTAATCCAAAAGATGTCCCGAATGTTAACCGAAAAGATGCCCCGAATGTTAATCCAAAAGATGTCCCGAACTGTTGAAAGGAACATGAATTTCGAATAGTTGATCCACAATTTCGATCCTCATATACAACTTCTTATTTGAAAATTGAACAAATACGTCGGTTGAATTTAATAAAACGTTTTTGTTTGTTTGTTTGTGTGTGTGTGTGTGTGTGTGTGTGTGTATTATGTATATATATATATATATATATATATATATATATATATATATATATATAGAAAATCTTTGTTTTTATATTTTGTGTATATGTAGATATATGTTTGCGTATATGTAGATATATGTAACTATAGATAGAAATTGTGCGCCTTTAAAATTAAAACTTTTACTTTTAAGTCATTGTGAAATTTCCAAACATATTTTTGCACTAAATGTATAGACAGCAAGGTCATTGTATCAAAATCTTATGCTTGTGTCAAATTTGGTTGACGGTACAACTCCCCCCCCCCACCGCCTGACACACACACACACACACACACAGACACAAAAGTGGGGAAAGAAGAAATTAATAAATTTGAACAGCAAAATGTTCGGGTTTTATGAGAAAACAAAATTAAATTGCTCACAACCTAAGCTTCATAATATTTAAATCTGTGACCCAAATCATTTCTAGCGACATTTAATTATTTTTGGAAAATTATTTGAAAAAAAAGTTCTTACACACACACACACACACACACACACACACACACACACACACACACACACACACACAACGCACACAACGCACACATATATATGTATTCACACACACACACACACACACACACACACACATATATATATTCACATATTGAAGACTGTACTCATGTCACCATGCATTGACACACACCCATATACATACACATACATATAAATATATATGTTTGTGTGTGTATATGTGTGTCCGCGTGCAAAAGAAAATAATATGTTTAATACGAAAATGTATTTTCTTGTCGGAAGAAATATATACGAAGAAGCGCCGAAAAGTTCTCAGCCAAACCAATTTCTTATACTTGAAAATTTGGTTTTATTTTTATCAACTAAATACAAACACACACACACGGACGCACACCATATATATATATATATATATATATATATATATATATATATATATATATATATATATATATATATATATATATAAAAAGAAAGAACAGTAAGATATATAATCCGGTGTACTTATTGATATTTTTTATTTTTGCAAAATAGTGCTCAATGTAAATTTACAGAGCATAAATAGTATAAATTAACTGATTTAAAATATGTTTTTTTTTCGCTACACAGTAATAACCATGCTTCAAAAATGTAAGCTAAAAGCTTCAAATTTAATTTTGTAATTAAATTAAAATCATGAGTTCCATTTCATCTTCAAGCGGATATTGGAATAATTTATTTTTAAATTTACGCACACATAAATTCAAAATTCCCTGTTTCCAAGGATCCAGAGAAATCCAATCCTTTTTTTTTTTTTTAAAGTGCCGCTATATTTTGATTGAAATTAAATCCGATAAAACAAAAATAACCTTACTGTTTATCGCCCTTGAATATGACTCATGGGAGACAAAAGATTGAATAGAGTCTTGATATCGATTATTATTTGTATCTGCAGGACCCAGGTGTGCGAAAGGTGAATCACAGTTTGGAAACGAAGGTGGATAAATTCAATTAACACAGAATGTCGATCCTTGTTAATAAAACTTTCAAACTTGTATAAAAAAACAAATATGGAAAGACAAAACAAAATCCGAATATGCAAGTTTACTGTTTTAATGTTGTTTTACTTTCGACGTCAGACGTTTCGGTCCTGGAGATTGTCTACTAGACCGGAACGTCTGACGTCGACAGTAAAACAACATTAAAACAGTAAACTTGCATATATATATATATATATATATATATATATATATATATATATATATATATATATATATATATATATATATATATATATATATTAGTGGTTATAGATTCTATATTTCGCCCCTGAAGATTGAACGGTTGCATGAAACTCCGAGTCGTTCTATCGACGTTGATGTTCAATTTATGTATAGTCACTAACTGAATAGCTCTGTTTAACATTGATCCCAGTTTTTATATAACCTGAGAAAGAAATATATACGTACGTGCAAGTATATGTGCGTATATGTATATTTTTATCATACCCATATCTATCTATCTATGTATCTATCTATGTATGTATGTATGTATGTATGTATGTATGTATCTATATATATATATATATATATATATATATATATATATATATATATATATATATATATATATATATATATATATATATATATACTGGCGCACTGGCAATTAAATTCATATACCAAATTACTTAATTTGATGTAGGGCAATTCATCCTTGCGAAACGACGGAAACGCAGACCTAGTTCGAAAAATACAATGCAAACAACCAGAAACCGACTTACTAACTTGCTTGACTAAGCTTTGGCCCTGATCCCCAATCCAAGGAATCTTCAAATAAACCGGACATTTAGAAGGCCCTTAATTTGTTGGGGGATATTTTGTTTTAACTGTCGCTCTCTAATTATTTACACGCAATTTCCCCTCCCCTCGTTATAAGTATATATACTTATACTTTATTGATTTTCGCCCTTTTGCGCTTCATTTTCGTTTAATTTATCAATTTTTCCAACGATTTTCTCCTGATGAGATGTTGGACGAAAGGGCCTTAGGGACTATTACCATCAATAAATTCCTTGTTTTTAAAATAGTATATATATATATATATATATATATATATATATATATATATATATATATATATATATATATATATATTTGAATTGGACAAAGTCCGACAATTTATTTAAAGACATTTATGATATGTTTAAAAAGAACGTTAAACATATCATAAATGTCTTTAAATATATATATATATATTAAAATGGATTAAGTCCGACAAATAAAGTATAAACAAAAAATATAATGAATATATATATATATATATATATATATATATATATATATATATATATATATATATATATATATATATATATATATTGTGAACAATAAAAAATATTAAAAAATTAAAATCTTCAGACACACTGGGTTGTATATTAACATTCTTTCGTTTTTATTATTATTTCATTTATATATATATATATATATATATAATTAATACAAGTACATGTTTTGTCACTTGCTGATTGATGTTACCTTCAGCTTAGCACTTTATTACCAACACTGCTTGTCTGCTGTCTATCTTTGATATCGCTATATATATATATATATATATATATATATATATATATATATATATATATATATATATATATATATATATATTAAATTAAAAGTTCCTACAACTGCTTTTCTGCTTATTCAGGCTCCTGCGAAGCCTTTACATACACTTAAGTGTATGGACTTATATATATATATATATATATATATATATATATATATATATATATATATATATATATATATATATATATATATATATGTGTGTGTGTGTGTGTGTGTGTGTGTGTGTGTGTGTGTTTCTCCATCACATTCATCACCCAGTCAAATTGATCCCAAGCTCATGAAAATCCAAACCTGTCTTCAATTATTTAGTGGAAGATTTCACATTGAATTTCTCCTCAAGTTTCACAGGCCAGGAATGTGGCCCCATTTCTCTGACTTTCTCAGCAGGATGTTTGCCCTGACCCACACAATCACTTACAACTTCTGTTTAACTCATGACCATTCCCCAGGCACTAAGATAAGGGTGATCGAGAGTTACATACCCCACTACTTTTTCCACCCACTTCCTACCCTCTATTTTAGTTTCCCGTATTTTTTTTCTATTTGCAATTTAATGTCCCCGTTCACTTTATTAAACTTAATGTATAAAATTGTATAATCATCAGTTCTTTTTATTTTATTACTACATATGTTGTTATAATTAAAGGACGCTTATTACTTAAACGGTATTTTAGTGGACACCCGTATTTGAGTAAACGCTTCGTTCATTTATTAAATTGTATTTATTTTCGTCTACCGGCCTGAGTCTTATAAGAGAAATATGCGCTCTCCGATAGGATTTGAACCTGTGTTCCTCAAAGGGAAAACCATCATTAGATCTGACATGCTTTGGCCTGTCGGTCACGGAGCCCGTCAATGGCCAAGCAAAGTCTGAATAGCGCCCTTAAAAGCAAATTTCTGCAATATATCAAAAGCTTGATAAAATCCAAAGAATAATCAGCAATATTATTGGTCCTAATCAAGCATCTTGGCTTAGAATACTGCTGCCTTATATGGTCACTCTCCTAGATCCTTCTGTACTAATGCAGGTGTCATCCAGGTCTCTATCATTCTTCCTACTTTGTTTGGGAGCCATAATGAATAACAAAAAGTTCTCAAAAAATAACACAAACGAGAGATAGCGAATGTAGCACAATCCAATATAGCGCACAGCCGGTGAAGAAACAACTTCCTCACATAGCACCATGTGACGGGTTAGGGGTTAGAGTTGGGCTAGGGTTAGGGTTAGGGTTAAGGGTTAGGGTTAAGGGTTAAGGTTAGGGTTATAAGTGTTATATTATGGGAGATGGCTCTGTAACCACACGAAAAGCTGTACGTTGGGTTCAACGTAACACGAGGACCTTCTGTAATCGCCTACAGGGCAGCGTAAACGCTTTTGAACTCTGTCGATTCTGGGGAAAAAAGAGGGTTGAGTAGCTCCAGCCCAGGTGTAATAGCAATATTCCATTTTTGGTCAGATCAGACTCCTGTAAATAGAGAGCATAGAAGGTGGGGTCAGCTAATTTCTGTGATGGTTTAAGAAGATGACCATTTTTTCCAGTATTTTTAACGATGGATCGCATATATGAGGTCCACTTGAGGTGTGGGGTGAACCTGAGTCAAACTAGACGCTCCGAATACTTTTATGGGTGAACGAGTTCGTTACATTCACTTACGCACGAATGCCTTCTCCCCCACCCAACTATTTTTAATAAATGTTCAACCACTGCAAGACCCAAGAGCCACTAAAGGTAGAGGTTTACTAAATGATGTTTTTATGAACATAGGGGGGAGTAAGTGGGGATTATGTGAGTGTGTAAGATAGATAATGGTTAACTATATTGACTTTAAGAGGTTAAGATTGCAGTTGTTTTTTTTATTAATATTCAACCTATACAAGGCCCAAGAGTCAATCAAGGTAGAAAGTTATTGTCGATTTTTATTAGCGTAAGAAAAGGGCAAGATATCAGGAAAGATAAACAGCTTATTCTAGACTTGAAGAGGTCAAGATTTAATTCGCGAATAAAATTTCAGCTGGAGACGTTGGGCGTATGGAGTTGAGGTAGACTTTAGAAAGGACCAGAACCGGGATCATAAACTAGAAACAAGGAATAAACCCCTACTCCTGTTCAAAATACCGGGGAGGAGTGTGAACCGGACGATAGGCAAACTTAGTAGAAATAACAGGGCAGACTGTGCCCTATAACCTTGGTTGGAAACTAGTAAAGGACAAGGAAAACTCTAAATTCAAACTAGCAAGAAGAGAGTTGGACTCTGTTACGCCATCCTGTCTAAGACATTCTACTGTTACTAAAGTTGCCGCACATGTCTTGCCTTTACAATTGTCGAGAGTCTCGTTCCGTGATTAAAAAATTACGAAACTCTGAGCTGATCTTCGATAAGTAGTGATCATTATAACTTAACCAAAATTATTGAAAAAGTAAACGATAAAAATGGGAGCCATAAAGGAGTCGACCGCAAAATAATAAGCGCCCAATAATCTAGAAATCTTCTAAAAACTTTACTAGAATAGAGAAGGAAGCCAATCCATAAACGCCAGATATTAAAAACAATTATGAAGTCACGAAAACGAACACAAGTAGTGAAATATTTGTACCAAAACCAAGGATCAATAATTCAAACTCAACGAACATATCTTCGCCATTACGGTGTGAGAGATTCTCCATGTTTTGAGAGTAAAATTTCAGTAAGTGACCTTCCAAGAAGCGGCATACCACGTTGTGTTAGGAACGAAGGAGTATTTCAGCGAGTAACGGAGATTATCGAAGAAGATCCGAGTGTCTCAACTCGAAGGCGGCATCGACAGTTTTGGATCTCTTGGACGTCACACCAACAAGCTTTTAAATGCATCAACATGTTTACGTACAACAAGATGTAGCAACAGCACATACGACAATGGCCACAATCCATTCTTGGGCAAATTTGGAGGAAAAGAATAATTTCTCGCGGTTGCACCATAAATGGGCCACTAAGTTCTTCGAATCTGACAAGCTCTGACTTCTTGCTATGCGACTATGCCAAAGAAAAGTTTTATGTCAACAAACCTCAGACTCTCCAAAAGCTGAAAGACAAATTTTAGATAGAAATAAGAGCATTGGGGCTTGAAACGCTGTGATGTGTCGGCTGTGATAGAAAATGCCTTAAAAAGCGGGGTGAATGTATGAGGCCATTTAAAAGATCTAATCTTTCCCAACGAGTGTAAATTTATTTCCCATATCTACTCTCTATAATACTATGGTATTGTTAATTAAAGTTAAAAAAATAAAGGAGGTATTAAATTTCGAAATCCCTCACATATATATATATATATATATATATATATATATATATATATATGTGTGTGTGTGTGTGTGAGGTCAACACTAACAACAGTAACAGTCTGCTTTATGCTCCAACGCAATCTTTTAGCCTGAAGGTTGCCTTGAAACATGGAACAGGCTGCTGCCACGTAGTGTTCGCCTCAGTGTCCACTTTTTAATTTACATAGACTCTATCTCTGATATTGAGCACTTTTACTATAAATATAGCATTATATATATATATATATATATATATATATATATATATATATATATATATATATATATATATATATATATCAAGTACAGTGTATGTGTGTGTGTTTGTGTGTGTCCAAACAACTCCTCCGCTCCCACTGGTCAGATTGATTCTTAGCTCATTCAAAAAGCCTAGAAAAGTTAGGTGCAGGGAACGATTTTCGTTGAGCTCAGATTCAGGATTGCCAGATTATGCGAGATAAAAAATTATGTATTAATATATTATATTCCATAATATAGGTTTTATTTAATTAGCTATTATGTTTTTCTATCTCTTCAAATATTGAATGTATAACTAATTCTAATTTCTATTTTCCCATCTTTACACTATATTAATTTTATCTTATAAACTGTCCCCTGTTCTGTGACCCATGAAATAAAAATAATTGTACAGAAAGTAAGAATCTACATACATCAAATCATCTTTAAATTAAGTGGTAGCGGATGAATTATCGTTGAACTTTCAAAAGGTAAGCTTAAGTATTAATGCAATACTTAAATGCAGCGATCAATTTTGAGTTCTTCAGTTTATTGATGTCTATCGCATCTACTCCTCACTAGCTATTGTGATGATGGCCAAATAAAGAGTCCCCCAGAGAAGCTAGCTTAAATGCCGTCCGACAGGGCGTTTTTTAGCTAGTATATATATATATATATATATATATATATATATATATATATATGCAGAAATATAGTCTTAAAGTGTGCTATATTTATGGGGTAAAGTGCTCAATATCAGAGATAGAGCGTGTGTAAATATAAAAGTGGACATGGAAGTCAGCACTTAGAGGCGACAGTCTGTTTCATGCTAGTGCAATCGTCAGACGATTGCACTAGCATGAAACAGACTGTCGCCTCTAAGTGCTGACTTCCATGTCCACTTTTATATTTATATATATATATATATATATATATATATATATATATATATATATATATATATATATATATATATATATATATATATATCAGGAGAATGTCAACCAAAATGGCGTTATTTGTTAACCTTATACGAAACGTGGTATGCAGATGGTTGCGATCTTGTGGCTGAGGGTTAATATGGAACTTCACCGGGGCTTGCATTGAGACTTACTAAAACTACTGTAGTCACATATCAGCCTGTAACGGGAAAGCCCTACACAGTGCCAAGTATCTTTGTATACAATAAGCTTATAGGCGTGGTTGATGACTTTGTTTATCTTGGTAGTACCCTATCGAGAACATGTTCACTGAACAGTAAACTTGCGAGGAGAATTCAAAAGGCCTGTGTTAAATAGTAACCACGGCTATGGAAAAGCGTATAATTGCGCAAGTGACAAAGATCAAGGTGTTTTCTATCTTTTTTTTTTTTAGAAAAAGATGTCTACCCTGTACAAAGCCCAAGAGTTAATTACAGATTAAGAGCCACCACCCCAAGGTGATAATGCCACCAATACGCAAGTAAAAGAGAAGGAAAAAAGATTTTAGAGGGAATCATAAACCCAGTCCTAAACAGAAAACACGGGACAAGCCTTTACTCCTCTTCAAAAGACCGGGTAGCAACGTGACCCGGGCGAAAGAAAAACCTTGTGCTTAAACATCGTTTATGTATCCACGAAAATTAAAAGTCAGATATCATGCTGGCTGGACTTACTTAAAGGAGGTTAATTGTTGCTTGATTTATTTTTTATTATAGGGCCGGGATCGAATCTACTTAATTTGAAAAGAGAGCAACGCGTGGACGAACTCCCGGATTAAAGATAAAATAAAACGTCTCTTCAGTTTTTAAGCCAACAGATGTTAATGTGCTCATGAGTTTGCCGAGTAAATGAACCCTTGTGCAATCAAACCGTAAAAATATTTCTACTGTCAACTGTTTCTAAAATACTAATAAAAAATGCATTTCCTGGAAGAGTTGCAGGTCCTCCGTTCTCCATAAAAAATATCAAAGAGAAAACACAAAACTAAATGGTTCAAATGAGCAGTGGGGAAAAAAGGAATTCAAATTTGAATTGTTTGCCTATAATCGAAGGCAGTAGGAGAATGGAAGGAGTTTTGCTTGTTATTTCTCCTAAACCCTGGCCGCCATTCATTTGCCCAAGCTTCTCGTGTATGATATGAGTGCTTTTCCTCTGCCTCTCTTTAGCCTTCAATCTGTCCTGTGAGTATCGCATTTTCGTAGCCTTCTTTCCTCATTATGTGTCTTAAAAATTTCAACTGTCTCTTCCTGGTGTTAAGTATAACTTTTCTTTTTGTTTCCATCTTCTCTAAAACTTCGTCGTTGCTCACATGTTCGGTCTATGGTATCCTCAGCATCCTTCTGTAGAAACACATTTTTGTTGCTTCAAGTCTCTTCTTTATCTTTGAGGAGATTGTCCAGCATCCACTGCCATTGAGGAGGACAGATATCATGTAACAGTTGAGTATTTTCTTTGTTTCTAACAAAATTTTCTTTATGTTTCTTAATACTCTGCTTAGCTTTTGGAAGGCATCTTTGGCTATCCCAATGCGTCTTCGGATTTCAGTGTCACACATTCCGTACTCTTTTAAAACAAATCCCAGATATTTAAATTTGGGTTCATCCTTTTGCTAACAACCATGCATTCTGTTTTCTTGCAATTGATGTCTAATCCTTTCTTCTCGCTTTCAGTCATTACCTTCTGTAAGTGTTCTTATAGTGTCCTTTCCGTGTCTGCTATCAACACAATGTCATCTGCATATCTTAAGATTGTGGCCGCCGCTAATAAATCCTGGTTGGACTCCTAGTTCTCTCAGAGACATGTGTAAGGAATTGAGAGCGATATTATCCACATTGATTTAAAGCCATTTATTAAACATGATGGAGGCAGTGAGATTGCTTCTCTACCGACGAGCACTGGACTGTCACCTCCTATGATGAATGGCAGTTCTCTCAAAGAGGTTCATTTTCGTGAACGCCTACCGGGACTCAAGATTACCCCAGACCTCAAGTGGAACTCATATATACGAGCCCTCACTAAAGATACTAGAAAAATGGTCGGTTCCTTGTACCGTTCTAATAATTATCTGACTCCACCTGCCATGCCCTAGTGGATGTGCAGATGGTGTAATGAATAGAGGCTCGGAATGAGAAATCGAAAAACCGAGTTTGAATTCCAGTCGGGTTCGTTACATTAACTCAAGAATGGGCAGCTCCTGACCAAACATGGCAGCAGTATTCCATTTTCGGTCTAATCTGACTCTTGTAAATGTAGAGAATAGCAGGAAGAGTCAGGTACTTACTGGAGTGGTACAGGAAACCGATCATTTGTTCTGCATCTTTAACGATGGATCGTGTGCATAAATTCTACTTGAGGTTTGGTTTGAGTTTATTGCAAGAAACTTAGTTCATGATAATTGTAAAATCTCTTTTTGTTCAAATACTTATATGCAGTCCTGTTGTTCATAAGTATTTGAACAACCTTAGATTACAGCGGCCATTAAGGATCTTGAGCAAAGAGGACGTGGAATACAATAAATTATTAGTTTGGTAAATCTTCCAAAAAAAGCAAAGACAGTTCACCTTTTCTGTGAGCTTTCGACTATACTTTTAGCCATTATGAAGGATGAATTTTATTTCTACTTTTTACTGAATGTGTGGCTAATTTTATGTATGTAACAAGAGTTATAGGAATGTTTTATTTTCCAAACACGGTCAGCGTATTTTGGCCGTGTTCATAGTTGATATTAATACATGTTGGCTTTTTCTTTTCTTTTCTTTTTTTTACTAATAATGCTGAGCGCTTTTGGCTATACTTTTAGCCATTATCAAGGATGAGTTTATTTTTACTTTTAACTGAATGTATGGATTGTTTTATGTATGTGTGTGTGTGTATGTCTCTCTCTCTTTCCCTCTCTCCCTCTCTCTCTCTCTCTCTCTCTCTCTCTATATATATATATATATATATATATATATATATATAGAGAGAGAGAGAGAGAGAGAGGGAAAGAGATAGGGAGGGAGGTGCAAGAGTCTCGTGAGCCCCTACCGAATCTATTATACGAGGCCCCCCGAATCTATGACACGAGACCCACCGGAAATATTATACGCCCCCACTCTATTACATCTCAATTTTCATAAGATATTATTCATATAAAATACACATTTTATTTTAACATACTTGTGTACAATAATGGATCATAAGTAATATAGGTGAACAATTCAGCTAAAAAATTGAAAATAAATGCAATGTATCTAAATGCAAATTAAAGACATGTCGTAATAGATCATTCCATCTTAAAAAAATTAAGAATGTTTTACGGCATCGGCTGGAGATTTTTCTTGTTAAAAATAATTTAAAACATTCAACACTATGGATAAAAAATAGTGAATTTTCTATGCGTTTTTTCGAGAATTAGCCTGAGCAAAACAAATTCACGGATATGGACGAAAAAAAGATTGATGTCAAAGTACGCGAAAATATGTCATAGTCTGTTGCGGTGAATTTAATTTAACGCACATAAATGTAAGTAGAAAAAAGCAAATATTGATAAGATAATGGCGGTTACAAAAGTTGGGGGTAGTACTCACAGGCCCCGTATATATATATATATATATATATATATATATGTATATATATATATATATATATATATATATATATATATATATATATATATATGTGTGTGTGTGTGTGTGTGTGTGTGTGTGTGTGTGTGTGTGTGTGTGTGTGTGTGAATCACAAAATGTAAAAAGTTTCGTGCGACGCGTTTCGTCCTTTAAGACTTCATCGGACTATGTTTACGTTGATGCGGCTACGCATGCGCAAGAACGTGATACGCTGGGAATTTTAAATTTTTAGATGACTTTTTTTTTTAATATGTGTTTTAGGCATATAATCTAGCTCACCGTAACGAGACTGGCCCCGATTTTGATATAAAAGATGCTACTCGAGTTGAAAGAGAAAACAATTCACCGAGACGAAAATGTATAGAAAGTGCTTTAATCGCTAGAGCATCCACAGTAAACTTGCGTCGAAGTTCTTATAAGTTCTCACTATTCTTGGCAGATCTTTTTATCAAAATGTGGCATATTTAATAACAAAAGTGATGGAGACAAAAACACAACCAAAAAGAATCTAAATCAAATCGGATAGACTATATAACCAAAACACATATTTTTAAAAAATCATCTTTAAATTTAAAATTCCCAGTGGAAGAAAATTATCGTTTCGTCCATTAAGAATTGCTGACGTTGATGTGACTACACATATCAAAGAGGACGCTGAAATGTTAAACTTTTAAATCTAAATGCTTTTGAAGATTTTTTCCGTTTTTCATAGATTTCTAAAATTGTTAATTTATATATCTCATCCATATATATATATATATATATATATATATGCTTATTTACCAAGATCAGTTTGACACAAGGCCTCAAATATAGAGCACTTGGATTTAACTGGTCTGTTAAATTAGCTAGCGTCGACATAGTAATGCCTGTCTCAAAGACAAACTTATTAATACTCGACAGTGGATGCCTAACCCCTAAAATAATTTTTGATATCAATTGTGTGATTCCAATTTAACAATTTTACTTACTTATGTAACAGAGACACAAGTAACTCAACGAGAACCAATCTCACTACGTGGTCCGTTAGATTTTATTTTAATCCTTTCACCCAAGCAAGGCGACAAAGCCACTAAGATTCAAAGGGTTACTGAGAGTGTAAGAAAACGAGAAAACTATTTTTAGGATAATAAAATGAACAGGATTCAAAGAGACGGGAGTTGTTGATTGACGTTACATTTAAATTTTTGCAGATTGGCATGAAAGCAAGAAACCGGAAGAGAGTTCCACAGGTGAGAAATTGGGGAGAAGAAACTATTAGCATAGAACTTACGGTTACATATAGCAATTTCAACATTAAAATGATGTGACTTCGCTCCCAATCTTGTATTACGCTTAAATTAATGAGGTCGAGGAAAGCAATATTTATTTTGAATAATATAAAAATGTGGCACAAGGCCAAAAGGGGTGATAGGGGAAAACTGGTCTTCAGTCTGTCTTATCTTAAACTTAGCTAGCCACGATTACTGACCCTAATATACCACAGTATTCCTTACACCGAAACAACACATTTTTACTTACCATTCTTAATACAGCCACCATAATACCTCAACGTCTCTATGTTATCCTAACTAGTTCCTATATGCCCCAAAGAAGAAAGCTCATCAGAACAATTGCTATGAAAATATTTATACAAAAGGAAGAGGAAAGTTCTGTTACAACGGTGGGAAAGTGTTTGAGGCCGAGATACCAAATCAGGAACAATCGCTATTGTTACCACCGGGAAGTCACTCCACCTAGAAGATTGAAATTGTTTGTACGATTTTTCGGTGGAGTTTCGAACACATGAAAGAAACAAACTCGACTGCTCTCCGCCCCCCCCCACACACCTCACATAAGAATATTATAAGTTTGAAATGTATTTTGTAGTTGCGACAATGAATTTGCTGAGTTGGCTAAATCTAAACCCGAAACACATTTTCATATGTCACGATTCTTAACTCTGCAAAACTTATTTCCAATTTGTCTGGAAGTAAAAACAGCAGAAGAAAAATAAGCAATTCTTTTTCTTTAGTTTCATTTTGTTAAACCAAGCAGAAATAATTTCCCATCTGTGACTCGCGGACAAATTTTATGGTTAGCGGAATGGGGACATATGATAAGGATTCAATTACAGAAAACATTCTTGTTGTTTTGTTGACGAAACCAATATTAAAGTTTTCTCTTTCTTTCCGTCAACTCCTGAGATATGGGTTGTAAATTCAAGTCTCGTCTGAAGTTAATTTAGTTTCAATTTCACTCTGAATTTATCGGCATAGATCATTGCGATAAACAGAAAATAAGAAAACGGGACAAAATAATCGAAAGCCGTCAAAAATCATTGATCCCGGCATTCTGGCCTCAGTTGTCTAATACTTGTAAAATCTGTAATATAAATACAGTAGAAGTCCTCATAGCCGAATTTCCTCATATCCGAACTTCTGAGTGTTGCCATTGAGATGTTGTAGGAATATGCTACATTCTAATATTTTTCTTTGCAGATAATTGTTAGAAATTTGACATTTCTCAGCCCATAATGTCCTGCATTTCAGCTGGAAGAAAAAGGAAAAGAAATTCTTTCACTTTACATAAACAATTAGAGATTATTGAAAAACTGGACGAAGATCCTAATTTGCTGAATTTGCAAATTAACAAACAAGGATTGCAGAATCTGAACGAAACACTAAAACTTGCACTTGAGGAGGATCCACTGAATACTCTCATTTTGGATGAATTAAAAGAATGGATAAATGAAGATTCCAATGAATTACAAAGAATTACAAAGATTTCAACGGTAGAATCGCTTTAAAATGACTTGGATTTTCAAGAAATAGAGGAAGAATCAAATTCTTCTAATAATGGTGAAAATATGAAGGATGATAAAGAAGACTGGGACTCAGTAGAGGAAGCTATTGATGAGGTCATCAAATTCATATTCAATAGTACAGAATATTACAGGAGCACGTAATTGGCAGAAATGCCTTATTTAAAAAAACTAGAACAATGAAAAGTAAGCAAAACGAGAAAAGAAGAAAGACAATTGAAAATAAAACTTATTGAACATTAAACATTGCAAATTAATATTTACTTTTGTGAGACACTTAATTATTCATGTATTGCGATAAGTTCTTATGTTTTGTTAAGTTATATTAAATATGCCATATTAAATCCGAACCGGATCTCGTAT
Organism: Acanthosepion esculentum; assembly: GCA_964036315.1. Classification (NCBI taxonomy): domain Eukaryota; kingdom Metazoa; phylum Mollusca; class Cephalopoda; order Sepiida; family Sepiidae; genus Acanthosepion; species Acanthosepion esculentum. Next base: position 18,614,482 of record OZ038491.1, read on the forward strand.
CCGAACTATTGAAGTTCGGATATGAGGGCTTCTACTATATATCTACATTGCTGAAAATTAATTGTCCCATGTGCTAATCGAACGAGGAAAATGTAGTTATATTATTGAAAACTGTAGCCAAATTGGAAAAGCGTTTTGATGAGCGAATTTTGGGCTAGGGACTAGCGGACATAATATAGAGCCTGGATAAGTGAATATTGGATTTGGGATTATCGAAGAGAGAATAGAGCCTTGTCGAGAGAATATTGGATTTAGAATTTTCGAACAGAAATTAGGGTCTTGATGTTTGAATATAGGATTTCAAATTATCGAACAAAGAATAGGGCCTTAAAGAGCGACTATTGTGTTGTATTTAAGATCAGCGAACACTGAATAGGGCTTTGACGTGAGAACATTGGATTTGAGATTGGCGGCCAAAGAATGGAGCCTTGATGAGCGAATATTGGATTTGGAATCATTGATTGGATTTGCAATTAGCAATTAGATTGATTTGGTTTTTTATGGCTTATCAACCTTTTGCGGGTTATTTAAAACCAGAAAATAATTTAGATTATGAGAATATTTTGGAGACAATAATGATTCACTGATACAAGACCTACTAATTAATCCATAGCTGGGGGAGAAGAGATAATTCATACCTTTCTCAAGGGTATTTGCGTCTAAGTGAATATAATGAACCCAGCTGGAATTGAAACTTGTCTCTCCGATTTTCGAACTGTTATCCATTACACCAACCGCACATCTAAGCTTACAACACCTGGTATTCCCAAGCGGTCACCCAGGATCAACGTTGCTTAACTTTGGTGATCGCACAAGAACCAATGTTTCAACGTGATATAAGCCTTTATTGATTAGAGAACAGGGACCTGATGAAGGAATATTGGATTTGAGATTATCGAATCGTAAAGAAGACCTTGATGAAGGATTAATTATCGAACGGCGAAAGTACCGAGATGTGAAAATACTGGATTATCGCGATAGGCAGAATAGATCTTGAAATAAAAATATTGGAATGGACCTCTTGTATAAGTAGTGGCTGTAGGTTTACGTTTATATGACGTTAAAGTGAACTGTATCGTCAGTGTCGAAATTTATAAATGGTATATATATATATATATATATATATATATATATATATATATATATATATATATATATATATATATATATATATTTCTGTATTTAGGTAGCAATCCTTCTTTCATGCACATGATCTAAAAAAACTGTCCGAATGTTCTTTTAATCGGAGCGCTATCGGCTATACATTTAGCCATTTTCAAGGATTATATTTTAACTGTTAGAATTAGAAATAGTTAAAATATAATCCTTGAAAATGGCTAAATGTATAGCCGAAAGCGCTGGGATAAAAAGAACATTTGGACAGTTTTTATATAATTTATCATCCGAAAAGAAAAACATTATTAGATCGCATGAGAAATTGTATAAAAAATTAAATAAAAGCACCTTGTCAGTCGTTTTTAATGAAATGTGCATATATATATATATATATATATATATATATATACATATATATATATATATATATATATATATATATATATATATATATATATATATATATATATATATATATATATATATATATATAAAAGTGGACATGGAATATATATACATACATATATATATATATATATATATAAAAGTGGACATGGAATATATATATATATATATATATATATATATATATATATATATATATATATATGAGGCGACAGTCTGTTTCATGCTAGTGCAATCGTCAGAGTTGCCTGACGATTGCACTAGCATGAAACAGACTGTCGCCTCTAAGTGCTGACTTCCATGTCAACTTTTATATTTACATACGCTCTATCTCTGATATTGAGCACTTTATCCCATAAATATAGCACACTTTAAGACTATATATATATATATATATATATATATATATATATATATATATAGTAAATTGTTTGGGTGGTATTTGCAATTCTGCATATTTTTGTCTTCCACGTTGGTTCAAGTACACAGGAAGAGTCGCTTAAAAATGCTTGTTTTGAAGTGCATACGTATTTTAAGAAAAATAGGGATCGTAGGTTATATTGTGGGGCGATAGATTTTACAAGCCAGTCTTGTAACTTGCAGAGTTGAGTTACTAAAGGGGATTAACTGAAACTGAGATATCCAGAAAAGGCATGACACGTGGAACTAGAACAATCTACTCCAGTGGACTAAATAAAGGCTTCGGTTCGAAATACTAACGTATATCACCTGAAGAAGGGCTAGGGCTTACATTGGTCGAAACGTCGTGAATATGACAATAAAGATGAGGACAACAATTGGAACAATGTAAATAGTATAAATATAAATTGAAGAAGACAGACATACTGTCGAAATGTAATTGAACATTGTCAAACACTGTCTTTACTTTTCTTAAATCGCGCTATTAATTGTTGATAAATATTGGAAGAGTTACGTCAATCTTTTTGTTTACTATTAATGCTAATTAATAGAAGTCATTTCCGGTTTGGTTTGGTTTACGGCATATCAATCTCAATGGGTTATTTAATGCAGACAAGATTTTTATTGCTGGTAATATTTAATATTGTCTTAAGCAGGACGCAATCGTTTCCGCGTCATTATATATGGAAAGACCTCAGATAAGGCATACACTTTGTATTCACAAATTTTGATGTTAAGTGATGCTTAACATGTACAGTGTTTATATTTCTTTCATATTGGTAATATTCGACTAAGTAGATAAGAAGTTCTACTTAGTACAATTATTTTAATCTCTCTTAAACAAGGACTGGCAGACATCTTGTTAATGTGTTTGTCTGCACGATATCTGAGAGCATCTAAGCTTTCAGTCATTATTATTATTATTATTATTATTATTATTATTATTATTATTATTATTAAATAAATATAGCAAGATGTTAAAAATATAAGAATACGTCATTCGGCGAGGTTAAAGGTGAAGGTCATCCGAGCGAAATCGTGGCAGCTGGGAAATTTATACCGATCTTTTCGTTTGAATTTTGAATAAAAAGCGGATGCCACGATAAACTTATATCCGGACGCTTTAGATTGGACGCATGCCATAGAGCTGAATTTTCTTTCTTTCTCGGCTCTTAGGGTTCGGGAGAATAAATAAATAAATTACAACTTTCGTTCAAGTCACGCACGAGAAAATATAACGCACAGCTATCTCGCAACAAACATAATAGGAAAAGAATATAAATAAGATATATAGAAGGAAGGTGTTTGAGCTCCATAAAGGAGGAACCGTTTCGCCAGCTATCGGCGTCCAGCGCTACAAGTAATGAACACTATCTGACACTCTTCGATCTCTATTTTTCTAAAGTCTATTAGGAACACTTCCGTCTCGATGATGAAGCACAAGAATAAACCAAAATAAGTCCTTCTACTGTTTTTTTTTCGGCAACGGGGCTTACCCTTCGATCACGCCAATTTTTATGCATCTATCCACAACGAATACCTAAGATTCAGCATTTAAAATCCAACCAGGTGATGAATCAAAGCGTAAGGCTACATAATTTTTGTTTAACAAATTTAAGATAGCTGTTAGCATTACAACTTATTTTTTTCGTCTTCTTTAAATACTTGCTACAATTAGTGCCAGTGAAGTAGTCTCGGGTGGGGCCTCTCGATATCATGATAAGGGGTACTGTTACGGCAGTATCTCCGACTTTTCAATCCAGGTTATTTATGCATGCATCTCCTGTAGGTGACTGTCTCATTGCCTACAAGTCATCAACCAAACCAACCAAAACACACATGAAATCGAACAAATTGAAAACGAAAAAAAAAAAAATAGTAAATTCAACCTAAAAACAAAAAGAAGGTAAACGCCTGGTATATCATTTCCTACACTAATGTAAAGGGTCTACCTTCCAAATTTCCAGAAGTGGAACTCCATATTCTTCAGTGCACACCCGACCCCCTGTTTCTGTCTGAGACGGGTATCAGTTCTTTCAATCCCATTACAAAAGCTCACAATTCCGGGCTACTCACCCATTATAACAAAATACGACCCTCTAAATAACCACGGCCACGGACTTGGTGCCTACATCAAGAACGGGTTTTCCCGTGGTAGGGACACAAAAAAAACGAGTACCCCGATCTCCCGTATATGTGCTTCGACGTGGCACTTATCCATAGTACCACATTCGTCTTTGTTATGTATTGCCTTCAGGATATCAAGATGAAGGGTCCGTAATCTTTGATCGAATAAGTGGTCCTATATTTCTGTTATGATGTGAAATATTAATCACTTAAAATTGAAATATATGTGGCTATCGTTAAATTATCAGAATTGTTCCGACAAGCTTTCCTTGTTAGTACATCGATTTCACGAACTTAAGCGAATACTAGATCAACAAATAGATATCATAATTTCGATGTTAAAATTGCTAGTTGTAACCGCAAGTTCTATTCCAATAGTTTCTTCTCCCGCACTTCTCGTTGGTGGAACTCTCTTCTGATTTCATGCTTCCCTGCCAACTACGATCTTCATAAATTGAAATGCAATCTCAATCGTCATCTTCTGTCTCCATAATTCCCGTTCTTTCATTGTCCTCTCTGTTTCTTTCATTCTCAGTAACCCCTTGTATCTTAGTTGCTTTTATTATCTAGCTTTGGGGTAAAATGATTTAAAAAATATTAGCAGTTTAAATGGCAAAACGATTTATGTTGAAACGATAAAAATGGACAAAACGTTTTAAATATGTGAACAATTTGAGTCAATTAAAAATTGAACTGAAAGACTTTATAGGTCAAGTAAATAAGAACATCTCGGGTGGTGTCTGGCATTCCAGAAAAAGAATTTTGACAAACGAGTTGGAGGGAGGCAGGGAAACGTCCGGGTATACTCAAATGCACAGTAATGTCTGATTTTGTATGCCTCTATGTAAAACCTAAGTATTGTTATCAATATTATTGATAGTAATATGTTATTTTTTTAGTTGGGTCATAAATAATATCCATTTTTATTTATCAGCTCTATTCTTAAAAACAATATATAATTACATTTAATTCAATTATATTCACCATTATTTGAATGATTATACTTGTTGCCCTTCAGTACGTTTTGAGGAAATTTCAGCAGGTTCTGACGCGAAAAAGATTTTGACGAACTTTTAAATCTGGTCTTTATTACAGAAAATGTCTCCCCTTTGCAGTGATTGAAAACATTCCGTTGATGCAATGCCGGGTCAATATGGCGAGTAGAACAGGCCAACCGAGTTCCAAAGATTTTCTTGAGTTATTCTTACTCTATGCGGCTTTTCGTTAGCATGGAGGAGGACAACATTGCCCCTGCTGTATATCTAAAGATCCTTGATAAATTCCAAAGAAGATTCAGCAATATTGTTGGTCTTGACCTGGCGTCTCGGCTTCAGTCATTTTTTCGCCGCCGTAATGTAGCTTCCCTGAGCATTTTCTATAAATACTTTCATGGTAATTGTTCAGATGAACTCTCTGCTATGGTACCTAGACTTTATGAATTTAAATGCAGTACTAGACTGGCAACAAGGTCTCATCATTTCACAGTTGAATCGTCTAGATGTAACGATAATCTATGCTAACAGTTTCTTTTCTTGCACTTCTCATTTGTGGAACACCCTTCTGGTTCCATGCTTTTAAGCCATCTTTAATCTTCAAAAATTCAAATGCAATGTCAGTCGTTTTCTATTGTTTTCCTGATTACTATTCTATAGTTCTCGCTCCTTAATAATGTTTTTCTTTTTTCTTATTATTTCACACTCAGTAAGCCCCTTGCGTCTTAGTGACTTTACTGCCTTGTTTGGAGTGAAATGGTTAAAAGATTACTGTGAAGTTAGCGTTTGTGCTCAACTGAAAAAAAAAGAATATTTTTCAAAGGAGATAACTATGTAATACTAATTATCCTGTACTATTCCTTATTTTTTTATTTAGTGACCAAATAGGATAAGGGTGTTATCTGATACTGATTAAATTTTACCTAGTTTAGTACAAGGCGACAAAATTTGTTATGTCTTGGAAAAAAAAGCTCGTTAACCATAGTACGAATTGTCCACAAGTCTCATCAAAACCTTGAAACAATTTCCTGAGCGACAAACAGTATGAGTTTAGTTTTTATAGGTTCACTGCTGATGTTTTAACTGTCATCAACCACAGAATCAGTGATGCGTTGAGTGGTAGCTTTGCCACAAGAGAGATTGCCTTAGATATTTCATAGGCTTTTGACAAAGTGTAAGATAAGGAAGCTTCTACATAGATTTTCTAGCTATGGCATCTCTAGAAGAGTTTACGCAATCATAATGTCATTTCTTTCACATTGGTTTAAGAAAGTCGTTACCAATGGCCAGTCTTCTGAAGCTCATGAGATCAATGCAGGCGTCCCCCAGTGCCTCTTCTTGATCTTATACTCTTTCTACTTTTTATTAACGATTTGCCTAGAAATATTCTCAGATTAAACAAAAAAAAAAAAAACTTTCTCAGCCTGCGGTAAAATGTAAAACTCACACGACTGAAGAATTTCACTTACTGTGCGTTTTCATGGACCACTGCATCCCCACGAGTGACCTAGGCTTGCTGGGAGATGCGTGATTTTATCGAGTCACCAACTCTAGAATGGCTGCCAACCAAGGCTATAAAACCTAGTCTGTCCTGTTATTTAACCCATAACCCAGGTGTGAAGAAATGGATTCATACCTTTCCCAAGGGTATGCGTGAGTGAATGTAACGAACTCGGCTGGAATTTGAAGTCAGATCCGGACCGCAATCTACTACATCACTACATCCATTCTCAGACTAGTATACATTTATTCAGATAATAGCCCTGTGTATAGGGGTACTTCCAAAAACAATTAGATTGGTACTTTGCTGCTGATCTGGCTTGGTTCATGGTTTATTGTGTTTTACGGCATATCAACCTCGATGGGTTATTTAATGCCGACAACTATTTTTCCTGGTAATATTTTGTTTTGTCAAAAATCTATTTCTGGTAATATTTTTTTTCTCAAAAATGTATAGCTGGTAATATTATTTTAAAACATGTATTGCTGGGTTTTTTTTTTCAAAAACGTATTGCCGGTAATATTTTTTTTCAAAATATATTGCTGGTAATAGTTTTTTTTCTTCAAAAATGTATTTCTGGTAATAATTTTTACTAAGTATTTCTGGTATTAAAACCAATTTTTACACTTTTTTAATGCTTTTTACCTCAGTTTCGGGGTTATCTATTTGCCCATATTGGCACCCTAACAGATGCTACCATCCCGGGTCAGGGTGGACCTGGGAACACCAGCAATTAAGAGGTGGTTCCACGCCTACTGATCAGAAGCCTTGCCGTTGGACGTAGTTTATCGTCATACCCAGGACGCGGATGTAGTTTATCGTCATACCCAGGACGCGGATGTAGTTTATAGTCATACCCAGGACGCGGATGTAGTTTATCGTCATACCCAGGACGCGGATGTAGTTTATAGTCATACCCAGGACGCGGATGTTGTTTATCGTCATACCCAGGACGCGGATGTAGTTTATCGTCATACCCAGGACGCGGATGTAGTTTATCGTCATACCCAGGACGCGAATGTAGTTTGTCGTCATACCCAGGACGCGGATGTAGTTTATCGTCATACCCAGCACGCAGATGTTGCTTATCGTCATACCCAGGACGGCTGCTGATCTCTCTTCTGAGCTAGCTGTAACAGCTCAATGGGGAAATAACTGGCTTTTAACTTTCAGTTCTTCAATATACCAAACAAGTACTGTTTTCATCACCATCATTAAGAAACTCGAGTCAAGATGAATGGTTGTATTCTCAATGCGACTCCATACTTTGATCTTCTATTGTGCTTCAAGTTCACCTCGTGACCTTAAATGGAACTCATACAATCCATTTCTAATGATACTGGAGAAATGGTTGGCACATTCTATCGCTCCTGGAAGTACGTACCTTTTTTCTATTTAATCATTTCACACCTCGCAAGGCAATAATGCAACTACGACGCAAAGGGTTACAGGGAATGAAAGAGAATGGGAAGAATTTAGTAAGGAAAACTGAGGAGATAGAACAACAAAGAAACATAATTTAGGAAGAAAGAAGAGAGCGGTTGGCGTGGTAACTAAAATTTGAAGATTGTAGGCGATAGGAATACAAGAAATCAGAAGGGAGTTGCACATGCGAGAAGTGTGAGAAAAGAAGCTATTAGATTATAACAGACTGTTGCCTCTAAGTAGTTCATTAGTAAAACGGTAGGATCTAGTTGCCAATCGAGTACTACAATTAAATTTATGCAGTCGATTCACTTAGGAAGAACAATTGCCATGAAAATATTTGTAAAACAGATCGAGGGAAGCCATGTTATCTTGGTGAGAAAGTCACTGAAGTCGAGATGCCAGGTCAGGGTTGATTATATTACAGACCCTTAACTTTACAAGAATCAGAGTAGACCAAAAACTGTGTATTGCTGCTATACCTGGGCAGAAACTGCACAATCCTCATTTTCAAGCCTTGGCAGATTTTAAAATCATTTACGCGGTCTTGTGAGTGATGACGTATTCTCTCCTCTGTAACTTCTTCCCCACTGACGCAAGACTATCGCTACTCTATGTCTATTTCTATGATCTAATACATAACATCATGCTCTTACCACGTTTCGGTAATAAATTACAGTTTTTCATTTCTTTCAAAATTTGTACAAATATTTTTGTAATCGTTATCTTATTCTCATTTAAATTTATGAAAATAAACGAAACATTAAATGAATAATTTTGAAACAAATTCTTTGAAAACAATAATTTTAAAAGATTTCCTAATTAAAAAAAAACAATTATTATTGTCAAATATAAAATATATAGGAAATTGAATAACTTTATAATTCATTCAAAAACTCTTTGTATTTAAACTGAATATATTTTATATTAAAAGGCAATATTTTAAATGGGCAAACTATTTAGATGTGAAATTTTATCGATTTGCTGTTAGCGAATTGGCAGTAACTGAATTAGTTTTCTATTGATTGATTGACTTGTTTTCTACGGTTTATCAACCCTTTTCAGGTTATTTAAAGCCACAAAATATTTTTACATTGAAAGACTTTTTGGTGAGAGAAGATAATAATGGTTTAGTGATACAGGTCTTACTAATTAACCCATAACTGAGGGAGAAAATGTGGATTCATAGCTTTCTCAATGATATTTTGCACGTAAGTAAATATAATGAACACAACGGGAATAGAACTCGGCTCCCCGATTAACAATTCCGAGACATTATCCATTACACCACCTGAACATCCAAGCTTACAGCACATGGTATTTCCAAGCATTCATCCACCAGGTTCGACTTTGCCTAACTTCGGTAATCGAATGGGAACCGGTGCTTTAACGTGATGTGGCCACAAACCAACTGAATTACTAATATATAAACTTGAAATATGTATCATTTTATTGGATTATTTAATACTTTTTTTTGTTTCCATGAGTATAGACATATTAACTGGATATAAGGTATGATATAAATATCTGCTATTCTTTTAGATCTTATAATGAACTTTTTGGTCCAAAAAGTTTAATCAGTCTTCCGGCGATTTTTTTTTGTTTGACTTCTTTTGACCCTCAAGTACATCTTGATCTTCTTTTGACCACCCAGGCATTTATCGACCCCTTGGATAGATCAAACCCCACGATTGATAACGACCAATTTGGGGAACCTTGCTCTAATGTTTGTCTCTATATTGTCGCTTCTTGTCCTTCTTTTTTCTTACAAAAGCTCGTTAGGTAAGACACTTGCCTTCAGTGCGTTCTGTGAGTGTCAAATTCGCAAAGTCTTCTTTTCTTACTATGGGTTACTGAAATTGTAATTATCATTCTGATTCTAAATACAAGAGGCTTTTTTGTTTCCATGGGTGCAGTCACATCAACTGAATATAAGATATAAATATCTGCCATTCTTTTATTTGATAAATATAATAATAATTCTTGAGAAATAATCGCACTATTAATTCACAATGTCTCGTAATCCAGGAGCACAGGTGTTCTAGAGGGAGCTTCCTGTTGGCCAGTTGGGTCTGCGGTAGACAGTATAGAATTTAGGAATTCCCGTTTCAACAGTAAAGCATGAGCCTCATTTGGAACCATCAGAGCTAGCAAAATGTGTCTGCGTCTGATGTAACATGAACTTAGAAAAATATTGCAAGATAACCGAATATAAGATTAGATTTTTTAATTCAACAGAAATTTAAATAAACATAAAAATATGTTTTTTTAAAATTATTATTTATGGTTGTTTAACGCTTAGACCAAGAGCGATAGTCATGTTTCTTTTTTTTTTTTAATAAAATATTTTTTAGGTTACAAGTTGTCACAACTTAGCGTTGATATTTAACATTTGGTTATCTTAAAAAAATTGCAAATCAAGAAAAAGACTGATTCATTCAAAGGGTTTTTTTACTTACGAGAGCGGTGGTAATTTTTTAAAAATCTCCAAGACTTTTGCTTCTTCTCGATTTAGTTCACCCCCACTCTCTCTCTCTCTCAAACACACACACACACACACACACACACACACACACACACACACACACACACACACACACACACACACACACCAATTTACAGAGTAATTTTCTAGTGACTCTCCAATCAGAATTCAGAGAACATGCTAAATAATTTTTAATGCTTTCATATTCTAATTGAACATTACTGATTAATTAATATCATAATATATATAATTGTTTGAATTCTAACATTTTTTAAGAATGAAAAGACTATGCATTTATCTATATATAAAATTCTACGACTTCTGTCTATTCATCCATCCGTCCGTCACACCCTCTAAAATAGCCATACATTGACCGATCGAAACCAAATTTGGGGGAGAAGTGCAAACAGGTAAGCAGTTACAAAGCACAGTTGGTTTTACTAGGGTGCATAGCTTAGTACAATAAATTTTCATTAATTTTTATAAAAAAATTAATGAAAATATAAAAAAACGATTGGTTTGCGAAATTGAACGACACGTAGAGTTTGTAAACTTCGACAAAAGTGTCAGCGATAACTTCAACAATATACTGTGAGGATTTCAAAGAAATTCTAATCATTTCAAATCAGATTAGACAATGAAATGATTCAAGAAATAGCTCAGCCAATGAAAATGAATGAATGCGATCAACCAATGAAAATGAAGTAAATATATGCTTCCCTAAAAAACTAAAGGTACATAATGGCTGAGCGGTTATCAACACAAAAAACGAAACCAAGTTTGAATCCCAGTCAAAACTATTAACGCTCGCTTCATACTAATGCCTTTCGGTAAGGTTGGAATCAACTCCCAGCTTTCTTTCTCATTGTTAAATATTTGTTTTATGGCAGTATGTCACGATAGTTGACGGAGAAAAAAGTAGGTGACCGAGTACTTGGACAATCGACTTCTATAAATACATTACCATCCAGGTAGTCAAGACGGTAAAAAGTTGTTGAACCAATCATGTCAACCTTGACATGAGATAGTCATAATCGATAAAATCAAAAACAGAAATGTCAATGAAAATGAATAGGCGATGTTTGGCAACGGACGTCAGTTATGTAACGTCTCCTTTTTTAAATTTGGGGCCTTTTCTTCATCTTGTTCCCTGCACACTGCTGTGAATATTAATAATCCCTATTGTTGTATTTTCGAAAAAGTGTTAAAAACAAAAAAGACGTTAGCGCTGAGTGTTAACCAATAAAATCAACAATATTGTCCAAAGGAATGTAATTAAGAATATTCTCAGCCAATGAAAATGAATGTTGGATTTTACTTACTCAGTGAAATAAAAATATAAAACCTATTTGTAATGATGATGAAGTTAAATTCTCAACTGGGTTATTCTCATAAAAGTGGGGAAAGAAGAATGAATTTAAAAATTTAAATTTAAAGAAATATTAAGGCATTTCACTTTTTTTTTTCAATTCCATCACATACTGGTTTAATCTATGAATTTTTCTAAAAAAAATAGTTTTTGATATTTTCTTTTGAAAAATGGTGAAATTTTAAAGGAACATCAGAAGATTATATTGCTGGAAAAGGATTGAGGGCTAAGACATTCCCCCCCCCCCCAGAATCTACCTTACACATTTATACGTCTACCATTCGTCCATGCATTGAATATTGCTGCCACATCTAGTCTGGCGACTCTGCTATGTCTATAGAGATTCTTGATAAAATCCAAAGAAGAATCTGCAATGTTATCGGTCCTGACCTGGCATCTCGGCTTCAGTCACTTTTCCCACCGCCGAAACGTAGCTTCCCTGTGGCTTTTCTAAAAAATATGTTCATGGTAATTATTCTGATGATCTTTCCTCTGTAGTACCGGGTCTTTATAAATTTAAGCGTAGTACTAGATTGGCAACTAGGTCTCAACCTTTTACATTTGAAATAGCAAGATATAACCGTAAGTCTTATGCTAACAGTTTCTTCTCTCGCACTTGTGGAACTCTCTTCCGTCTTCTTGCTTTCTAGTCAACTCTGATCTTCAAAAATCTAAATGCAAAAGTTAGTTAGTGGCAATTAAAAATTATATTGACAGTAATGTTTGCTGTAACGTTACTTGATTGTTGGCCCTTTGATTTTAAAAGCATAAAAATATTGACTTCTTCTAAGGCTATTGGGTCGAATTTACTAAGGGCCATTATAAAGGACACGTAGCTCAGTGGATAAAGGCGTTAATTAGATCCAGTGACAGGACCCAAAGAATGTGAGTTCAATACCCGGTTAAGTCAGTGGAGTACATTTAGAGGGAAATTAACAGGAGATAACTGATAACTGACATCCATTAAAACATGGCACGTGGAACTAGAACAGTCTACCCCAGTGAGCGATATAAAGGGTTCAGTTCGACATTCCAACCACCTGAAGAAGGCTGGAGCGTACAACGGCCGAAACGTTATAATAAATATGGCGACAATGTAAATAATGGCCATTATAAAGATAACAACATTTAAGAGAGCTTTTCAAAGGCTACAATAAAAAGTTATATTGAAGCACCAAAGTTTTAAAAATGGAAATTTTGAATATCAGATACTCATGAACGTTATCTGGCACTCAGAAGGGCTTGCAACTTAATTAAACTATTTTTGTAACGTACATTCATTTTGTTACGTACGTCACAGACAAAACTGCCCCATTATTGCCTGATGTAGTTTAGTGTGTAAAAATCATTGTCACTGCTAACTACATATATATAGGGTGTTCCAGTAACTTGGACGGATTTTAAATGTGAATTAAGTTTAAGCGTCTAATGATTTTTTCTTTTACTTTCAGATTTAACAACTTAAGTATTTGGTAATTTCAACCATGGAAAGTTTAACAGTCAAACAACGTGAAATTACGAAAATGGACGTTCAAACAGAAATGCAATGAAAAGTTCCCAGGTCACATCATCTCTCGAAACAGCGAAGTCAGTTGGCCACCATGATCGTGCGACTTGACGCCTTTAGATTTCTTCCATTTGGTTCATCTCAAAAGTAAGGTCTATGCCAAAAAGCCAACAACAATTCAACAGCTGAAGGCATATTGGTGAGCAACTATGTAGAGACGTCATCAAACATTCTCACCCTCGAGTGGAGGCGTGCCGCCCAACCTTTGGCGCACATTTGGGCAATATTACTTTTCACACATAATTGCCATGACTTAAATAACATGATCCAATAGAGAAATAAATTTTCACCAATAACACTGATTTATTTACTGCTGACTTTGATCCGTCTTAATGAAACACCCTTTATAACAAGTCAAGGGCAACCGCAGTCGGAATCGTCAAGTCATTTTGAACTCCCCCATCCTTTCATTAGCTGCATGTAGTATATGCTTCGCCAGGGCTACATACAGTTTTTAAATTCAAAGTTACACTTCTAGACTGGCCGCTAATCAAGGCTGAATATCCCTGTCTGATTTACTATTTAACCTATAGTTGGGAGAGAGAAATGATTCATACTTTTTTGCCCAAGTGTATTTGCGCATGAACTCGACTGGTATTTCATATTCTGAGCCGATACCCATTACACCACCTGAAAAACCAAATGGGTGTGCAAGATGAACATATATGTGGTGCTCAGTAAATAGAATCTTTTCTTATTCCCAGATGGCCGTCTACAGAATCCAGAAAATAACATTTTGATATAGGGAGAATTTCTATTTCGTGGTATCACAATTGTTTGCGATGCCCACTACATTTTTAGTATCGCAAGTGTTTATAATTTTGGACAACTGTATTATTAGATTTCATAAATTAATTATGTTAATTTAATAAAACGACTGAAAATGTTCGCCAGAATCCGCTGCTAATTTGAACAGTTATAATCCTTTTGGTTTTTCCACCGGAAAAGAAACTCAAGGACTCTAAGCTTGATTTTAAATACAGTTTACTAAAGTAATCTGTGCTTTCAACGGACTGGTTCAGTCTCAGAAAAATGTAACAGCCAGCAAAAATCTCAAGAATTTGGGCGGGTATTAAAAGAGACAATAGAGAAACTGGTTCCTAAACTTGAGAAAGATCTAAGAAATAAACATAATAAAGTCGTACGAAAAAAAAAGAAGTTTCTTGAAAATTAAGCAAAGAATGAAATTTCAAAGGCAAGTTACATTTTGGAACTGAAACGTAATCAAAACTAAAAAATAAATCTGAAATCATTTCCATGTTCTCATTTGAAATAAACTAACATTTAAAAATAGTACTTTCTGGCTTCTTTGAAATCCTCTTCTATAGTTCCTGTCTTTAAGAAGTCTGATGAATCTTCTGACCCTTTTATTTTCGATTCGTCCTTTACCTCTTTCTGGCACAGTACTAGATGTGCTAATCAACTCTGAATTGATTAAGCATTTCTCTTCGTACGGCCTTCTTTCAGATAAACACTACAAGTTTCGCTTCTCTATATCTATTGACGGTTATTACTGAATTTGCCTATCAAACGTTACTTAACAACATCGAGGCTCGGGCTGTGTCTTTAGATATTACGAAGGTGCCTGATAGGGTTTGGTATTCTGACCTTCACAAGTTGAATGGGTATACCTCTGGCCGAATATTCGACTTTATTCAATTTTTCTACACAAATCGTGTGACGGACATCCTCTTGAACGGCCACTCTTCTAGATCTTTTCACATTAATGCGGAGGGTCCTCCGAGTTCTATTCTTCGACCTACATTGCTTCTTATTTTCATCAACGACCTTTCCGATGTCATCAGTTCTCAACTAGGTGTTTATGCTGATGACAACTAATTACTCCTGTCTTCATAGTAAGTTCGATAGGTACAATCAAGTAAAACTGGCAGCTGATCTCGAAAATGATCCTAAATTAGTTGTTATGTGGGGCAAGAAATGGCTTATAACTTTTAACGCCTCTAAAAACGAAACTGATAGGAACTATTAACACTTCTCGCTCGTGGAACTCTCTTCTAGTTGTTAATTGCAACCGTATGTTCTAGTCTAATAGGTTTCTTGATTATGTGGACATTGTTCGAAAACAGTTGTTCGATAACAATTGTTCAAAAAGACATTTATTCGAATTGTAAATTGTTTGAATGAAAATTAATCGAAAGGACAATTATACTAAATGATAATTATTCGAAATGCAAAATTATTTATTGCAATGAAAATGTAAAAATTAAAAGAGGAAATACACAAATGGCAATTATTCGAAATACAAATATCGTAATAAAACAATTTAGCAAGAAAAATCTTTAAGTTTTCCATTGACGTCGCGGTATTTCTTGGCGCTCTTGATATTTTGGCAACCTGATCTTACTTTTGCAATATGCATTTCGTGAAAGTCTTGTTGTCTTTTAAGAGCATCTAAGAATTTCCATATAGTGCGATGATGGGGTGACAGAAAAAATCCCTATGTCATCCTTCGAGCGCCTTATTAGTTCTATGTAAATCAAGATTGGCTCTCTCAAATCAAGACCACATACGTATTTCAAACATAGGTATTTCGAATAATTATCATTTAGTATAATTGTCCTTTCGATTAATTTTCATTCAAACAATTTACAATTCGAATTAATGTTTTTCAAATAATTGTTTTCAAACAATTTTCTCGATACGAAGTTTCTTCTCCTGCACTTTTCGCTTTTGGAACTTGTACTGATAAATCATCAGTTACCTCCCCATAAGATCTAGGAGGTATACAAAGCAGCCTGTAATACCCATCATTGGACGAGTAGTCAGAGTAAAGTGCAATAAAGCTTTGGTATAAGTTTATTCACTGGTTCTGTTTTTACTACAGAACTCTCTTCGAGTTTGCTACTTTCCTGTCAACTAAAATTTAAAAAAATTTAAATGCAATGTCAGTCGTTATCATCTTGGATCCTGTTCTTTCAATGTCGTCTCTGTTTCTTTCACTCCGAGTAAGCACCTCGCGTCTTAGAGGCTTTTATCGCCTTGCTTGAGGTGAAATTATGAAAATAGAAGAAAATTAAAAACAAACAAACAGATAAACGAAATATTTGCGACATCCTCTCTATGTACGCTTTTCGGAAATTAACTTTTCACACTTTTTTTCAATGAAAATGCACAACTGAGAATTTTTAAAGCTGTAAAACAACTTATTTAATATATAAGAAAATAAATTTGTTGTTTTATAACAAGAATTGTTATCGTCTTTAAAATCTGCATCTAAATATTTCTCAGTGAATCAATCTTTTTTCTCACAAATTCCTAAATCATCTTCCAATCGTTGGTCTTTACTATTCTAACTCATTCTGAACTTGTTCTTTTCTTGAGCTATTCACACAGACGAAATAACATTCGTTTTTTTATTCTATTTATCATCTACCATATTACGAATTTGCTCTTTGGAACTGCACAATTAACCAAGAATTTTGTACAATTTATAATATATTTACAATGAAAGTAATAAAGGGAGAGATTAAAAAAACATTTTCGTATAATTGAATAAATGGTTGGTTAGTGTACAATCCTACCGTCTCCATATTAAAAGAAGAAAGGGCACTTTTGGAGGGATGGTCAATAAATATAAATGTAAGATATGAAAAAAAAAGAAGTCTTATAAAAGGAAACAAGAGAAAGAAAAGAGGAAAGGAAAAAAATTGAAAAAGGAAAAAGAAAGGCAAAGATATCACCAATCATTTCGAAAAGAAAAGAAATGGAAAGAAAACAGATATCTTTTCAAAAAGAAAAAGAAAGCAAAAAGGAGGGAAAAGTAAGATAAAAGAAATGCTTTCAAAAAGAAAAAGAAAGAAAAAAGAGGAAAGAGAAAGAAAGAAAATAAACGTTTTCAAAAAGAAAAAGAAAGAAAAAAGAGGAAAGAGGAAAAAAAAAGAAATGCTTTCAAAAAGAACAAAAAATACAAAAAACAAAAGTGGAAGTGGAAAACAGAAAATGTCCCCAAGTGCCTTATGCTGACTTCACGAACGACTCAACACAAAAGCGAGGTTCTTCTAAACACTTACCTCTCTCCCCACTTCCTTAAATATACGTATTTCCTCGCTTTTGGCTTTAAAAAGAATTGATCTCTTGTTTTAAGATTACGTATGGGTTTTCAGTGTTAATAAACTCAAAACTTAGTATATTTATGGAGAAGATATTGTATCTGTAGAATTATAAGGCTTGTGATATAATAACACTTTTAAAAATACTTTTTCTGTGTTGTTTTTCCTCAAAATCATTCAAGTTTCTGAATTTTTTCAGGCCAGTTTAAAACATTGAAACAACCCTACACGCAAGCCACCAATCTGCTACTGGGTAGCATGCCACTGGTGTTTACAGCTAGTGGCCCGCTGTCAGATCGGCGGCGTGTTCATCTCGGCAATGTTACAACTGGCGGACGGCTAGAGGCCCACCGGTGGACCGCCAGTGACTGCCACCAGAGTACCACTGGCGTTGCCGTCGGCGGACCACCAACGGGTCACTAGCGGCTTGCGTGTAGGGTATTCTGGGTTTTGGCTAACAAGACCATCGACGGAAAATTAAGAATTCCCTAGGAAAAGATCCGTTTTGCTACTTCCCCACTCCAACTTTTTTTAAGCGGACGATAAGCGTATTGATGCACGTTAATCTCCATAGAGTAGAAATAGTAGCATCAATATTACTAAATAAAACACAAAGTGACCACTTTTGGTTTGCCGACATTTTTATCGATGGATGTTGAAATTTTCATTTTCATTATTGGCTCGCTACGATCAAGCCAGTCTTGGAATGACTAGTAGAGATCAAGTCAGTCTTGGATTGATTAGTAGAGATCAAGTCAGTCTTGGAATGATTAGTAGAGATCAAGTCAGTCTTCGAATGAGTAGTAGAGATCAAGTTAGTTATTGAAATGACTAGTCGAAATCAAGTCAGTCTTGAAATGACTAGTAGAGATACATTTACAGTATTATATTGAATATTATTATTCTTACAGTATAGCAAGACTTATTTCATCTTTGAAAGAAAATTCTATCTAGATATTTACAAAACTTGAATGCGACAATAGTTTTTTCAATCAGTGAAGCGAATACATATCAACAGACATGGAAAAGAGAAGTGAACTGGATGATTTGAAACTCTAAGCCAGCACATAGTCAGCAAAAGGTTCCCGACCCCTGGTTTACTGCACAATTTACACATCAGCACGGAGTCCAATATATTAAGAGCATTTGTTTGATTGTTTTAATCTACCAATAATTGCTTCTGTGTCCAATTCATCTCACATCCTTTTAAATGGATAGCAAAGGTATAGATTGCAAATTTCTTAACGTAGTCTTTATGACCTTCAGCTTTGAAAATGTTCTTTCACATTGGACTTGAGTAACTGATAGTGTGCAGATAACGTTATAAAATTCGTATCCATTTTTATTACTAAAACAGTTGTCTGTGTTTGCTTCTTTATTGCATTTTTATTTAATACGGGGGGGGGGCACTTCATCAGGAGCCCACTTGCCATCGGGCAAGCTGACGCCCTGACATGTTCGCCACTGGGATTAGGGTCTCGCCTAATCATTAATGCTTCAGGTATTCCAGAAAAAAAGAATGCTTTGTGCACAGTTTTTATTCGTTAAGCTTTTTATCATCCACAAAAACTATTAATTGTCGAGCAGCTCCAGTTGATTCTATCAGTCTCCGAGTGAGTGAGGATATTAGAAGTTCTTCTGTGACAAAACTTTTTAATCTACGGTGTTTTTCACCTCAACATTTTATGTCAAAATATGATGGCGTCCTATACACCGAAGGTATGAATAAAATGAAAAAAATAAAGGAAAAAAGCTAATGGGCTAAAAACACAACTGGCGGTTTAACAAGTCAACAGTAAACTCTTTCTCATTAAGACTTTATTAGGTAGGGGTGATAGAACAACTGGATGTAGTAAGAAGATTTTGTTTTTACCCCTACTGGACGAAGGGAAAAAAACAGATTCTTGCTCAGGTGAGCGTATTGGTGAAGAATTCGTGGACGAAGAACTGATATAGTGATTAAGTAATTTAAGAAGTGTGCCTATCATCCGAGGATGACGTCCTCTTTGATCCGTGTATTTGATCTAGTGTTCAATAAAGTGCCTGATTCCCTTTCCATGCAATAATGAAAGTAATGGTGATGGTATTGGCTTGGATCAAAACATTTGATCCCAATGATCAAATAAAAGAAATAAAAAGAACTGCAACCAAAATAAGCGAATCAACAGAACATGAAAGCGTATTCACAACTTTCTTTCATGAATATTTTTTCTTTCTGTATTCGTGTTGTTTGACTAATTGTATCATCCAGTCATTTGTTGTTTCCATGCGTTAATAAGCCAATATTTGTTGTCTTGTATGACAATTCTAGCTGAATAAGACGTCTTCCACCTTTTTATGGGGTATGTATAGACGGTCTACATCAGCCTTTGGATGATGCAAGTTATGCTTAGGAAGAAGCTTCCTTGTTTTAGAATCCATTCGTCTGATATCATTTAGTCCAGTTCAAGATGCTGAAACTATACTGTACCACTGAGACGGAAAGGCAATTAATGGCCATAATTCTGAATTCAATTCAGTTCTTAAGATCATCACGCCATTCTATAGTACTCTTTTCGTACTATTTCTTTCATTTTTACGGTGAATTCTTTCACCCTCATTTACATCGAGGTATTTATAAGCTTCTTCTTGTTCTAAATCTTTGATTGTTACCCCAGGGTCTAAGCTAAGGATGTTTGTTGTAGTGATCCTCGTAAAATTGTGGCTTTAGCACATTAATCCTAACCGAATTCTATTCCAATGTCATCACTGAAACATTTGACTGTTTTCAGGAAACTTTCCAACTTACTGTCATTCTTAGCATACAACTAGTTATCCATATAAAATAAATGGCTTATTTTCTTTTGAGATATCTTATAGCCATATTCTGTCATGTTAAGTTAGCTGCTTAATGCTATTAGGGATATACAAAATAGTTATGGGAGACAAAAGTTACATTGAAATATTCCTCTGTTGATGTTTATTTTACCAGATTTATGGACTCCATTTATATGATTGAGTTGAAGTCTTGTTTTCCATATCGACTTACTTTGATGAAATTGGTGACGACAGGTGATACCTTGTATATATATAAAGACAGGAATGGGGTACACTATCAAATGCCTTACGGTAATCTATCCAGGCAGTACTGAGATTTTTCTTTGTATTGAGTCAATTTTCCAAGATCATCCTATTAATAAGAACATTAATTGAACTTTATATCCGTAAGAGCCACGTTTTTAGTATGTGATGTTTTTCTAAGAAGGAATATATCTGTTTTGTCAGAATAGATGTCAACAGTTTGTAAGTAATGGGAAGACATGTAATTGGTCTGTAGTTTTGAGGACATTTCTGTCACCATTCTTGGGTAGAAGGAAGGTAATTCCTTTGATTACCCATGCTAGAATTTTAGAAGGATCGTTGACAATTTCTTGAAGTTCTTTGACTATTTTTGTGTGTTGTATTAAGATAATTGAGCTAAAAATTAGGAATTTTATCTATTCCTGGACATTTCCAGTTGGGTGCTCTTTTTCAGTGCACATTCAACAACTTTTTCTGTGATTCCAGAGATTACCATTCGGGATCAAGGTCGCGCCGGCGATATTTCAGCAAATAATGGACACTATGCTAGGCGGACTGGATTTCACGATCGCATACCTTGATGACATCCTGATAAATAGCAAAAATATAGAACAACACTGGGAACACGTTCAAGAGGTTTTCAGGCAGATACAAAATTACGGTTTTAAGGTAAAGGAAAATAAATGTGACTTCTTTATGAAGGAGATAAAATATCTGGGCCATATTATTGACGAAGAAGGGAGAAGACCAGACCCAGAAAGAGCCACGGCAATAAAAAAAATGCCGGCTCCAAAAGATTTAGCCGAGTTACAAAGCTTCTTGGGCTTAATAAATTATTATCAAGAATTTATTCCTAACATGCACAAATTACGCGCACTCCTAAACGAACTGTTGAAGAAGGAAAAAGTTTGGGAATGGTCATATGAATGTCAGAAAACTTTCGACAAAATCATTAAGACTCTAACAACAGATTTATTTTTAACGCATTATGATCCAAAATTGGAAATAATAGTTGCGAGTGACGCGAGTGCCTATGGTGTTGGAGCATGTATACTTCATAAAATGCCGGATGGGGCATTAAAACACATCGTGCATGCGTCAAGAATGTTATTATCAGCCGAACAAAATTACTCGCAAATCGAAAAAGAAGAGCTGGGGATTATTTTTGCGGTTACGAGATTTCACAGATATATTTACGGAAGACTTTTCACCTTACAGACGGACCACAAGCCGTTATTGACAATATTTGGATCAAAGAAAGGTCTACCTGTTTACACTGCTAATAGATTGCTAAGATGGGGGACGATTTTATTAAACTATAACTTTAAATTGGAGTATCTTCCATCAAACAAAATCGGGCATGCAGATGGTCTTTCGTGACTAATACCAAAGAAAACAGAGCCATTAGAATATTCCGTAATTGCATATCTTCGATATGAGGAAGATATTAGTACATCATTACAGGAAATAAGAAACGAAGCAGCGAATGACAAATTTATAAAGGAAACGAAAACAAAAATTGTAGGAAAAGATAAGCATATATCAGATAGTTTTTCGTTATGTGATAATGTTTTACTATATAATGAAAGAGTAGTAACCCCGAAAACGCTACAAAGGCGAATCCTCAAGGATTTTCACATGGGCCACCCTGGAAAGAACAGGATGAAATCCTTAATGCGAAGTTACGTGTACTGGCCAAACATGCATCAAGATATTATGCATATGGTGGACAAATGCAAGGGTTGTTCCTTAGCAGCCAAGGCACCTCCGATCACTCATAAGCCATAGCCTAAGACAGATCGACCGTGGTCGAGAATCCATGTAGATTTCGTAGGTCCATTAGAGGGTTTCTACTACTTGATTGTAGTAGACAGTTACAGCAAATAGCCAGAAGTATTTCGTTGTAGAAAACCTACTTATGAGACTACAATAAATTGCCTTCACGAGCTGTTTGCTCGTTTCGGAGTGGTTGATTGTTTAGTCACCGATAATGGGACACAATTTACATCTGCGGATTTTCAAGAATTTTGTGAAACTTTTCCAAACCAGACTGACAGTCATACTAACACCTTCCACATCTTGTATTATTATTCTGTGTAATATATGTTCGTTATTTCTACTCTTGTGTTCGTGTTGTTCTTCCTTGGTCCTAACCTGGACCATAACAGTTATTTTCCATCCGTTCTAGCTCTTGCATAATCCAATCTGCTTCCTTGTTATGTTCTTTAGGACAAGCCCATATTTTTTCACAGTATAACCTCTTCCATTGGAGGTGGGGGATAGGGGATTTCACTTCAATTTGTTGTTCACCTATTTCTCTGTAAATTGTTTTCGCCTCAGTTTCAAAGATCTAATCTGTCTGTAGAATCTTGATCTTTTTTCATAGCGTCTGATTCTTTGAGTCTTCAGTTGTATTGTTTGCTTTATTTTTTCTTTAGCTCATAGGACTTCATTTTCATTCCTAATTTTGTATTTTCTTTTGAATCTACTGCCTTTTCTAATCCTTATATTTTTGTTCCTCTTGCCAGTTCATCGACTACTGTTAATTCACTTCTAAGTTATTCAATTTCTTTCTTTCTTTTTCTTTTCCAAGATGGAGAAGATAAACATTTTGTTGAAATATTGTTTAACATTGTCAAACACTGTGTCTTTTCTTTTTCTTTTCTTTTTCTTTTCTTTTCTTTTCTTTTCTTAAATCACACTCTTCTATTAATTGGTGTAATAATAATAATAATAATAATAATAATAATAATAAAATTCCATTATGCTACCCCAGGCATGGCTCTCATGGTTTCTGATCTTAATTGATTGAAGATATTAACGTAAATATGTTTGGGGTTGGTGAATTAAGATGTGCCACTGAAAATATCCAGTTCAATAGCACACATTTGCTTGTCAGTTGCCTAACCATAACCATTTGGGCGTGCCCTAATCGGGAATGATACTCTGTACATCTTTTTCCCAAGAGAGAGTAGTGAGAGAGCATCATAGCCGGGTGTTCAGAGGGATGTTTTTTTTAATTTGAAGAATAGGGACGTTGTCAAAGCAACTTTGGAGCTATATCTAGATATTTGGGAGCGCCTTCAATCGATGATACTCTAAACGGACCGGGTTACTCAAATTTGAGTTATTTCTAAAAGGGGTCCACGTACAACTTTACGCGATGCTTTCGTCAAAACTAATCTCCATATAGCAGACTTTTTATTGCGATGCATGTGCATACACTGAGTGCCATGATGAGTAGATTGGGCTTCGTATATTTCTACTCTAGCGCCATTTTGTTGGCATCATACTCTCTCACTCAATAATAATAATAATAATAATAATAATAATAATAATAATAAAAGAAACTGTGAGATACTGATATGAACACCACCCAGATCCGGTTACAGACATAGGATCCGCAACAATTTTATGGGACTTGACAATACACACAGACAGAACAATCAAAGCTAATGGCCGAGACATCGTGATCAGTGATCACAAAAACAGAATGTGCTTTCTTATAAGTTATGGCAATCACTGCAGAATAATGTATCTTTGAAGAGCTTCCGTATACTATCAAAAGACAAGAACTTTGAAATCAAAATCTTAAAAATGTTGCACATGAAGACATCATAATTGGAGCCCTCGATTTGATCGGAAATGCTTCCGATAGACTGATTGTATGGGATTCCTGGTAGCCCAAGCCTTAAGGAAATACAAAAAATTGTCTTCACAAGTACAGCTCACACCTGACGAATGGCTTTATGTGCGTGATCTTAGTTTTTTTTTTTTTTTTACCTTAGGTCTCTTGTTGGGACTTGAAAATAAATTAATATACCACAGAAATCAAAGGAAATAATAATGATAATAATAATAATAATAATAATAATAATAATAATAATAATAATAATAATAATAATAATAATGTCGTTTGATCAAATAATCTTATTCTATAGCCGGGATTGGTAGAAGTTACCGTTAGTGGGTGTCGGGGATAAAATCACTCTACGGAAACCTTTTATCGCCATTTCCATGGAAAGTGTTCTGGCGAATGACATTCCTTAGTTCCACCAGATCTTACCTTCACGGCTAAGAACCACCATGCAACGTACATTGTAGCGAACCACCTTCATTCCCTTCGTATTCCATTGGTGAGATGTAAGCTCCACTCAAGAAGCTTCTTCCCACTAACCGCTTCCAAGAGGATGTTTCTCCGATCGTTACAATCTTAACCTGCCTGTTCTGGTTTAGTGTTAACCATTATCTTCCCCACATATTCACATAAACCGTGCCTCTTACTCTGTAAGCCTCTACCTCGAGTGGCTCCCAGGTTTTGTACAGGGTGAACATCATTGTAAAATTTTAAAAAAAATCATGACGCGTCAATAGGGTACTTTCGGGTTCCTTGTCTTGTAAACGGTCTTTTTTTAAGTTGAAGACTTAGAAGGTAATGACTGCGACATTCATTCGTAAGGTATTCACTCAACTTCAGCAAATCGTAATATAGTACGTCTTTTATAGTCCAACAAATACAAAGGAATGTTTCTTTTCTAGAAACGCCAGGTTTTGCTATTGATGGTGCATTCTATGCTAGATCCACCCATAATTTTCAATGCTTCGGATTATTGCGGTGAACATACACTTCATCCTCCGTGACAATTTTCCATAAAAAGGATTTCTTTTCATGTCTCTCAAGAAGTAAAATTCAAGTAGCTAAGCACTGTTCAATGCTCCGCTTGGGCATGTGGAATCCATTTAGCCGTTTTTTTAAAGATATTCTCAGTACTTAACGTCTCACAACTGTTTGGTAATCGACACCAGATTTTTCAGTTACTTCCAACGTCAAATGAGAGGAATCATCACCGAAAAGCTCTTGAAGATCATCACTTGCTAATTCTTGTAGTCTACCGCTGCATGGTTTATCCTACAACGTAAATTTCTCTTTCTTCAAATTCATAAGTCATTCAAAATTTTCCAACCGAATATTTTCCATAGGCTACGTCAATCATCCTCCTCGCTTCTGCTGCTATGTTGCCCATCTTAAAAGAACAGCACGCATTAATAAATGTGTTATGTCCAATGCCATTTTTTAATCACGGAATAAATAAACACTGAATACAGAATATTCAAAACCGGTTTTCAGCTTTGTATTCAGTTTTTAAAAATGTGGGGGCGGGTAACTTTTGCACACAGTTAATAATAAACGTAAAATCTATGTAAATATCAACCTTTGCGCCTCCCACCATTCATAATTACAAACACTTCCTTGATTGATTTGTTTTTACGGCTTATCGACCCTTTGTAGGTTATTTAAAGCTGAATATATTTCGCGTTGTCGGAGGTTGCTTACAATATCCAATCTCCCCCCCAATTACAAACAAAGCCATGATTATAATGCGAGCTTTGGAAAGGTGTTAAGCCACCACTGTTGACGTTATGTCTAAAATCACCAAATATCATCACAAAATGTTTCGTCACTGGTATGCCACAACCTTTGAGAGAAAAGAGAAAAATTAAAACTTCGACAAATCACTCTTTTACAACTAATTTTAATGATCAGCGAACAGTAGCGAAATATTTTGCTCCTCGTCGACTTTGACAAGGCCCATAATACTTCAGATGTTGTTGTTGTAGTTGTTGAGTAATGGCATTTAACAAGCTAGACCCTTATAAGATGTAGAGTTCAGTCTTCAAAGGAATAAAAATGTATATATATATATATATATATATATATTGCTCATGGCGGGCAGGTAAGTTTATGGTAGTTAAATGAGAACAGTTTAGTTTTTGAGGCATTAAAAGTTACAAGCCATTTTCAGTCCCAGTTAACAACTGCTTCAATGACATTTTCCAGATGAGAGGACAAGTTAACAATTCTCATTTCAGAAGGATTTGCCATTGAGACAGGTGTAAATGGTAGTGGCATCTTTATAAATACCTGCTTGGAACTGATGTCTAACTGGAAGATCATTGATGAAGATCAGAATCAGCGTAAGACTTATGCAGGATATATATTGCGTGTCTGCGTAAATATGAATAAACATAATCACCGCTATATATACAATCGTAAATATCTATCTGTCTATCTATCTATCTATCTATATATATATATATATATATATATATATATATATATATATATATATATATATATATATACATTTATATATATATATATAGATTGATTGATAGATAGATAAGCTTTTGCATGTGTATATATATATATGTATATAGAAGCTTATATATATATATATATATATATATATATATATATATATATATATATATATATATATATATATATATATATATATGTAGGTGGGGAGTTGATAGGTTCACCTAACGCCCGGTTTTACACGCCTCCCTAGGCTTTTTAAAAGCACTAGAGGTTTATCCATTGTTTTCTGTTTAGGATTGGGTTTCCAGTTCCTTCGAAAGTCTTTTTATTCTCTTTCACTCCCAATAAACTCTTGTGTCTTAGTTGCATTATCGCCTTGCTTGGAGTGAACTGATTAATATATATATATATATATATATATATATATATATCATGTCTTTACTCTGAATTTCGGGTTTCTTCTTTAGGAAACTAAATGTTAAATTTCTATTTTTTTTATTTCAGAAATCATATTTTCCTAAAATGACGATATTTAATAATTACAGAAACTGTTTGTCTTAAAAACGTCACCTACCAGAATTACCTTGGTCGAAAGTTTGGGTGAGAAATACAGTCTTATACAGAGTCTGATATGATAAAGGTAATATTATCCGTTTTCCTTATAAGGAAATGTTTGGTATTGATTGATCAAGCAGCTGGCATTGATTGATCGAGCAGCTGGCATTGCTGTCGACTGATATTTATAAAACCTTTCATCTTAATTTTTTTCCAGTAAGTGTATCAAGATCCGTAACTGTTATCGCTCTTTATTTATTGGCCTAGTGAATTAAAACATTGGTTCATGAATTTGATGACATAGTAATGTTTAATCATTGGCATGGCCAGTGTATACTTGGACACTGGAAACAGATTATTGAACAGTACTAAAATAAGAACTAGACGAGATATCCCGAGACTTGGACAGCGGAACGAGAATAGTCTACTAAACGTCGATTAAATAAAGCGTTCAGTTCGAAATTCCTTGTAGGTTACCCGGATCGACATGATGAATCTGATGAAGATTGGAGTGCACAACGGCCGAAACGTTGTGATAACAACAACAAAGATGAGGACAATAGTTCGAATGTAAATAGTGCAAATAATGATAACTCCTCATCTTAGAAATTTAGACAGAAATGTCATCGCTCTGTTCCGTATTGATGGCGGTTTCCTTCCTAACTTTTTGTTTTAAGTAGTGTAGAACATCAACGTCTTATGTTATTATTTTCTATTTGAGTTACATGTGCTATCCATTTTAGATGTTGATATTTCTGTTGGTAGCAGTTCATTGTGATTTTGAAACGCCAATCCACAATGATGATCTTCGCTAAGACCCACAGGCTTCACTCGACCAACGCCATTTTTAACCATTGATCTGAGAATACGATTGTATACAGCTGACTGTTTAGGTCTTTCTGAACGAGTTTGGCATTACGCATGACATTCATATGAATGTCTCGATCTGACGAGGCTATTTAAGAACATGGCTCGAGTTTTCAGGTTATGGTTTGGTTTGTTTTACGGCATATCAACCACAATGGGTCATTTAATACCGACAACTTTTTTCCTGGTAATATTTTTGTTTTGTCGAAAATCTATTTGTGGTAATATTTTTCCTCAAAAATGTATAGCTGGTAATATTATTTCAAAAAATGTATAGCTGGTAATAGATTTTCTTTAAAAATTTATTTCTATTAATAATTTTTTACAAAGTATTTCTAGTATTAAAACCTAGTTTTACACTTTTATAATGCTTTTTATCTCAGTTTCGGGTTAACTATTTGCGTTGACTATTTTGAGTTGAAAGCTTGTGATCAAAATAATTGGAAGCGTACAGTTTATAAATGAAATAAGATCTTCCAAGAACATCCAATGAGTTGCACAAACATCAAACATGCAGATGCGAAAGGAAATCATTGATCAATCAATTTACCTGTGATGAATGCAGGCCTTGTTAGCCACCAGAAGTCATATTGGCAAACCTTAGAATGAAACTGCAGAAATTTCAAGAGGGCCAAGGCAACACCCAAATTACAATACGACAGACTTCTGAATGACCCGGATTGCAAAGAGGTGTATACTGACAAGGTTAAAAGTAGATACAATGAACTAAATGAGAATGGAAATTCGAAGAAAAGTTTTAGTAAAAATCTCAAAGCAAACGAAACAAGGAAAAAAAGAATAGATGGCAGCTGATATTCTCAACAGGACGAAAAAGAGACAGCAAACAATGCCAAGTTTTGGCACGGAATATAGGACGTTACACAAAGAAATCAGAAGCCAATGCAATCAGTCAAAGTAGGAGTGACTCGACGAAAAATGTGCAGAAATAGAAAGAATGGGCATTACAGAAAAGGCAGATAAGCAGAAAAGAATAAATTAGAAGACGAAGGACAAGCTCTTCGACAGGATGCATAAAATCAAAAGATGGAACGCTGATAACAGAACAAAATATTTCAAAGATGGAACGAATGCATAAGCGAACTCTTCTAAGACGAAAGTGAAAACCCTGTAAAGTACAAAAATATAAAAGGGCCAGACACAGTAATGTCTGAAGTGAAATTTCAGCCCACGTAACAAAACTTATTATCTGAATTCTGATGAATAGAGCACGCAGCTGAATTTGACCGGAAGTAGAACAAGAATTGTGTGGTTTCATTAAAGACACTAGAACAAGGGGAAACGATATTTATACCCAGAATAATAACAGAAAGAGCAATACAAATACAAATGGCTGTATACCAATGTTTTATACATTATACATAAGCATTTGATAAAGTACGTCACGAAGAACTGCTAGGTAACTTTGACATGTTTGGGAAGGATATTAGAATATTAGAACCTATACTGGGAGCAAATCGCCTGTATAGGCATAGAAAATGAATCCAGTAAATATACAATAATATAAAGGGGTGTAAGGCAAGGATGTATCTTCTCACAGGACTTATGTAACCCATACAGAAAGGCGATTCTGAGAGAATTAGAAGTCCTACTAGGATTCATTTTTGGAAGCCACCTTAACAACCTAAGATATGCAGATGGCACAGTGTTGATAACAGACAGAGAAAGGAAACTGCAAGAACTCCTACAGAAAGTAGTAAAGGAAATCGAGAAAAAAAAGGACTAAACATCAATTGCAAGAAGACAGAATGTATGGTTGTCAGCAAAAGGAAGAGCACAACATACAAATCGGTGGTACCAAAATCAAGCAAGTACAAAAATTTAAATATCTGGGAAGGACAGAAAGTGCAACACTGAAATCTGAAGGCACATTGTCATAGCGAAAGAAGCCTTCCAAAAACTAAGTAAAATATTAAGAAAGATGAAAATTTAATTAGAAACCAAGAAAAGAGTACTGAACTGTTACGTAATATCAATCCTCCTAATTGGCAGTGTATGCTGGACAATATCCTCAAAGATGAAGAAGAGACTTGAAGGAGCAGCAATGTGGTTCTATAGAAGGACACTGAGATTACTATGGACCGAACCTGTGAGCAACGACTAAATTTTAAAGAAAATGTGATATTATACTCAACACCAGGAAAAGATGCTCGAAATTTCCAGGGCACAAAAGGAGGAAAGATGACTTGGAAAATTTGATATTTACAAAGAAAGCATCTTACGTGTTGACTTGCTCCCGGCAAACTTAACAGTGGCTGCACGAGTGTTTTTATGTTTATTTATTTATTACTGTTACCCCCTACATGGGTAATACGCTAGTTATGGGAGAGTAGTTTTAGTTCTCATTTAGTCATATTTCTCTTTCATAGACATCAAGGCGCAACAGTGAGAGACCATGTAACGTTTCCAATGATAAAAGAATTAAATGAATTTAATGTGATGGAACATTTATTCTCAATATAATTACTTTATTCAACAATATCCCAATAGATGTGACGATAAGTTTAGTAGTAAAAAAAAAGATTAAAAAATACACTCTAAAAACACAGGTTTTCCATATCTTTAACTATATTTTTGTCTAAAGGGTTAAATTGTGACCAAATTGATGGAGTGTGGATGGGGTTTCCTTTGGTTCCTGTTCTTGCTAATTTATTCATACGGTACAAAGAGGAAGTTTGGTCAGATATGCAGGATGGACTATCGTCTATGCCATTGCATATCGTAAGTATGTATATGATATCTTTTGTATTTTTTAAAGAAAAAAACACACGCTCTGCTATTTTTGAATTATGAGATATATTCCAGGGTGGAGTAGATTCATGCCTTTACTAAGGTTATAGATTTGAACTCTTTTCGCCGATTCTGTTTTACACGACCTTGTGAAATACGTTTGAGTCAAATGCTTAACTTTTATGGCTGATATGAAGATCGCTTTTGAAGTTAAGATTGCTTTTAAAAATGTCCTGTTTTCTTTTTAAATGTGCCACTTAGTGCGATCACCATGCACTTATTCAAAACGAGGCCGTGACACTTTCTAAATAATTGGTATTAACCTGTTACAGCAATTGGGCATGAGAAAATTACCAGAGGCTTGAATAATATCGTACTGGAAATGACTCATCAGTAATCAGGTTCTTTTTTTTCTTTTTTGAGATAATTTAAAAGGGAGGTAACTGGTTATTTTTACTTTGATTTAAATAGCATTTATACTTGACTATACGTTTTATCGAGCAAATTTAAAAGAAACCAAGTAAATTAAAAATACAAGCAAATTATAAAGTAACATTTGCAACTAGTGTAGCAGTTAGTGCACATGTATGATTACTCATATGCGTCGATTAACTTTGCCTGCTTTTTATATTTGAGTTTGAATGGATTGGTTGATTTTACAGTATATCAACACTTGTTGGGTTACTTATGGAAATCTGTTTTTTTAAATACTTGTTTTTATATAATACTACTTCTGTTTATACTTGAGTCTATAGGCAAACATTGACCGGGTTTATGCAAATATATGGTTGAGTTTATACTTGAATAACATTGGACATATATATATATATATATATATATATATATATATATATATATAGTGTAACCCGGATATAAGAGACCCGGATATAAAAGAAACCCGGATATAAAATAACTTTTCTCTGGTCCCAAATTAGAGCCATACTTACCTAAACAAAATAGACCAAACCCGGATATAAGAGAAACCCGGATATAAGATTCTTCTTCTCCCGTCCCGACAACTCTCTTATATCCGGGTTACACTATATATATATATATATATATATATATATATATATATATATATATTCTATAGGCAAACATTGGTCAAGTTTATACTTGAGGTTATAGGTAAATATTGGTCGAGTTTATACTTGAGTGAATGGGTAAACATTGGTCAAGTTTATATTTGAATCAATAGATAAACATTGGTTGTGTTAGCACATAAGTCTAAAGATAAATATAGGCTATGTTTATACTTAAGTCAATAGGTAAACATTTTATACTTGAGTCTATCAGTAAGCATTGATTATGTTTATACTTGTGGCTTTAGGCAAACAATGGTCGAGTTCATATTTTAGGATTATAGGTAATTATTGGTTATGGTTATACTTGATTCTGAAAGTTTCCATTCGGAAAGTTACAATTGGTGTTTTCGAGAGGGCAATTTTATTTTGATTAAGAAATTCTTGATTTACTTTTTAATTTGTTTCACTTATTGTTTAATTTGTCTGAGGGAAAGTGCTGATGGAGACTGTTTACGAATCGATTACATTTTTTTTAATGTAATGTTCCTTCAAGAAGTAGGCGATCATGACTCTCCACAGATTCTTTTTCTTAATTATCTGTGAATTGCCATGCATTCTTGGAAGAGATAGTGGAATGGTTACAATGGAGAAATATGTAGTTGCTTTCAAAATAGACATAATTTTTGTAAGTTTTAGTATTTGATAATATCCATATTCGAGATTGCGAGGTTATTGATGCGGTCGGGAGTCAGAAATCAGTAGTCGTTGGTAAAAGTTATAATTTTCAAAGGTAATTTTTGAACAAAAGACGCTAGTGCATCTACTTTACTCTATTCATATCTATCTATCTATCTATCTATCTATCTATCTATCTATCTATCTATCTATCTATCTGTCTGTCTGTCTGTCTGCCTCAATCTGTTTATATCTATCTATCTTAGTCTGTACATATCTATCTATCTATCTATTCTAAAATAAATTATTCTTATTCGAATTTCAATAATGGCTCGCATCATACTAACAAAATGAAATAAAAAACGAACTAGAATTTACCAACAAAGTAACCATTGTTCAAATCTAGATACTCTAATAGGTAGATAGATAGCTATGAATGGGCTTAGTCGGATAAAGATAGATAGATAAATAGAGAGAGAGAGAGAGAGAGAGAGAGAGAGAGATCATGTATAGTATTTTGTTACACCCTTCATGAAAAGGGTCCTGTTCAAAAATCGGTCAGTGAATACCGGGAGAATGGAAAAAGTCCCTTATACAGAACAGAATATATAATTTTCCGACTTGATATTTTCCACTCTGTCCAGAAGATTTAAATGACTTCGACGTCTGTCCCCTATTTCAATTTACCCCTGTTTTCTCTACTGAATATTAACTGGTTGAAGAATTAGATTTATTTTGGTTACTCTCCTGACTTACTACTTGTGCAATGATTAGACAATACTCTCATGATCCGTCTGATTTCGATGAACTTCGCTTATACTTGCTTCCTTACAGAGTTTTTTTTTCTTCTTCTACTTCATCACACGGAAATGCATTTCAATCCGACCTAAAGGTGGCGCCGTGTTTTGTTTTCCTCCATGAATGAATTGTACAAACACATGGTTCAGTGGTAAATGTGGACGTCCCACTCTCGATGCTATTTGATACGCTAACTCGTTCCACCCTAGGACTGACCATAAATACTCCCAACTCTTGCGAATATTTCGATGGTTAATCATAACACTCCCAGATGATTAATACACTAAATAGCATCATTCATATATATATATATATATATATATATATATATATATATATATATATATATATATATATATATATATATATATATTAAGCGTATCACCCCAAGCAAGCGGTTGTGAACTGGGGCGAGTGATGGATGGTCAACTTTAACGCCTCTAAACCAAAACTTCTCTCTATTAACCACCACAAAGATCCATCCCTGCATCCCATTAGAATGTCTGAAGACCAACTTCTCGAGAGCTCCTCTCTGCGGCTGCTCGGTCTCACGCTGTCCGCTGATCTGAGATGGAACAAATACATCGAGTCAGTTGCATCATCCACCGCAAAAAAAGTTGGTTCCCTGTGCCGAGCCAGGAAATTTTTCTCCTCGGAATCGATCCTCCAAATCTATAAATCGACCATTCGCCCTTGCATGGAGTATTGCTGCCATATATGGTCTGGGGCCCCTGCTGTTTGCCTCAGGGTTCTTGATAAGATCCAGAGACGGATATGCAATGTGATTGGCCCTGATCTGTCATCTCGTCTGCAGTCGCTCTCTCACAGACGCGATGTTGCATCGCTCTGCCTTTTTTACAAGTACTTTCACGGTAATTGCTCCGAGGAGCTGCTTTCGCTTGTCCCTAGGCCTCGTGAATTTAAACGTCCTACGAGGCTGGCATCCCGTTCCCACCCCTTCACCGTTGAAACTGTTAGATGTAGACGTCTATATATATATATATATATATATATATATATATATATATATATATATATATATATATATATATTAAGATTGGAGAAATAATTAATTTCGCATAATAATTGAGTCTAGAATAAGAAACCTCAACAGAACGCAGAAATCACTGGACGGCTGTTTCTTCCTTTTTGGGACTCATCAGCAGTGCGCATCCACTACCGAGAATCGAACCCGGGCCGTTACGATACAACACAAGCGTCATAACATTGACCCAGCGGGCCTCGGTGTCGAAGATGGAA
>OZ038491.1:18654049-18786549 GCA_964036315.1 Acanthosepion esculentum
TCATTCTCTCTTTCTTTTTATCTCACTCTCTCTCTCTCCCTCTAAGTTTGTTCAACTCACTTTCCAGTCTCGATAGAATTCAAAAGCATCTCCGCATCCTTGTGGGTGATAAATTATTTTCCACCCTGCACACCCCCCTCTCTCACAGACGAGTTGTCGCAAGCCTTTCACTGCTGCATCGCGACTTCCATGGAAAGTGCTAAGACGATCTGCTTTCCGTAGTTCCACCAGTCCTAACCTTCTCGGCTAGGACCCGCCATACCACTCACATTGTAGCAAACCACCGACCTTCCCTCCGTATTTCATCGGTGAGAAATAAGTTACACTCGAACAGCTTCTTCCCGCGAACAGACACCCAAGAGAATGTTTTCCCTATCACTACAATCTTAAGCTGTTCAAGTCTAAGGTTAACCGTTACCTTCCCCACTCATCCGCATAAACTGTGCTCTGTAAACTGTGCGCATAAACTCTGTAACCCTCTACCTCAAGTGGCTCCCGGGCCTTGTACAAGAGGAACATCACTTTAAAAGAAAACACGAAAAACATTTACACTATTTACGTTGTTTGGACTGTTGTCCTCATGTTTATTGCCATATTCACGACGTTTCGGCCGTTGTACGATTCAGCCTTCTTCAGGTGATATACGTTTATTTAGTTCATCTCAGAAATAATAGAAAGACGAGGACAACAGTCCGAACAATGTAAATATCTCGTCTCAGAAATATAGACAAACAAAAAACATGTCTCATTTTGTTCATCTATCTATCTATCTATCTACTTTTGGTTAATGAGGCTAGATTTGTTGAGCATTACTACGGAATAGTGAGTTCTATCCTCATTAGGCCTCCCATATTGTGTGGCTTCGTACCAATCTAAGATAAATTTAGAAAATTATGTCTGTGTGTCAGTCAAATCAAAGAAAATTTGTTCAAATATTCCTGACTACACACACACACAGACATGCGAATAACCATATGTGTATATACTATATATGCTTAGCTTGTCTGCATCTATGCGTACGTATGTATACAATTATCAATGTTTTTCAAGCCTATACCTCCCGCCTCCACACATCTCCCTCTCAGCTGATGTATAAATGCTTTCATTTACACATTGATACCAGATGTATTTCGTAAAGATAACATATTTTTCATTATTTTTTGTGAATTAAACAAATTTACCGAAAATCTACAAGAAAAAAGTTTAAGCCCGTAACTTACGTATTCAACACAAACAAAAAGTCGACCTTCTTGGCTACAATTTGACTTCATTTAAAACTTCTGCTGTTTGAGTATGAATAAGATATAAATAAAGTTAACGCATGTCTTTTTTTTACAATGATGTTCGCCCTGTACAAGGCCCAAGAACCACTCGAGGTAGAGTGTAACAGAGTAAGAGGCACAGTTTATGCGGATATATGGGGAAGATAATGGTTAACGCGGGACTTGAACAGGTTAAGATTGCAATGATCGGGGAAGTATTCTCTCGGGAGTCGGTTAGACAAATCAGCAGTTCGTGGAAAGAAGCTGCTCGCGTAGAACTTACATCTCACCAACGGTGTTGAGGGGGGTCGGGGGGGGGGGGGTAGCGCATGTTTGTATCAATGAGAGTTTAATAATTCGTAAGAGAAAAACTGATGAAAAAAAGGAATGTACACACACACACACACACACACTACACACACACACACAAACCTTTTTAATAATTAAATTTAAGAAATCTTATATCATACCTGGTTGTACAGGTAACGTAACGGTTAGCGGCGCAGGAAGCGGTGAGTCGAGAACAAATTTCAGCTTAGAATGTTTCATTCACGTTCACACAACTTCAATTTCCCTCCAGCTATGGATTAAATAACAGGGTAGACAAGGCTCTCCATTCTTGGGTGGTTTCCAGACCAAGGAGAGGGTTACCCCGAATACAAAATCGTGTAGAAGGAAACGAAAAATTACATCACTATCAAGAAATCACAGTAATTTCACAGATAATTAAGAAAAGGAAGCTATGGAGAGACATCATCGCCAACGACTTGAAGTGATAAAACATTTTTAAAAATATATTATATCCCTATGAATTAGTACTCAGTAGTAGTAATGATGAATATAATAAAAATATTTTATAATACTTTGTACTATATGTATCTATAAATGTGTATTCGCGTGTGTATGAAGTTCAGATATTTAGGTACGCTATATAATGTGCGTGGGGGCTTATTGTCATAATAATAGGTAATGGGAGAGACTTATAGATAATTCATTTTATCGATTATTAATATTATTATTAATAGCGGAAAATGCCTTCCAGAAACTAAGCAAAAGTATTAAGAGGCAGGAAAATGTCCTTAAAAGCAGAGAAAATAGTGCTGAACTGCTCTGTAATATCTAATCTCCAATATAGTTATGAATGCTGGAAAATCTCCTCATAGACGGAGAAGAGGCTTGAAGCGATAGGGATGTGATTGAAACGACAAAGGCTAAAGGCGACAATGGACAGCGCATAAGAGTATCGATCAAGTTCTAAGGAAAATAGAAAAAAAAAACCCTGATATTTACAATCAGAAAAGGCTGAAATTTTTTTAAAGACATGAGGAAAGATGACCTCACAGGACTTGAAGTCAATAGAAGCAGAGAAGTGTGATTATTTTTATTCAGCGTTTGAGTGAATGAATGATACAAAGACAATGGTGACGAGCTAAAAGTTATTTAGAACAAGAAAAGACAGGAAATTGTGGAGAGCTTTAATCGTCCACGTCCTGAAATCGAAGAAGAGCATGACTATTGCTTGCATGCATACAAACGGCTCGTTAGAGGCGTGTACAGATCACAACCATATGAATTTATTAAATTTGTTCAGTTGACAGGACTGAGTGAGAAAATGCAAAATGTCACAGAGACACACACACACAGGAAGTTATGGAGAGCCATAATCCTTTATTCATTTATAAAGTAAAAAAAAGTTACATGCGTTTGAAATGTTCAAAATTGTATGCATTCACTTCTCAAGATTTTTTACTTGTGCAAAAAAGTATATTTCTAAAATTGAATATTTTAAATTGATTTCTCAGTATAAAAATATGCATATACATACGTATATATATATGCGTGTGGGGGTGGGGGAGTGTAAAACATTAAAATATAAATGAAAAATATAAATAAAAATAAATATAAATTCGAATATATAAATAAAAATTTAACATATTTAAATTGATTTCTTAATGCGAATATATATATATATGTGTGTATATATATATATATATATATATATATATATATATATATATATATATATATATATATATATATATATATATATATAAATAAAAAAGAACAGTAAGATATAAAATCCGGTGTTCTTATAGATATTTTTATTTTTACACAATAGTGCTCAATGTAAATTTACAGAGCATTAATATTATAAATTAATTGATTTAAAATATGGTTTTTTCGCTACACAGTGATACCATGTTTCAGAAATGGAAGCTAAAGACCCTGAATTTAATTTTGTTATTAAAACAAAGACATTAGTTCCATTTCCTCGTATGGAACTAATGTCTTTGTTTTAATAACCAAATTAAATTCAGCGGCTTTAGCTTCCATTTCTGAAACATGGTATCACTGTGTAGCGAAAAAAAACATATTTTAAATCAATTAATTTATAATATATATATATATATATATATGTATATATATATATATATATATATATATATATATATATATATATATATATATATGTCATCCACAGACAGACTGTTTCGCTGTTTCACAGCTCATCAGTGTGGCTAGACGTTCGGTTGCTTCTAGCTAGGATCGATGCGTGTGTGTGTGTGTGCGCGCGTGGAGGTGCAAAAAATTCAAATATAAATAAAAATTTAGCAGTAAAAAAAATATGAATGAAAACGAAAGGAATTATTATATATATATATATACAATAACAAATTATATATATATATATATATATATATATATATAATAAAATATAACAAATTTTAAATTATATATATATATATATATATATATATATATATATATATATATATATATATATATAATAAAATATAACAAATTTTAAATTATATTTATATATATATATATATATATATATATATATATATATATATATATATATATAATTTAAAATTTGTTATATTATAAAATAAAAATGAGTATACAATATAACAAACAGCGCGTTTACATCTCCCGACAGTGTGGACATAGGAACCAATGTGGATGTTGTAAGAAATACGATGTTTAGATTAAGGCCTGAAGAAAGCTTTGAAATATGAAACTGACAGTCTTCATGCAGTGTTGATTCCTACACTATCTATCTATCTATCTATCTATCTATCTATACAGTCTGTCTGTGGATGACAAAAAAAATATATATATATTTATCTATCTATCTAACGTGCGTGTGTGTTTGCGTGTGTACAACTTGTTATATAACAGAA
The DNA here is from genome assembly GCA_964036315.1 of Acanthosepion esculentum. Classification (NCBI taxonomy): domain Eukaryota; kingdom Metazoa; phylum Mollusca; class Cephalopoda; order Sepiida; family Sepiidae; genus Acanthosepion; species Acanthosepion esculentum. The sequence goes on from OZ038491.1 coordinate 18,658,500, forward strand.
GTTATATATAAAATGTTAATGCGTGTATTTATATATTTTTCACACATACACTCGCACATATATATATATCTTTACATAGATATAACAGAGAGATATAAACAGTCTGAGATAGATAGATAGATAGATAGATAGATGTACAAAGAGACTGAAATAGATAAATAGATAGAGAAAGAGAGAGAGAGAGAGAGAGAGAGAGAGAAGTAGAGAGAGAGAGAGAGAGAGAGAGAGAGAGAGAGAGAGAGAGAGAGAGTGATGGACAGAAATCGTTTCTACCGTAAGTAAATCGTCGCAGTTTCTGCAAGAATCGTTCTCAACAGGGTTCTTCATTAGCATTTATTGCTCGATGTCAGAAAAAATAGAAAGGAATTAAATCGTTTTATTTTATTTACCAAGTTTAACTTAACCCGACATAAATTTATTCGTGTGTGTCACCCAGAGAGGATCGAACTCACTTCATCTCTTACTAACCGGGCTGCACCGTACCCCTTTTCAAATTCGGAAAGTACACATTTCTGCCGAATTATTTTTTTTTTTCTGTCTGCCCGTCTGTTTCTCCTGCTCGCACTAGCTTTCTCTCTATCTGACAAATTTACACACCCACACCTAATAAATTAAAGGGGAAAAATTTTAACAGAATTAATTGGAGAGAAAGAAAGAGATAAAGAGGTGGGAAAGAGCAAAAGAAAGTGAAAGAGTGACTTTTTTTTTAATAATCCAGACTTAATTTTTAATAAAGTCTAGTAGAGAAATGTAATCAACTTACTGGTTTTTCCCTGCGTTGTATCTGCTAAAAGTCCGTGGTCAGTCAATCTTATTAAAAGTACGGTTAAATATAAAAGCATTTTCCCAGGAAAAATAATCGGACATAGCATTCCTTGTCGCGTTCAACAGCCAACCACTGAGGGACGCTGAATATTCATTCCTTCTAACTAAATAAAAAAAAACAACATAAACGAAAAAAAAGAAAGAAAAAAAGAAAGAAAGAAAAAAAGAAAGAAAGAAAAACGCGCAAAAACTTTTGGGTGGCGGCTAATGCTGCTGCTGCTGCTAGCAAAACCAACACTTTTTAGAACCAAACAATCCTTTTGTCTATATTTCCTTCTTCCTTAATGAACACTCCACCCTATTCTTTTTCTTTTTTTTTTTTTTAATTCATCCGGTTTTATAAGTACTCCCTACTCAGTTTTAGTTCCCTCCTTTTTTTCTCTCTCTTCTTTTCATTTCTCCATTTCTTTTTTAAACTTTGCGTCTGTTATTATTATAGTTTCTCTGTCTTCAAGTGCTATGTCGCTGCAAGACATAGTCGATCATGGCTCTCCACAACTCCTTTTCTCAAGTACCTGTAAACTGCATTTTTGGGGAAAAAATTCCAGCTTCTTCCTTTCCAGACATGTCAATCGGTATCTTCTGTATTCTTAATTCTTGTTTTTTTTTATCTTTTTTTTTTTAATTTGATAGTGTTTTTTTCTTTAATAGTGTTTTTTTCTCATATATTATCACACTCAATAACCCTTTGCGTCTTTATTGCCTTACTTGGGATAGAATGATTAAAAACAATATATATATATATATATATATATATATATATATATATATATATATATATATATATATATATATATATATATATATAGTAAAGGTAATAGACCCGTTGGTATATAATCCAGGTGGATCCTAGTAATATTAGATATTAAACCTGATTCACAGAGTGCTCAATGTATTTACTATAACAGGGCATATATTTTATACAGCAAAAACTCCAAAATTATCTAGGGCTGAGGAAGACTGGCATATGTCAGTGCTGGTCTGAAATAGACTATACCCACATAAGATAATTTGGGATTTTTTTCTTTTCTTGAGTATATAATAGTGATCTGTTTTATATTTCTTTAGGAGCATTTTAATATATTTAAAAATGAAACATTTCTGTTTTATTTACCATTTACACCACTGATAAACGCTTAACGATTATCAAAATGGTTGACGTTTTTTAATAGTGTCCCGAAATATATATATATATATATATATATATATATATATATATATATATATATATAAGAATGAGTGCGTAGGTAAAAAATTTGATCTAATCATATCATATCTATGTAATTAAATTATTTCTTAATGTGCTAGTACAAGGGTATATACCCTTGTACTAGCACATTAAGACACCTGAACCGTAACTAAACTGGTATCATTATATGGTGATAGGTTTTGATAAAAACAGCAAATAACCTTACAGATGGAGCCCAGTTAGAGATATATTCACTTCAGGTCGGCTAAACCAGTCTGCCGAGACGGTCTCTGATTGAGGGTGTTCCGAATTATCTAACTTGGTTGTCTCATCCTTCAAACTTATAAAAAAAAAAAAAAAAAACCCCAAAAAACTCTCGACAACAAGCCATTATGCTTCCCCACTACTCTCGCTCATGAACAGATATAAACGTGGTAATTAATGCATCGATAATGAACCACATTCAACAGCATCATGTAATTTTCCTCTGGTTCTAACTGTTCATTATTTCCACGGATTATTCATGCCAGTCTTAAAAGCCTTGCTTTTTGCAATATTTCCACTGAGCAATCAATGTCGATCCACGTCCTTGTTCTGTTAGTCACTGTACCAAACACACCAATGACAACTAGTAAGATTCTGATCTTCTTTAACTTCAGAAGACCTGCGAGTTCAAATGTCAATGGTTCATAGTTGATTCCTTTCTCTTCTCGCTTTTGTTCTATCCTTGGATCAAAAGGAAACTAGGAATCGATGATTGACCTTTCTTTTTTTTCCATATTATCTTCCACCAATATGTCCGGTTTGTTATGCTCCAGTTTCTATTATTATTATTCCTTCCCCCCCTCTCTCTCCCTCCCTCCCTCCTTTCCTCCTTTTCAATCTACCGATTTTAAATATCTGGCATTAGTATAATATTAGATAAGATAAAATTAGTAAATTATTACTTTTCTAGTGATATGATCCTTACTAGGAGCTTCACGGCCTTGTGTCAGAATAGACTGTTTGGAAAATACATTTCGACTGAGTTGTGTACTATTAATTGTAGCTGAGATAGTTTCGTATTTGCCACTGGTGCTAAACGTTGGTATTCGATCTAAGGTAACAACCAGGATTTCGAATGCTGATTTTCAAGTAGGCCCTCTTCGCGTAGAAGACTGGTGCAACACAATCTTTCCAACATTTCTTTGTTTAGTCTTCTATCGAACTAAGCCTAAGCGCTAAACTTAATAAATATATCAGTGGAATTGAGGCTTGTTTTAGCACGATATTTAATCTCGCAGACGATTCTTATTGAGTTCAACTCTCACTAGGTGCCCGGAAATATACTTCAAAATTTTGAGTAGAGTGGTTTGTGAAAAAAAATCTGATTTAATAAAGAAAAATCAAGTTTAAACGAAGATAAAGAGATAGCGAGTGAGAAAATGAAAAGAAAAGGATATAAAAGTGAAAATAAAAACAAAAGAAAGAAAGAAACAATGAATGAATGAAAAGAAAGAAATAAAAAGAAAGAAATGGAATAAATAAAAACGTAGAAAAAGGGAAGACAGAAAGAAAAGAGCAAAAGTGTAAGAAAGAAAGAAAGAAAGAAAGAAAAAGAAATGAAGAAAGAAAGAAAGAAAAAGAAATGAAGAAAGAAAGAAAGAAGTAAAAGGGCAATAAAGAAAGAACAAAAAGAAAAGGAAAATGGAAAGAACAAACAAACAAAAGGCGAAATAGAAAGAAGGAAAAAATTGTTGAAGATAACGAGGAAGTCTTTTTTAAAACTTAGTGAAAGAGAAATTGCGCCTATTGTAATTGCTCTGAGATTGGAATTATTGAAGAAGAAGCAAACGGAAATATTCATTGAAGTACAATTTTTTGGTAAGCAAAACAAACACAATTTCCCTTAAACTCCAACAGCGGCGGCGGCGGCGGCGGCGGCGGCGGCGGCGGCGGCGGCGATGAGAGCAGCAATAAATGGTGCATTGCTCAAAAGTACTAAAGGATGATTGTCCCTGTCAAGTGCCGTCGCTGTTCAGATAAAAACAAGATAAAACAGTAACACTCTTCCTGATACAAATGGCGAGGCAGAAGTAATAGGGACGTTAATAATATTACTTAATACAAAAATCTTTAGTTACTTGAATCTTTGTGTGTGTGTGTGTGTGTGTGTGTGTGTGTGTGTGTGTGTGTGTGTGTGTGTGTGTGTGTGTGTGTGTTCAGATAATCCTTCTGCTAATTTACATGGATATGAAAATATTTTCTTTTTCTTTTTTTAAACATTTTAAAAAGCAGAAAATAACATTGAAACATGTAAACGTTTCAAATAACGTTTCATTTCTATTAAGGAGGGACAGTGGCCAGCATTATTTCCGTATGTCGAAGATAAGATAATTGTGTTTAGAATGTTTAATATGCTTTTAAAACTTTGACAAGTCACTTATCTTTTATTAGGTTGAATATATATTAGGTTGAATAATTTATTAGGTTGAATAATTTATTAGGCTGAATATATATTAGGTTGAATACTTTATTAGGTTGAATACTTTATTAGGTTGAATATATATTAGGTTGAATAATTTATTAGGTTGAATAATTTATTAGGTTGAATATATATTAGGTTGAATACTTTATTAGGTTGAATACTTTATTAGGTTGAATAATTTATTAGGTTGAATATATATTAGGTTGAATACTTTATTAGGTTGAATACTTTATTAGGTTGAATATATATTAGGTTGAATAATTTATTCGGTGAATACTTTATTAGGTTGAATAATAAATAATTTCCGTTTTTGTTTATCAACTTTATGCTTCCAAAAATAAACTACAATTACATTTTATTCAATTATATATTCACTATTATGTAGTGTCTTTGTAAGCTTCATTCGAATATACATGTAAATCTGTGCAGAGTATTTATATCTTTCGTATACTATTGAAAAAATAATACCTATGCGCATGCAAATCATAGAATTCGTAATTTTTTAGTTCATTAGCCTTTGGCTTGTTCCTGAGGAATACATCAGTTACACCTCTTGTCATTTCAGTAGGCGTCTCTACTCCAAGTCCTGCCCCTACACCAAGGTTCAAGAATCTTTCTTTCATTCTCCTAAGTTCCCCTCTTCTGCCATCGTGCATCACCACTGAACTCAGTACAGTTTCTTCCTCTTTTCCTCCTTAATTTATACACTACTAGCATCACGATTAATATGATTGTTAACCAGACAAGAATGAGCAGGCCACCTATATTAATTCCCAAACCATTCGAGGGTGGTCCTGTTTTAGTTACTACCCTCAGTCTTCTCATGAGTTGGTTCAAGTCAAACTTTTTCTACAGGTACCAACAACTTAGGGATATCATGTTAATCTAAGAGAATTCTTTGATTAATGGTTCCATATTATCAGTCTTTTATTCACCATTATTCGCAGCGTTCTGGGTATGGCGATAAACTACATCCGTGTCCTGGGCAAAACGATAAACTACGTCCAGCAGCAAGGCCTCTGATCAGGAGGTTTTGAGGAGCGTGGAACCATCTCTTAATTGCTGGTGTTCCCAAGTCCACCCGGACCCGGTGTGGTAGCACCTGTTAGGGTCCCAGCTATGGGCAAATAGTTAACCCCGAAACTGGGGTCAAAACACCATGAAAGTGTAAAAATAGGTTTTAATAACAGAAATACTTTGTAATATCAGCAATACATTTTTGGAAAAAAAATATTACCAACAATACAGTTTTGAAGGAAAAATCTATTACCAGAAATAGATTTTTGACAAAACAAAATATTACCAGCAATAAAAATGTTGTCGGCATTAAATAGCCCATTGAGGTTGATATGCCATAAAACAAACCAAACCAGACCATTATTTGCAATAAACTATTGTATTGGCTGGTGTAAGGGTCTCGTGGGCCACACCGAATCTATGAGATGGAGCCCCCCCTTCTACAACATCTCAATTTTCATAAGATAGTATTCGTATAAAATACAAATTTTATTGTAACCTGATTATGTACAATACTGGATCATATGTAATATTAGTGAACAATTCAACTAGAAAAATTGAAAATAAATACAATGTATCTAAATACAAATTAAAGACATGTCATAATAGACCATTCCATCTGAAATAAATCAACAATGTGTTGTGGTAATTTTTAACATCAACTTGAGATTTTTCTTGTTAAAAGGTTGAATAATTTTAACACATTCAACATTATGGATAAAAATAGTCAGTACTTTTTTGATAGTTAGCTTAAAATAAAATTTATAGATTTGGACAAAAAAAGAACACAGAATTACGACAAAATCTGCGAATATTTTTCATCTTTTAACAATCAGTTGTGCTTAGTTTAATTTGCACCATACAGGGCAGTTGCAAAGTAAGTATACAGTAAGTATTATACCATTATTGATATATTATTTACATAATTGTATAATCAATACGTATTTTGTGGTTTGTTTTTCACTGTATACCTAATTTGCATCCTCTGTATATAAATGAAGGAAGAAAAAATCAAATGTTGATAACTTAGTGAGGGTCACAAAGTACTACCCGGGGCTCCCAATCAGACATGCCCCTCGGAAATAGTATGCGCCGGTCCTGACTGTTGTCATTTATCAGGCAACACTTCCATCTTTTTGAGAAAAATTATGCAGATTTTGATACGAAAATATTTTTGACAAACACCGGCATCTGGGCTTTCATGAGAGAAACTTCTCATCATCAACGTATTTTGTAGCGATCGATGAACGCCAATGACTAATTGGTACAAAGTCACGTGATTATGGCCGGTATTGTAGAACCGACCAATCGTTTTCCGAAATTTTCTTGCGTTATATTTGCTGTATGCCAGTTTGCGCTTTTCGACCAAAATTTTATAGACACGTTCCAGCTACTGGACGTATAAATGTACATTTAGTTCTTCATTGCGTTTTTAAAACTCTAAATAAATTGTAGCTCTACGATTTCACAACATTACCTTCCTTCCATAACGCCCAACTTTTAGGGTCAGTTGTGGCTTGTGGTGTCATGGATATCGACTCGGAATGTGAAGATCGTAGAGCCGAGTTCGAATTCCACTACAGTTCGTGATATGCACTTGTGTACAAATACCCTTGGGAAAGGTATGAATCAATCTCTTCTCCTAGTTGAATAGCAGGGCATACTGTTTTTTTTTTTTTAGCTTTAGTTGGCAACCAGTCAACCGCAGAAAGAAATAGCAACATACTATGGGAAAAATCTGCCAAGTCATTCATGTATTGAAAGACACATGATCACCCAAGTGTGTTTTTCGTATGACACTTAACTGACTGTTGAAATATTTCCTTGCCATTCCACTAGCTTTTGCGTTGAACATTGTTGTATGCAACCTACTTTTCATCACATATACACCTAATGAAGGCCAGAGGACACAACGAGTGAAACATTGTGATAACAACAACAAAGATGAGGACAATAGTCCGAATGTAAACAATGTAAATAATGAAATACATTATTTCAGTATAGAACACATTATGAATTATTTTAATATAGAATATTAATTATAAATTAACTATAACAATTCATTATGAGTTAATGTACTATTAAATTGTATTATAAGCTAATTTAGTATAGAATACGCATAACAAAGTTTGAAAATATTCTGATCAGTCATAAACATAAGAGAATGCATGTCTTGATTAGATGACATCCATAAAGCAAGGATTAATCATTGAAGACATTACCTTTGAGGCCGGTTCACTGTTGGCATTCAACTAATGTTGATCTATGCCTGCAGCGGGTGTAATCATAGCAAATAATTGCATATACGTGTGGGTGCTGAAAAGTTCTTGGCTTGGCCATGAAGCACTTGCTCGGACTTTTCGGAAGTGGATCGGCTCGACATAATTTCAGCAAGAGTAAGCAAGGGCTAAAAGTACAAGTCCTACTAGAATTTATTATTGGTTGGCATATTTTCTCCCTAAGCAAGGTAATAAAACTACTAAGATGCAAGAGGTGTGTGTACGAATATAAGAAAAAGAAAAAAAATATTAAGCAGAGAGAACAATAAATTAACAGGAATTAAAGAGACAAATATCTCCAAAAATACATTAAAGAAAGTTGATGAAAAAATATTCTAAACAATAAAAACAATTTTAGCGTCAGAATTTTTCGGTTTCTATCAAGCGGAATGATCAAAGGTTTAATGTCAAATTCTTTCGGTTACTATGAAGAGGCAAGATCAAAGGTTGAATGTCAGAATCTTTCGTTTACTATCGAAAGATCAAAGGTTTAATGTCAGATTCTTTCGGTTACTATGAAGAGGCAAGATCAAAGGTTGAATGTCAGAATCTTTCGTTTACTATCGAAAGATCAAAGGTTTAGTGTCATATTCTTTCGGTTACTATGAAGAGGCAAGATCAAAGGTTGAATGTCAGAATCTTTCGTTTACTATCGAATGATCAAAGGTTTAGTGTCAAATTCTTTCGGTTACTATGAAGAGGCAAGATCAAAGGTTGAATGTCAGAATCTTTCGTTTACTATCGAAAGATCAAAGGTTTAATGTCAGATTCTTTCGGTTACTATGAAGAGGCAAGATCAAAGGTTTAATGTCAGAATCTTTCGTTTACTATCGAAAGATCAAAGGTTTAATGTCAGATTCTTTCGATAACTTTGAAGAGGCAAGATCAAAGGTTTAATGTCAGAATCTTTCGTTTACTATCGAAAGATCAAAGGTTTAATGTCAGATTCTTTCGGTTACTATCAAGAGCAAATATCAAAGGTTTTAAAATGTTATCCTTTTTAAAACTTTAGAAATTTTGGCTAAAATCTTGTTGTTGAACTTGTTCTTTCAGTTCTCACTACAGTGGTTCAGTTATATTGAGATCAGGATTTGACATCAGGACTTTGAGATCAGGACTTTGTATTGGTCTGTCTTCCAAAACTGGAACATCATCATTGATAAAAAAAACAACCTTTTTGCACCACCTGATCTATGTCAAGAAGTACTGTCATTCTGAAAGATTTCTACCTCTTCATAGTTGGGCAGAAGATTAGACCGCAGTAAAGTAATATAAGTTTTTCTGTTTCGGTCTCCATCAAGTTTCACCAATTGTTGTTGTTGTTGTTGTTGTTGTTGTTGTTGTTGTTGTTGTTGTTGCTGTTGCTGTTGTTGTTGTTGTTGTTGTTGTTGTTGTTGTTGTTGTTGTTGTTGTTGTTGTTGTTGTTGTTCCTCCTCCTTTGATTTCTGGTGTGTACTCATTTCTTTCTGGGTCCTGTCCACAGACCTAAGGTCAGAAATGGCATCATGACATTTTCCACTGAGCGATTAAAAAAACGCACACACATATTTTACAGCTCTTCGTAAGGTGTTGGCTGTACTCGTGAGAACAAATTTTTTTATTCCTTTTAGGTATGGTCTACCAGGAATCCCTTGATTTACTCTACTGGAATTTTCCCACCCAATCCGAGGATCCAACTACAACAGGGATTGTTGATGTTCTCATGTGCCATATTTTTGAGATTATTATTATTATTATTATTATTTTCGGTTTACTGAGTGTGAAAGACTATAAGAAGAAGAAAACAATATTAAGGAGAGGTCTTATCATTTTACAGTTGAAATAGGCGAGATGTAACCGTAGGTTCTATGCTAACAGTTTCTTCTCTCGCACTTCTCGCTTGTGAAACTCTCTTCTGATCTCTTACTTTCCATTTAAATTTGGTCTTCAAAAATTACAAATGCAATGTCAATCGTTATCTTCTATCTTCTTAATCCTTGTTCTTTTATTGTTCTATTTGCCAAATAGTTTTTTCTCATATTCTCTCACACTCAGTACCCCCCTTTGCATCTTAGTGGCTTTATTGCCTTCCTTGGAGGGAAATGTTTGAGAAATAAAAAGAAGAGGAGCAAAGTGAAGAAACTTACCTGACGATCTTGTTATGTAAATGGATGGCAGAACATAAACTGAAAAAGATAGCAAATGGACAATAATTGCTTAGACCTACAAAGGAAAGGAAGTTGTGGAGAACAATGATCACCCACGTCCTGAAGGGATGTGGTACATAAAAGTAGAATGATGCTAGGGAAAGATTTTGTAGCAATTAATTGTTATTATTTGAATCACTTCTTTGAACGCAACTTAGGATGAAGTGTCTTCGTTAAGAGCAGGCATTCCAGTGGTTTGTGTGTGTGAGAAAATCTTGATAAGAACACTTCAAGTGGGGCTAAGTTCCTGCTGGCGTATTGCAGCCGACAATTTCGACATGAGACTCCGGGTTTTGTTATTTACAGCTTTTATTTCCGGGTGACGACACACGAAGACTAAAAGCAGAAAAAGGCGAAGAAAGAGAAGGCGCATTAATAAATAGAAACGAAAAATATTCAGTAAATAATCTCCATTTTATTTTACAATGACTTCTGTTTACACACGTACTTTGTTTAACGAACTGACGCAAGCGTTATTGTTGTTTGTTTATGATAGAACCATCTGTTTTTGCAAGTGATAGTATCACGTGTAGGGCAAAAGATATTATTTCTAATTAATATATATATATATATATATATATATATATATATATATATATATATATATATGTTGTGACGCAGCAACTTCTGAAGATAGGAAGAAAATAAAGACTAACTACAGCAGCTTTTCAGTCTGGAGATCAACAGCCCTCTCAGTTTACAACACGATCCGGATCTCCAACACGCACGTCAAGTCAGTCCTACTTTACGGCTCAGAAACCTGGCGGGTAACCAGGATCAACACCCACAAACTTCAAGCATTTACCAACCGATGTCTCAGGAACATCCTCAATATCAGGTGGCCGGAAGTCGTCTCCAACGACCAACTGTAGGACAGGACCAGAAAGGCCCCAATTCGAGATTGACATCAAGAAACAATGGGGATGGATCGGCCACACACTCTGCAAGCCTGCTTCTAGTGTCACCAGGCAGGCCCTTGACTGGAATCCGCAAGCGAAGCGAAAAGGGAGTCGACCAAAACAGATCGCCCGGAAGCGCGTCCATTGGAGTGGTGTTGTTGCGGCCATATGTTCCCCAAGAAATCAAAAGGCATAATTAATAATTAAGCAGCAGTTTTCTTTATTACTGACGGCATTTTTTTAGCAGGTACGCGCTGGCAAAGATTTGAATTTTCTTTATCGCCTTTTCACCAGACTCCATTTAGCTTTATTCATTTTCTTCACAAACGGTTCTGACAGGCGACCTAAAAATTGACATTTTTGATTTCATTTGGAATTTAACTATACTATGAATTGAAAATCAAGAAAAAATATTTAGGAATCAAATATATCATTACTGACAGAATAGGGCTATTGTATTCATAATTTAAATGCACGCACTCTGATACCCACCCCCACCGAATCTATGAGACGAGACCCCCCACTCTACTACATCTCAAGGCAGTATTCATCTAAAATACAAATTTTATTGTAACCTAATTATGTACAATAATGGAACATATTCCATATAGGTAAACAAGTAGAAAAATTTAAAATAAATACAATGTATCTAAATACAAATTAGAGACATGTCATAATAGATCATTCCATCTTAAATAATTCAACAACGTTTTGTGGTAATTTTTAATATCAACTTGAGATTTTTCTTGTTAGAAAGTTAAATAATTTTAACGCATTCAACATTATGGATAAAAAAATAGTGAACTTTTTTATGTAGTGTTTTCAGGACTTAGCGGAAAATTGTCATCCTTTAATAGTCATTTGTATTTAGTTTGTAACGTATATAAATGTAGGTAGAAAAAAATATTGATAAGATAGCGAGGGTCACAAAGTACTGTACTGTCTTGAGGATGGGGGTTTCAGAGGTAGTACACACCAGCCCTATTGTCAGTAGTCAGGAATTAATGGAAGCATTACTAACAGAATATGGCTATTATAATGGCCAGCAACATGTTTCTGAGCACACCCGTCTGCTAAGGCGATTGGCTAATCCCAATTACAGGTGCATGCTCAGTTACATTTTTGTTGGTTCAACAACTCAGAGGAACTACAGTTTCATGGGAGAGGAAGCATAATCTGGCAAGATCAACCGGCTCTTGTTTTTTAAACAAGGCAAGTGTGTTCAAATAACTTGTAACTTCGTGTTGTTTCACTGACAAGACTTGGTTCAAACTGGGGTACAGTTTTCAAGTTCGTTCCAATGTTGCCGTACGCTGAGATCTCCTCCCCCAGACCGATAACATCAAGAAGTCCCTCCTCTGGTGAGATTCGAACCTGGGTCACATGGTCAGAAAGCGAACGTCGTAACCACTTGGTTCATATTATATTTATAAGGTAACTGCATTAGTAATGATTTTACCATATTACGTTTTTCCCTAATCATTTCACCCCATGCAAGGTGATAATGCCATTAAGACGGAAGGGTTTACTGGGAGTGAATGAGAATCAGAAGACTTTAGTGAAGAGAAAGGTCAATAAAAGAACAGAATTCAGGTGCTCCATTCGAGAAGGAAGGTTTACTATTGAAATACATTGAAACTCATCAAGAAAGCTGTCAGGAATTAAAGGAAGCATTAATGATAGAATCGGGTTGTAAGATGTATTGCTTGTGTTTTACTATTGAATTGCACTGAAAATCTGGTAGAAAAGGATTGTCAATCAAGCAAGGCATTACTAATAGAATAGGATTGTTACATTATGTGTGTGTATGTATGCTGATTCTAATGTTAATAGTAATATTAGTCGTTTCCTTATAAGGAAACATTCGGGATTCATTGACCGATCAGCTTGTACAATTGTTGGTTGAAATTTATAAAAACATTTTCTTAAAATATTTTTTCAAGAAAATAAGTTTCTGGTGTTCAGTAGCTGTTATCGCTCTTGCCAGTATTGCTGGGAGGGGTCCTGTTACAGATATTAGAGACAAAAATTTACGTGGCGTATAAGTATAGGACATCAGGGATCGTGGATCTCAATAGATATATTTTTTTACTATTATCTATAAACTGTCATGACTTCTTGAGAATGATAACAGAGTGATTTCCCTTTATCTTCTCCATTATTTTAACTCCTAGAATGGCTGCCATCCAAAGCTGGGTAGCCAAGTCTACCTTGTTATTTATAGCTGGGCAAAAGATATAGATTCATTATTTTCCCAAGGGTATAAGTTCAAAAGACAATGTAATAGACACAACCAGGATTTGAACGCTGTTCGCTGAATCCATTTTCTATGCCACTAACCGTTGCGCTACCGGCCCAGTAAATACAGATAAGTCAGAACGAGAGGAGGTTGGAAAGAGAAAAAGAAGAGAGATTGAGAGAGAGAGAGAGAGAGAGAGAGAGAGAGAGAGAGAGAGAGTAGAGAAGGAAGAGGGGGGACAAAGAAAGAAAGAAAGAAAGATGAAGAAGAATCGGAAAGAAGGGAAATATTAGGTGTGTGCAAAAGTTCCCAGCACCTTCTTTTTGAAACCTAGTGACTGAATATTCAGTAGAAATGCGTTTCTTTCCTTTTCTTCCCTTTGTTTTTATTTAAAGGCTGGACATTTTTGCGTGTACTTATTAGAAAGGAGATGGAACGAGAAATAGAAAATGGGAAAAAGAGAACAAGAGAGAGCTAATGGGATACACTCTGACGAGTGGACGGAGTAATTCCTGGAGGGTCCGAGTACGAAACTCTGGATATGTAGGGAAAAAGATGACAAAGTGGAAAAAAGTTTTCTTGTGACGTGTTTCATCCTTTAAGACTTCATCGGACGAAATTTGTTAAAAATCCTAAAAGACGAAAACTTTTTTTCTACTTTGTCTCAATATTGTTCTTGATATATAACAAGTTATATATAATTATCTCATATATATATATATATATGTGTGTGTGTATGTGTGTGTGTGTGTGTGTGTGTGTGTGTGTCTCAATAGAGGAAGAGAGAAAGAATACAAGCCTCTTCGTGTTTATATTATATAAATGTGGCTTTTATGCAATGATATTCTTATTAAATATAAATTATAGCGTCTGATCTGGGGATTTAGAAACATATGAAGTAATTCAACTATTAAAATGGTAATTTGTGTCAGTGCTGACCGAAGTGAAAATTACATACATCTTTAAAAAATATTCAGCCGCCTGCATTTGGGTAATGTGAATCTTAGCACTTTTAGTTCAACCCACACAGTTTAATCCATAGCTCACGTAATAGAATAAAATCGGATTTAAGAACCCTGGGAAAACCGTTTGAAAAATTCTTTTCTATAGTAAAAAATATGTTGTTTTTTTTAACAAAGACTTTGTTGTTTTCTTTTATTTATCAAAGATCGAATAATCTAATTCCAAACAGACTGAATTTCTTTTATCCACTATTTTCAGCACATGGATGCTCATGGCTCTCCACAACGTCCTATCTTTTGTATCTCTGAAAAACGTCAGTCAGATATGTACCATGCGTGATACACGCTTAGGCGATCATGTATCTTTCGATACATGAATGACGAGGCAGATTTTTTCCCGCAGTAGGTTGCCATTTCTTTCTGCCCTCCAAGGCTATAGAAACCAGTCTGTCCTGTTATTTGCCCATAAGAAGAAGAGGATTCATACCTTTCCCAAGGGTATTAGCGCGTAAGTGAATGTAATGGATTTGACTCGAAATCGAACTCGGCTCCCCAATTCCTCAATCCGAGCCGCTATCCATTACTCCACCGTGCTTCCTGAACAACGTATATTATCTATCACTCCAAGTTAATATTTTGCCATCCATTTACACAAATTCGTTAGGCAAGTTACTCGCTATTTTCCCCTGTTCATCTTAACTTCAATCTGATCCGTAAGTGTTAAATACTCCGAGCCTTCTTTCCTGATTATGTCCTATGAATTTCAACTGTTTCTTTCTGTTTCGAAGTACAAGTATCCTTTTTGTTTTTATTTTCCTTAAAACTTCCTTGTTGATCACATGTTCTGTCTATGGTATTCTCAGCATTATTCTGTCGAGTCACACTACTGTTGTCTTAAGTCTCTCTTCATCTGTTATGAAATTGTCCAACAATCACTGCCATATTGGAGGATGGATATTATATAATACTTGAGCACTTTTATTTTTGTTTCAACGAAATTTTCCTATTTCTTAATATTTTGCTTAGTTTTTGGAAGGCACCTTTAGCTATTCCAAAACGCCTTCGGATTTCTGTGTCACGTTTTCTATTGTCTGTTGCAACACTTCCCATAAAGTCTACTCAGTGTAAACCGGGTTTTATTTGAACAAAGCGAAAACGAAATATCAAGTAGGCTAATGTTGCACATAACCTTAATACATTATACTGTATTTTCTTTTTGCTTCATCCCTTCAGGAAGTAGATGATCTCGGCTCTTCGAAGATTCCATTCCTTTGTTATCTGTGAGTTACCAAAACTGTAATATTAAATGTGAATGCGGGTTATCTTACTCGTGTAGCCCAAGAACTTCATTTCTTGCCCTCTCTTACGCAAATACAACAACACACAGTAATCCTCTATCTAGAATGACTCTTCGGCCTTATATCGGATGAGTATTATTAAAAAAAGGTATTATATACAATCAGATACGGTATATATATATATATATATATATATATATATATATATATATATATATATATATATATATATATATATATATATATATAATCAGATGCGGTATATATAGTTTCCTTTTTTATACAATTTCAAAGTTAATCATCGTCAAGACTTATAGTCACATCACTTTGAAACACCGGTTTCTTTACGATCACCGAAGTTAAGTCTTTAGTATTTCAAGATATTTTTGTGTAATTTTGGTAAAAATTTCTGTGTGTGTGTGTGTAAAATAACGATATATATTTTTATATATGAAGAACAATATTCGAAAAATGTATGACAAAGTGCAAAAAAGCTTACTTGTGACACATTTCGTTCTTTAGGACTTCTTCAGACTAAATTTGTTATGTCGGTGCGACCACACAAGAGCATAAACGAAAGAAAGAGGGAATTTAAAATTATATATATATATATATATATATATATATATATATCAAATCTAGCCGATCTTATTTAGAATTCATTTAGCCCCCAAATCAGTATTCTATATTTGGTCGTTAAAATAATGATTTTCGTGCCGAGAACATTTTGCTACCCGCCCGTACATCTATATATTTCGTTCAGTCGTAAATAATTTCTCATTTTGTTTGTCAACATTATTCTTCCAAAAATAAACTACAATTACATTTTATTCAATTGTATACTCACCACTGCTTGCAGTAGCTTGTTTCTACTTATCAGGTAGTTAAATTTTGAAGGTTTCGATACGAAAAAGTATTTTGACGAGTGCTTGAATCTGGTTTTCTCTAGAGAATGTTTTCACCATGAAAGTGTTTTGCAGCGACACAAAAAGTTAATAACCGTTTGGTGCAAGTTCAGGTGAATATCGCAAAAGGAGAACAGACCAGCCGAATCTCAACATTTTTTTCGTGCGTTGACATGAAAGACAAAAATACTTTTCTTGTTGAGCGCAGAGTGTTTATCGAACAAATACGCTGCAGCTACTGAACGTATAAAGATGCATTTAGTATTTCATTGTGTTTTCAAAACTCTAAAGCAATAGCACCCCAATATTAGTTTTCTTCCATGGAAAACAATTCTGGCGATCGGTTGTGGAGATTCGTCCTTGTCAATCTCCTGCTTTTTGCGTAGAACATTCTTGCATGTAGTCCAAATTTATTCTTAAAGGCCACAAATAATCAGCTGTTAAGATGGGTTTCCAAAACAGAAATTACTTAGGACTCAACATATATATATATATATATATATATATATGTGTGTGTGTGTGTGTGTGTGTGTGTGTGTGTGTGTGTGTAATGCAAGTCTATTTAAACTCGGTGGGTGAAAAAACATGGATAGCACAATTTTCAAATAAATTGGCATTTTATGGCGAGTCGGTGCTCGGCTCACGAATCCTATCTGAGTTTTGCGCAGGAGCCCGAGCTCTGGCCCCATTTCCAGGTCATTTGCAGTTCAATCGCGCGAGCGTCGTAGAAAGTACATCACATGACTTGTCCTATCCAATCAAGTTCCAGAAAACACTTATTTAATTTGGAGCCATGTTTGTACAGAATTGTAAAAAGTTTTTCGTATATACTGAATTTAGTAAGATTTTTTTGAAGGCGTCTCTCACTTGTTTGTGTTTCACTTACTGGCTGTAAAATATATGTGTTTATATCCTATATGCCCACTATAATAATGTTTTAAATAATATATTACTTCAAGCGTTATTATAGTGGACACTTTTTATTTGAAATAGACGCCCCATTTTAATTTATTTATACATATTTCGTCTTCTTTTATTATTCTCGACCCTTAATAATGTTTCTCTTTTTTCTTATTCTTTCATGCTCAGTACCCCCCCCCCCTTTAAGCCTTCGTGGCTTTTCTGTCTTGTTGGAGTGAAATGATTAAAACATGCAATGCGTAATATATCTATAGGCTCATGCTTTCGAGAAAACTAAGTAAAGGAAATGCGTCTTCCTGTAGGGATCGAACCTACATCCCCTTTACAAGAAGAAAACTGCAGACTGAACTGGCATGAATTCCGATCGACTAACAAGAACCTCGCAGTAATCAAGGCTCTTTTACTTTTTTATTTTTCTGGAGGGCACGTACATGTTCAGTTTTGTATCCGAAATGGAAACAAAGCAATTTCTAAAGAATTAATAAATTCTAAAGAATTAATGGATTTAGGTTTCTTTACTTAGATTTCTCGAAAGCGCAGTTTAATATATAAATAAAAACTGGGCGCTTATTTTAAATAAAAAAGTATATAAAAAGAAAGAATATAAGAAAAAGAAAAACATCATTGAGAAGCGAGAACAACAAAAGGAACTAAGAAGATAGAAGACAACGACTGATATTGCAGTTAAATTTTTGAAGATCAAACTTAACTGGAAAGCAAGAAGGGGAAAGAGAGTACTACAAGCGAGAAGTGTGAGAGAAGAAACTGTTAACATAGAACTTACGGTTACATCTGGCCATTTCAATTGTAAAATAATGAGACCTTGTTGTCAATCTATTACTGCGCTTAAACTCATAAAGTCAAGATACCATACAGGAGAGCCCATTACAACAATTACAATGAAAGTATTTATAGAAAAGACATAGGAAAGCTATGTTACGTCGGTGGAAAAGTGACTGAAGCTGAGATGACAGGTCAGGACCAATAACATTGCAGATTCTTTATTGGATTTTATCAAGAATCTCTAAACATAGAACAGGAGCACAAGACCATGTGCGGCAGCAATATTCTAAGCAAGGACGAATAGTAGACTTATAAATATATAAAATACTCTCGTGTGAGGAAAACTGTGTAGCACAACACCGTGAATCAACTTTCCTAGCAGCAGACCTGGCAGTCAATTCAATATAATCTTCCAGTTCATGTCAGTAAAGGGTACAATGAGTCACTTTCTTGAAGGTTAGCATCAGCCATACTGAAGGAAAGCAAAAAGGGTTCTCTCGAGTGATTAATAGAAATCGGTTTCGTTTTATAATATTCTCCCTTTAATCCCAGGCCTGACCAGATATGCACCGTGCCTCATCCCTTAGAAGACATACCGAGAGGTCATGGTCAGGTAACAAGCAATCATATGAGGTACTGAGCTGCACATAGCCTGTGTCTTAATTCACTAAGACAAAACATGCTGTCATCATTAAGATCAAAAGCCATGAGATCTATGCCTAGTGCCATCGTCGTTGACGGAAGTCGTTGCCGAGTATTGGGTTGCTCCTTGACCTTTCCTTCTGTGTGAAATGAGTTCAATGTTGGATCTGAAAAGACGTCCACGGCCGCCGCATTGTAGGGTTGTAGGGTTCAATGGGTGGAGAGCTCTCTTCGTCTCTTCAATTTGTCTTCTGGTGTTTTCGAAGGTGCTGTTTCGTTTTGGATGCTTTAAAATTAACACGCCATTCCTTGTCCCAGTTAACAACAGAATGTGGGTCATTTTTTAGATCAGCTGTCAATATGACCTTAGTGAACTGATCAGACTTGCTATTAAGATAGAAGAAAATAGTGTATATATATAATATATATATATATATATATATATATATATATATGTGTGTGTGTGTGTGTGTGTGTGTGTGTGTGTGCGTGTATATAGGCACATGCCGTCAGTAATTACTCATTGTATGCATAATAATCAGTGTAACCTTCATAATTTTATTGAATTAGATGACTATTGTGTCGCAGAAGGAAAATGTAGCTGATCTAATTTATTCAGGGTAGGCAATGCCTACCTAGACGTCACGTCTCTCTTTTTATATATATATATATATATATATATATATATATATATATATATATATATATATATATATATATGCACATTTCATTAAAAACGACTGACAAGGTGCTTTTATTTAGTTTTTTATATAATTTCTCGTGCGATCTAATAAAGTTTTTCTTTTCAGAGGATAAATTGAGCGCTCGGATAAAAAGAACATTCGGACAGTTTTTATATAATTTATCCTCTGAAAAGAAAAACTTTATTAGATCGCACGAGAAATTATATAAAAAACTAAATAAAAGCACTTTGTCTGTCGTTTTTAATGAAATGTCCATGAAAGAAGGATTATTGCCTAAATACACAAATATATATATATATATATATATATATATATATATATATATATATATATATATATATATATAAACAACTTTTTTGTTGTACAAAACTTAATAATTGCAAGGAATAAGCGTAATTTAAAAGGCGTATCAGTGTAAATTTAGTAACTAAAAACAACCGGTTTCGTCCCAGTCTTAGCGATTTTTATTCTGGGAAATAAAAGAATAAACGTGTAAATTAATTAAAGATGACTAATGAAAGGAAACAGGAATTCAAGGCAAACTAGAAACCAATAACATTTAAACCCAGCAAACAATCCCTCTGTTTCCAGGTGGAAGCCTTGCGGGATCTGATATATAAGGGATCCAGTACCTTGAGATGGATAAAGAGTGGGACCTTGATAAAATAGAGAAACGGTCTACACTAAAGTCAGTAATACAAATCCTGCTATTAATAAGTTGTGCAATAGTTGATCTGGATGTATTAACTAGTTGACTATTGCTAGCGGCCGGATTCAAAATCCTGGGGTGGTAAATACTGCTTTATCCTAAAATCCAGACGTTGAGAAGTCCTCCCTATGTAGCCGAGTCCACAACTACATTCATATTTGTAAATAACTGAGTTAACATGATGGTGGGAGGAGGGACATCCTTACGAATGGAAGAAAGAATAGATTGAGTAATAAATATTATGTATATATGTATGAAATTGCATTGAACATGCACAGAACTACGTGTTATTGGCATGCTAGCAGTTTATGCTAAGCATTTAAAAATGAGGCTAAAAAATAAGCCGCGGGTAAAATCAACAATCAAATTTATTTTTAAAATAAAAGCACATAAGTGGTTTTACTTGAACAATTCTGCGCCCTAAAAGTTAAAGTATTTATGTAATTAGAATAGATATGAAATGGAGTCTGAAACGGAAGCGGATGTAGAATTTTGTGTTGCCAATTTTTTATTAAAAGTTATAACTAAAAATAGTGTCGTATGCAGGTTTTTCCCCTATTTTGAGAATGGCTTTACATTTAAATTGTGTTATTTGATCCAAAACTTTACCCATCTGAAGAACATTTGTGAATAACGTCGTTTTGCGAGCTTTCATCGGGCAAATCTTAAGGGTTCGCTTTTAAAACGCTCCAGAACCCCAGAACAGTGATTGCATCCGGTTGGGTGTGGCAAGCAAAAGTTAAGCCCCTCGATTGAAAACTTTCAACCAACGCTATTGACCCACTTCCCCATGAGATTAGGATGTGACGCAATGTCGCAGGTTTCCTTTATAATTATAAGAGGAAATGAGAACGATGGCAAGGGAAAGGTTTTTCAAACTCAAACCACCTAACTGGCAAAATCTGCTGATGTTGTGGTATTGTGGGGTCAGTTGAAACGTTATTTAAATCCTAGATCATGTCTGGGAAAACGTACATTATGTGATGAAGACTCTGGCAATAGAAACGTCTGCAGATGCATTTCAGAAGTCCTTATGGGTCACGTAGTTCCTACCTTTTCCACTTAGAAGATCGTTAACTAATTAAGTCACGTGGTTTCTATTTCATGATCACTTAAGAACATTCATCTTTCGATGTCGTATGTCAATGGGTTTTTATTTATTTTATTTAGATGAAACATTTTCGTTATTATTTTCTTACAAGTTCACACTTTTATCATTGATTGGTGACAGAAATACAAGAGTCGCATTGGTCATGTTGGATTTTTTTACATCACTCGTGGTAGAATGTTACAGATTAAGAGGCACAATTTATGCGAATATCTAGGGAGGATAACGGTTAACCCTAGACTTGAATAGGTTAAGATTGTATTGATCGGGAAAACATCCTCTTGAGAGTCGGTTCCACAGGGCAATGATTCAAGGGAAGAAGCTGCCAATGAAATACAAAAGGAATCGGGATGGTTCGCTACAATATGCGTAGCATGGCGGATCCTAGCCGTGAAGTTTAAGGCTAGTAGAACATAGAAATGTAGTTCGTCTGAGCACTTTCCATGCAAATAGCGAGAGTTTGCTACATCTCGTCTGTGAGAGAGGGGGGTGCAGGGTGGAAAAATAATTTGTCACCTACAAGGGTGCGGAGACGCTTTTGGATTCTGTCGAGGCTGGAAAGTGAGGAATAGACTGCCCCTGCCCAAATATAACAGAAGTATTCCATTTTCGGCAAAGGTGGAGGATAGCACGAGGAGTCAGGTACTTGCTAGAGCGGTAACCGTAACCAACCATTTTTCCTGCATCTTTGGCGATGGATCGTATGTACGAGTTCCATAAACAAATGCAGCCATTCCCCACTGAACGACCCACCTGTTTAACGACATTCAGACTTACGACCGACTATAAAATCTCATAAAATATAAAATTCCAATCAGTCGGTATTGTAAGTCAAACGAAAACATTCACTGTGATTGTTAGAAATGTTACAAAGGGTGCAAAAGCTACATTAAATCTATCTGGAGCTGGTTGACCAAAATGCATTATCCGCGTAGTATGCCTGAAATAGCCGCCAGGTACTATTTCTCACTTAACGATCAATTCGTTTAGCGACCAGGTCGTTAAAACGAAACACGGTCGTTAAGTGAGGTGTTGCTGCATAGCAGAATATTATTAATTAATGACGATATTAGACCTTGTTCAGATTTGGGTGCTACCCAAACAACTTAAATTTTATATATAAAATGGTAGATTTGGGAACATCAACGTGGTGTAATGGTTAACAAGTTTGTCTCGCTAGATCACTTACGACTGAGTAGTGAGTTCGATCCTCAGTACCACATCTGAGCGACGATTTGAAAATTAGTTGGGCACTTTGTTGGGCAATTTGATCCTAACTGGGTGCTCCGTACTTTCGGCCTTGTGCCACATCTAAGCTACGCTTTGAAAAACATTGATGTACTTCGACGTGATATAATGGTTACGACTGAGTAGTGAGTTCGATTTTCACTGGGTACTCCATACTTTCGGCCTTGTGTCACATCTAAGCTTCGCTTAGCAAATCGCTATAAGATAATTAAATTAAGTGTATATTATTAGCTGTAATTATAACCGTTAATTAAAAACTAGTTTAGATAGAATATTTGAAATTCTAAAAACCTACAAAAAACTTAAAACTTCCTTTAAATTGGAAAATGTCTCTTAAAATAAAGGCGTGTTCTAAGAACGGCCTTTAGACAAGTCAAGTCTTCTTTTAGGTGAGGATGTATTTTTTTAATCATTTCACCCGAAGCAAAGCAATAAAGCCACTAGGACGCAAGGGGTTACTGAGTGTTATTAAGGAGGGAGAACAATAAAAGAACAGGAATTAAGAAGACAGAAGATAACGATTGACATTACATTTAAATTTTTGAAGATCAAAGTTAACTGAAAAGCAAGAAGCCGAATGAAAGTTCCACAAGCTAGAAGCGTAAAAGAAGAAACTGTTAGCATAGAACTTATGCTTACATCTAGCCATTTTAACTATAAAAGGATGTCACCTCGCCGCCAATCTAGTAGTGTGCTTAAATTTGTAAAGTCTAGGTCCCAAAGAGGAAAGCCCATCAGGATAGTTAGCATGAAAGTATTTATGGAAAGGGCACAGGGAAGCTACGTCACGGCAGTGGGAAAGTCACTGAAGTCGAGATGCCAGGTCAGAACCAATAAAATTGCGGATTCTTCGTTATATTTTATCGAGTTTCTTTAAAGGCATAACAGAAGCACCAGATATTTATATTAGACGAAGTATTAAATCCAGATTCACTCTGCCTTCACCTAATCTTACTAGAGCAACACGCCGCGCCTTCTTGGTATCACGTTTTCAACTGACTTAAAGTGGAGCGACTACATCGAATCAATGGCTGCATCTACTGCAAGGAAGGTTGAGTCACTGTGTCGTGCTAGAAATGTTTCTCATCAGAATCCATCTTGAACATTTACAAATCTACCATTCGTCCGTGCATTGAATACTTCTGCCATATCTGGTCTGGTGATCCTACTATTCATATCTAGAGTTTTGCCAAAATCCAAAGAAGGGTCTGCAATGTAATCGATCCTGACTTGGCATCTCGACTTCAGTCACTTTCTCACCGACGTGATATGGCTTCCCTCTGTTTTTTTCTACAATTATTTTCATGGCAACTGCTCTAATGAGCTTTTCCCCTGGTACTCCGACTATGTGAATTTAAGCGTGCTATTTGATTGGCATCTAGGTCCCAGCCTTTTACTGTTGAAATAATTAAATGTAATTAATTACTCCAACAATTCCTTTTCTCGTACTTCCCGTCTGTAGAACTCCCTTCCGTTTACTTGCCAGAATCTTCAAAAATTTAAATGCTATATCAATCGCCATCTTCTATCTTCTTGAATCCCATTCATCTTTTTTCCTTTCCTCAATCATCGCTATACTCATTCTTTTCTCTCACTTTCCTTCCCTGTACCCCCTCCCCCGAGTAGTAGTGGCACTTCCGCCTTGCTTGGGGTGAAATGATTTTAAAAAAAGGTACTGACCGAGCTTGACGTTTTTTAACTTCGGTGATCGGATGAGAACCGGTAAGTCCCTTACTAGTTTACACTTGACTAAATCATCTTCACTATTTGTCGACTCGACTAATCTAAGAACGTATAAATGTGAACCTACGACTTAAAACAGATGCGGTTTAAATAACACCATATTTTAAACCGCGAACTACCTTTTAACTCTCAGGCTATTTTATCAATCTTTGTGGGCCGCTTTTATCTCAGAAGCTAAAAAGAAGAGAAGACTTTGGCATTAAATAACCCCAAAACGGTTGGCATGCAAGCCAGCTATCTTATTGTTAAGGAGAAATAAATTTTATTGCGAGAGTGGCGTGCCAAAAAAGTGACGCCATGGTACAAAATATACGGAACTCAATATTCTTAACATGACGTCCTGACTGATAAGAGTACACCAGGTACATGCAGCACAGCCAAACGTGGGGGATATGGTAACAGGTTTTGATAATAAAAAAACAGCGTCTAACCTTGCCCGTGGAACTCAGAAATATATCTTGGTGGTCTTCAGTTGAGGGTGTTCCTAAGTACGAGAGGGCACCTAAAAGTAACCGGAATTGTGTCATATAATTTTATTCATTTATTGTTGCATGTTTATATTCTTATCACCTTTAAAGTATTCTCGATTTGAAGCAATGCACCGGTCCAGACGTGTTTTCCATTGTTCAAAGCAGTCCTGGAACTCTTGTGAAGTTATGTTTTTAAGGACTCCGTCGTTTTCTTCTTAACCTCTTCCGCGTCTGCAAAACGTTTTCCTTTGAGGACTTTCTTCATTCGGGGGAACAAAACAAGTCACGGGGGGAATCGGGGGAATAGGGATGGTGGGGAAGTGGGGTCAGGCCATTCTTTGTCAGAAACTGTCTCACACTCAAGGCGGTGTGCACTGGCACATTGTCGTGATGCAACCACCACCAATTTGCCACAGGTCAGGGCGTTTTCGTCTCCCCTTGTCTCGCAGGACTTCCAAGTAAAAAAAACGGTTAACAGTTTGACCAGGAAGAACAAATCCTTTGTGGAGAATTCCTTTCACATCAAAGAAACAAATCAGCATCGTCTTGACATTGAACTTCACTTTTTTGGGTCGTGGTGACGTTGGATGCTTCTACTGACTTGATTGCTGCTTCGTTTCAGGTTCGTAGCCATAGCACCAGCTTTTGTCACCAGTGATAACCTTCGAAAAAAGGTCTGCATCAACTTCCAACTGTTCTTTCAGTTTACGACAGCCATCCTTTCAGCCATGGTAAAAATAGACGAAAAGGCGTGAAGCACTTCAAAACAAATATGAACCACGATGACACCAGTTAGCACACTGATGCCTGAGGGTTGCCTCAAGTAGCATCTAACGGTGGAAGCCTGAAGTACTACGGTCTTGTCATACAGAAAACGATTCAGGTTATTTTTGCCCCCCCCCTCGTATGTAGACATGACTCTCAATTCATCTTGGCTGACTCACCCGTTAATTTTGAAAAAAATAAAGAATAAAAAAACTCGATACTTTTCACGCCAACCAAGGCAACAGAGTCCCTAACACAGAGGGGCTGGAGGTTACTGAGTGTCAAAGAATATAAGAAAAAGAAAAAATATTAAGGAGAGAGAACAATAAAAAAAATAGAATTGAAGAAAACAGAAGATAACAATTTGATATTGCATTTAAATTTTTGAAAATCAAACTTGACTGGAAAGTAAAAAGCCGAAAGAGATTTCCAGAGCGAGAAGTGCGATAGAAGAAAATGTTGGCATAGAACTTGCGGTTCCATCTCGTCGCCATTTCAACTAAAAAATGATAAGATCTTGTTACCAATCTAGTACTGCACTTAAATTCATAGAGTCTATGTATCATAGAGGAGAGTAATATTTATCTTGAATAATACAAATATTTAGCACAAGGCAAAAAGGGTGGGGGTGGGGAAAGGCTTGTCTTCAATCTGTTTTATCTTAAACTTATTAGCCACGATTACTGAGCCAAACATACCACAGTATTCCTTACTCCAAAACAACACTTATTTTCCATTCTTACTGCAGCCACCATAATACCTCAAAGTCTCTATTAAGTCCTAACTAGTTCCCATATGTACAATTTGCACGTGGGGAGAGGGGAATAAAAATAACAACATTTAAAGATGAAACCCCAAGAGTAGAGTTCATGAGAACAATTACCATGAAAGTATTTATAGAAAAGGAATCTACGTTACGGCATTGGGAAAGTGACTGAAGTTGAGATGCCAGGTCATGACTAATAACATTGCTGATACTTCATATTCAGTCGGTTTGCTCGCAGTAAAACTTCTGGATTATTCTAACATCCTTCTACAAGTGTAAAAATGTTCCAATGCGTCTCCCTTATTTATCTGTGTCATTATAGTGGGTTATCAGTTATAGTGAAGTGAATGAGTGTTGAAACAGATTAGTTTGATTTGGCCTTGTTAGTTAGATAGCCCACCATAAGAGGGGTATAAAACAAGAAAATCAAATTGTAAAGTGAAACAATAAATTTATATACATATAAATCAATTTAGGTCTTTACAAATAAAATTAATATATTTTGGTTGATACAAGGTCGTCAAAATGTTCGTAGTAGTCCTTCCAAGAATGAGCTTATATGTATGTAGGCAGGAACGTATGTGTGGATGTATGTATGAGCGTTATCGAAGGGTAGGAATATCTTTGAAGTAAGCGCTCGGTCTTAAAATGTTCCATTCGTTTATCAAGTATAAAAGCGGTGAGGTAGAGATAATAATAACGATCGCTTGACGTTTGTCAAGGGACTTGTTAATACGCTCGTCTCCTTCTCTCTGGTGACAGGCGAACTTGCCCGTCTTTTATCTTGTTTGTGTGGCTTGAAAAGGTAATTTGGGAATTCACTACCGGATATGATTCGGGCCTTTCCATTGGACGGCGAACAAACTTCGCGTCGGCTCGCGAAAAGGTCCGTAAAAGAATTTGTTTCTGAGAATTGAAGATTATTTCAATTTTGTTTTTAAATATTTCCTAGTTTTCTATTGGCCGAAAAACATTTCGCATCAAGGTGTGAAATTTCACGAGTTTTGTTTTGGATTCGCTTTTGCGTGTGTGTTAAGCAAAGTTTGTAAATTCGAGTCTTTTTAATTTCTAACAAAATCAATGAGTCAGTGCTTAGCATTTGCATTTTAAATCTAGATCTTGTTTTGTTCACTACACCATCGTCATAATTTCTCTGGGTTTGTTTTCTAGATCAGAAGAATTCTTCTTCATCTTTATGTGCCGTGTCCCTTCAGGAGGTAGGCGATCATGACTCTCCACAACACCCTGTCCTTTGTAGCTCTTAATAAATTTTGGCTTTTTGTCATTTTTCTTAAATCTTGAATCCCTATACATTTACTGAAGCTCACTAAGTATATTGTGCATTGTTCTCCTCTGTCCCTCTTGCCTTCAGTCTGTCCTGTGAGTATCACATTTTCCCAGCCTTCTTTCCACCTTATGTGCCCTAGAAATTTAAACTGCCTCTTTTTGTTTACATTTTCTCTAAAACTTCATCGTTGCTTACATGTTCGGTCCATGGTATTCTCAGCATCCTTTTGTAGGACAACCTTTCTGTTGCTTCACGTCTCTTCTTCATCTTTGAGTAGGTTATCCGGCATTCACTGCCATTTAGGAGGACAGATATCACGTAACAGTTCAGTACTCTCTTCTTTGCTCTAATGAAGTTTTCTTTCTGTTTCTCAAAGAATTTAATGATATTAAAATAGCCGGTTTAGAAAAGCAATCATGTGTGAATATTATATAAATTTATTAAAATATTTTATGAGTAATTAATTTTTTCTTTCTAATTTTAGAATCATGTTGTTTCATACACGAGTCGGGAAATACTTTTCTAAATTGCTAACCTTGAATGAGGAAATATGATTTTTTCAACAAGCGAGTAAGTCATCAGAACTGTATATTTTACTTCTTCGTATTTCATTACCGGATGTGACCTCATCACCCGACTTGCACGTTGAAAGAGCCAGAATATGTGTCCGTTCTATTATTTTCTACTAGTTGCGAGTTGTCAACTTATTGTCTCTGTTGCAGTATTTTCATTCATTTATTGCCAACCGACATTTTGAGACTTCAGGAATGCAGACGTATTTTTTTTTTAAAAAAAAAAAGCTTCCCGCCTACATGTTACGTGATTTGTTAAGACTTACTGTTTTTTGTTTGTTTGTTTTGGGTTGTTTTTTTTATTTTTTTTACGTGTTTATTCTTTTTCCCCCTCTCTCCCCACTCTCGCTTTTCTGGTTCTTAAAACGAAGAATTCCTTTGACAAACTAAAGAAAGTATGTGACCGATATTTATCGTGTTACAACGTCAAATATTCGTCCTGTAAGCAAAACAAAAACATAAATACAATGAAATAAACTATGGTAAAGAATATTAAAATAAACACGATAAAACTTATATTTTATTAAAAATATTTTTGCACAGAAAGATAGGAGCAGACGATTGAGAGGAGGGAAAGATTATGCTATTGTTTTCTTTTGTTTTTTAAACAAGCTTTATTTCATTCGTTCTTTTTTTATTATTTAAATTTTTGCATGTCATTTTGAAATGGTGGAGTTAAAAATGTTGCAATTGTAACACAGGAGTTTCTGGATTTTAGCGGAAATTAAAAGGAGACACTTACTTCCTTGGCCAATAATAGACATAACATAGGCAACCCCGGAACCAATGAGAATCGTTCACAGGAGCGTCTAAGAAGAAATTTAAATCTCCGCCCCATTTCTTTCTCTTGTTTATCTCTCTGGACATTGGTTACGAGGTTCAGTCTTTTTTCCATAGGTTCTCTATGGTGAAAAGATGTCGTGTTAACGTCTCCCAAAATGCAGCCTTCACAAACAGGACATATTTCATCGTCCTACAATTGTAGATTTCAGGTACGGATATTTTATACACCAACCAAACTTGTGCATTTCTTCTGATTATTTGTCAGTTAAAAACTGTTTTTGTTGTGTATCTTACGCTGAATGGTTCGGTCTTATTTACTGACAATATCCGATTTAACATAAACTGTCTTTTTACCTCTTTCTCTCCAAATCTGATTTTTACGACTACACGGATTTGGAGAGGGAAGTGAGAGGCCGACAGCAACATCACTCGTTACTTTCAGGCAGCATGACCATGTGTCTTTGTTTGAATATAGTTTAGGGAGTTACCTTTAAAAGCTTTAGTTTTCAGGTTTGAATTCCAGCTGAAGCTGCATTAATGTCTTTGGGAAATAAATTCATTTTTCCCTTTGCATTTTTTTCATTATTACATATCCTGACAAAAAGGTCTCATTATTAGTAAGCCACAATAATAGAAGTAACTTTGTGAGGGAACACTTGAACAACATGTTCTTCATGAATTCTCGACAGCATCTATCTTACACATTTATAAGTCTACCATTCGTTCATTGCATTGAATATTGCTATCACATATGGACTGGTGATTCTGCTATGTATTTAGAGATTCTTGATAAAATACAAAGAAGAATCTGCAATGTTATTAGTCTTGACCTGGCATCTCGGCTTCATTCAGTTTCCCATTGCCGTAACATAGCTTCTATGTACCTTTTCTATAAACATTTTCATGGTAATTGTTCTGATGAGCTTTCGTATCTAGACTTGACGAATTTAATCGCGGTACAATATTGACGGTAAGGCCTCAACATTTTACAGTTGAAATGGCGAGATGTAACCGTAACTTCTATACTAACAGTTTATTCTCTCGCACTTCTCGTTTGTGGAACTGTCTTCCGGCATCTTGCTTTCCAGTCAAATTTGATCCTCAAAAATTTAAATGTAATATCAAATTGTTATCTTCTCTCTTCCGAATTCTGGTTATTTTATTGTTCTCCCTCCTTAACCCTTTGAGCCCTAACCACCGCTTTACCAGTGTTAGAGAAAAATGACGTAATGCCCAGACACCGGTTGAACGGTGGGTAAACACTTGTAACTATTTTTATATCTACCGTGATACATTACATACCAATTATTTGCGAATTTTGACTCAGGAGCTCAGACAGAAGGGTTAAAATTGTTCAGAAACGCGGGGCTCAAAGGGTTAATAGTGTATCATTTTTCTCATGTTTTCTAACACTCAGTAACCCGTTGCGTCTTAGTGGCTTTATTGCCTTGCTTGGGGTGAAATGATTAAAAAAAAAAAGTCCTCGCCCAACAGAAGAAAAAAATCAGAAGAGAGTTCCACAGGCGAGAAGTACGAGAAAATAAATAAAGAGTAGAACTTACGGTTTTATGTAACTAGTTCAACAGTAGAACGGTGAGACCTAGTTGTCAATCTAGTAGCACGCTTAAATTTATCCAGTCAAAGCATTAAGGAGAAAAACTCACCAGAACAAATGCTATGGAAATATTTGTAGAAAAGACAGAGGGAGGCCATGTCACGTCGGCGAGAAAGTGACTGATCAGAGTCGATTACATTATATTACAGACCCTTCTTTCAACTGCTATCTAATTATTTTGTTATTCATATCAAAATTATATTGCTTTTATCATCACCGCCACAATTTTTAGGTTACAACTTTTCGCCGTTTTCTTAAACTGTACCAAGCGTAACGAAAGACAAGAATTAATTCAAAATCGTTCAATCATCTCTTGAAATGATGATGACTCTTCTCAAAGTCTTATTCATTTATTATCATCATCCACAGCGCTATATGGGGGTGGGGGTAGGCTGGTGGGAGATTTCAGCTCCACTCCCTTACTTATTGGTGAAACTAAACGGAAGACTAAATTGGTCTTCCTGACATCAATCTAAGACAATTCTATTGAGTTGAACTGTATTATTTCTCTCTAATCATTACTGCCATTATTTTAAAAACAAATCGGAAAACTTAATTTTCCGTTTTATTTTGTTTGTTTTTTTTTTCCGAATCATTAGCTTCCAAAATTTTTATGTAAGTCTTATATGCGGAAAAAGTTTATAGATCTCGTTCCGGACAAATCAGTACAAGTGTAAACAAAATAAATAATGAATAAATTAAAATAAATAAATAAAATTAATTGCACAACTCGTATACCTACCTATATTTACCCTTTCGGTTACATATATATCTATATATATCTATCTATCTATCTATCTATCTATCTATCTATCTATATATATATATATATATATATATATATATAGTTGCGACCAAAATGTTCAGAACGGCATTGTTTTCGTCAGAAAAGTAGGTATAAGTTTTTATCAAAGTTGTTTTATATTCTTGTTGAAACTTGACTAATGCATGGAATAATAATGCAAACACAAAATGTAGTTAGAATAAAATGTATTGAAACAAGAAAGTGTACACAATATTTACATATAGTCTTTTGTATATTCCTGGGAAGACCGTTCCTGGAGAATGTGTTGACTAAGTCGCAGTCGGGTAGAGTCTCTAGTTGGATCTCTCGATTTGCCTCCCTGTCTACCGGTACCAACCATATTTATATCGTCGGTACTCCGCTATGCAAATTAGGTGGATCCTACCACAACAATTCTATAATTTTCACAGACAATAAATACGATATTAATTGTTATTGTCTGAGATTTTGGTGTAATTTGAGAGGATAATACAAAAGTTATGGATGATTTAGTGATTTACTGCAAAACCCATGGTGGCCACAATGATCAGAACGGTTGAAAGAATAACAAAATAATAAAAAATGTTAGAGAATACTGGAATTATTTAATATTTAGTGTGAAGCCCTTTAGCTTCAATCACACTTTGACATCTTCGACTGCATGAGGAAAGAAAATTTTCACTTTCATGCTGGGTGATCTTATTCCATTCTTCCTGAAGGGCATTCCATAATTGCTCGGTTGTTTTAGGATTTCTGGCTTTCGAACGTTCTCCTAGAATATTCCACACGTTTTCAATAGGATTGAGATCTGGGCTTTGAGCAGGCCAATCCATAACAATAAACTTTTCAGCCTTGAGGAAGTTCATGACCACCTTACCCTTGTGACATGGGGCATTGTCCTGCATGAATATGAGTGGTCGCTTAGTTGAATTTCTCAGCACAGGCAAGTTTACAAATTGTTTATAAACTCCTGCATTTACCTTTCCATGTAATCGCACCAAAGGGCCCACACCATCTCCAGATATCATCCCCCAAACCATGACACTTCCTCCACCGAATTTAACACTAGTCTTAAGGCATTTAGGCGACAATTTTTCACCTACTTTTCGACGAACGTACCTTTTCCCATCTGAGCCAAATAACATAAACTTAGATTCATCACTGAAATGTACCGTTTGCCATTTTTCTTGAGACCACAACACATGCAAAGGTAAGACGACACTTTTTATTCTTGGAGCTGATCAGTGGCTTCAGTGGCTTCACTGCATGTGCGTTTGCTTGTAGGTCATGTTCAACTAAACGACGAGACACAGTTTTTCAAGATCAAGTTTTCTTCAGTACAATGCTCATTTCCCGAGAAACAGCAGCAGCAGTTTTAAATCTGTCCTTTTTAACCAACTTTACCATAGCACGATCTTCTCTCTTGGTCGTTTTTCTTGGCCTACCTGTAGACTTTCCTGCTTTACACGAACCACAATAATCGTAGACCTTAAGAATACCGTGAACAATACTTTTTGACTTGTTAACAATCTTTGCAATAGAACCAATACTTAAATTATCCTTCTTCCAAAGATTAATAATCTGCTGACGAATTGGTAACGGAGTAAGTGGCATTATATTAACAAAGTACACTGCAGATATTCTTACTAATGTTTAGTAAACGAACGTAAACAAATTATAAAAATTAGAGTTCGCCAGTTAAATATACTAAAACACGGAGTAAAAGCAACCGTTCTGATCATTTTGGTCGCCATGGGTTTTGCAGTAAATCACTAAATCATCCATAACTTTTGTATTATCCTCTCAAATTGCACCAAAATATATATATATATATATATATATATATATATATATATATATATATGAACTCCAAACCCAGACCTCTTCCCCGCCCCGCGATAAGATACCTTACGCCCCCACGAATTGCTAACACAGACCCACTCTCATTAACAAGGTGCCTACCAGAGAGGAACTGACTTTGAAAATAAATTTAGAACAGTGCTCCGAGATAAGCACTTAGAGGCTGACGAAAGCCGTTGAAGAACGGTTTGAAATAGTCTATTCTGATGTTGAGGTAATTTTTGTTCTGTTTTTTTTTTGCTGTAAAATATATATATATATATATATATATATATATATATATATATATATATATATATATATATATATATATGTATGTGTGTGTGTGTGTGTGTGTGAGAGAGAGAGAGAGAGAGTTAAAGATCAAATGGAAATCGAATATACATCGGAATCAGACAGGATGATAAAATAAAGAACAAATAAGAAACGTTTATTAATCTAATATATATATTAATATAAAATATCGCACATTCAGTGCTGTTGTTAATAGTGTTCGATGTAATATAACAGCGTTATTAAGTATATATTAATAAGTATATATATTATTTAATACTATTGTCATATCTGGTCTGGTGCCCCTGCTACTCTTCTGGAGGTTCTTGACAAAATCCATAGAAACGTCTGCAATGTAATGGATCCTGACTTCTAGAAATATTTTCATGGCTACTGCTTTGACGAGTTTTTTCCTGGTGCCCGGGCGACGTGAGTTTAAGCGAGCTACTAGATTTTAGTGTTGAATTAGTTAAATGCAACCGCTACTTCTACTCCAACAGTTTCTTTTCTCGTACTCCCCACCTGGGGAACTCCCTTTCATTTACTTACTTCAAAAATTTAAATGCAACGTCAATCGCCATCTTCTGTCGTCTTGAGCCCTGTTCAGCTTTTATCCTTTCCTCAGTTTTTCCCTTATACCCAGTCTTTTCACCCACCTTTACTCTCTGTAACCACCCACGTACTAGTGGCATTCTAGTGGCATGGGGTGACATGAAGATGTTGAGTAGAGACTGACCGTTACATAATTTCAATTTTAATAATTGCGTTGCGCATGAAATTCTGAGTCGTGCTATCTATGAAGAATAGTATGTATATTTATTAATATATATATATATATATATATATATATATATATATATATATATATATATATATATATATATATATATACCTCTGTTCGAAGTGCAACTTAAAGTTCCGTTATTCTACCAACTCATCAGGCACGAATTATTACTTTTAAAAGAAATACTGGGCCTCATGGAAGGAACATTAAGTTAAACGCAGATTCAAAGCTCAAATTTAATATAAACTTAATATATTTTTGGGGTGTAAATACAGAATGTAGAGTGCAGGCTATTGTAAGAGAAGGAAATAAGACAAGCTTTAAGTTTAAAACAGGAACGCCGGGTAGCACGTTAAGTAATAATAAACGTTAAAATGGTTATTTTTCAAACATATATTATTAAATATAACAGACAACGAATGTCTATTATGTTTCTAAGCTTCGTATAGTTGCTTTAATTTCGGGAGAAAATAAAGACAAAAACTGTCCAACATTTGGATATTTTTTATTATGCTGTTCCTTGATCTAAGCTTTCGGCTCAGATGAGCCATCATCAGTGTGGTTATATGGACATTACAACATAGATGTTCACTATTAAAGAAATCTTCCGAAATTAAAGTAAGTATACGAAGCTTAGAACGGCTCATGACCAAACATAATAGGTGTCCGTTGTCTGCTATATTTAAAAATATATGTTTGAATAATGATCTACTACCCCAATACACTAAATATATATATGTATGTGTGTGTGTGTGTGTGTGTGTGTGTGTGTGTGTGTGTGTGTGTGTGTCTGTGTCTGTGTCTGTGTGTTTGTGTAATTTCTTTCCTGTTCATTTTTCTTTTTCATTCTCCCTCTCTTCTTCTTTTAAACTTTCTTATTGTTTTTTTTCTCATTTCCTCTTTTTCTTTCTCTTTTCTCGCAAACGCTTAAAAACTAACCTTCATTTTTCTCTTACTGTTTATTCTTTAAATTTGCTTCCAGGTAAATTCGAATCGCATCGTTTTCAATTTAGCGCTTTTCGATTTTATTGCATTTAATTTGCTTTCAAAATCTTGAAAAAAAAATATATCCACTATTAAGCTGTTTTTATAAAGACTTCTGAAGGAACGGTAAGCACTATATAAATCTAGTCAATGGTTTGTTATGTATGCCGTGGTCTACTGTTAACGCCATATTAAGAAAGTGGGTCATGAATCCGTCGATGAGTTACGATGGTCTGGTGTTCACACACTTCGCAAAGAAAAGTCAGGTCGGGTATCAGTTTCTTCTCCCTCGTCTACCTTCCCAAACAGAGTGTGCCAACATAAAAAAAAAATATGCCCGGATGAAGTAATTAATCTCCAGATAGACTCTTATGTGAGGAGCTTTGTCACTCCAGTGGGAACACTTGACAGAAAGCCTCAAGTATACAAGGATATGATTCTTTCTTTCTTTCTTTCTTTCTTTCTTTCTTTCTTTCTTTCTTTCTTTCTTCCATCCTTTCTTTCTTTCTTTCTTCCATCCTTTCTTTCTTTCTTTCTTTCTTTACATTGCTATAAGTGTGTGTGTGTCTGTGTGTGTGTGTATGTGTGAGTGTGTGTGTATGTGTGAATGTGTGAATGGCAATGCATCTTTATCCGTCTGCTTGTCCGTGGACAAATATGAAAAACGCCGAGAATGCATATTCAGTAATCAGTTATGCCATCCAGAGCCTTTGCTAATTCTGCACTAACTTCAAATTTCAATATTCACCCGGTCACATATGACGCGGCTCATTCGCTAATTCGAGACCGAGTTAAATAATTGCATTCTTTTCAGGCAACCTTTATCGGGTTCCTCCACAAATTAAGCTCGTCTACCTGTCATCGGATACCCTCACTAATCCGGTACATATTTTAAAATCTTCTTTCTCGTCCAGTTAACTGTAATCCAGCTCCTTCACTAATCCGGTAGTGATTTAAATTTTTCATTCTTATCCTGCTACATGTTTCCCGGTTAATTCACTAATCCGGAACTGACCTAGACGTTTTCATTCAATTTTGGCTCCTTGTAATATAGTTTCATCACCAATCCGGCAGTGATTTAAACTTTTCATTCATGTACTACTAAATGCAATCCGGTTAATTCACAAACCCGCAGCTGACGTACATTTTGCATTCATTTCTGGATACCTGTACTCCAGATCTTTCACTAATCCGGAACTGATTTACCTTTTTCATTATTTTCTGTCACCTTCACTAATTCGGTACTAACTTGAAAATCATTCTCTTTCGACTACCTTTATATATATTTAGTATTATTTTATAGTTAGGAATCCAATAAATAAAGAAAGTGCATAACATGCTGTGAATTGATTGATTCGTTTTTCGTTTTTCATTGCAGGTTATTTAAAGCCAGAAAATATTTTAGATTGTAAGAATTTTTTGAGGTAATAATGGTTTAGTTATACAACTCTTACTAATTAGCCCATAGCTGGGGGGGGAGAAGTGGATTCATACATTTCCCAAGAGTATTTGCACGTTAGTGAATATAACGAACCCAATGGGGATTGGAACACAGCTCTCCGATTAAAAATCCCGATTCGTTATTCATTACACCTTGCACATCCAAGTTTACAACACGTGGTTTTCCCAGGCGGTCACCCATCTGGGTACTGACCAAGCTTGACGTTTCTTAAGCCAAACATAACACTCGGCACGTCAAAGAAACTCGTTGTTTGAAAGGTTTTCCATTATGTCTCGTTACCTTCATATATCATTATTCATTCAGTATATATATATATATATATATATATATATATATATATATATATATATATATATATATATATATATATAATATACAATATATATATAGTATACAATATATATATATATACAATATATATAATATACAATATATATATATAGTATACAATATATATATATATATACAGTATATATATATAATATACAATATATATATAATATACAATATATATATATATATATATAGTATACAATATATAGATATATATATATATATGTATATATATATATATATATATATATATATATATATATATAGGTATATATATATTATATTATATTTATACATATATATATATATATATATATATATATATATATATATATATATAGGTATATATATATATTATATTATATTTATATATATATATATATATATATATATATATATATATATATATATATACATATATATATATTATAATAAAAAGAAAAAACAGTAAGATATATAATCCGGTGTTCTTACTGTCAAAACTTTTCCTTATATTTAATAATTTTTATTATAATTTTAAAAAAAGAAAAAATGGGAGCTGGTAATATACATACTTATATTTGATATTTTAAAATTGTAGTTCAATATAGCGTATTCTACCCAAACACCCCTTATAGAAAGAATCTTTATCCATACAAGTATGAATTTAACGGGTAAAAATGCCGAAAACCTTTTTCTCGTTGATAAAAAAAAAACAGACGACATGCGTTGAACGGATGTCAAAACTCGTTGAAAAATGCACCCCTATCCTACCAAAACTTATCTCTTTTTTCGAACGTAACTCATAATTGATATGATAATAGTTAATGAAAATGAACACGCTACCCTCCCTGTCTAAATGATTGGATTTCTCTGTATCCTTGTAAACAAAAAATTATGAATTGTATGTGCATTTAAAACTCAGTAAATTTAAAAATAAGTTATTCCAAAATTCGCTTGATGATGAAACACAACTAATGCTTTTAATTTAATTATATAATTAAATTTGAATTTTTTAGCTTCGGTTTTTGAAACATGGTAATTCCTGTGTAGCGAAGAAACCATATTTTAAATCTGTTAATATATATATATATATATATATATATATATATATATATTGTTTTTTAGTGGACTAAATTGATCTGAGTTCATTGCCATCGTGAAAGTGTAAAAGTCAGGATTTTGGATGCTGATTTCAAAGCAGGTTCTCACCAAATGGATCTGCCTGTCTCACAGTTCCTGCACATGATCATTTTCCTGATTAAGTTATCTTTAATAAATATCTAGTTATAATTTGCAGTTGTAAAACTTGCGTCCTGTCGCCAGCCCTCACTGTTTATGTCTCCTTAA
The DNA here is from genome assembly GCA_964036315.1 of Acanthosepion esculentum. Classification (NCBI taxonomy): domain Eukaryota; kingdom Metazoa; phylum Mollusca; class Cephalopoda; order Sepiida; family Sepiidae; genus Acanthosepion; species Acanthosepion esculentum. Next base: position 18,696,692 of record OZ038491.1, read on the forward strand.
AATGAAAGTATGTTCAATGCTTCTTTTCAAGGCAGAATACGAGACCCATAAACGATTGATTCAACGTTCTTAGTTGCTTGCTTTTAACTCTTTTGAATTCTTGCCTAGTTGATAGGTTGGTAAAAACCTCGTTCAAAAATGGAAACTTGAAAATACAATGCAGTTAAGTATCATGGTAGTAAATGGCGCGCCTATAGTGGCGGAAATAAACAGTTGACCATCCGCTCCAATATTAATTAAATTTAATTACATTAATTAGACATGCAACTGAAGAGTACCCCCGTAGGCACATCGGTAGTACGCTTGTGGTTTTCGCCTGTCAACTTGCATCTTTCTTAAGAAGAAAATAAAAACAGGTTCGCTGTTATTACATTTCCTTCCATGTATTTTATCCAGTCTAGTTGGGTCATTGAAAAAGAAATGAGTGATTCACACCGAAATATGGCAACATTTTTAATCATTTCACCGAAGCAAGGCACTAAAGCCACTAAGACGCAAGAAGGTACAGAGCATGAGAGAATATGAGAAAAAATACACTGTTTAAAGAGAGAGAATAATAAAAGAACAGGAATTAAGAAACCAGAAGATAACGATTGACATCGCATGTAAAATTTTAATTAATTTAACTTTTTGGAGATCAAAATTGACTGGAAAGTAAGAAGCCGGGAAAAGTGCCCCACAATCGAGAAGTGAGGAAGAAAAAACTGTTAGATATGATGAGCAACATCCTGAAAGGACACGGCATATAAAAGAAAAAAGATTTGGCTGAAGTGCTTCACGCTGTTCAGTGTTACAATTGGGTAGGTATGAAATCTGATATTAACGGATTGTTTTTGTTTAGCGCCATATCAACACATTTATGGGTTATTTAATACCGAAATCTAAATATTTTGTACACAAATTTTATGGATTCAACTACAGATATTTAGTACTTAATTTTATGTTTTCAGGGCCAGCGTATGTTGTTTTTTAGATATATAGTTCAGAGATAATAAAATGTAGTGTTGGTAATTTTTGTTTAATGTATTACTAGTAATTTCACTACAAAATGTACTGTTGGTAAAAGAAAGAAGTAGAATACATTTTAACAAGGCGATGTCTTAGATTTTTGTTTTTATTTTAATGAGTAACAAAGGAGAGAAAATACACTAGTAATAAGGGGAAAAGATAATCTCATGCCCGGGAGAAGGTCCATGTGGGTGTTGTCGTTATAGCATGCTGGACGAAAAAAAAAAATTTTTTTTTCATCGCCGCCTAACAACTTCTTGGCGAAACTAAGTGGGGGTAACCTACATATTTTCACCTTAGTAAATTATTTTTCTCTTTTAATTAGAATTGTAATCTTTAAATAAAAAATTAGGTTCGGATTCATTACGATGATGAACTAACGCAGTGAGTGTGTCGTTTTGTAAAAGATCCCTTTTGTGTCCTTTTATTTAAATTCCTAGAAATTTTGTCTACGCATTTTTTGTGACTTAATTACAGTGTAAATTCCGGCATTAGATTTTAGGTTGCAATTTTCTATGTTTATATGTTTAACGGCATATCAACTCTTTATGGTTCATTTAATGTCGGAATTTAATTTTCTTGGGAGCTTTAAAGTAATAAAATAGTTATTCTGCTTTCACAATTGAATACATGGTAGATGATTATTTGTTTGTTTGTTTGTTTAGCGGTATATCAACTTCTTATGAGTCATTTAATGCAGTAATTTAATTTCCTTGGGAGTATTAGTAATTTCTTTTACAAAAATGTATTACTGGTAATTTTACTATAAAAATGTATTTTTATATTTTCATAGTGTTTTCAGGGGTTAACTATTTGTTCATAGTTGAGACCCTAAAAGGCGCTACCAACCCGGGTCAAGGTGAATTTGGGAACAATACCAATTAAGAGGTAGTTCCACGGTCCTCAAAATCTCCCGATTAGAGGCCTTACTGCCGAATGTTGTTTATCGTCATACCCAGAAAATACGTTGCTATTATTTTGTTTTATATTAATTAAATCTACAGTTGTTTTAGAAGTAGTTGTAACTTTTTACTAAGAGAATTCTGTAAAGACTGGGATAAATTGTAATTTGATAGTGTCATTTCCGATAAATACGGTGCATGAACAAAAATGTCCCAGTTACAAATTTTACCTTTTCTGAGTTCAATTTTAGGTTAACCTTTCAAATTTGATGCGATTTACTTACTACCGTTAAAGTCTCCCGTAAAATGTGTTGAACTCACGTTTATTTAAATAAGTGTATTTACCATTAGCGTTTGAGAACAAACGTATGAGAAAACCCATTGATATTTTCTATTGGGAACAAAAAAACAATGAGTTTGTGCGGAAAAGTGTTGAAAGTTTTGTGGGACATCAAGACCCTCTTCTTACCACTGTCAAACGGAGAAAAATGGCGTGGTTTGGACACATTACTAGGAACGGCAGCATGTGCAAGACCGTCATGCAAAGCACCGTTGAAGGTGGACGTAGGAGAGAACGCCAACGCAAAATGTGGTTGGACAATGTCAAACAATGGATAAGTATGACTATACCAGAATTGCTGAGGGCTGCCGTTGATAGACCGTTGTGGGGGAGATCTATTATGGCTTCTGCATAAGGCTTCCCCACCCCCTATGATTACAAAAGTCAAGGGGATTATTATTATTATTATTATTATTATTATTTACCAAAATAGTACTAGTATCAACGTATAGTTAACGATTGTTTTTCAAAATCATTAAGGAGGCCTAAACTCGTTGGATGCTTAGATGAAGAGACAGGTTTTTGTCGAATAATTGTGTGAAATGTGGCGCGATTCATATTGGATGGGGTGGGGAATGGGGTAAATACTCTCAATTCGACGCTTGGGTTGTTACAGACAGTAGAGTTGGGGTTATTGAGTGGAAGAGGGGTGTTAGGGTTGGCGCCGTTTCGCTTTGCCAAGGTTAGAATATTCGGCGCATATGTTGGAAAGACATGGCGAACACAAACATTTCTAAGTGAACACGTAAACATGTCCACGAATGCAAACTCACATCATAAGCAATCAATGTTATCATTATCCAAGTATTTTCCCCTGATTTTGGGTAGTCTGATGTGAAAGAATGATTCCAATTTGGATTCGAAGAATTTTGCGATATGTTAAATTGGTTGGATCGGAATTATGCAAATGAAAATCTGTGGAACATGAGACGTGACGTGTAGAAAAACTTTCCGTTACAGGTGTGGAGATAAGTATATAGATACGAACTGACGGAGATAGATAGATAGATAGATAGATAGATAGATAGATAGATAGATAGATAGATAGATAGATAGATAATGAAAAGGCATAGATAGATAGATGTGAGTAGACTCGGATAGATAGATAGATAGATAGATAGATAGATAGATAGATAGATAATGAAAAGGCAGATAGATCATCTTATTGTCAAAGAAAAATCTTTATTTAATAGTGTTTCCAATTCAAGTGTATTTAGTAAGCAAAATGTAAAACTCCGTAATCTTACCGCAGGTTAACCGACAGTGTGGTACCTTTCCGTTGGGTAATGACGATTTTCGAAGCGTAGCTTAGATATGACACAAGGACAAAAGTGCAGTGTTCCCAGTGAGGATCGAACTCACGACTCAGTTGTAATTATCCTGCTGAGACATGCTTGCTAACCATTACACCACGTCAAGGTGGTCCTTTTGGAAGGTAATGTTTAGTGAGATCATCTATCAGATCATTATTATTATGTAGTGAGTTTAATCCTCACGTGCGGCTTTAATCTTGATTATGTTAAGATTAATATCAACTTTGTCATATACAGTACCATGCAAACATCTTACGCCATTTTTAATAATTGCCATCTTATAATTGGATGTTTTTTACTGTGCTGTCTAAAGATGAAACTTTGGTCATATTGGAGTCATTTTCACACCTAATTCTCATATATATTATTAAGGCTTCTGAATAAGAAGGGAAATGCGAAGTGACACTCAAAAAAAAAAAAGCCATGCAAACTTTTTTGGTCACCTAACAATTTTTGTTTTCTTTTATCTGTTTCACTGCTAAAAGGCAAACGTTATTCCGGAACAAGACTGATTTTTTCCTATATATAGGGAAAATTCTGATACTAACTTCCTGCATTATTTATTGCTTGAAATCATGGCGAAACGGACGTTTAGTAGAAGTTTATTATAAACGCGACATCGCAAAATATGACTGGTTGCTGAGATGGAAAACCATCAAAAGGAAATCGGTCTTAAGGAATTTTGACGATGTATGGAGATGTAAGAGATTTCAGCTTTGGCACGGACACATTTGGTAAAGTATAATCAAATATTTATGTTTCTTTAAACCGAAAAGGAAATGCTACCTAAAATCGTTTCCTTTCATTCGTCTCATCTAAACTTCAGATTAACAAATTCAGTTCGAGGAGAGCAAACAAAGAGGTCTCTCAGTTCATGTCAAAAACATTTTTTAAATTTCTTTAGACTTTTTGTATTATAGCGTAAACCGAGAAGACACACAGAATAGTATTTATTAAATATCTGACTGCATCAAACACTCTTTTGTCGATTCATTCATTTTATTTTTTTATTTTTAAAATCACACTTTACACATTGACAAAACCCCTTAGCATAAGCATAATTCATGTAGCAAGTCGCTCACACACCTCAATAAAAACAACAAAAATGATTTAACTTCCTTCCCACTGATACATACTGCAGATCTCAAGGAAGCAGAATTGTGAGTTTAGTCCATTTTTAAGAGCTCACCAATGGTATTGGTAACAGTAATAGCAGCGCCATCCGTTTTCATATAAGGAAACATAGCCAGTACTATCGTCGGTTGAAATTTGAAGTTCCTGTATTGATCGATGTGTTGGAGTGGATCACTTTTTTTTCGCGCGCGAACGTTTCAGGAAAAGGCTTAGACGAAAGTTACAATAATAATAATATTTATTATTATTATTATTATTACAAAAGATAATAAAGACACTATCCTCCCCTACATAGAATGAATAGAGTCACTTACCAGAGTTGTGCGTTTACTCATATTTTTTTAATATATTATTTCATTATTATATACACCCTAATGGCCCCAAAGAAAGTTAGTTATAGCATCAAACATCTGAGGAAAGTTATGAGAGACACAATTGAAATGAAAAAAGTAAATGATAGCGAAACATAAAAGTGGAATGCATGCCTTTGATCCAGCGGTGACTTTTTCGATGCTGAAATCAAGCATGTGCACGATAGTGAAGAACAAGGATGTTATAAAAGTAGCGGTTGCTGCAAAATGAGGGAAATTGTTAAACAAAAATCACGGGCTCTTGAAGAAGTGGAAAAATGGTTACTGATTTGGATTAACGAGAAACAATCAGATGGTGAAAACATTTCCAAGAAAAGGCGAGGCTTTGGAACGACTTCTTAGAACGAATTAAGTTCGAGAAGCGACGTTTCACTGCATATATATTAAGTTACCGACTGACGATCAACAGGGTTTGCCAAGACAATCCTGCAAGACACAGTGTAAAGGAAAGGCGGTCAGAGAAAGAAACGGGCGTATATCCCAGAATTGAGAAACATGAATTTGCGAGATGCGTAGGGTCAGAGGGTATTCGTTGGTGAACATTTGGCTGTCATCCGCTTCTAGTCTGTGGTTTCCTTTTCTGGAGTTGGTTCATTGATCTTAGAGAAGGTTCCAGGACTTTGTGAGAGAGTACAGTCCTCGTGCCTGTCCTAGATACCGGTGCCTGTCTCTCTGACTTCCGATGGTTTACACGTGGTTTTGATTTCTATCTAAGAGGAGGTAACCGTTTTCCCCAATCCAAAAAAGGGCTTCCTTCTTCACCTTTTGTTTGATGTACTGTGCAACGTCAACATCTTGATTATGTCATTATTTTATTTCAATGTCACGTGGTTTTGATTTCTATCCAGGGGGAGACAACCGTTTTCACCAATCCAAATGGAGAAGTATGAATTTGCGAGATGCCCTAAATCAGGGGTTGGCAACATACGGCACGCGTGCCACACGTGTCACGCCAAGCAATTTCTAATGACGCGCAGCCGCAAATGACATTCGTGAAGTCCGAACCAATAACTACTACAACGCAAAGAAGATATTTAACTGTTTCCATTTTAATATGTACTAAAGTATATATACTATATAAAATATATTGTAAAACAGGTATATTGACCTTGACTTGTATAAAATACGTATGCTGTTGTTACACTGAATGGTTTTAAAGTTGGCACATAGTTATCAAAAGGTTGCCGACCCCTGCCCTAAGCCAGAGTATTAAAACAGAAATTGTTAAAAGCAGCTGATTGCGAAGTCATCTTTGGCGACTCCATGGTTAACCCGACAATAACACTATGATGATGAGTTGCCGGTGTCAGCATTGCTGAGAAGTTTCAATGTACCATTCATGTGGTCAACACCCCGAAAGGTTAAGTCTATGAGGTAGTAGGGGTTGACTGTGTCTGTTATCAAAACACTGAATAAAAGCTGCAGGGACTCCGTGACAAAATAGTAAAGGAAAAGCAAGAAGAAAGCAGTAACTATAAGAAGACAGAACGTATGGCTGTTAACAAAAGGGACAGTTCAAGATGTGATTTACAAACTGGAGACGTCAGAATCAAGCAAGTACATAAATTTAATTATCTCGGAAGTGTTATAATAGACGATGAAAAATGTGACAGCGAAATCCAAATGCGAATTGATTGGAATAGAGAAAGATGCCTTCCTAAAGCTAAACAACGTATTAGGGGACAAAGATTTCACAGAAACAAAAAGATTGTTGAAATGCTATGCAATATCAATTCTCCTATATGGAAGAGAGTGTTGGACAATATTCCCGCAGATAAAGAGGAGGCTTCGGATGTAGTTCTACAGAAGGATGCTGAGAATACCACGGAAGGAAAATTTGAGCAACGAGGAAATTTTAAGAAAAATGGAAACAAACAAAAACAGAATCAGAAATAGACAGTTGAAATTTCTATTACACATAATGAGGAAAGAGGACTTGGAGAAGTTGACACTCGTAGGGCATATTAAAGACATGAGGACCAGACGGAAACACCAAGTAACCTATCTAACTTGTGTAAATGGATGGCAGAACAGGGAATTGGATGGCTAGTAAGGGAAGAATCACTGCTTAGAGCTAATGAGAACTTATGGAGAGCCATGATCGGCCACACCCCAAAGGGACACGGCATATAAAATAAAAAAGAAGAAATTAACTCCTTGGTTTTCTTTTGACTTTTTAACAAAGAAAGTATTTCATATTAGATGAATAAGTTTTCTAGTATATAATTAAAATTCGATTTCTGTGAATGAAATAATTGTACGTGAGAGGGGATATATTAACAAATTCGAACGGAAAATTGTTTTTCATCTCGCCATATCTGCGGAATCTGGGAATAAAAAAAGAAAAATATCAAATAAAAATCTAATAAACAAGGAGGAATCAGACTCAATCCTTATCCGGAAGTATTACACGAATAGAATCAACGGTGACGTGTCCTTGAGTAAAAAATTAAAAAAAAACTTCAAGATGGAGGACATCGGCTGGGGTTTAACATGGAGAAGGATGGGTTTCGCCAGGTTTACTTTCCCCAAGACATGCTAGGCGTGAATGAATACTCCGGATTTATGAAGAGGACAACGAATCTACGATCACATCCGGTTATAGAATTGATGATGATGATGATGATGATGATGATGATGATGATGATGATGATGATGATGATGATGATGATGATATCATTATTTCTACAATGACGACCCCAGTCATGATAGATCACACCTAACGCAGTTCGCTTCACTGGCAAATTCAATCACTAGAAATCACGACCAGGTCAATATATTATTGCCACAAAGCTGCCCAATTTTTTCTTTTCATTTTAGGCTTACTGCCAAATCCCGTTGAAACATAGGTTCCCGTACGGTCACCGAAGCTTCGCCAGTACCTAGATGGGTGACCGTTTGATGTGCTTGGATGTGTGGGTGATGTAGTGGATAATAGCTCGATATTGTTAATCGGAAGGCCGAGTTCCAATTCCAGTCGGGTTCGTTATATTCCCTTACGCGCAAATACGCTTGGGAAAGGTATGAATCCACCTCTTCTCCCACAGCTATGGGTAAATGAGTAAAACTTGTATCAATAAACCATTATTATCTCCAAAAATATTTATTGGCTTTAAATAACCTGCAAAGGATTGATAAGCCGTAGAAAACAAATCAATCAATTCTTTACAATATCGTTATTTTTTTAAAATAGTTTCACTGTTGCCCTGCGAAAGGCAATAAAATCTACTACTAGTGAATCTATCAAAATGTTTAAAATTCACTGAAGTTGATCCTGGATTACCGATTTAATATATCTACGTAACAAATATATATTTAATGGCTTTAAAATATATTTTCCTGGCGTCTGTAACCGTGAGAAATTGTGGGGTAAAATCTCGTTTAGAAGTTACATGACGTAAGCTTTCGTTTACGTCTTTGCAGACTTAAATTTAACTGAATAGAGATGTGACGTAAACTCCACTACTAATCTAAAATTATCTGCATTACTCTGGGAAAGGGAGAAAAAAAATCAACTGTAAGAAAGAGAAAAAAACTTTATCCAAGTTTGAAGGAAAGCAATCTTTTCTCGTCGTTTAACTTAGGTATCCTTTGCACTCGGTTTGAAACAAAATCTAACACATATCAATCACCCGCTTCAATTATCTTCAACTGTACATATACCGTAAATATTTTATTATCGACTGTGTTATAAGATATATCATTTTATGCTTGTTGCTATATTAAATAGAAGGGGGCATTGTCAGTGGCCAGGAATTAAGAGAAGCATTACTGGCAAAATACAGTTAATATATGTTTAATGTAAATGCGTTGCTAAGCGTATTTTGTCGATAAATGCATTGAAAATCTGACAGAAAGGGATTGTCAGTGGTAGGGAATTAAGAGGAGCATTAACGATGAAAAGGTAATATCATTACAACAGATTCAGATGCAGAGCCTTCTCATTTACTGGGGGAACCGTGTCTTCAGCCGTAACTACCACGTTTGTAGAGCAATTGATAAGGTTATTTGACCTAAGGTGGAAGATTTTTAATTCAGAATTACCCTTCTCAGCCAGGATTATAGGAACCAGATTGTCCTGCTATTTAACCGTGCCGTAGGTGTGTGTGGGGGGGAGATGGATACATACTTTTACCAAAGGTATTTGCACATAAGTGAATGTAATGAACTCGAATAGAATTCGAACTCGACTCTCTGATTTCTTAATCCGAGCCGCTATCTATTACTCCACCCTGCCTTCATTTACTGATGAAATAAGGTTAATATATGCATAATATTGCTAATCATTCCACTACATAAATGCATAGGAAACCAGGCAGGAATTGTCATTGGTCCGGAATTAATGAATTACTGACAGAATTATAAGACATAATATTATATGTATAATAAAAATGTGTTGCTGTTGATTATAGGAGTATAAAAATACATTGAGGTTCAAGAAAATGCAACTGCTCAGGAAATAGTGCAAGTATTAATGACAGAATAGGCATGTTATTTATGTTTAGTCATTACACCCTAAGCAATGTAATAAAGCCACTAAGATGTAAGGGGTTACTGATATGAAAGAATATGAGAAAAAGAAAAACATTATTAAGGAGAGAAAAAAAACAGGAATTATGAAACCAGAAGGTAACGACTGACTTTTACATTTTTGAAGATCAAAGTTGACTGGAAAGCAAGAAGGAAGAAGGGAGTTCCACAAGCGCGAAGTGCGAGAAAAGAAACAGCATAGAACTTACGTTTAAATGTGTAATATAAATGTGTTGCTAATCGTTTTGGTCTTTCATTACTAAACTCTATTAGCAATCTCTTTTTTCCTTTATCGCTCCCCCTCTTCCCAGGACTGCAGCATATATACCTTTTCTATACTGTTAACATAATAGCTAACAGTATAGAAAAAGCACTTTCTCTCCATCCATCTACGAACATCTTTGTCTTCGGTGACTTTAATGCTCACCATGACACATGGATGAAATATTCTAAAGGGACTGATGTTGCCAGTATGACAGACATTAAATTTTTCCATTTCCCAATCCCTTACTCAAATCGTGGATTTCCCCACTCGTTTCCCTAACAAAACCGAGCAACAGTCCTCTCTACTTGATTTATCTCTTTCCTCCTCTTCTTGTTCTTGTCAACCATCACAATACTGCCCTCTTGGTAACTAGGACCACTCTGTGGTAGCTATTGATAATTCGTTCCAATCATCCGCTAAATAGGAAACCCCTATCCATATGACCTCTTTCCGTGACCATTAGACATTTCGAAAGCCTTTGACAGAATTTGGCATGCAGGTCTTCTCCACAAGCTGAAAAGTTTCAGTGTCTTCGGACACATTTTTGACCTGATCCAGTCTTTCCTATCAAATTATGAAATGAAGGTTATCCTGAACGGCCACTCGTCTAGATCCTTTCGTATTAACACGAGTGCCCCAGTGCTCCATCCTTGGTCCTACATTGTTTTTAATTTTCATTAACGACTTTCCCGGTGATATCAGCCCCCAACTTAGCATCTACGCTGACTACACAAACATTTGCTCCTACCTCGATAATAAGACTGATCAGTCCGACAAGGTCAAAATGGCAGCCAATGTCCAAAACGACCTCAAGTCCCTCGTTAACTGGAGCAAAAGATGGCTTCTCAATGTTAACGCCTCCAAAACTAAACTTCTCCCCATTAATCATCTGCGAGACCCCTCTCTGCCTTCCATCAACATAGCTGATGCTAACCTCCGGGAAAGTGACTCGTTGTGCCTTCTCGGGCTAACGTTCTCAGCTGACATGACGTGGAAAAACTATATTGAATCCATTCCTAGGTTAGTTGCTAAGATGTTCGGTTCACTGTGTTGTGCGAAACAATTTCTCTCTCCGGAATCTATCTTACATATCTATAGGTCTAGCATTAGTCCATGCTTAAAATATTGCTGCCACATATGGTCCGGTGCCTCTGCTGTTTACCTTGAGCTCCTTGATAAGATCCAAAGAAGAATCAGAAATATTGGTCCTGATCTGGTGGATCGGCTTCAGTCACTTACCCACCAGCTAAGGTTCCCTCTATATGCATTTTATATAAATACTTTCATGGTAATTGTTCGGGTGAGATTTTTCGCTATGGTTCCTAAACTTATTTAATTTAAGTGCAGTACTAATCTGGCGTTGAGATCTCATCAATTTGACAGTTGAGCTGGCGAGATGTAGCCGTAAGTTCCATGCTAACAGTTTCTTTTTTCGCACTTCTCGCTTGTGAAACTTTCTTCCTTTAATCTGCAATAATTTAAATGCAATGTTAATCGATATCTTACTGCCCTCCTGTTTATTATCTTCTCTCCTTGCTCATTAATCTTTCTCTTCCGAATTCTGCCACATTTTGTAACCCCTCGTGTCTTAATGGCTTTACTCGCCTTGTTTAGATTAACAAAACAAAAAAATATATAGAAATGTATTTAAAAAATCAGGAAGAAAACGATTGTAATTGATCAGGAATTAAGGGAGGTATTACTAATAAAATAGAATTTTATATATATATATATATATGTGTGTGTGTGTGTGTGCGTGTGTGTATATATATATATATATGTATATATATATATATATATATATATATATATTATAAATTAATTGATTTAAAATATGTTTTTTTTTCGCTACACAGTGATAACCATGTTTCAGAAATGGAAGCTAAAGCCCTTGAATTTAATTTTGTTATTAAACCAAAGACATTAGTTCCATTTCCTCATCAAGCGAATTTTGGAGTAAATTTGCTTGATGAGGAAATGGAACTAATGTCTTTGGTTTAATAACAAAATTAAATTCAAGGGCTTTAGCTTCCATTTCTGAAACATGGTTATCACTGTGTAGCGAAAAAAAAAACATATTTTAAATCAATTAATTTATAATATTAATGCTCTGTAAATTTAAATTTACATTGAGCACTATTGTGTAAAAATAAAAATATCTATAAGAACACCGGATTTTATACCTTACTGTTCTTTCTTTTTTATTTATTTATATATATATATATATATATATATATATATATATATATATATATATATATATATATATATAATGCAAATGCAGTGTTAACGATATTTCTATGAAAATACATTGAAAATCAGGAAGAAAAGGATTGTAATTGGTCAGTAATTAAGAAAAAGGATCCTTTTTCTTCTTCTATATTCCGTGTCCCCTTATCACGGAAGCGATCATGGCTCTCCACAATTTCCAGTCCTTTGTAGCTCTGAGTAAATTTTGTCTTTTTGCTATCTCCCCTAAGCGCTGTTCTGCCATCCGTTTATACAGGCTAGATAGATAGATTACTCTCTGCTTTCACATGTACCTTCTTGACTTCAATATATCCTGTCAGTGTCGAATTTTCTAAGCCTTCTTTCCTCATTGTGTACCCTAGAAATTTCAACTGTCTCTTTCTTGGGCTAAGGATCAGTGTCCTTTTTCTTGCCATTTTCTCTAAAACTTCGTCACATTCTAGCCCAGCATCCTTCTGTAGAAACACACTCTTTTGTTACCTCAAGTCACTTCTTCACCACTGAGGAGAGTGTCCAGCTTTCATTGTCATAGAGGAGGACAGATATTAAATAAAAGTTCAGTACTCTTTTCTTTGTTTCTAACGAGATTTTCCTGTTTCTTATTAATTTGCTTAGCTTTTGAAAGGCACTTTCGCTACCACAATGCTCCTTCTAATTTCAGTGTTTGTAATTCGCATATTGAACTCTTCCTGTTACTGACAAGCATACATTTTGTCTTCTAACAATTTATGGTTAGTCCTTTCTTCTCGCTTTCTTTTACTTCCTTCTGTAGGAATTCCTGCACTTTCCTTTCTTTGTTTGGTATCAACACTGTGTCTTCTGCATATCTAATATCATTATTGTGACCGTCAGTTCTGAATCTTGGTAGGAAATCTAATTCTCTCAGAATCACCTCACTGTAAAGTTTGAATAAATTTGGTGAGAAGACACATCCTTGTCTTACACCCCTTTCTATTTTTGTATATAAGGAAAGCATTACTGACAAAATAAGATTATTGCATGTATAATATAAATTCGTTGGAAAAATTACTAAAGCATTAAAAATATGAATTAATAATTAGAAATTAATACAAGCATTATTGAGAGGATAGGACTGTTTTATATATAATGTAAATGCATTGCAAATAATTTTACAATAGGAATTATTGCACTAATTTTACTATAAAAATCCTTGCAAAAAATTTACTATAGAAATTATTGCACTAATTTTACTATAAAAATCCTTGCAAAAAATTTACTATAGAAATTATTGCAATAATTTTACTATAAAAATCCTTGCAAAAAATTTACTATAGGAATTATTGCAATAATTTTACTATAAAAATCCTTGCAAAAAATTTACTATAGGAATTGTTGCAATAATTTTACTATAAAAATCCTTGCAAAAAATCTACTATAGGAATTGTTGCAATAATTTTACTATAAAAATCTTTGCAAAAAGTTTTACTGCAGAAATACAATAGAAATCAGAAATAAGACTGTTGTCAGTTGTCAGAAATTAGTGCAAGATCTAGTAATGAATAATTTCATCAATAATTTTTGTTTATACTTATAAGTGAGGACCGTAAACACGTTTTTTTCCATACATTTAATCGTATCTTTTTATCTTAATTTTTTCCACACATTTAATCGTATCTTTAAAACGAATTGTTGCGTTATCAATAAAGAAGATTAAGAAACTGTTCTCGAAAATCAATTTGAACGCAATTCCCTTTAAAATCTCTCGTATCTAATTTTGCAATTTTCAACCAACATGGAATTCTGTTACCATTAAATAGACGAGCTCGTTCTTTTCTTTTCTCTATGTGTGATAGATAACAGGAAAAAAATTGAAAACAGGCCCATGACGAGATAACATAATCATCTACAGATGGCGCCATCTGTCGGTTAGCATACAATTTGTCAGTGAATTATAATGCGCATGCTCTAGTAAGAGAATCGTTTCACGGGATGAGGCAAGGCAAGTGACGCTATAAACTCAATACACCTGTCATGTTTGGGTTTGTTGGCGCTGGGCGGACAGGTGAAAGAAAGCAGCAGAAGAGGGGAAGGTGTGTAACTAAAACTGCATATTTATGGAATGCATCTGTAGACTTAAAAGCTGTTAGTTTGCAGCTGTTGGCTTTATATATATCAAAACATTTTTGCTCTTGGCGTTTTAAATGACTACATGACTTCCATGCCTTCCTCTGGATGCGTCAGTAACAAGCTTTATTTTAGTAAGAAAAAGAAAAGAAGAGACGATTTTAAAATTCCATTTTTTTTCCTGCTAAACTTCACCGCAGACCTCAAGTGGAACTCATAAATACGACCCACAGCTAAAGACGCTGGGAAAATGATTGGCTCCTTATAACACTTCAGAAAGTACCTGATTCCACCCTGCCATGCTCTATCTTTACATGAGTTGGATCAGTTCAAAAATAGGGTATTGCTGATATATCCGGATTGGAGTTGCCCAGCCTTCTCTTTTCAGCCTCGATGGAGTTCAAAAGCGTTTACACAACCATCTCCCACAGGCCCAACGTCGCAAGTCTCTCGCTCGTCTATGGCAAATGTGAAAGCGAGCAAAATTCCATAGTTCCAACAGCTCAGACATTTCCAGGTAAGACTCGTCATAGGCAAGAAGTCGAAAGAGAGTTCCACGGGCGAGAAATACGAGAGAACAATCAGCATAGAACTTACGTTTATATGTTTATATTTGTAATATAAATGCGTTGCTAATAATTTCACTATAGAAATGCATAAAAAAAAAAATCAGGAAGAAAGAGACTATCATCGATCAGGAATTAAGTGGGGCATGACTTATAAAATATAATTATTTATATATATGTGTGTGTGTGTGTGTGTGTGAACATTAAAGCCAACACTCAGAGTCGACAGACTGTTTCATGCTAAACGCAATTATCAGGCCTGATGATTGCGTTTAGCATGAAAATAGTCCGTCGCCTTTGAATTTTAACTTCAATGTTCGCTTTTATATTTACACACGCTATATCTAAATATACCATACCTTAAAACTAAATATATATATATATATATATATATATATATATATATATATATATATATATATATAATACAAATGCAGTGCTAACGATTTTTCTATAGAAATACATTGCTAATTTCATTTAAAGTTGTTTTCTGTTGCCATAACAGGATATGACAACACAACTATGAAATTCAAACACACTATTGTTCAATGATCAAAGTCATCTTCAGTGGCATGATAAACTTTTTGTACATCAAATAAAATCCTATACAGAGTGATAAATGTTAAAACGCTTCTCAGATATCTAAATTATTGCACCAATTTGAGTTCAGTATCTCCAATTTATAATTTGGCTGTTAAGCTTTTGCTTTTGCTAACAACCATTAATTCAGTCTGCGTGTAATTGATGCTTAGTCCTTTCTTCTCGCTTTCTTTCCCGTAGGAATCCTTGTAGTTTCCTTTCTGAGTCTGATATCAACACTGTCATTTGCAAAAAACAAAAAAAAAGGACAAAAACAAAACGGGAAGGATCATTGATAGAATAAGATTATTATTATTATTATTATTATTATTATAGGTATTTATCCGTGTGCCGACGTTGCAACAGAATGTGACACAAGGTTGAAGTTTCAATATGGGCTATCGGCAAAGCCGTACAAAAATTGTTCAAGCCCCTTTGACACATTCAACTATTTCGGTACGCTTCAGGTGCCGAATAATGACCCCAGTCCCCTCCGCAAGGAGAGGTATTGTCTAGAGATTGCTCTCCCATTACTGGGCTTGGGCTAATATCATTTTTAATCTCCCCGGCAGGAGCTAACACCTGTGCAAAGGATTATTGTATGTATAATGAAACTTCGTTGTAAAAACTAACTAATGCATTGAATGTCGAAAGAAATGTATTCTTAATATTCAGGAACAATCTCATTCCGTCCGTATTCCATTAGTAAGGAGGAAGCTTCATTTGGATAACCTTTTCCCAATAGCCACTACTCTATAGAATAGACTCCCGAGAGAATGCTCCCTAGATCACTACAATCCTAACCTCTTTAATCTAGAATTAATCGTATAATTTTCACTTATTTCCCGCTTCACTCTCCTACATCCATACTATGCCCATTAGCAAGCCGCGACCTCGAGTGGTTCTTAGACCTTTTGTACTGAGGGAACATTTGATAAAAAGTATTATTTTTATTGACGTTGGCTTAATATTGAGAGATTTGTCATTCTTAAATTGTGATTCTGTTCGTATCAAAAAAAAGTTGGCGTGCAATGGCATAGGTCAATATTTAGCATGCTAATTTCGCAAGCTATTACTTCTGTAGCGAGTTCGATCCTCACTTTGGGCGCCTCACTTACCGGTTTATGCCGATCTAAGCAACTTTAATAAATATATGACTCTCGCTGTAGAGCATCGATTTACAAGCTAGTTTCGAAGATCATTACTACTGTAGTGTGTTCAATCTTCTTTGGGAACTCAGTAATTATAACACTGTGCGCCTCGGTGTGCAGCAATAATTAATTCGTCTAGTAGATTCTTATTAGAGTAATGAGCAGATTTTTTTCCACCGGGCGCTCCATACTGTTGACTTTGTGCTAGTGTAAACAAAGGTAAGCAAATAGTCGATACATACATATATATATATATATGTGTGTGTGTGTGTGTGTGTGTGTGTGTGCGCGCGCGCGCACGAGCGACCCAATTTAAAATAAGGTCGGATTACAGGAGGTCGGATTACAAGATTTGTAACATAGATTAGCAAAAGCATAAAAATACTTTTGTTCAGGGTTAAGAGAATATAATCTTCCATGTACTGCGTCCTTACAGAATATAAACGATCATGGCTCTCCACAATTTCCTGTCCCTAGACTGACTCTTAGCAGTGTTTCCCCCTTTGCCCAACCACCCGATCCATTTCCACCAAGCATTCACACAAGCTCGTCAGGTAGGCGGAAAAATTTTCGTTAGAAATAAGAAAAGAGGGACGAATTGTCATGTGATGTCCATCCTTTTATATGACAGTGAATGCTGGACAATCCCTCTCCAGATTAGAAGAAAACTAGAGGTAACAGAAATGTGGTTCTACAGAAGGATACTGAGACTTCCATGGCTGGAACGAATATGCAACGAAGAATTCCTAAAGAAAATGAGAACAAAAAGGACACTTAGAATCAGAAAGAGATTCTAGAATTTCTTGGATACAATTTCTTGGATAATCTGAGTCAAAAAGTGACATGTGGAATTTCTTGGGAACATAATGAGTAAAGGAAGGGGTGGAAAACTTAACCCTCACGGGGTGCATTGAGAGCCGGAGAGAAAACGGAAGGTAGCCGGTCACCTACCAGACACAAATATACATACGGTAAATATGTAAAACAATTTGTATATTTTAATACTTTGACATGTTTCACCGACATCACCATAAAAATAATTTCACAATAACTAAACCTACGTTAACGAAACGAAAAATGATTTACGTTAATCATCTGACCTTACCGTTATAGAAATTAGGATTTAACTAATTTCCATACAGTTTTTACTTTTGACTGTTTACTTATTATTTTCAAACTCTACGTATACCACTTTTTTTAGTACTAATTTAGTAAAAACGTGGAAAATTTGAATTAGCCCCGTCATAGATGAATCATAGAGGATTCATAGAATATGGCACATTCAATGAATCTTTGTCTGAGTAAATTACATTCACTTTTCATTAAAACAGCATTTTACAGGCAAAGAATTGTGCTCCTGAAAGTGTCAGTGGCACACAAGTGCATTAATTCTTGCTACTTGATAATCTTTCTCTTTTTCTTTCACACTCAGTAACACTTTGTGTCTTAGTAGCTTTACTGCCATACATAGGGTCAAGTGATTTCATTCATATATATATATATATATATATATATATATATATATATATATATATATATATATATATATATATATAAGGGAAGGGTTTATGATTGTTCCGACGAGAGAACAGTGTATATTTTAAAGAGAGAAAAACCGCAAAAATATTTTTATTATAATGTGCATTTTTTTTTTCATATAATGTGGATTTTTTAATATTATAATGTGGATATTTTTGTGTGTGTGTATATATATATATATATATATATATATATATATATATAAAGTTATATATATATATATATATAAAAGTTATATATATATATATATATATATATATATATATATATATATATATATACACAAAACGTTTTAAGGTATGCTATATTTATTGGTTAAAATTCACAAGGATTTTACAATGGCTTGGTATATTATATAGCCACTGCAAAATCAGCAGATAACGAAGAAAAAATATACATAGGAGTAACTGAAGGACGCTGGAAACAAAAAAAAACTACGCACCCAAAACATCTTTTACAAATACTAAATACTCGAACAGCACAGTGCTTTCTAAATATATTTGGGATATTAAAAACAAAAAACAATTTACACCAAAAATATAATGGAAAATAAAGAAAATAGCATCAGCTTACAAGAATCAATCCAAAAACTGTAAGACTCTGCCTGGAGGGAAAAATGGCAATAATTACTTTCCCAGACCAAAACAAACTGCTAAATAAATGATCAGAACTAAACTCAAAATGCAGATACAAAAACAATTTTTTACTACTTTACTCAAAAATCGAAAACTGAATAACATCTCAACGCCGGCACCCCTCAGTTACAAGTCTTCCTCGTCGCAAACGCCGTCACTACAGCGACTCCGCAAGTATTTAACCCCGACTCTGCAAGCAAGTTTCGTAGAACACCGGCCAACCAGCTACACCAACCTCGATACATCGACAACCCACCGCCGTCACCTCGCCATACCCGACTCGTTATAGACATTCCCTTTGTAGTAGACACCAAGGTCCCGTTTCATACCAGCTACGTCAATCCCTCGTTAGGTTGACTATCAACGAATCGACCCACCACCGTAACCTGGATCGACCAACACGAGCGAACAACCGTATCCTGTCACCTGTCATAAAAAAATCGGTCAATTTCCAGCGCTACCCTTACACCTGATCGTCATCTTGACGATCAGTAGCAGAAATTATTAAACAAATAGACGCTGTTCAAAAACTTAATCATCCTTATTCCTTTTCTTTCGTAAATCATTATTATAACATATTTTCAACTAAATTTATTATCGAAAACCAATATGAGCCATGTGTAAATGTTACCAGAAAAAAACAAAATCAATTTTCAACTGGGTATTCACTCCTTAATTTCCAAAAAGGAGATCTGGAAACTTTTGCATACCCCTAATAATTCCGTATATTCATTCCTATAGACAAATGTTGTATCATAATGCAGTGTCTACTGAGGATTGAATTCACTACATTTGCGAATTGGTCTTTGAGATAAAATTGTTATCCATCATGCTATGTCGGAACCCAAAGAATTTTTTTGTGTTGTGGTCGTGATTATTTTGTGTTTAATGGCATATTAGGTATCCACAAAACCTTTTTCCCTCTGGGTTGGGTTTTGGAGCTGAGTCCCAAATGTATGCGATCCTATGACAAAAACAATCGTCTTACCACCAAACTTATTTCAGAACCCTCTAGCCCTACACACTCCTGTACATATTAGATACCCCTTCCCACATGCACATTCGTCTTTTTTGAACAACGACTAGTTTGATTATTTAGACTAAATGGCAAAAAACGCCCGTCTGTATTTTTTCTTTAATTTTTAATCTTTAATTTATTTTATTTTTTTGGGCGATTTTATTATTTGATCAACCGTTGAAGACCAGGGTGTGGCGCCTTTCCAGCGACGTCTTCTTCGCCGCGAGACCTAAATTAGAAGCAGTTTCAGCAGTGTGAGTGCATGGGTACAACTCCAAACAAACTATGTTGATTTTGGTCACACCACCATAACACTCTACCAAAGATTAACTTACCACTTTTCTGAGCAAAGTGCAACAATATCATATCTTAACATAGATAAGATTCCTATCAATAAAAGATTCTTAATACTAACATCTCATACACCACTAACTATGAACAGAGAATACAAAATCTTAAAGTTCTTGTAATAAAAATGTCAATAAGATATTATTTATTCTTGGGAAGGGAGTTTTAAATATTTTCAATAGTTAATTATATTTTTTAGAAATCCAACAATAACTTTTATAATTCATGTTAGACTAAAAACACCGACAATTCAAACAATGGCTTTCTTTGATTTTTTAAATGATGTCTTCTGAATCAACTGGATTGATTTATTTTTTTTATGGCTTATCAACCTATAGCAGGTTATTTAAAGAAAATATTTTTAGATTGTGAGATTTTTTGGAGATAATAATCATTTACTGATACAAGTCCCACTAATTAACCGATAGCTGGTACGAGAAACACCTGGATTCATACATTTCCCAAGAATATTCGTGTGTAAATGTATACAACGAAACCGACTGGAATTGGAACTCGGCTCTCCAATTTTCAATTTCAAGCCGTTATCTGTTATACCACCCGCACATTCAAGCTTATAACACCTGGCTTTGCCAAGTGATCACCCATCTAGGTACTAATCAGGCTCGACATTGCTTAACTTCGGTGATCGTACGAGAACCGGCGTTTCGACAAAAGCAATGACGTCTTCTGATGTAATATTTTCAAAACATTCTGTAACAGAACATTATATTTTGTTTCTGGGGATGACGATACAACAATATATGGGTGCATCTCCAAAACTCTAGATGATAAGAGCTTGGTTAGCTGATCTCTCCTCTGATCTAGCTTTAACAGCTCAGTGAGGAAAAACTGACTAATCACATACAATACCTCGAAAACTAAACTACTAACATTCAATCATCAACAAACGGAGCCTGGAATTTTCATCTGTCGAGATGAACTGCTGTCCTCTCAGGGAGGCCCCGTGACTTGAGCGCCTATTGGGACTTAAACTCAGACCTGAAATGGAACTCGTACATACGTTCCATCGCTAAAGATGCTGGGAAAATGGTCGGTTCCCTGTATCGATCCAGTAAGCACCTGACTTTTCCTTCTTTCCTCTAACTTTAAAATAGTCAGATCAGGCCGAAAGTGTAGTACTGATGCCATATATAGGCAGCAGCTGGCCAGCCTTCACTTACCAATTCCGACAGATTTCAAAAACGTCCTTGTGGGTGATGAATTATTTTCTACCCCACAACCCCTTCTCCACAGACGAAACGTCACAAGCCTGACTCTGTTCTATCGCTATTTCCATGGAAAATGTTCAGGAAACTATATTCCTTATTTCCACCCGTTCTAACCGTACAAGTAATACCCACAATGCCACACACACTGTAGCGAATCACCCACATACCCACATGTCTTTCGTATTCCATTGGTGGGATGTAAGTCCCACTTCCTCCGCTTCTTTTCCCGAACCGCTGTTTTGTGGAACCGTCTCCCAAGCGGGTCAACCGTTATCTTCCCCACATTTCCCCATAAACTGTGCCTCTTATTCTGTAACCCTCTACCACGATTGGCTCTTTATGTTATAATATTAGAATAAATAATTATATTTGCTCTACTCTGTATTGAGCACTCTTTTAAGAATAGTATTTGTTGGTTATTGGAATTTATTCCAATTGGACTTTGAACAAGTTGAACATCATTGTAATAAAATGACAAGATAATGATCGAAATTGCTGGAACTGACGAAAAAATTTCATCGAATGTTGACTTGTGTTAAAACAAGCGAAACTTCATTAAAAAATGTTGTAACCTAGAAAGGGTTACTGAATGAGGTAACGGAGGTTGGAAATGAAATGGTAATCTTTATAACATCAACAAAATAAATTACTCGCCAGCGGCATGAAGTAGGTAAACCACTGGCTAGTTGTGGACTACTTTGACAGCATATTAACCCCACTTACAATAGTCTCCAACGTATTAATGACGATTGGGACATACCCCGTAGTGTTCATATGTACGGTATATAACAAAAAATTAATTTTAATGGTTAAACTTGAAATAGTCTTACACACACATATATATACACACACACACACACACACACACACACATATATATATATATATATATATATATATATATATATATATATAAAGAAATATACTCTAAAGGTGTGCTATATTTATGGGATAAATTGCTCAATATCAGAGATAGAGCGTGTGTAAATATAAAAGTGAACATTGAAGTCAACACTTAGAGGCGAAAGGCTGTTTCATGCTAGACGAAGGCCTGACGATTGCGTCTAACATGAAACAGCCTGTCGCCTCTAAGTGTTGACTTCAATGTTCACTTTTATATATATATATATATATATATATATATATGTATGTGTGTGTGTGTGTGTGTGTGTGTGTGTATAAGAATATTTCAGCAATAATTAGCATAACTAAAAGTTAATTATTTGTTATATACTGTACCTATGAACACTATTGGGTATGTCCCAATCCTCATAAACCATCCATATATATATATATATATATATATATATATATATATATATATATATATATATATATATATGCATTTGTGTGTGCGTGCGAGTGTGTTTGCGATACGTATATAAGTTCTCATAGACATTCTTAGAATTCTCTCGAGCAAACTGTTTAAATAAACAAGAAGCTAACTTTACGAGTTGGATTAAATCGGCCATATTAATTCGGATCAAATATGTCTGACTGAAAACAGTTTTCTTTGAGATGTTCCGACATGGTTTTGTTTCTGGACGCCTGTCCAAAAGCCGACATTGAAGCCGGTTGCTGACAACTATAGAATATATCACATTTCAAAACCAAATTAAACCAAAAATATTATTCATCCATCAATGCACAAAAGTCTAGGTACCTTCATAAAAAGTGAAACCAAGTTTATATTGGGTTGTCCGGACAGTTCATGCAGATTTTTAAGGGAAATTAAAACACAAAACATGACATTAAATATTTATTAAACTAAATATGAACCATTTTGTTGCACAACCTTTCTTCATTTTTCCTTTAACTTCCATCTTCACAGAATGTCGGTGGTTTCTCGGCAAAGAACTCACTAAGATGGGTTTTTTATGTCATCCAAAGAATTAAAATTTTTATCACTGAGTTTATGTTGCAAGGACCTGAATAAATGAAAATCCGAAGGAGCAATGTCTGGTGCATATGGCAGGTGGGGTAGCAGTAATTTTAAATAGGGTGAACAAAAACAGAAGAGACAGGGCTTACATTCGTCACAGTTTTGTATGTTTTTCCGTATATAAAAATATCGATGACTGACGCGTTGTCATGATAACGTGTGTCTATGTCATTGATCGAGGCATGGCCTTTTTCACTATCAGATCTAATCACTGACTGTTTATTTTTTTTTATTATTTATTTGCTGACTTTCATGACAGCCCTTCCACTGACTACCCCGGTCTATTTTGGAGAATCGTTTTTATTCGCTCTAGGTGGGCTCCGAATCACTGAATTTTGCGAGAGAATGTACTTAGTAACACGAGCACCGACTCTTTTTCAGGTCATTTGGACTTCAGCCGCGCAGACGTCGTAGAAAACATATCACGTGACTTGTCCTATCCAATCAGGTTCCAGAAACCACTTATTTAATTTGGAGCCATGTTTGTGCAGAATTGTAAAAAGTTTTTCGAATCTACTAAATTTAGCAAGATTTATTTGTAGGCGTCTCTTGTTTGTGTTTCATTTATTGGCCGTAAAATATATGAGTTTATATTCTATACTACAAAAAGACGCTCAAATTTCCCATGCTAATTTATGATCACCCGTTGAAGCAAGAAAAACAATATTTTTAATCAAAATTTCGAAAGTTTTAATAAGGATTAAAATTATAATTTAATAATCAAAAAATTCTTTGGTCTTTCCTTTTAATAATGACATAAACTTTTGTACTATAAAACTGTGTATTCATTTTTTAGCGAATCTTTGGAGGTACCGACATAAAACTAATAGTTAATCCATTATAATTTTGCAATTAAAATTTATTGGGTTGGTGCATAATTATCGGGCGTTTTTGTAGACGAGTTTATTTGTTAATAAAAATTGCTGTTTTGTTACATTTTTTTAATAAAAATATTATTTTATATTCAGGTTATAAAAATGCGTGTCGATAATCATACTCAATTAAAAATGTTATTGTTGAATTGTTATGTTTCTTTTTTCATAATAAACATTGCTTAAAAACGCTTATATATATGTTTGTGATTATATTTTAACTAAATAAATAATTAAACTAACTCTAACCAAATAACTAGCCAATGAAATTTTAACAAGATAACCAACTCTATATTTGCAGATTATAATGACATCCATAGATCGAAATATTCTGCAATTAGCTTAGATAATATTCTGTTTAAACTGTTCTTCGTCAAGTTGCTGCACATCGCCGGGTTAGAAGAGTTTGTACGCAATACCCGCGACCTCTACTATGACTTATGGAAATAAACATAATATTACTATGTGGAGGACCGGTGTGTTATTTGCGTGTTGTTGTATTAGAAACACGATTATAACTCCTGGTAGAATATTAAAAGGTCCAACTACAAGAAAATGGCCGGATTTGAATTAAGTCCAACTGAAGATAAAGAAGACAAACAAGACATATATATATATATATATATATATATATATATATATATATATATATATATATATATATATATATATATATATATATATATAAACAAATATATGTATTAAACAACACAATTTTACAATGGACATAGACAATGACATTTGTGTGTGTATGTGTGAACATTTGTGTCTGTTCTTTGGTGAATGGTTGTACGTACGTGTATGTGTGCATAATGTTCATGGCGTCTTCCACAAATGGGAAGACGTTATCTTTTTACGAGAGCTTACATTGTAGATGCTGAAATGAAGAAATGAAAAACAGAAAACGAAGCGAAAAGTCGCCCAGTATTTATAGTATAGGGAGAATGAGCCCAAGTGACAATTTGAGAATTAAGGAGGAGGTAACTTCGACAACTATTTATACGCAACGGAAAACATTTGAACTATGTCTTTGAAAAGAACTTCTGTCATCCTCTTTGCTACAGACGTTTTGCAGATTGTCTTTTTTCCTTTCACAAAGTTATTTAAATTGAAAAAGAAAACCTATTTGATTTAGATTCATTTTTTTCGTAAAAACAAACGCAAACTGTAAAACTATATTTTATCGTACAAAATATGTATCCCCTTTCTCCATTCATATAAACAACAGTATCTGAAATATTTGTGCGTTTCTTCTCCAGTATTCTTTAACACCAATAAGACATGTTGATTTGTTTTGACGCATTCTTCGGGTTTAGATGTCTCACTGCCGTGTGTTACCTGCAGCAATTTAATTCTGGAGAGGAAAAGATGGCGAAACATTCATTTCTTCCGATGGGAACTCAAGTTTGTATCATCCTGTATGAAACTTGCATAAGGCCTCAAAATATAATGCATATGTGAGATAATAATAACTCTCTTCACCCACTCCCTTCAATTTCGGAGGACTGAGTAAGGAAGATTTGTTTTTTTTATTTTGTTTACCGGCATATCAATACCTCTATGGGTTATTTAATTATTGAACATAATTTTATGGTTTCGACTAAATATATTTTGAACGCCTTCAACTACAGGCAAAATGTATCGTTAGCATTTCTACTATAAAATGTATATTGCTATTAGTTTTATTATAAATATTTATTGTTGTTAATTTTACTATTAAAATGTGTTTTTATACTTTCATAGTGTTTTGTTTTTATTTACATTATTCGGACTATTGTCCTCATCTTTGTCGCCATATTTATTACAACGTTTCGGCCATTGTACGCTCCGGCCTTCTTCAGGTGATTGGAATGTCGAACTGAACCCTTTACTTCGCTCACTGGGGTAGACTGTTCTAGTTCCACGTGCCATGTTTAATGGATGTCAGTTATCAGTTATCTCCTGTTAATTTCCCTCTGAAAGTTCTCCACTGCCTTAACCGGGTACTGAACTCACAGTCTTTGGGTCCTGTCACTGGATCTAACTAACGCCTGTGCCATGTGTCCTTGAGAACATCTGTGTATGAATTTCTGGGTATTATAAACCTAATGTCTTCAGCAATCAATTTTTTAACAGTGCTCATATTGCAATTTTTGGTGTTATCATTGCATGTTTTTACCAGAGCTCATATTGAATTTTTTTTTATGTTATTATCGCTTTTCTCTGGCACTCCTTATTACTGGTTCCCACATTGAATTCATTTCTATGTTTGGTTGGTTTTGTTTTTGTTTGAGGGTTCACTATTTGCCCATAGCTGGGACCCTAATAGGTGATACTGCTGCGGGTCAGGTTGGACCTGGGGACAACAGCAATTAAGTAATGGTTCCACGCCCCTCAAAACTTCCAATCTCCCGATCAGGGGCCTTGCTGCTGGATGTAGCTTATCGTCATGCCCAGGGCTAGAGGAAGAAGGAAAGAAATTCGCGAGACTATGTGAGATTTTTGCCTTTCACAGAAGTTAACCTGTGAGCTAAGGAAGAAGAAGGAAAAAAATTCGCGAGCTTATGTGAAAGTGTTTTTGGGCCAATGAAAAACTTGCCTTCACAGAACTTAACCAGTCAGCCGAGAAGAAGAAAAGAAATAGATATAAAATGAGGAGGAAAATTAAATTAATCAGAGAAGAGTGTCTGAAGTCATGTGAAAGGTTTCGTTTCAGTCCTCGCGACCAGCGTTGAAGTACTCGCCAGTGTAAAGTTACTCGCCAGTTATATTATCGGCCTCTAATCAGCATGTTGCACTTCAAGGAATTTTCCCTCAACAATGCAAGAAAGCTATTTTTTTTAAAACAATCTCTTTTCGTCTACTTTTGAAAGTGTGCAAACCATATATCCTTTCGGTTAGTAACGAACTCTTTTGCCTTTGTCAAAAATATTTTGAATATTATTTTGTCTCAGATCATTTAATCTACTGTATCATCATTCCTCTTCATGACAATACGTTAAAGCTACAGACTTTAAGAATCCTGAATTATTTTCATGAAACAATCTACTGACACAACTTTCAAGCGTATAAATTAGTGAATAAATTCCTTGTCTTGTTTTGTTAAAATTACCCGTGTATTTCTTCGTCATTATCATCCTTCGTTAATCTTCTTGGTGTGGGTAAATCATCTGTTCATTTGAACCCCGAAGCCTCACTCCTCTATAGATAGTAGGTATTGTGGTTTTGCACCTCATCAATAAATATTAAAACGAAGGTTAAAATACTGTAGATACTATTTTAAACGAAATCGTTTTAGTGCTAGAAATATAATTTGCCTCCGTTTAAAAATGTAACAGTGCAACGTTATAATTTTGTGTGTGTGTGTGTTGAAGATCATAAGAGATCCAGGAATTCAAGAACGTCTTTAGTTTAAAAATATAAGGCCGGGAAAGTTTTAAAAACCAAAATGTAAGGCGGCAAGTTTTTTTTTTAGACTAAAACCTTTGATTTAATATGAAATTATGAGGTAGGTTAAGTTTTTTTTCATCAAAAGCCCTTATTTAGTAAACGAAACGTAAGGCATGTTAAGGTTTTGGACCTAAAAATCTCATATTTTGTTCAAATTAGTCGCATTTTGAATATTTTCACCTTCAAAATTCGTTCATATCATAAATATTTATTGAAGCGGCGCTAGCTGTCGCAAAGTGGCTCAAATGGGTAAAGCCATAGTTCTAAATTGATTAGTTAACTCATAAGTCGGTTAAAAGCATGTCAGATTTAACGACGACATACATACATTTATATATATATATATATATATATATATATATATATATATATATATATATATATATATATATATATGTATGTATGTATGTATGTGTGTGGGGTGTCGCAAATAGAGTGTATCTGTAGAGGAGACAAAATGAATAAAAAGAGACAATTTCTTTCGTTTTCTGGGCGACTTTATCAAGACAATGTGATAAAGTCGCTCAGATGACGAAACGTGTTGGCTAAGAATGGTTTTTCCTCTTGTCGCTTTTTAGTCATATATATATATATATATATATATATATATATATATATATATATATATATATATATATATATATGTATGGGGGATATATAAATAGTATGACCGGAAACTCACGATCGCAATGTAGTGTTGATTTCTATATCTACACTGCTTATTGACATACACTATTTTCCCCATAAATATAGCAAATTTTAAACAAAATCTATATTCATATCTATCTATCTATCTCTCTCTCTCTCTCTCTCTCTCTCTATATATATATATATATATATATATATATATATATATATTTACACACGCTCTATCTCTGATTTTCAGCACTTTATCCCATAAATATAGCACACTTTAAGAGTATATTTCTTAATATATATATATATATATATATATATATATATATTGTAGAAATGTATTAAACCTGACAGCTGAGAGGTTAGGGAGGGATTAACGCTATTCAAAACCTCTCACAGACGCTATCGTCTGCTTTCTTGCCATAATTGAAAAATCGCTTTAAGCCAGAGATTTCTGTCTGTTTCCACTGATTCCTTCCTTCGTCTATTTGTAAACGGATATTCGACCAGTTAGCCGTGTTTACGTTTTGATTTCCTTCCGAAAAATAAACATCAACACACATTGAAGAAAAATGCCTCGGGGAAAATATGCCGAACGGATGTGTCGTTTGCCTCTTAACGTTCAACAGATTAAATTGCAGAGACATTAAATTAGTATAAATAATAATAATAATAATAATAATAATAATAATAATGTGAGATGTTCAGGCCACTATTGTCCCATTTATCATTGGGGTGTTAGGGTTCTATCGCCGAATTTAAACTCCAAGATTGAAAAATCGGAATGAAGCTTATGCCATCACTTCAAAAGTCTGAGTTGCTTGCCACTGCAGATATCTTGCGAAAGTTGCTCTCTGTCTGAGGTCGTACGATTTGATGAAGAACAATCATAATACAAGATCTCCGATTTAAAAAAATGCGGAATAAGGCTCGGTCATATCGAGGTTTGGAGGTGCAGTCATAGAACGTTGTCTCATCTACACTTAAACATATCATTTATGTAAAGTATAAAGAGGTTTGCAATGAGAAGCGAGCCTGCAAGGAAGTCTGCGTTGTTAGAGGGAGGTCAGAGAGGAGAATGTTAGAGCTAGGTCAGAGCTAGGTGATAGGAGAGAATATTAGAGCTAGGTCAGATGGGAGAATATTAGAGCTAGGTCAGAGAGGAGAATATTAGAGCTAGGTCAGAGGGGAGAATGTTAGAGCTAGGTCAGAGAGGAGAATATTAGAGCTAGGTCAGAGGAGAGAATGTTCGAGCTAGGTCAGAGAGGAGAATATTAGAGCTAGGTCAGATGGGAGAATATTAGAGCTAGGTCAGAGAGGAGAATATTAGAGCTAGGTCAGAGAGGAGAATGTTACAGCTAGGTCAGAGAGGAGAATGTTACAGCTAGGTCAGAGAGGAGAATGTTAGAGCTAGGTCAGAGGGGGGAATGTTAGAGTTAGGTCAGAGGGGAGAATGTTAGAGCTAAGTCAAAGTAGAGAATGTTAAAGCTAGGTCAGAGAGGAGAATATTACAGCTAGGTCAGAGAGGAGATTATTACAGCTAGGTCAGATGGGGGAATATTAGAACTAGGTCAGAGGGGAGAATATTAGAGCTAGGTCAGAGGAGAGAATGTTCGAGCTAGGTCAGAGAGGAGAATATTAGAGCTAGGTCAGATGGGAGAATATTAGAGCTAGGTCAGAGAGGAGAATATTAGAGCTAGGTCAGAGGAGAGAATGTTCGAGCTAGGTCAGAGAGGAGAATATTAGAGCTAGGTCAGATGGGAGAATATTAGAGCTAGGTCAGAGAGGAGAATATTAGAGCTAGGTCAGAGAGGAGAATGTTACAGCTAGGTCAGAGAGGAGAATGTTACAGCTAGGTCAGAGAGGAGAATGTTACAGCTAGGTCAGAGGGGGGAATGTTAGAGTTAGGTCAGAGGGGAGAATGTTAGAGCTAAGTTAAAGTAGAGAATGTTAAAGCTAGGTCAGAGAGGAGAATATTACAGCTAGGTCAGAGAGGAGAATATTACAGCTAGGTCAGATGGGGGAATATTAGAACTAGGTCAGAGGGGAGAATATTAGAGCTAGGTCAGAGGAGAGAATGTTCGAGCTAGGTCAGAGAGGAGAATATTAGAGCTAGGTCAGATGGGAGAATATTAGAGCTAGGTCAGAGAGGAGAATATTAGAGCTAGGTCAGAGAGGAGAATATTAGAGCTAGGTCAGAGGAGAGAATGTTCGAGCTAGGTCAGAGAGGAGAATATTAGAGCTAGGTCAGATGGGAGAATATTAGAGCTAGGTCAGAGTGGAGAATGTTAGAGCTAGGTCAGAGGGGGGAATGTTAGAGTTAGGTCAGAGGGGAGAATGTTAGAGCTAAGTCAAAGTAGAGAATGTTAAAGCTAGGTCAGAGAGGAGAATATTACAGCTAGGTCAGAGAGGAGAATATTACAGCTAGGTCAGATGGGGGAATATTAGAACTAGGTCAGAGGGGAGAATATTAGAGCTAGGTCAGAGGAGAGAATGTTCGAGCTAGGTCAGAGAGGAGAATATTAGAGCTAGGTCAGATGGGAGAATATTAGAGCTAGGTCAGAGAGGAGAATATTAGAGCTAGGTCAGAGAAGAGAATGTTCGAGCTAGGTCAGAGAGGAGAATATTAGAGCTAGGTCAGATGGGAGAATATTAGAGCTAGGTCAGAGAGGAGAATATTAGAGCTAGGTCAGAGAGGAGAATATTAGAGCTAGGTCAGAGAGGAGAATGTTACAGCTAGGTCAGAGAGGAGAATGTTAGAGCTAGGTCAGAGAGGAGAATGTTAGAGCTAGGTCAGAGGGGGGAATGTTAGAGTTAGGTCAGAGGGGAGAATGTTAGAGCTAGGTCAGAGAGGAGAATGTTAGAGCTAGGTCAGAGGGTAGAATGTTAGTGTAAGTCAGAGGAGGAAATGTTAGAGCTTAGTCTGAGGAGTGATATATGATAGTGCGTGATGGACAAATTTCTTACAAATGAAGAAGAGACTTGATGTAGCAGAAATGTATTTTTACAGAAGAATGCTGAGAATTCCACGGAGTAAACATGCGAGCAACGAGGAAGTTTTCAGGTAACTGGAATCAAAATGGACCCTTATTATTACAATCAGAAAAAATTAAAATTTCTGGGACACAAAATGAGGAAAGATAGCTTGGAAAATTTGACACTCGAGTAACCAATCGAATGACATTGTTTAAATAAGTGAAAACTTAAAGCTTACTAAGAAATACAAATGATAGGATGTTGTGGAGAACCATTATCACCTACGTCCTGAAAGGACACGTCAGATAAAAGAAGAAGACAAATAATGTATTTCACCTGTTTTTTATGATCTTACATGAAATTTCAGGTGTGTATTAAATTACAAAGGTACACTTCCGGTTTGGATTTGACTATTTTTTCAAAAAAATTCAGCCTCTTAATTCTTTTTAGAACCGATGACCAGACAAGGAGTGTTGTATGCAGCTAATTTACTGGTTGGTTTCCTTACCCAGAAAAATACATTTCCTTCTTCAATACGTCATTCAAACGAGGCAATTGCTCACTTTAGCGATGCGCAGCAACAGTTTCTCCAGTTTCCCATATTTCATAATAAAGAAATGCATTTCGATCCCGCCATTTATGAAGAACTTTCCGCTAGTAAAATGCGTTTAATTTCAGATGTTGAAAGATACTCTGAGTGTATTGATAATTTTCTTCATTTTGGATTCTCGTTGAAAATGGCATTATTTCTGATGGACAAGAAGACAATGACAACTGTTCAAAATGCTGATTAATCTTCCTTTCCTTAACTTCACACTGAACTTTTCTTCAGATTTGTAAATGATGTGCTATATTTAACTCATTTTCCTCTAAGCGAAGATGATTGATGGCGCTTATGGGAATGATTCGTTTGGTCGTGAATGGCTGGTTTGTGCAACATCTTTCTTCAAAAAAAATCCTTCGATTCACCAGTTTTAGAGCGTTAATGTCTTCTAAAGTATTATAAGTCTTAAAGTTGAAATGATAATTTTTTGCAAACCATTCTTAACACATGCTTCCACTTACTACATTATTATCATAATTTTCAGCGATTCACTGCAATTCTTTCTCATTCTGCACGGAGAGTACACAATGGCAAATTGGCATCAGTTTTCCTCAAATTCTTGCAGGCACACGCAATAAAGAGATGAAAAAAATCCCAGACAGTTCTCTAAAATTATGCAATTTATGATTTAGGATAATGCAAAAACGATGAATGTACGGGTGGATATCTTTCAAATTTTTTTCAAAATATTTTTGGGAGTTTTAAATTCAATCAAATTTATATGTGCTTGCGAAGTCAAATTTTAATTCTTTCTTTTTATAGAAAAACTTACATCTGACGCACGAATATAGAAATGGAGAATTTTTATTATGATCTTCAGCAATAACATTTCACAACTCAAAACGATTATTCATTTGCAGCACTATATATATATATATATATATATATATATATATATATATATATATATATATATATATATATATACATATATATATATATATATGTATATATATATATATATGTGTGTGTGTGTGTATGTGTGTGTGTGTGTGTGTGCGTGTGTATTGTTTTAGCGAGACAAGCTTGCTAAACATCACGTCGAGGTGCCTTAATCATCAATATATTTTGTTTAACTTTCTATGACTTTACGTTCACGTTACTGCATTTTATCTCCATATTATGACCCTAGTTACAACACAGTGAAGTTATTAGGGAATATTTGATCATCAAAGACATATTTAATCTTTATTACAAATATAAGGCAGACCAATCTTTATTAGAAATATATGGTAGACCAACTCCATATCAATTAATAAAACCTCTATATAACCAGTTGTTATTTTGACCAAACTAATTATATATATATATATATATATATATATATATATATATATATATATATATATATATATATATATATATATATTCATTGAATGCGACGGGCAAGGAAGTTTATTTTTTATTATTTCTTCCAACGTTTCTTCTATGGAAACTAAGAGTGTGTAGAAACTGTCCATAACAATTACTCTCCTCGGTTCTTTCGGCCAATTCACTAGCGATTTTCAAGGGGATTATTGTTCGTATATTTTCATGTATTTATCTTCTAAGTTGTATTGTGTAGAAGTAGTAGTAATTCTAAGCTGTGCTGGATAGGGGTAGTAGTATTTCTACTCCGTTCCATATGTTGAGTGTAGTAATTCTAAGCCATGCCGGATGGTAGTAGTAGTATTTCTACGCTGTGCCATATGCTGGTATTAGTAATTCTAAGCCGGCCTGCATGTGGGTAGTAGTATTTCTACTCCGTGCCATATTCTAGTAGTAGTACTTCTAAGACATGTTGGATGGGTGTAGTAGTATTTCTACGCCGTGCCATATGCTGAGAGTAGTAATTCTAAGCTCTGCCGGATGGGAGTAGTAGTATTTCTACGTCGTGTCATATGCTGGTAGTAGTAAATCTAAGCCATGCTGGATCGGGGTAGTAGTATTTCTACGCCTAGCCATATGCTGGTAGTAGTAAATCTAAGACGTGCTGGATGGGTTTAGTAGTCTTTCTACGCCGTGCCATATCCTGAGAGTAGTAATTCTAAGCCGTACTGTATGGGGTTGTAGTATTTCTACACCCTGCCATATGCTGGTAGTAGTAATTCTAAGATGTGCGGGATGAGGATAGTAGTATTTCTACGCAGTGCCATACGCTGAGAGTAGTAATTCTAAGAGCTGCCAGGTGGGAGTAGTAGTATTTCTACGCAGTGCCATACGCTGAGAGTAGTAATTCTAAGAGCTGCCAGGTGGGAGTAGTAGTATTTCTACGCCGTGCCATTAAACTAGTAGTAGTAATTCTAAGCCGTGCAAGATGTGAGTAGTAGTATTTCTACGCCGTGCCATATGCTGGTAGTAGTAATTCTAAATCTTGCTAGATGGGGTAGTAGTATTTCTCCGCCGTGACATATGCTGGTAGTAGTAATACTAAGCCGTGCTGGATAGGGGTAGTAGTATGTCTACGTCATGCCATATGCTGCTAGTAGTAATTCTAAGACGTGCTCGATGGGGGAGTAGTATTATTTTTACGCTGAGCCATATACTGGTAATAGTAATTCCAAGACGTGATGGATGGGTTTAGTAGTCTTTCTACGCCGTCCCATATGCTGAGATTAGTAATTCTAAGCCGTACTGTATGGGGTTGTAGTATTTCTACGTCGTGCCATATGCTGGTAGTAGTAATTCTTAGCCGTGCTGTATGGTTTTAGTAGCATTTCTACGCCGTGCCATATACTGGTAGTAGTAATTCTAAACCGTGCTTGATGAAGGTAGTAGTATTTCTACGACGTGCCATATGCAGAGAGTAGTAACTCTTATCTGTGCCGGTTGGGAGTAGTAGTATTTCTACGCCGTGCCATATGCTGGAAGTAGTAATTCTAAGCCTTGCCGGAGGGTGTATTAGTATTTCTACGCCGTACCATATGCTGTAGTAGTAATTCTAAGACGTGCTGGATGGGTTTAGTAGTCATCGTGCCATATGCTGGTAGTAGTAAATCTAAGTCACGCTGGATGAGGTAGTAGTATTTCTACGCCGTGACATACGCTGGTAGTAGTAATTCTAAGATGTGCTGAATGAGGGTAGTAGTATTTCTACGCCAAGCCATATGCTGAGTGTCGTAATTCTAAGCGCTGCCAGATGGGAGTAGTAGTATTTCTACACCGTCCTATTATACTGGTAGTAGTAATTCTAAACCGTGCAGGATGGGAGTAGTAGTATTTCTACGCAGTGAGATATGCTGGTAGTAGTAATTCTAAGATGTACTAGATGAGGGTAGTAGTATTTCTACGCCGTGACATATACTGGTAGTAGTAATTCTTAACCGTGCTGTATGGTTTTAGTAGCATTTCTACGCTGTGCCATATGCTGGTAGTAGTAATTCTAAGCTCTGCTGGATGAGGGTAGTAGTATTTCTACGCCTTGCCATATGCTGGTAGTATTAATTCTAAGCCGTGCTTGATGGGGGTAATAGTAATTCTAAACTGTGCGTGTGGTTGTAATACTAATCCCTGCTGTTTGGTGGTAATAATAATTCTAAGTAGTGTCGGATGGGCGGTAGTAATTCCATGTCGGCGGTAAACATCGCCAACACGCTTTATCCGTTTGAAAGGTAAGATTGAGAAAGCAAAGCAGGATACTACTTCTATATGGGTATTTCTTGGATTCTGATTGATTGGATTAGAAAGCATTTGGCAAACTTCCAGATTCATGAAGAACCCTTTGGAATGAATTCACAGCTTCAGAGATAAGCATGCACACCGTTTCCCTAAGATAAGAACACACAGAGATTTTTAATTAGAGACAAAATTAACTTTTCCCTTATCAGAGTTCCCTTAATGGTAATGGTCTAACGATTGTAATTCGTTCTGCTCAATATAATAGCAATAAATCTAATTTAAAAGAAAACTGCAGAAAGTACATGGGCATGCTGTCCAAACGTGTTCTTTATTATTATTAGTAGTAGTAGTAGTAGTAGCAGTAGTTGTAGTAGTAGTAGTAGTATGTGTCTCAACGGCTGTGGTGATGCGTCTGGTGTGGTAGTCTGTAGTGGTAGTGCTTGTCGCTTCTCGCTTTCAGCTACCGCCACTGGCTAGCAGCAATGCGAAAAGGGGAGCCGAGTGCGTAAGTCTTCCCTTGCCAGTATATAGCCTCTCCATCAGCAAGCTCTATATAGTGCCTAAAAGTGGCGACACATGGCAACCGAGCACCTTGCGGACTTGGGTTAAACTACAGGGGATGGGGGAGGAGTTTGTTCCCCTTAACATGCGGCATGCAGGCCCATTGGTGTTTGGACACGCCCTGGTGCCCATGGACCAAATCCCAGCTATGGGTTAAATAGCTCCACTGCCTTGTGGAAATCTTCAGGAGAAGAAAAGGCTAAGGAGTAAACCCTACACAAATCCAGAGTGGGGCCCCTAAGCACTCTGTGCTACCTTCCGGCGACTCCTGCAGCCGCGCTGGTACCAAACTGTATTGGTTCATCCTCTCCTTTGGACTCTGCTAGCAAGGCCGAAAGGGGGAACTGGACGTCCGGGCAGCCCTGGTTCTCCATACATTCCGCCCAGACTCGTGGCGCACTGGAGAGGACACTCCAGCGACGTCGCAAGACATGCGCTACTCCATCGTCTCCCGGGACGGACTGATGCCGCCGCCGACGACGACGACGACGATTATTATTATTATTAGTAGTAGTATTATCTACTTTTAAATATTTTCGAGTAGTATAACGGTTATCGGCACGCAAAGTGAAATCAGCGAATCGAGCTCAAATCGCAGACTAGTCGTTGCTCTCACTTTCGCGCAAATGTCCTTACAAAAAGCATGCATCCCCCTCTTCTCGCCCTTAAAGCATGTCGCGTAGATTAGGTTCTATATTCTTGGATGGCAGCCAGTCTAGGGGAAGGACCATTTTGAATTCAAAACCGCGGAGAAGGAATCGGAAAACGACTTCCCTATCTTTCCCAAGAAGTAATTCCCGGTTAATAAAGAAAAAGTGGTTTGTGAAGAGACGTGTAGGTAATGTAACGGTTATTGGTATAAAATATGGAATCAGCGATCCGGGTTCAAGTTCCGTCCTAACCTATTATGTTCATTTTGCACTAATGCCCTTGGGAAAGGCATGAACCCTTTTCTTTCCAAGCTATGGGTTAAATAGCAAAGCTGACTGGATCCTCTAGCTTTGGATAACAACCGGTCTAGGAAAAAGACTATTCTGAATTCAAAAC
The DNA here is from genome assembly GCA_964036315.1 of Acanthosepion esculentum. Classification (NCBI taxonomy): domain Eukaryota; kingdom Metazoa; phylum Mollusca; class Cephalopoda; order Sepiida; family Sepiidae; genus Acanthosepion; species Acanthosepion esculentum. The sequence goes on from OZ038491.1 coordinate 18,733,619, forward strand.
CTTAGAGACGGTAACTGGAAAATTCCACCACTACATTTGTCAGAGAAATCATGGCAATTCGCAGATAACAATGAATATTTAGAGAACTATAATTGCCTTTGTCTTGAATAGAAGGTGCCATTAAAAGAAAGAAAATAAATCTATGAAAGAAATTGAGATACAAAGTTTAATCAATATGTCCATGCCAGACACGTAATCATTAACTAAATTTAGATCTGAAATTTTCGCTATAAAATATTTGATCTCTTTGATTAATATTCACCGAAGATTAAACTTATACTTTTCTGCTATCATGGCGTCACAAAAACGTGGGCGTTATTTTCCTTTTCTCGTGGCGGGCGAACGGTCTCTGTCTTCGGCTTCTAGGGACACTATCTTATAGAAAACCAGCCTGCTTTGTCCTGTCAGCTTTCGTCTAAAACATCATTCATCAAGTCCGCGCCACTTAGTTGACTCTCTTTGTCAGGATAGTTTGACATGTTTATTGTGAGGTCCACTTCACTCAGATGACCTTCTTTGTCACGACAATGACAGTCAAAACATTTTCTGTAACATCTTTCAGATATTTTCTTTAACAAGACAACTGATATCGTTGCACTACGGCCCGTAAAATAATTTTATGCACAATAAACATTCTTTTTAAAATATCAATAGATTACGGTATTTTTTGGTTACCTGTCGCAAATAATAAAATATTTAAAACTGAAAAAGCGAGAACAAGGTTGCAAAGTATATATAATAGAGAATTCCTTTCTGCCAAAATCAATATGCATTCTGCACTACGACTGGTGCACCGGGATAGCAACGTCCCACATTTTACAGATGGCAATGCTTGATCATCGGCACAGTGTAAACTCACGTGAGAATCTAGATGTCATTGTGTACGTAAGATGTCTTTTCTGTACTTTGCTATAAACGTATATATATTAAGAATTTGTTATGATTGTAAAAGATGCAGTCTGCCGGGGATTTTCTGCAGCTCACAAAAGTACAACCATCATTATCTTTTTTTTAAGTAACCATGAATAGATTTACACAAAAGAGTAATCTATTCAAAACAGGAATACAGATACAAAGCATTTTTAAATCATTTAATTCCAAGCGAGGCAACAAAGCCACTAAGACGCAAGAGGTAACTGAGTGTGAAAGAATATGAGAAAAGCAAAAACATTATTTAGGAAAGAGAACAGTAAGAGATTAGGAATTAAGAAAACAGATGATGACGATTGACATTGCATATAAATTTTTGAAAATCAAAGTTGACAGGGAAGCCGGAAGAGTTTCAGAAGGAAGACGAGCAAGAGAAACTGTTAGCATGGAACTTACGGTTACATCTAATCATTTGAATAGTAAAATGATGAGACCTAACTACCAATGTAGTACTGCGCTCAAATTCATAAATTCAGGCCGGTAAATGTTATTAATACTGTTTATTATAAACAGAGCATTTACTTAAATATTTGTATCTATAAAAAGAATGTTAAACATAAAATATGTCTGAAATAAACATATATTTAACATATATCTGTAACAGCGCACCCAAATTATCAGGAAACTCACTTCGGACAAAGTCATCATATCACGCTATGGAACGTCACGGCCCACGCTTTTCTGATGTTAATGTTCAAACATCGACACAGTGTTAAATAATGGAGGGATCTAGGTGCCTGTGTCTACAAAGCATGTCATTTATACGTTCTACCTTAAACGTCTCACAAGTTTTGAGATTGTCTTATTTTTGTAAAATATTTTTCTTAGCTGCACAAATCTCATTAATAATAACAAATTTCTCATTCTTTTGTGTTATTGTACATATTTATATATTGTATATCTACCTTGTTAATAATTTATTTACTCAGTTCACAAAATGTAATAAGCAAATAAATGTACAAATTAAACTAGATGCGTATATATGATTGTTCTTTTCACCGAGGTTAAGCAACGTCGTGCTTATCAGATCCTAGATGTGTAACCATTTGGGAATACCAGGTTGATGTGCGGGTGGTGTAATTGATAATGGCACGGAATTGTAAATCGGAGAGCCGAGATAGCGTCATAAGAAAGAAGGAAATAATCTAAAATTAAATAATTTAAAATGCAATAAAGAAAGTAAGAAAGAAGTTAAAATTAGATAATTTAAAAAGAAAGAAAGAAAGAAAGAAAGAAAGAAAGAAAATAAGAAGTGTTTATCTTGTGTTCCAATTTTAGTTTTTAGGTTTGTGTGCCCTTGATTGAACCTTAACTGAGTTCCCCATTTCAAAGCCGGACTTGTCAGTTTCTCGATGATGTTATTAATAAAATTAATGCCTTCAGCATAAATGATACATACGTTTGATTAAAAAAACCGGCGTTGTTGAATCTGTGTTGCAAATCGTCATCTACGAAACATGAGGGCGGATTTGAATGTTCTGACCTTTGTTTATACCAGATTATGTGCTCTTTTCCAGAAAATGAATCTAAGGCCAGCATTGCATAGCTGGAGTATAAATTCCTATAATTACTTATTCTAATGAGGTCTCCACCTTGGTGCCTTGGCCACATGGATTTAAGTTTACAGGAGTAGATAGCATCCTCTAATTTATTAAGCGCTACAAAAGACAGGAAATAGTAGAGAGCCATAATCGCCAACGTTCTGAAGAGACACGGCACATAGAAAAAGAAATAAGTATAGGGAAAATATTAATCGAAAAAACTTTATTATCGCCCATTTCACACTCCTTCTTGGTCTTTTGAACAGGAGTAGAGGTTTATCCTTTGTTTCCTGTTTAGGATTGGGTCCCCAGTTTCTTCTGAAGTCTATACTTCTAACCTCTCCGCCTAAACGCTGAAATTTTATTTACCGTTTAATTTTTTCCTCAATAGGAGTAGATAGGTACGCCTATCGTCCGTTTCACACTACTCCCTGGTCTTTTGAACAGGAGTAGAGATTTATACCTTGTTCCCTCTTTAGAATTGGGTTTCTGGTTCCTTCTAGTCTTTCCATTGCCTTTTACTCCCAGTAGGCCATTGCCTCTTAGTGGCATTATCGCCTTGCTTGTAGTGAGTTGATTAAAAACGTTACTTGTTTTTTTTTAAGTTCTTGCTAACCTACCCATTTTTTTTTTCATTAAAGTCATCATAGGAAGCTTACTCCCACAAGTAAGATTCCTTACAGCATATGTAATGAATGTAACTCCATTTAAGAGGAAATACCACAACGTTTTATTTACTATAAAAAATGAATTTCATATTTTTATCTAAGCTTATACACACATTTGACTTTATTTATCTTTGATAGTCGTTCCTTTTCCGGACATCGTTATTTGAAAGAAAACTTCTATTTTGTGCAATTCTCTTCCGGCTTCTTACTTTCCAGCCAAATTTGATAGTCAAAAATTGAAATGCAATATCAATCGTTACCTTCTGTCTTCTTAACTTCTGTTCTTTTATTGTTCTATCTTCTTAATAATGTTTTTACTTTTCTCAGATTTCTACACACTCAGTTACCCCTTGCATCTTAGTAGCTTTATTGCCTTGCTTGGGTGAAACAATAAAAAAAAACAAGTTGAACTAAGAACAATTTCTTCAGATGACATGCACTAGTTTATCTGAGAAAGGACGACTGCATCTCATATCTTGGCGGCCGTGCCACGAAGAGGTCAAAAGTCAATAGACACTGATAAAATGAACTCTTCAAGGCGACAACGGGAAGTTACCGATGAATCAAAAAGACTTGAGACGTTCGTTAAGTAATTGCTGTTGTTGGCTTTCTTTCTCAAGTGAATCATTCATTATCTCCAGATTGCATGGCAAGACAAATAAGTGGATGATGATAAGCGTTTATAATATAACAGCTTCCATCTTTACTGCTAGAGAAATTGGCGCCAAAAGATACTTAGATATTACGAGAAAAGACGACCAAATTATACTTCTAAATGAAGATTATAAAAAAGTAAGTTTTCTTTTTTGTTTGACAAAAATGTTAGGGCGTAGCGAAAGGGATTTTTTTTTATCAACGGCGAACCTCTCAACATTTTTTTTTGGAAACTATATATATATATTTCTCGTCTTTATTTCTAGGGACAACTCACATACCCTTGAAACGCTTAAGACAGTTTAGGACAGCATTTTCAAATATTATCTCATTTTTTCCACTTCAGAAATTTGGTGAGTATCTTGGTGCCTATTTCAAATTAATCCCTGAAAATTGCCAGAACAACAATAACTGTATCTGTCATTCTTCTTCTTTTCCAAAATTTTTAGATTATAATATTAAAAAATTTAGAATCAAGTCCTCTGACGAGTGGATGTACACTCCGCGAAAGTTTGAGTAGGGACAGATTAGGGAATGTTTAGTTTTATTTATCACTGTTAATGCTCTATCTTCTCGATTTTGAGCACTCTTGTTACAACGACTGGTTAAAACAGTTCCCTTTCTTTGTTATTGTTGATATATATATATATATATATATATATATATATATATATATATACTCGTAATTATACTCGTCTGGAAAAACCTTAGGTGTTTTGGCTTGCAAATGAACCAACCAATACCCAAGGAAAAATAAGGGATAAAAAAAGAAAGAACTAAGAACATGTAATTGAGGCGAAAACAATCGTCCAGAATCCAAGCTCAGAGTCCAAAGAAAAAAATTTCCAAAACGAGTAAAGCAAAAGTAACTAAATAAAGTGCTCAATACACTAAGTAGAGCAAATCTAACTATGAACCTGAATAGTCAGGTAAACCTACCTAGGTTTCACCTACGCAGATCGTCAGGGTACACTGAGGATACGCGTAGGTGAAACTTAGGTAGGTTTTCCTAGCTCTTTAGGTTCATAGTTATATATATATATATATATATATATATATATATATATATATATATATATATATATATATATATATATATATATATATATGTATATATGTGGTCTCGCTGATATACAGAGACGATAGAGAAAAACTCGTTCTCTTTCCTCTTCTTCCTTTCTTTTCTTGTTCGTTCACTCGCCGACGCCCATTTGCAAAGAAAAAAAACGCCTATCATTTGTTCCAGCTTTTATGCAACCAACACTCACCCATAATGCATTGGCACTTCCGTGTATGTGTTACTTCTACTTTTCTAGCGTTCAGCTTTCGGCGCCGGTAAGTTTTCACTTCTTTTTGCTCATCTTTTTGCCACACGCCCCCCCCCCCCCGATCTCAACAAGATCATCCTCATACCTCGTAGTTACATGGCCAATAAGGTGATCGCGCCTCTCTGCCTGGCTTACGCGCTCGGTCATCTGTCTGTGTCGCTCTCACCTTGCCTCGCTGCAATATCACCGTTATCCGGTGAGTCATTCACTCGTCTTTCATCCAGGATGTGCCTAGGGGTTCAATCTACAGAAACATTTTTCTGTGACTGTACTCCAGTCAACATTCCCCGCCCCCACTGAGTGGTGCAACGAGTACCAGGCGGCTTTATCCATACCTCCTCTCCAAATTGAATTGAGCCAGGTCGCTTCGCCGCTGCTTCATTTTGGGTCATGACCACTGGATGTCTCCACTCGTACTGAAATATTGCGCGCTGCGGTACAGAATCTTCCTCCTGGACTACTCGAGGGGACATGTTATATCAGCAGACCGTCTCAATTGGTGACAATTAACCCCTCGCGACTATTGCCTTCATAATCTTGTAGTGTCTCTTTATAATACTATTTCCACTAGGTCTATATGCACCCCTGTGATATGCCCGCACATTCCACCTGTCCAGTACTGCCTTGACTTGAATGCCGTGCCATTATCTATTAGGACCTTTTCCACTGAACCTCTCTCTGTGAATAGCTCGTTCAGCACAGATGCAACCGCTGTCCTCGTTCTCCCTTTAACTCCCGCCATATGGCTATTCTGCCGGGCCCACAATCGACCATTGACAGATATGACCCATTTTGGTAATGCGTGACAGCAATCGCTAGTCTTGCCTAATAGTTTGAGACATGAACTTCTCCGGCCGCATGTAGACTCGACGTCGGATCAATTGATTGGCATCGTTCGTATGCTCGCACTACTCTACGCACAACTTCCCTAGAGACAGTCGGGTCTACCTTCCTGGCCAAATATTGCGTCCTCTCAACACCAATGTGGTGCATTTCGAGCAAATTTTTTGACACCCCCATCTTCAACATTGTACATGGCATATTCTTTGACTGAATTAAGGGGCATTTGCATCCAAGCTTTCCTCACATTTGTGAGCACATCGGCCTTATTAGCCTCAGAGAATACAAGGCAGGCTCAAACCTGTAGGTCAAGCTCTTTAATGACATCATCCAGAATTCTCAATTTACGCTTTATAAGCATCTCTACCGCTCCCTTAGTCTGTATCCTGCTCTTCTTTGTAATAACAGACTCAACCCACGCCAACACTGTTGCCGGGTACGTCTTCACTTCCACGTTCGTCAGCTCCCACTGCAGTGCCAAGTTGATGTCTTTCATTACTGCTTCCAATTCTGCTACATGTATGTGGTTGGTGTCCGTTTTCTTCCTCCGCTGTGACTCCCCCTACCCCCAATACAACTTCCATTGCTATGCTACTTGCATCACACCAAACTACGCCATCATCCACCTTTGGTACGTGCCATTTTCCTCTCACTGGATCCTCTTGCTCCGCCTCTTCGGTGATATCCTTTATTATTTTGAGTGTTCTGTCATTCACTCGGTCGACCCGTCTTATCCATCTGTCTTTTTATATAGCTGCATGCGACCCTCAACCATTCAGCCACAGGGTAGCGAACTACCAGCTTCCACATAACAGTTCTCGTTTACTCATCTTATCCGTCACATGTGAAATCTCATTACTCGGAACACCAACTCTCCAGTTTTTTTTTTATCTTTCTGCAACTTTAGCCCGAGTGCTGCTCTCCCCGTCAACTGATTCTGAAAGTTTTGATATTAATCCATATTTTTTGAGGCGCCATCTTACTTTTTTGCGTGCACAACCGTCTCATTCACCAGGATGTGATCGACATTGGAGTTTGTGGCCTGCCCTATTGTCTCTTCCTGCTTCAGTACAGTCTTGAGAACTGCCACCATGATTTTTGGCGCGACGTTCAACCCTAACCGCAATCTTGTAAGGCAATAGGTGGTCCCCTTGTACCTTACAAGTTGGTACCGCCACAGCTTCTCTACTACATGTAATTGCAGGTATACTGATTTCAGATCTACAATTGTAGCAGCACCCATCGTCTCTCTCCGCTCTTGCATGGTTCCTCCACATACATCAATATCATCACTTTCCGTGTGGCATGATACGTATGTATTTAACTCCCTAAAGTCTAGTACTAGCCTAAATTTATGTTGGTTGGTTAACAGAAATCAGTAGCAATATTCCATTTTGAACTTTCTCCTTCCAAGGTACCAGGATACCTTCTTCAACCCATTTGTCCACCTTCTTTTCAAACTCTACTCTCTTCTCTTCTTGCATGGAATTCTAATATAAGCTCAGCCGAGTTTTTAATATGGGTGGTTCGTTTGTCCAGTACCATTCAACGGTTCAGTTTTCGCCACCAAATTCGGTACAAAAATCGTTATCCTGAACGTTTAGCCTAGTCTGTCCACCGCCTGGCGGTTGCAGAGTCACTGCACTTAGCATCCTAACAAATTTACTGGAGGTCGAGCGTTCGAATCTCTCTGAAGCCTCCAGTTTACCAAATTTAACTTGATTTCGATTAATGGCGACTCCCCCAGTTTATCAATCGCGTCCATACCGATGACGACGTCAATACCGTCGACAATGTACTCCAAAACACGCACCCTTATCTTGAACTGCACCTCTTCTACCAATAATGTCACAGTGCTAGAGCCCTTGCCGTCGACTGCTTTTAAAAGCGTTCCCCTACTCAAACATCTCCCTAACCAGGGAGTCACCAGGGTCGTAGCGCATCTAGTATCCTTTCTTTCCCGCTACTACAACCGTTACAATTGGTAAGGTTTGGTATCGCACCGATGTTGATCCATCGGGGTAGCTACTGGCGCAGTAACTCCCCCTTGCGCGTTTCCCTGAGGAAAAATCTGACAATGTGTCCCTTCTCTCCACATCCGTAGCACGTCACAGCAGGCTTCGGTCGTTCCTTACAATCTTTTATCATGTTCGACCCACGACACCGAAAACGTTGTGCGCTCAACCTTCTTGTCTGATCCGTTCCTGGTTCTGTAGCGGTCGGGCTTTGTGCCACAACTCCTATTCCAAGGGATTCTCCTGCTCTATTCACGGTTAGAACCCTAGCAGCAGTTATCAGTTCGCTCGTCTCTTTAGTTTCTATCTGGGGTATCTGTGCAAAAATGCCAGCTTTACCACCATCTCCGCACTCCTTCCCACGAACCCAGCTAATCCTGCCAATCGCCTTGTGTTGTTAGCATAAACATCAATGGATTTACCAGTCCATCTGGATTTTATCAATTTCCCATATGCTACGAAAGGTCCATCCGTAAAGGCTCTGAGTGGCATTGACTCAATCATCTCAGCGTCTGTCATATCAATCTCATCATCCCCATATAGAGAGTCAATGCATCCCCCTAAGTTACAGCTGGATCAGACTCGCCAGGTCAGTGATATGTTGCAACCTAGTAACCAACTTCACTTTGGTAAGCCATGCCACTGTGTCTCCCTGTCAATTAAAGGGTCTGACCGTGTCACTGGCCAGACGCATTTCCCCCCTCTCTCTCTCCTTCCACGGTGAAATGCCGAAATAGCTTGTGGTCTCGCTGATATACAGAGACGATAAAGAAAAACTCTTTGTCTTTCTATCCTCTTCTTCCTTCCCTTTCCTGTCCGTTCACTCGCCGACACCCGTTTGCAAAGAAGAAAAAAAACTCCCGCCCATCTTTCTTTCCAGCTTTTATGCAACCACCACTCACCCATAATGCATTGGCACTTCCCTATATAAGTATCACTTCCACTTTTTGCTTCCAGCGCCGGTAAGTTTTCACTTCTTTTCTCTCATCTTTTTACCACAATATACATATATTATTATTATTATTATTATTTTTAGTTGATACTCGTATTTGAATAGACGTTCCGTTTATTTATTAAACAATATATTTATTTATTTTTGTCTACCGGCCTGAATTTTTCGTGAAATCTTATTAGAAAAATATGCGCTCCCGACAGGATTCGAACCTGCGTTTTCTTAGGATAGAAGCCGTCCTTAGAAATTTGTAAACGGCATGTTGTACTGCTTGGCATTCGTGCCGAAAAATCCAATACGAACATTTCGGAGTGTTTGGATGTCAATCAATTCAGAAGGTTCGGAAAAAGTTAGATGAGTCTAATGGTGATTACGAAGCTACGGCAGTTCGGAAAACCCACTCTGATCGTTCTGATAAGAAAAGAACTCCCGAATTTGTTGCTGGGGGTGTCAAACTCAAAACGGATGCCTACATCAAATGAGGAGATAGTGCTGCCCTGGGTCAAGAGGGTGGCTGCTGGGTGACTCTTCACCATGCTAGACAAGCAGGAGAACCCAGTCATGGTTGTCAGACAATTTCTGCGATTACATCACCCCTTACATCTGGCCACCTATTTCCCAGACAGCAACCTCCTTGATTATTATGTGGGTGGGTCAGCTGAGCGAAAGACCACCAAAACTCCTTGTGACCCCAAAGATGAACTGAATGCAAGGATTATGGAAGCATTCACCAACCGTCCAGAAGAGTTGCAGGAGATTCCGAAGTCGTCTAGAGGCCGGGATGGAAGCCAATGGCGATTTTATTGAATAAATTTACTCTTTATTATTTCAAGATATTTTACTGTAATTTTGGTAAATATATCTGTTAAAATGAAATGTCAGTGTTATTTTCATTTTTGCGTAATTTAGACGACAATTTATTCATTGCACGCTATATATATATATATATATATATATATATATATATATATATATATATATATATATATATATGAAAGAAAGTCAGGGAGTGATGGAATAGAGTTGAAAGTATTGCGAACCCTAATGCCCAAATTTGAACAAATGATCAAACATATGTTCAAAAGGCTTCTTCATCGATCTTTTCGGCACTTCATCGACAAAAAAATGGAAAAAAAGTTTTCGCTTAACAGGCTAAATTTGTTGAAATTGATGCGATTGCACATGCGCACGATGGAAAGTGGAGAGTAACGCTGAGAATTTGAAATTTGTTTTTAATATGTATTTTTTAGAATATGTAATCTAGCCAATTTCGTTCGTTTAGATTCTTTGCATGAAAAGTCGCGGAAAGCAGTAACATGTGAGTATTGTTTCACTCACTCACACACACACACACACACACACAAACACACACACACAAACACACACACACACACACACACATATATATATATATATATTTAGAGAGAGAGAGAGAGAAGGGGAGAGTAATAAAAATATAATGTGAAAGATGTAAAAACAATTCTACAAAAAATCTATGCACTCTAATTATATTTCATCTTGCCTGTGAATTTTAATTTATCCTTTCTTAACACAGACCCTTTCGGAACTATGCTTCTCAGTTATGTTGTGAAATTATATACAAAAGAACCCTTCTTGCAACAGCTGGAAGGAATATATTACGTGCTTCACCGCCCTGGTCGCAAATATGTGTCTCAAAGCAAAAAAAAAACGCTCACAGTAAAGAACATAACAGCATCTTTTTTCATTATTAGTTAAAAGAAAGAAAGAAACAAAGAAAGAAACAAAGAAAGAAACAAACATGAACCTGACCTTCTTGTCTTTCTTTTTTGTTAATAGGGACGTGGAGACTGTCCCAGTTTCACGATTAACAACTCGTAAAAATATAAGCGCATCTCCTACTAGGAGCATAAAACCAATGACTGTGTACGGAGCAAGGTCAAAAGTCTTGTGAGCCGAAAAGAATCTCTTCTCGCCACTACCATTAAGGTTTGGCGACGTCACGCGGCATAACAACCACTGCAAGACCATCATGTAACACGTTTTTGAAAGCGGACGGAAGCGGGGACAGCAACGCAAAAGCTGATGAGACAACATCAAAAAAATGAACGGACATACCAGAACTTCTGAGATACGACTAGCTTGGACCGGCTCTGACCAGCTTGGAGCAGCTATGACAAGTCAAAACCAGCTATGACTAGCTTGGACCAGTTCTGACCAGCTTGTGTCACAACCTGACTCAGTGGGGAGTCAAGTAAATCTCACTTCTGAGACCCACCGCCAATCGATCATCGTCAGTGTGGCTTTATCGCCAGAGCTACATCAACTTGATGCCATATTGCATATCACTGTGATTTTTCATCTCAAGCATGACCGTTCGTTTCCATGCATACCATCTGGTCAAGCCTATTTTGACTTTTTTATTTTTTCATTTTTTTTTTTTTTTGCAATGATATTCACCCTGTACAATGTCCGGTAGCCACTCGAGGTAGAGAGTTATAGAGTAAGAGGCACATTTAGAGGCGGATAGCTGGGGAAGATAACGGTTACCCCCTAGACTTGAACAGGTTAAAACTGTAGTGATCGAGAAAACATACTCTTTGGAGTCGGTTCCACAGAACAGCGGTTTGTGGCAAGGTACTTACATCTCCCGAATGAAAAACGAAATGAATGGGAGTGGTTCACTACAATGTGTGTAGCATGGCGGGTTTTAGCCATGAAGTTTCGAAATGGTGGAACTAAGGAATATAGTTCGTCTGAGTTTCTTAAACAACCAACTTCGGGTTTATACAGCAAATTTGTTGAGCAAATCTTAGTTCAACTATTTGCCCCATTAGGGCCACATAGGGCCACATAGGGGTTTTAATTTAGAGTTTCCTTCTCCTATACCAGTTGCCATCAGTCCAGCTTAAGCAAGTAAAATAAATTAAAATTAAACAAAAAGACAAGTTATTTTCTACTTTAGCAAAGAAATCTCTAATTCTATTTGTTTACTTATATAGAAATGTCTTTCTTTTATGTTTATGAGATCCAAGCTTAAAAAAATAAGTATTGGTCAACATTCTAATTTGCTTATTTAAATCAAATCGTGTATGCAGCTGAAATGAAACTGAGCCGAAAAAACAATTTCGTAATTCGTTCTGTTTAAGAGCCTTGTTTTCATCTCTATATAACAGGGGTGGACTTCTTTTTTTTCATGGGGAGCTGCATCATCGTCGGTCCTGTACAAAGTGGGCCGTAACACAACAATAACACAAGTTTCACAATGACAAATAACATGAGTATTTTATTGCTATTACTACTAAATAGCAACCATACATGAGCACGTTATTTTTACATTTATTTGCTTGTTAGACGCATTTGGTGAACAGACTGCACAAAGAAATTAGATTAATATTTAATGTTTATGCCTATTAATGAGATTTGTAAAGACAGATTGCATATTTGTTTTTAAATCAATTCACTCAAAGCTAGGCGATAACGCCACTAAGACACAAGGGGGCAACTAGAAATGAAAAAGAAGAGTTCAGAAGGGACCGGAAAACCAATCCTAAACAGGAAGAAACCCCTTATCCTGAACAAAAGGTCAGTAATAACTGTGAACCAGATGATAGACATAACTATCTAGTCCTATTGAGGAAAACTAAATAAATAAATAGTAAATAAAATCTCAGTGTTTAGGGGGAGACATTAGAAGTCTAAATTTGAAATAAACCTTAGAAGGAACCGGAAACCCAATCCTAAACAGCAAACAAGGGATAAACCTTTACTCCTATTTAAAAGACGGAAGAGGAGTGTAAACCTGGCTTTAGGCGAACCTATCTACTCCTATGGAGTTTGCATCTGTTAGCTGATAACTATTTTTGGAGGGGGATTTGTTAGTGTTCACACATGAAAATAACCGTTCACAGATGTATATTGAACTAAAGACTGAGCATAATTTGCTCGCAATTTTTTCAAGATTGTCAAATTTTCAGTTAGTTTGAAATTCTTAAAATATTCCATCAGGTTGTTTTCCTTTTCGAGGTCAAACAACTGCAGTTGGAGATCATTTGTCCTCGTTTCTATATTTATTGCAAATGGGCAAGTTGAAGAATTTCAATCGATTTTCCACAGATTACAGCTGGATCAGACTCGCCAGGTCACTGATATGTTGAACCTAGTAACCAACTTCGCTTTGGTGAGCCATGCCACTGTGTCAGTAAACCTCCTTGCAAACTGTTTTTTCAAAGCAGATGTTTGCTTCCTGTCCTTCTGGCGTAGATAACATTTTGATTTTCCAAATAAAGGAAATGAGTCAAGTTATTTTCATTTCGCTGCCTTGACAATCTTGGCTTGGAATGACTTGAAATTAACAAACAATTCATTCATAAAGCAACTTTGGCTTTCATTTCACATTCAATTCATTAAGTTTGTCAAAAGCAAATGCTAAACTCTCCAAACAATATAGGTTTTTCATCATGTGCCAAAATTTGCAGGCAATGGCTTTTGCACTTCTAAAAATCACTTACGCGCAGTTTCTCTTGAGAAAGGCATGAATTCACCTCCTCTATACGGGTTAAATAGCAGGACTTGTGTCAAAATATTATTACTGCAATATTCACTCGCAAGAGAATTGTTATAAGCCAAAATATATTTCGGCTTTAAATAAACCCAGAAAGGGTTGAGAAGTCGTAAAAAAAGCAAAACAAACAATCATCAAATTTGCTCATTCATAATAAAAACAGATACATAATCTAGATATGGCGCTGAAGTTGGGCTTCAAATATGGTTTATTATCGATTATATCAAACTTTTTTAAGGCCTGGCGGTAGAGCGAAAGATACCTTCCGGAATCATGCAAAATAATAAGAAATAGGGAGATTTCTTCACTGAGATTAAAATATGTTTCTAGGAAAGTGTGAAGAAGAAAAATAACACCACTCTTGTCGAATATTCTTAAGGCACCAACGCAACAAACAAGACTCGAAACTCCGAAATGTAATTAAATGAAATTTTACATTAATTAAAAAAACAAAACATTAAAAACAGAATACAAAATGTACAAAAAGATTGCATAAAATTTTCCTTTTGTGCAACTTAAGTGTTCACTTTAGGCCAGATAAGACATGTCGGAGTTAGCTCCTCCTCATTTCTTTAATCCTTCAACAGGGGTCTCTCTCCCACGAGTATAAATACTGGCTGACCTTTCTCTCTCACTCTCTTTTCCGACTTAGGCCTCGGGCGGCCATCTCGCGTGGAGATGTGATAAAATCTCTTTTTCGATTCAGGTCTTGGGCCGCTACCTCGGGCGGAGGCGAGGTAAAAAAAAGTTTCTCTTTTTCACTTGGGCCAATATGTGACATCTCACAGATACAGCGTTTCCCATATTCTGGGAACACGCTAAGGACAATACACGTACGTACGGACACTCAACACAAAACACACACATAACTTCTCCATACAAACACTATGTAACTTTTCATGTCATTGTAATTTGTTATTAATATATATTTGTTTCATATATGTATCGGTCTTGTTTGTTTTCTTTATCTTCTTTGGACTTCATTATAGTCCAACATTCCTATGTAGCTGGACCGACGAGCAGGAAATCTTAACCCAGAGATATCTCCTCACATTTTCACATAATTCAGACATTCTAAAAAAGACATATAATTTTCTTTGGTCTCATAGATACAAAAATTATACAGTCTCTTTCAGAAAAGATACAAACTATACAGTTTCTTTGAAAAAAAGGTACACTTACTTAATTAAAAGTCAAAATCTTGAGAAGGTTGGCAAATTCCCTAGTGTCACTTAAACAAATGTGTGTTCCCAAACGGAACGAAAATATCGAGATATCTCATTATTTTCTTTTTTAAACAACAGTTCAAAATTAGGATTGATATTTCTAATTTATGAAAAATTTCAGTTTTCTTTTCTGCTTTCTTTCAACTTTTGTTTCTATCAATTTCTTTATCTTTCTTCATCAGTTTCTTTCTTTCTTTTTATTGCCATTGTCATCTTCATTAACAGAAGCAACTTTCAGTCATTCACTGGAGACAGCCAAAAACCTTCTTTCTGTCAAGTCTAACTCAACTCCTTAAATAGACCCCAACACGCTCCAGAATTGAATCCCAAATTTTAATTTGCAGGAGAGGAGGTCACTTTTCTTTTTGGCTAAAAAATCTCAAAATGTATCGGTTTTTTTAAATTTGGAAAAGAAATATTTCACATTAAAAAACCATCAGTCTTATCAGTTCTTTCCACAATCTTAGATTAGATCGGGCCATTTTTTTTTTAAGTTAAAAAAATCTTACATATCAAATTTGTTACAATTATTTTTTTATTAACCGTCTGCCTTTTTTATAAATATTTTAAACATTTCTCTTAAAAGAAAGTAATAAATAAACCTAGTCTATTATATTATTATTTTTATCTTTTCCTTTTTATTAATTATTAATTTAATTTACATTTATTTTTTATATAATTTTTATAAGATTCCAGACTCTTTTCAGCCCATTACCCATTCTTAGCTAGTGTACACTGTTGCGATACAACTCATCAGAATATTCGCACTCCATGTCCTCCAACAAAGTTAAGAACTGTTTGTGATTTAGGTCTCGTGATATAATTAAGCTAACTGCCGTATTTTCATGTGTATTATACGATTTGCGTATAATGACAACTCCAGAGCATAGCCATTCACATGCAATTTTTTTTAAAGAAATGGCTCCAGACTAATTAACGAGAAATTGGTTTCGGCTAATATTAAAAGTTTCTTTAGGTTTTTGGTTTTTTTTTACCAAAATTATTTTCTTTTCCATTTTTTTTATAGTGGAAGTTATGCATGGATCATCTCTTATTTTGATAGATTTCTAGTCACAATAACTAAACCCTGGACAAGACAAAAAAACTTCCGTTTCGCAGCAGTCTTTTCTTCTTCCTCTTTTTTTTATTTGAGGGTTGATTTCTCATTAGTTGAGCATGAAATATATAGAGAGAAGGGTAGAAAGAGAGAGGGGAAAAGAGATAGAGGTTTTAAGGAAAGCAAAAGCCTTATTTTAATTTTAATTCTTTTTTCTTTTAATGTTTCATTTTCTTTTTTTTTTTAACATTTCGCTTCACCACAAATTCATTGTTTGAACTCAAGAACTGAATTGCAAATACTTTGTTGATGAATAATGCAGTGAAATTAAATGTATGTGTGCCGGTTATGTTCACTTTTTGTTTTATCATTGACCAACTTCATGAGACCATGTTCCCCTCTTAGAGAGAGCGCCCCATCTATTGTTATACTGGCCAATCTATTCGACGTTCATGGCCAACTAGCATTATACGGCCGCCACATGTCACATAACAAGTTGAATTCTAACAAGCCGTTGTAATGTAAACAAAAAAACTAAAATGCATATTTATACCTTTTTTTACTAACCCACGAATTATAATCGTCTGTGAGTTACCTCACTTTTATTATTTTTTATTTGTGTATGCGGCCCGTTTTGCAAATGAACGCTATTAGGTCAAATTTATACTTCATAGTCCATTGCATTTAAAGATTAAATTATAAAGTTTGTTGCGATATTTTGTTTGGTTAACAAATGCGTTGAATTTGGCTGTTCTAGTGAATATGTTACTAACAATGAAAAATATTTCCTCTTGGAAAATTCGACCTCGTAGAAAAATTAATAAAATTTGTTAATCGTATTAATTGGTTTCCTACGAAGAATTCAGTTCTCTGTATGAAACATTTTGAAGAGAAATTTATTTTGAAAGGAAAACGAAACAAACTGAATTGGAATTTACATCCAATACCTACAATACATTCAGAAAAACTATGAAGCTTTCTTTTGGTGAATACAAGGAATTCAGAAAACCTCCAAAACAATGACTGATCCAAACTGATTAATTACATGATTTTATTTCAGCTGATACGATAAAGGATTTTACTCCATTGTAAGAAGCAAAGTGTTCTCCTAACGATTTTGAGTTAAAAAAAGGAAGATTATATTCAAATTTATAGAATAGTCTTTGATCTGAAACACATTTTCTGTTGTATTCGCCGATAGACACGTAAACAACGTGGAGTAAATAAGGTTTACAATCAACAAAGAAGTAAAATGGTTCGGTCTTACCGTGCAGGTATTTGGTCTTCGTAAAAGGGAGTTGAGATGAGTCAGCGATGATTTCTCGCTGCACTTAGAAAAGAGAGATGAAGATTGGAGTGCGAGAACATACGTTTATTTCCTTAAGGCATTTTACAGGAAGTGTCCCCACAGCGGAGGTTTCAGTTCCCTTTCTGTCCACAGTTAATATACATGT
The DNA here is from genome assembly GCA_964036315.1 of Acanthosepion esculentum. Taxonomy (NCBI): domain Eukaryota; kingdom Metazoa; phylum Mollusca; class Cephalopoda; order Sepiida; family Sepiidae; genus Acanthosepion; species Acanthosepion esculentum. The sequence goes on from OZ038491.1 coordinate 18,750,827, forward strand.
GTATGTGTATATACACACACGCATGTATGTATACATATAACATTTTCCATCTATAAAAGAATGTATTCGCATTGTCCAAAACCTTCACGTCCAGTGCGATGGAACCCCTATACTGTTACCACAGTGGTTTATACATGGATATAATACTAAACTCACAAGATTTAGCATGTTAGAAAATGTTCCAAGCTACATACAAAACGTGGTGGAAGAACAACCATACTCAATTCTAAAAGAATTACAAAAAAGACAACATTGCCAACCAAGAGGTCGTCGTTCATTTTCTGCAGAACTAATACGTTATGCCTTCTTACTATACATCTCAATCAGCTCACAAATTACTTCTGGTGAAATTTCCATTACCATCTTTTTCTTTAATAGAGAAAATTCAAAAAATTAATGAAACGTTTACAATATGAAATGTGTTCCCTGGTTATGGTAGGCAATGATAGTGATGATGCTACAAAGCAGCAGTAGTTTGGCTTACTTTCTCGAATTTCACGGTTCCATTTGGTCAAATGGCAGGGTTCGTTTGTGCTTGTTTTGCTACACTTGACTATGTACATAAATTCATTGTAAACCATAATGAATCCACTACAATAGTCTGGTGAAAGAATTTTGGAAACTTATTCTCCGAAATATGTTTTTACTTGTGAACAACACTGAAAAAGGAATTCACTTTGCAGCAAAATTGTTGTCTATATATTTTACAACATCAAACGAAAGTTTTCATCGGATTAAATTCGAAAAAATATTGTGGAATATTTTTTTAAAAGAAAATTGATTTATAGAGAAACTGTTGGTAAGTTTTTTTGTATTTTTTTGTTTGTATTACTGCTTCATCCTTTAATAACTTGTTTTGTATGTTTACAATCATTTATTATTACTTTTAAAGAGAATAAATTACCCAACCTGTCTGTGTATTTTGGGGTGATTTTAACATTGTTTAGATAAAACAGATATAAATTGGCTATAAACCAAATAGGCTTGTTAGAAATTATCCTGAAATGTGATATGTGAGGCCGTATATATTAGTGAGTTATTGTTCCTTCTCTCTAAGTGATTTAGCACACACTCAAATAAAATTTGGCCTGCTGTGATGACTTTTTATGGTTTTATTGACAGTTCTTAAGTAATGTTAAATTGTTCATCTAGAATCCTCCGATAATAAGTGTGCATAGTCTTGGATACATGTGTCTTCATCTAGAATCCTTCGATGATAAGTGTGCATAGTAATGGATATATGTGCCTTCATCTAGAATCCTTCGATAATAAGTGTGCATAGTCTTGGATATATGTGCCTTCATCTAGAATCTTTCGATGATAAGTGTGCATAGTCTTGGATATATGTGCCTTCATCTAGAATCCTTCGATAATAAGTGTGCATATTCTTGGATATATGTCCCTTCATCTAGAATCCTTCGATGATAAGTGTGCATAGACTTGGATATATGTGCATTCATCTAGAATCCTTCTATGATAAGTGTGCATATTCTTTGATATATGTGCCTTCATCTAGAATCCTTCGATAATAATTGTGCATAGTATTGGATATATGTGCATTCATCTAGAATCCTTCGATAATACGTGTGCATAGTCTTGGATATATGTGCATTAATCTAGAATCCTTCGATGATAAGTGTGCAGAGTCTTGGATATATGTGCCTTCATCTAGAATCCTTTGATAATAAGTGTGCATAGTCTTGGATATATGTGCATTAATCTAGAATCCTTCGATGATAAGTGTGCATATTCTTGGATATATGTGCCTTCATCTAGAATCCTTCGATGATAAGTGTGCATAGTCTTGGATATATGTGCCTTCATCTAGAATCCTTCGATAAGAATTGTGCAAAGCTTTGGATATATGTGCCTCCATCTAGAATCCTTCGATAATAAGTGTGCATAGTCTTGGATATATGTACCTTCATCTAGAATCATTCGATGATAAGTGTGCATAGTCTTGGATATATGTGCCTTCATCTAGAATCCTTCGATAATAAGTGTGCATATTCTTGGATATATGTGCCTTCATCTAGAATCCTTCGATGATAAGTGTGCATAGACTTGGATATATGTGCATTCATCTAGAATCCTTCGATGATAAGTGTGCATATTCTTGGATATATGTGCCTTCATCTAGAATCCTTCGATAATAAGTGTGCATAGTCTTCGATATATGTGCCTTCATCTAGAATACTTCGATGATAAGTGTGCATAGTCTTGGATATATGTGCCTTCATCTAGAATCCTTCGATAATAAGTGTGCATATTCTTGGATATATGTGCCTTCATCTAGAATCCTTCGATGATAAGTGTGCATAGACTTGGATATATGTGCATTCATCTAGAATCCTTCGATGATAAGTGTGCATATTCTTGGATATATGTGCCTTCATCTAGAATCCTTCGATAATAAGTGTGCATAGTCTTGGATATATGTGCCTTCATCTAGAATCCTTCGATAATAAGTGTGCATAGTCTTGGATATATGTGCCTTCATCTAGAATCCTTCGATAATAAGTGTGCATATTCTTGGATATATGTGCCTTCATCTAGAATCCTTCGATGATAAGTGTGCATAGACTTGGATATATGTGCATTCATCTAGAATCCTTCGATGATAAGTGTGCATATTCTTGGATATATGTGCCTTCATCTAGAATCCTTCGATAATAAGTGTGCATAGTATTGGATATATGTGCCTTCATCTATAATCCTTCGATAATAAGTGTGCATAGTCTTGGATATATGTGCCTTCATCTAGAATCCTTCGATAATAAGTGTGCATAGTCTTGGATATATGTGCATTCATCTAGAATCCTTCGATAATAAGTGTGCATAGTCTTGGATATATGTGACTCCATCTAAAATCCTTCGATAATAATTGTGCAAAGCTTTGGATATATGTGCCTTCATCTAGAATCCTTCGATGATATGTGTGCATAGTCTTGGATATATCTGACTCCATCTAGAATCCTTCGATAATAATTGTGCAAAGCTTTGGATATATGTGCCTTCATCTAGAATCCTTCGATGATAAGTGTGCATAGTCTTGGATATATGTGCCTTCATCTAGAATCCTTCGATAATAAGTGTGCATAGTCTTGGATATATGTGCCTTCATCTAGAATCCTTCGATAAGTATTGTGCAAAGCTTTGGATATATGTGCCTCCATCTAGAATCCTTCGATAATAAGTGTGCATAGTCTTGGATATATGTACCTTCATCTAGAATCATTCGATGATAAGTGTGCATAGTCTTGGATATATGTGCCTTTCATCTAGAATCCTTCGATAATAAGTGTGCATAGTCTTGGATATATGTGCCTTCATCTAGAATCCTTCGATGATAAGTGTGCACAGTCTTGGATATATGTGACTCCATGCGGAATACTTCGATAATAAGTGTGAATAGTCTTCGATATATGTGCCTTCATCTAGAATCCTTCGATAATAAGTGTGCATAGTCTTGGATATATGTGCCTTCATCTAGAATCCTTCGATGATAAGTGTGCATAGTAATGGATATATGTGCCTTCATCTAGAATCCTTCGATAATAAGTGTGCATAGTCTTGGATATATGTGCCTTCATCTAGAATCTTTCGATGATAAGTGTGCATAGTCTTGGATATATGTGCCTTCATCTAGAATCCTTCGATAATAAGTGTGCATATTCTTGGATATATGTCCCTTCATCTAGAATCCTTCGATGATAAGTGTGCATAGACTTGGATATATGTGCATTCATCTAGAATCCTTCTATGATAAGTGTGCATATTCTTTGATATATGTGCCTTCATCTAGAATCCTTCGATAATAATTGTGCATAGTATTGGATATATGTGCATTCATCTAGAATCCTTCGATAATACGTGTGCATAGTCTTGGATATATGTGCATTCATCTAGAATCCTTCGATGATAAGTGTGCAGAGTCTTGGATATATGTGCCTTCATCTAGAATCCTTTGATAATAAGTGTGCATATTCTTGGATATATGTGCCTTCATCTAGAATCCTTCGATGATAAGTGTGCATAGTCTTGGATATATGTGCCTTCATCTAGAATCCTTCGATAAGAATTGTGCAAAGCTTTGGATATATGTGCCTCCATCTAGAATCCTTCGATAATAAGTGTGCATAGTCTTGGATATATGTACCTTCATCTAGAATCATTCGATGATAAGTGTGCATAGTCTTGGATATATGTGCCTTCATCTAGAATCCTTCGATAATAAGTGTGCATATTGTTGGATATATGTGCCTTCATCTAGAATCCTTCGATGATAAGTGTGCATAGACTTGGATATATGTGCATTCATCTAGAATCCTTCGATGATAAGTGTGCATATTCTTGGATATATGTGCCTTCATCTAGAATCCTTCGATAATAAGTGTGCATAGTCTTCGATATCTGTGCCTTCATCTAGAATACTTCGATGATAAGTGTGCATAGTCTTGGATATATGTGCCTTCATCTAGAATCCTTCGATAATAAGTGTGCATATTCTTGGATATATGTGCCTTCATCTAGAATCCTTCGATGATAAGTGTGCATAGTCTTGGATATATGTCCCTTCATCTAGAATCCTTCGATAATAAGTGTGCATAGTCTTGGATATATGTGCATTCATCTAGAATCCTTCGATAATAAGTGTGCATAGTCTTGGATATATGTGCCTTCATTTAGAATCCTTCGATAATAAGTGTGCATAGTATTGGATATATGTGCCTTCATCTATAATCCTTCGATAATAAGTGTGCATAGTCTTGGATATATGTGCCTTCATCTAGAATCCTTCGATAATAAGTGTGCATAGTCTTGGATATATGTGCATTCATCTAGAATCCTTCGATAATAAGTGTGCATAGTCTTGGATATATGTGACTCCATCTATAATCCTTCGATAATAATTGGGCAAAGCTTTGGATATATGTGCCTTCATCTAGAATCCTTCGATGATATGTGTGCATAGTCTTGGATATATCTGACTCCATCTAGAATCCTTCGATAATAATTGTGCAAAGCTTTGGATATATGTGCCTTCATCTAGAATCCTTCGATGATAAGTGTGCATAGTCTTGGATATATGTGCCTTCATCTAGAATCCTTCGATAATAAGTGTGCATAGTCTTGGATATATGTGCCTTCATCTAGAATCCTTCGATAAGTATTGTGCAAAGCTTTGGATATATGTGCCTCCATCTAGAATCCTTCGATAATAAGTGTGCATAGTCTTGGATATATGTGCATTCATCTAGAATCCTTCGATAATAAGTGTGCATAGTCTTGGATATATGTGACTCCATCTATAATCCTTCGATAATAATTGGGCAAAGCTTTGGATATATGTACCTTCATCTAGAATCATTCGATGATAAGTGTGCATAGTCTTGGATATATGTGCCTTTCATCTAGAATCCTTCGATAATAAGTGTGCATAGTCTTGGATATATGTGCCTTCATCTAGAATCCTTCGATGATAAGTGTGCATAGTCTTGGATATATGTGCCTTCATCTAGAATCCTTCGATAAGAATTGTGCAAAGCTTTGGATATATGTGCCTCCATCTAGAATCCTTCGATAATAAGTGTGCATAGTCTTGGATATATGTACCTTCATCTAGAATCATTCGATGATAAGTGTGCATAGTCTTGGATATATGTGCCTTTCATCTAGAATCCTTCGATAATAAGTGTGCATAGTCTTGGATATATGTCCCTTCATCTAGAATCCTTCGATAATAAGTGTGCATAGTCTTGGATATATGTGCATTCATCTAGAATCCTTCGATAATAAGTGTGCATAGTCTTGGATATATGTGCCTTCATTTAGAATCCTTCGATAATAAGTGTGCATAGTATTGGATATATGTGCCTTCATCTATAATCCTTCGATAATAAGTGTGCATAGTCTTGGATATATGTCCCTTCATCTAGAATCCTTCGATAATAAGTGTGCATAGTCTTGGATATATGTGCATTCATCTAGAATCCTTCGATAATAAGTGTGCATAGTCTTGGATATATGTGACTCCATCTAAAATCCTTCGATAATAATTGTGCAAAGCTTTGGATATATGTGCCTTCATCTAGAATCCTTCGATGATATGTGTGCATAGTCTTGGATATATCTGACTCCATCTAGAATCCTTCGATAATAATTGTGCAAAGCTTTGGATATATGTGCCTTCATCTAGAATCCTTCGATGATAAGTGTGCATAGTCTTGGATATATGTGCCTTCATCTAGAATCCTTCGATAATAAGTGTGCATAGTCTTGGATATATGTGCCTTCATCTAGAATCCTTCGATAAGTATTGTGCAAAGCTTTGGATATATGTGCCTCCATCTAGAATCCTTCGATAATAAGTGTGCATAGTCTTGGATATATGTACCTTCATCTAGAATCATTCGATGATAAGTGTGCATAGTCTTGGATATATGTGCCTTTCATCTAGAATCCTTCGATAATAAGTGTGCATAGTCTTGGATATATGTGCCTTCATCTAGAATCCTTCGATGATAAGTGTGCACAGTCTTGGATATATGTGACTCCATGCGGAATACTTCGATAATAAGTGTGAATAGTCTTCGATATATGTGCCTTCATCTAGAATCCTTCGATAATAAGTGTGCATAGTCTTGGATATATGTGCCTTCATCTAGAATCCTTCGATGATAAGTGTGCATAGTAATGGATATATGTGCCTTCATCTAGAATCCTTCGATAATAAGTGTGCATAGTCTTGGATATATGTGCCTTCATCTAGAATCTTTCGATGATAAGTGTGCATAGTCTTGGATATATGTGCCTTCATCTAGAATCCTTCGATAATAAGTGTGCATATTCTTGGATATATGTCCCTTCATCTAGAATCCTTCGATGATAAGTGTGCATAGACTTGGATATATGTGCATTCATCTAGAATCCTTCTATGATAAGTGTGCATATTCTTTGATATATGTGCCTTCATCTAGAATCCTTCGATAATAATTGTGCATAGTATTGGATATATGTGCATTCATCTAGAATCCTTCGATAATACGTGTGCATAGTCTTGGATATATGTGCATTCATCTAGAATCCTTCGATGATAAGTGTGCAGAGTCTTGGATATATGTGCCTTCATCTAGAATCCTTTGATAATAAGTGTGCATATTCTTGGATATATGTGCCTTCATCTAGAATCCTTCGATGATAAGTGTGCATAGTCTTGGATATATGTGCCTTCATCTAGAATCCTTCGATAAGAATTGTGCAAAGCTTTGGATATATGTGCCTCCATCTAGAATCCTTCGATAATAAGTGTGCATAGTCTTGGATATATGTACCTTCATCTAGAATCATTCGATGATAAGTGTGCATAGTCTTGGATATATGTGCCTTCATCTAGAATCCTTCGATAATAAGTGTGCATATTCTTGGATATATGTGCCTTCATCTAGAATCCTTCGATGATAAGTGTGCATAGACTTGGATATATGTGCATTCATCTAGAATCCTTCGATGATAAGTGTGCATATTCTTGGATATATGTGCCTTCATCTAGAATCCTTCGATAATAAGTGTGCATAGTCTTCGATATCTGTGCCTTCATCTAGAATACTTCGATGATAAGTGTGCATAGTCTTGGATATATGTCCCTTCATCTAGAATCCTTCGATAATAAGTGTGCATAGTCTTGGATATATGTGCATTCATCTAGAATCCTTCGATAATAAGTGTGCATAGTCTTGGATATATGTGCCTTCATTTAGAATCCTTCGATAATAAGTGTGCATAGTATTGGATATATGTGCCTTCATCTATAATCCTTCGATAATAAGTGTGCATAGTCTTGGATATATGTGCCTTCATCTAGAATCCTTCGATAATAAGTGTGCATAGTCTTGGATATATGTGCATTCATCTAGAATCCTTCGATAATAAGTGTGCATAGTCTTGGATATATGTGACTCCATCTATAATCCTTCGATAATAATTGGGCAAAGCTTTGGATATATGTGCCTTCATCTAGAATCCTTCGATGATATGTGTGCATAGTCTTGGATATATCTGACTCCATCTAGAATCCTTCGATAATAATTGTGCAAAGCTTTGGATATATGTGCCTTCATCTAGAATCCTTCGATGAAAAGTGTGCATAGTCTTGGATATATGTGCCTTCATCTAGAATCCTTCGATAATAAGTGTGCATAGTCTTGGATATATGTGCCTTCATCTAGAATCCTTCGATAAGTATTGTGCAAAGCTTTGGATATATGTGCCTCCATCTAGAATCCTTCGATAATAAGTGTGCATAGTCTTGGATATATGTGCATTCATCTAGAATCCTTCGATAATAAGTGTGCATAGTCTTGGATATATGTGACTCCATCTATAATCCTTCGATAATAATTGGGCAAAGCTTTGGATATATGTACCTTCATCTAGAATCATTCGATGATAAGTGTGCATAGTCTTGGATATATGTGCCTTTCATCTAGAATCCTTCGATAATAAGTGTGCATAGTCTTGGATATATGTGCCTTCATCTAGAATCCTTCGATGATAAGTGTGCATAGTCTTGGATATATGTGCCTTCATCTAGAATCCTTCGATAAGAATTGTGCAAAGCTTTGGATATATGTGCCTCCATCTAGAATCCTTCGATAATAAGTGTGCATAGTCTTGGATATATGTACCTTCATCTAGAATCATTCGATGATAAGTGTGCATAGTCTTGGATATATGTGCCTTTCATCTAGAATCCTTCGATAATAAGTGTGCATAGTCTTGGATATATGTCCCTTCATCTAGAATCCTTCGATAATAAGTGTGCATAGTCTTGGATATATGTGCATTCATCTAGAATCCTTCGATAATAAGTGTGCATAGTCTTGGATATATGTGCCTTCATTTAGAATCCTTCGATAATAAGTGTGCATAGTATTGGATATATGTGCCTTCATCTATAATCCTTCGATAATAAGTGTGCATAGTCTTGGATATATGTCCCTTCATCTAGAATCCTTCGATAATATGTGTGCATAGTCTTGGATATATGTCCATTCATCTAGAATCCTTCGATAATAAGTGTGCATAGTCTTGGATATATGTGCCTTCATTTAGAATCCTTCGATAATAAGTGTGCATAGTATTGGATATATGTGCCTTCATCTATAATCCTTCGATAATAAGTGTGCAAAGCTTTGGATATATGTGCATTCATCTAGAATCCTTCGATAATAAGTGTGCATAGTCTTGGATATATGTGACTCCATCTATAATCCTTCGATAATAATTGTGCAAAGCTTTGGATATATGTGCCTTCATCTAGAATCCTTCGATGATATGTGTGCATAGTCTTGGATATATCTGACTCCATCTAGAATCCTTCGATAATAATTGTGCAAAGCTTTGGATATATGTGCCTTCATCTAGAATCCTTCGATGATAAGTGTGCATAGTCTTGGATATATGTGCCTTCATCTAGAATCCTTCGATAATAAGTGTGCATAGTCTTGGATATATGTGCCTTCATCTAGAATCCTTCGATAAGTATTGTGCAAAGCTTTGGATATATGTGCCTCCATCTAGAATCCTTCAATAATAAGTGTGCATAGTCTTGGATATATGTACCTTCATCTAGAATCATTCGATGATAAGTGTGCATAGTCTTGGATATATGTGCCTTTCATCTAGAGTCCTTCGATAATAAGTGTGCATAATGTTGGATATATGTCCCTTCATCTAGAATCCTTCGATAATAAGTGTGCATAGTCTTGGATATATGTGCATTCATCTAGAATCCTTCGATAATAAGTGTGCATAGTCTTGGATATATGTGCCTTCATTTAGAATCCTTCGATAATAAGTGTGCATAGTATTGGATATATGTGCCTTCATCTAGAATCCTTCAATAATAAGTGTGCATAGTATTGGATATATGTGCCTTCATCTAGAATCCTTCGATGATAAGTGTGCATAGTCTTGGATATATCTGACTCCATCTAGAATCCTTCGATAATAATTGTGCAAAGCTTTGGATATATGTGCCTTCATCTAGAATCCTTCGATGATATGTGTGCATAGTCTTGGATATATGTCACTCCATCTAGAATCCTTCGATAATAAGTCTGCATAGTCTTGGATATATGTGCCTCCATCTAGAATCCTTCGATAATAAGTGTGCATAGTCTTGGATATATGTGCCTTCATCTAGAATCCTTCGATGATATGTCTGCATAGTCTTGGATATATGTGCCTTCATCTAGAATCCTTCGATAATAAGTGTGCATAGTCTTGGATATATGTGCATTCATCTAGAATCCTTCGATAATAAGTGTGCATAGTCTTGGATATATGTGCATTCATCTAGAATCCTTCGATAATAAGTGTGCATAGTCTTGGATATATGTGCATTCATCTAGAATCCTTCGATAATAAGTGTGCATTGTCTTGGATATATGTGCCTTCATTTAGAATCCTTCGATAATAATTGTGTAAAGCTTTGGATATATGTGCCTTTATCTAGAATCCTTCGATAATAAGTGTGCATAGTCTTGGATATATCTGACTCCATCTAGAATCCTTCGATAATAATTGTGCAAAGCTTTGGATATATGTGCCTTCATCTAGAATCCTTCGATGATAAGTGTGCATAGTCTTGGATATATCTGACTCCATCTAGAATCCTTCGATAATAATTGTGTAAAGCTTTGGATATATGTGCCTTCATCTAGAATCCTTCGATAATAAGTGTGCATAGTCTTGGATATATGTGCCTTCATTTAGAATCCTTCGATAATAAGTGTGCATAGTATTGGATATATGTGCCTTCATCTATAATCCTTCGATAATAAGTGTGCAAAGCTTTGGATATATGTGCATTCATCTAGAATCCTTCGATAATAAGTGTGCATAGTCTTGGATATATGTGACTCCATCTATAATCCTTCGATAATAATTGTGCAAAGCTTTGGATATATGTGCCTTCATCTAGAATCCTTCGATGATATGTGTGCATAGTCTTGGATATATCTGACTCCATCTAGAATCCTTCGATAATAATTGTGCAAAGCTTTGGATATATGTGCCTTCATCTAGAATCCTTCGATGATAAGTGTGCATAGTCTTGGATATATGTGCCTTCATCTAGAATCCTTCGATAATATGTGTGCATAGTCTTGGATATATGTGCCTTCATCTAGAATCCTTCGATAAGTATTGTGCAAAGCTTTGGATATATGTGCCTCCATCTAGAATCCTTCAATAATAAGTGTGCATAGTCTTGGATATATGTACCTTCATCTAGAATCATTCGATGATAAGTGTGCATAGTCTTGGATATATGTGCCTTTCATCTAGAATCCTTCGATAATAAGTGTGCATAATGTTGGATATATGTCCCTTCATCTAGAATCCTTCGATAATAAGTGTGCATAGTCTTGGATATATGTGCATTCATCTAGAATCCTTCGATAATAAGTGTGCATAGTCTTGGATATATGTGCCTTCATTTAGAATCCTTCGATAATAAGTGTGCATAGTCTTGGATATATGTACCTTCATCTAGAATCATTCGATGATAAGTGTGCATAGTCTTGGATATATGTGCCTTTCATCTAGAATCCTTCGATAATAAGTGTGCATAGTCTTGGATATATGTCCCTTCATCTAGAATCCTTCGATAATAAGTGTGCATAGTATTGGATATATGTGCCTTCATCTAGAATCCTTCGATAATAAGTGTGCATAGTATTGGATATATGTGCCTTCATCTAGAATCCTTCGATGATAAGTGTGCATAGTCTTGGATATATCTGACTCCATCTAGAATCCTTCGATAATAATTGTGCAAAGCTTTGGATATATGTGCCTTCATCTAGAATCCTTCGATGATATGTGTGCATAGTCTTGGATATATGTCACTCCATCTAGAATCCTTCGATAATAAGTCTGCATAGTCTTGGATATATGTGCCTCCATCTAGAATCCTTCGATAATAAGTGTGCATAGTCTTGGATATATGTGCCTTCATCTAGAATCCTTCGATGATATGTGTGCATAGTCTTGGATATATGTGCCTTCATCTAGAATCCTTCGATAATAAGTGTGCATAGTCTTGGATATATGTGCATTCATCTAGAATCCTTCGATAATAAGTGTGCATAGTCTTGGATATATGTGCATTCATCTAGAATCCTTCGATAATAAGTGTGCATAGTCTTGGATATATGTGCATTCATCTAGAATCCTTCGATAATAAGTGTGCATAGTCTTGGATATATGTGCCTTCATTTAGAATCCTTCGATAATAATTGTGTAAAGCTTTGGATATATGTGCCTTTATCTAGAATCCTTCGATAATAAGTGTGCATAGTCTTGGATATATCTGACTCCATCTAGAATCCTTCGATAATAATTGTGCAAAGCTTTGGATATATGTGCCTTCATCTAGAATCCTTCGATGATAAGTGTGCATAGTCTTGGATATATCTGACTCCATCTAGAATCCTTCGATAATAATTGTGTAAAGCTTTGGATATATGTGCCTTCATCTAGAATCCTTCGATGATATGTGTGCATAGTCTTGGATATATGTCACTCCATCTAGAATCCTTCGATAATATGTCTGCATAGTCTTGGATATATGTGACCCCATCTAGAATCTTTCGATGATAAGTGTGAATAGTCTTGGATATATGTGCCTTCATCTAGAATCCTTCGATAATATGTGTGCATAGTCTTGGATATATGTGACTCCATCTAGAATCCTTCGATGATAAGTGTGCATAGTCTTTGATATATGTGCCTTCATCTAGAATCCTTCGATAATAAGTATGCATAGTCTTGGATATATGTGACTCCGTCCAGAATCCTTCGATGATAAGTGTGCATAGTCTTGGATATATGTGCCTTCATCTAGAATCCTTCGATGATAAGTGTGCATAGTCTTGGATATATGTGCCTTCATCTAGAATCCTTCGATATTAATTCTGCAAAGCTTTGGATATATGTGCCTTCATCTAGAATCCTTCGATGATAAGTGTGCATAGTCTTGGATATATGTGCCTTCATCTAGAATCCTTCGATAATAAGTGTGCATATTCTTGGATATATGTGACTCCATCTAGAATTCTCCGATAATAATTTTGCAAAGCTTTGGATATATGTGCCTTCATCAAATAATAAAGTCAACCCCCGGAACAACTTACTGGTGTTCATCAGCTTGTCTGATATATTTTCAGTTTGACTACCGTTTACCGGGCCCACGTTCCTGGAGGAAGACGATAACTTCAATAAAACAGTTTACTAAATTTATTTAACCCCTTTTCTATCAGCAGGATAAATCTCGTGAGACGTTTATAGCGAAATGCAACATTGGCTTCATAAAGGAGGGCCTGGAGAATTTCTAGAAGGAGTAGAGACAAGTACCTAAATCTCTAGATGGAGTACAGGCAAGTACCTATATCCCTAGATGGAGTACACACAAGTACCTAGATCCGTAGATGGAGTACACGCAAGCACCTAGTTTCCTAGATGGAGTAGATACAAGTAACTATATCTCTAGATAGAGTACACGCAAGTACCTAGATGCATAAATGGAGTACACGCAAGTAATTAGATTCGTTGATGGATAAATCTCGTGAGACGTTTATAGCGAAATGCAACATTGGCGTCATAACGGAGGGCCTGAAGAATTCCTAGAAGGAGTAGAGACAAGTACCTGTATATCTCTAGATGGAGTACACGCAAGTACTTATATCCCTAGATGGAGTACACACAAGTACCTAGATTCATAGATGGAGTACACGCAAGTAATTAGATCCGTTGATGGAGCACACGCAAATACCTATATCGCTAGATGGAGTACACGCAAGTACCTAGATTCCTAGATGGAGTAGATACAAGTACCTATATCCCTAGATAAAGTACACGCAAGTACCTGTATCCCTAGATGGAGTACACACAATTACCTAGATTCCTAGATTGAGTACACGCAAGTATCTAGATCCCTAGATGGAGTACACATAAATACCTAAATCCTAAGATTGAGTACATAGAAGTACCTAAATCCCTACACCAGTTTACACTCTGACGATGATTGGGCATTGACATCGGTACAATGTCGGACGTAGCGATCCAGCTGCCTGTGGTAGGACATAACGCGATATGTCGATTTCATAGGAAGTGAGTTTCCTGATAAATTAGGTTCGCTATTAAATATATGTGGTTTTCTTTTTTGTTTTCTTTGTTCCTGTTTTGAATAGATTACTATTTGGGGCAACATCAAAATTGTTTTGATTAGAAATACCGATGAAAATTTCACAGTTTTCCTATTTTCATCTTATGATCAAACTTAATTCTTAAGTTAATGATCGAATAAACTTCTTGCGAGTTTCACAACTATAAATTACAAGGGGAAATTACCCCTTACATTTTTGAACCTAACAACTTTAACAGAATATTGTAAAAGTAATAATAAACACGAATGCAGGTTATTATTTAAAGAAGTAAGAGAGTACAAATGAAAAGATCTAAAATTGACAAATTTTCCATTTCACTGGAGCAGACGTTAAATACATGAAAGTATTTCCTTTTTTTCTTTCTTTCTTTCGTTCCTTTTTCTTCCCTAAAACCAAACGGCGCTTTTGGTATATGTTAGGACGAACGTCATAAAAAAGATAACTTCTAGATGGGAACCAAGTTATTCCCCTTGATCAGAACTCTCTAGAACAACAGAGAAGAAAAGGGACTTCAAAATGACAGTCACGCATCCTCACATGTCACGTATCAAACTATCAATCTACCAATAATCTACTGATTTTGTTTTACATCTATTGTTATCCAATAGTAAATAAAATATATAACGGTTCGAATTGTGTGTTCGTTATTATCTGATACAGATAAGTACATCAGCAACACAACAATATATCTTCGGTTTTGTGAGCAGAAGACCTGCAATCTCTTACATGTCTATACTCACAATCAAACAGTAACAGTCCATTGTTTAATGGCAGGTTGTGACGTACGCGCTAATTAACGAAGAGACAGGCAGAATTGTAATATGATGGACATTTTGAAAATAATTTATTGTGCTCTTGTGGGCCGCAATAGCAGTCTTTTCCAATCTGTTTACGTAGTCGGAAGCTAAAAAATACAGATTCCATGAAAGAACAGCGTACAACAATAATAAAAGAAAAAAATATATTTAAAGACTCACACGTGAAACTTTCTAGCGATAATAAAGTTTTAACAAAATATACTGGCATATTACTGGCATAAGTTAATTCCTATTCGGATAATTTGTTAAAATGTCACACCAAAATAGCATGAATAGAAATACTTACTAGCTTAGTTGAGCACAAGAAGGAAGATTGTGTAGCGCCAATGTTAAACATTCAAGAGAACTGTCTAACTTGAAAACTAACATTCAAAATTCTAGTTTTTGTCGTGCGAGTTTAAATTAGAAAAAATGCCATTGGAAGTCGTTTAATAAAATAGTTCTGCATTTATTCCTTCCCATGTCTTGTTATATCTGACCTCTATCGGTAGGGCTTAGAATATGCCAACTGCACCCTTTGCTGAAAGATAAGCCCCCACCCACTAAAGCGGACATATTTCGAGTGAATACTTGCAAACTCCAGTATAAGCCGGATATATGTCTACCGTCTATAAAATCTTATAGGCCTTAATCCATATCAGACACGCTTGTGAACAGACACACAAACACTGTATATATATATATATATATATATATATATATATATATATATATATATATATATATGAGAGAGAGAGAGAGAATGTGTGTATTTGAGCAACAATCCATCTTTTATACAATTTTCATTAAAAACGACTGACAATGTCTTGCGTTTAAGCTGTTTAATTAATATTTCTTGTGTTCGTACAAATGTTTTCTTTTCTGGATACAAAGTGTCTAAAAACTGACCAAAGGTTCAAAATATTCAAGCCCTCTCCGCTATTGTTTTAGTCATTATCAAGGACGATTTTTATTTTTAACTGAATATGTGGTTTGGGGGGGGGGGGGTATAGGAATGGTTTATTTTCCAAGCACGGTTAGAATGTTGTGGACTTGTACGGTCACAAGAAAAATTTAAATAAAAAGCTTCATCACAGTACCTTGTCAGTCGTCCTTAACGAAACACAATATATATATATATATATATATATATATATATATATATATATATATATATATATATATGTGTGTGTGTGTGTGTGTGTGTGTGTGTGTGTGTGTGTATGTGTGTGTGTGTGTGTGTGTGTATGTGTATGTGTGTGTGGTATTGGGCAAACGTTTGGGGCCAATCTTTGGATTTTGAAGAATCAACAAAAATTTGAAGATTTTTTCAAAATGAATCTCTTATCTCATTTCAGGGCATAACGACTTTCTCTTCTTGACGGATTTCATCATATATTCAATAATAATCAGGGTAGGCGGATTTTAAATTTTATGTACCCCACCCCGCCACATTGCTCTAATAAAAAAATGGACGCTATGCACTAATGGATTAAATAGCTTCACCATCTTAGCTAAACCATCTTAGTTAAACCAACGAATAAAACTTACTACTTATTAAATACAGAGCATTTCCCAAAATTTTTGTCCCATCGTCCGCACACACGCACACACACACACATACACGCACGCACGCACGCACGCACACACACACACACACACACACACACAAGCTTTCACGATTATATACTAGATATAGTGTTTCAATTGCTATTTATTCAAAGCAGAAAGAAAAGTAGATTGGTTTCCCCCAGTTTTTTCTACGACCTTCGCTCACAAAACAACGTCTGTCTTCTTTTTGCTTTCTGACTGACTCGCCTATCCTTAAATTTTGATTTTATTAAATGCCGATCTTGACAAGCACGTAAAGAAAGAATAATTTATTTGAGAAAATCTTTGGCTTCTCACATATCAGACTGAACTTTAAGAAGAAGAAAAAAAGAGGACGAGGAATTGATTAGGATTATTGATTAAGATCATCTTTTCTAAATATTTGAATAAAAATATGGTGGCCAAGTGAAAATTGGTGCCGTTTTTAAAAATATAAAAAAATCATGTTTAATGAGAAATTCATCATTATCTTTTACTTCTAACGACTCACAAACTTCATAATACCTATTTTATCAAAATTCGTTTATTTTTGTTTTTTTTTGGAAGGAGAGGAAAAGGATGGAGTGAAATTAGTTCCCAAAACAATGATACTAAGAAAACTCGGTCTTGGAAAATTATGTTTTAGAAAATTCGGACATGGAACATTTCGTCCTCAAATTTACGGAAATATTATATGTTTCCAAAAATTCAAAGTATATAAACTGAAATTAAATGACAATAACAAATGAAAAGCAATTATAATATCAAGTTTAGTTTAAGGTAAAAATGTTAAAAATTTAATTATAAACTATTTATTATATTATATAAATGACAATTTTTAAACTCTCTGCAAAATAGAATGCAAATCATTTCCATCATAGCTTATGATCATATTACGTTGAAACAAGTTAAGCAACGTCGAGCATGGTCAGAAGTTTAGGGTGAAATGCTTTTTTAAAAGCTCTTAATAAATTTTGTCTTTTTGTTATTTCCCCTAAACATTGTTCCGCCATCTATTTACAGACCAGGACCAATCACATTGCATATCCGTCTCTGGATTTGTTAAGCCATGATCGCCAACGAAGGGACACTGCACATAGACGACGACGACGACGACGATGATGATAATCATCATCATCTTCATGATAAGGAAGCAAGAAATCAAAAGAGAGATCCACAGGTGAGAAGTGGGAGAAAAGAAACTTTTAGAATAAGATTGGCGGTTACAAATAATTAGGTCAACAGTAAAATGATGAGACCTAATAGCCACCTTAGTAGTATGTATAAATTCACGCGATCGAGGTACCAAGGCGGAAAGCCCATTAGAACAAGCGCCATGTAAACATCTTCTATCATATTTTTTTCCTTCTTCGAGGGAGCCATTTCACACCTAAAATTCTGGTTCGTAACACTTCGTATATGTAGATTGGCGAAGACTATCGTTTTTATTTTCTTTTTCAATACTTGCTTAAAAAAATCCTCCTCGCTAAGAAATGTAATCATATTCAACATGATCACGTCGTTTTGTCTTCCTTAATCGGGATTTGCCATTTTTATCTAAATTAGCAAGCTAACCTTTGACTCCACGATTGATATTATCATTCGTTGGAGAATCACAGTTGTTACGACGAGCATGAAGAAAACAAAACTAATTCAAACGTTTCAGAAGATACCTGAAACTATTAGGATAACGACTCGCGTCGAGTTCCGGTGAGAAATTTGTCCAGGGGGACTTATAAAAGACTACAAGATATTAGACAATTTACGATTTGTTTTCCTTTCTTTTTTCTTTTTATTTATTTATTTATTTTGGTAACCGGAAAAGTCGTCTGCAAAAGGAGAAAAAAAAGAGCATCTAACACTAATTAACAAACAAGCTCATTAAATGGAAAATTAATTAACATTCTTACTTCTTGGTCTGTTTTTGAAGACTGGTCTTAAGGTAAACCATTAAGTATTGTCGGCGATGTTCAGGCTCAGAAAAATAAAATCTAAGGTTTCATCCGAGGGATTATTTTGATGAGCGAGCTGATTTTTGTGTTATTTATTTCATTCCCACAAAGTTTCGGTCGATCCATTCTACAGCTGACGTCATAGAACCGCATTACGAATTTACGACTATTCCGCGACCGTTAGCGTCGCATAGCAAACTTCTATACAAACAAAACAGGATGTCATCTTTAACGGTGAACATCTCTGTTGATATGTCGATAAACACTCTGTTGATGTCTCATGCGCGCCGAAAGCTTAGATTGATGACGAACAATATAATAAAGAAATATCCAAATGTTGGACAGTTTTTGTCTTTATTTTCTCTTAAAACTAAAGCCATTATACGACGTTTGGAACGGCTCATGATAAAACATAATAGACATTCGCTTTCTATTATATTTAAATATATATTTAAATATATATATATATATATATATATATATATATATATATATATATATATATATATATATATCGGGTGTAACAGTAAAATTGTCCAAATCGTGTAACAGCATAATTGTCCATCCCACAAAATGTTTAATATCTAGAAAACCACAAACTAAACTAATCGAGTTTCTATTTTCCGGGTTTTCAGATAAGACGTTTAGCCATCTTGAAACGCTTTGTCGTAAGAATCATTGAAAAACCCTTTGAGTTATTCAGCTAGAAATAGAACAGGTTAAAATCGTTTCGTGTCAGACCTACTGTCTTCCCAACAGAGCAATGGTGAGAGGAAAAAGATCATTCAGGCCTTTAGTAATGGTATCAACATTAATACTCTGGTTTCCATCTTCAAAGTCAATTCAAGAACCATGAAGAGAAGGGTGAATAAGTTTTAAAAAGAGGGAGCAGCAGAGAGGAAAACTTAATCAGGAGGTCTCAACAGCGAGAGGGGTCATCATTTCAACATAGAGCTAAAGAGATTAATTAGAAAAGATCCAACTTAATCCATAAGTCGATTGAGAGAGAGGAGCTTCAGGCTATGACAGTCCAAAGAGCAGTGAAAAAAATTTGAAAATGAAATCGTACGTGCAACCTGTGAGGCACCTTGTTACCCCAGGACAGAAAGTTAGAAGATTAGAGAGGGCGTAGGTCATCTTGAATAAGTTGAAAAATGATCATGGAATAATATATATATATATATATATATATATATATATATATATATATATATATATATATATAGGAAGTAGGATTTAACTGAAAGTTAAAGAAACCCACCCCTCGAAAAACTAATACAGATTTATTTATCCATTTCAATGTTTTCTGAGGGTATCTAAAATATAAATACATACTAAATCAGGAAACTAAGATTATCTAATATATATATATATATATATATATATATATATATATATATATATATATATATATATATAATTGAAAGGATTTTTACCCAACATTACTTCTTATTACTGCATACACAATATGATTATTGGGCGCTCTGTTATTATGACCTTGTACAAGACTAAGTCAAATAGATGTCTTTTTAAATGCTGAAAATATTGCTTCTGCTATTCATGTGAAAAATTACTTAACTATATGCACATTTTTTCCATTTCAATAGAAAGACATACATAGGTCATATACTGAATTGTAACTAAAACCTGACAGCATTATATATATATATATATATATATATATATATATATATATATATATATATATATATATATAGAATACATTATATTTAGACACTTATTATTATTGAATAATAAAAGTGAAAAGCTAATTCTAGCAACATGTGATTTTAATATAACTACTGGCACCAAATCGGTCTTCTTCCGACAGTTGAGACAAAAGGAAGTAAGTGGGGTGAAACTAGAAAGACGAGTCAAATGCAGGTTTCCAGATGCTGATGCTTTTGCTACGGTGAGAAGAGAGCAAGCGAATCATCGCTTCTCAGACAGGCACAAATGTTCTGGGAACAACTGAAGACAAATTCATTAATTTACTGATAGACATGGGAGCATAAATGTAAACTAAACAACACACACATACACAAATGCAGTACGCACACACACACACACACACACACACACACACACATATATATATAGAGTAGCCAACTCCTTAAAATGAAATTGCAGTAGGGCTAATGTTTCCCAGTCAGTGGACCGAGGGCTATACGATCTGTAGATTCCCTTACGGACAGGTCCCCAAACAGCGATCCACGAAGCCACAAGGCTGGATTAAATCAGTTTAGTATTTTTGAGCGATAAGAATTGTTTAATGTGAAAGAAAAAGGGAATATATATATATATATATATATATATATATATATATGATAGAAATTGTTAGGAGGATTTGATAATTATAATTAAGTAATTCATTGTGTCTGAAAGAAACCTCAACAGAATGCAGAAAGCACTGGACGGCCGTTTCGTCCTATATTTGTGACTCATCAGCAGTGCGCATCCACTACCGAGAATTGAAACCGTGACAGTTAGGTTATATATATATATATATATATATATATATATATATATATATAAAGAAGTTAATGGTTAGAGTTGAATTAGAGCAGGAAACAGTAGTATTAAAAAAAGTGCTCAATACACATATAAAAAGTTAAAAATGTAACATGTAGAGCTTTTAAGTATATATATATATATATATATATATATATATATATATATATATATATATATATATATATAGTTGGATTGATGTGAGTTTGTGGCCCTGGAATTCACGCTATTTGCGATCGTCAGACAAACTGATTATTTTTTTTATTTTGGATTCATATATGTTTGCGTATATCAGTGTTTTTATGGTAGTGGGAGGAAAAAATTGTCGTCGGAACGCTACTCATACGTACGCAGACATACATACACACACCGGTCATATATATATATATATATATATATATATATATATATATATATATATATATATTTGAGAGCGAGAGATGTGCAGGCAGAGAAGATTCTAAACATATTTCGGCAGATCGTGTTTATTAAGTATATCTTTTAAAATATCGATTCTCAAAATGCAGCACAAAAATATGTCCTACATTAACTAATACTAAACAGTTGGGAAACCTGCGCATATCAATAATAATAATAAATAATTGTCGGACTT
This sequence comes from Acanthosepion esculentum, assembly GCA_964036315.1. Lineage (NCBI taxonomy): Eukaryota > Metazoa > Mollusca > Cephalopoda > Sepiida > Sepiidae > Acanthosepion > Acanthosepion esculentum. Next base: position 18,772,524 of record OZ038491.1, read on the forward strand.
CGTCCATTTTATATATATATATATATATATATATATATATATATATATATATATGATTGTTGAGAATAGATTTCCAAATTTTTATCCTTTTTCTGTTCCTTCATTTTTTTTCTTTTCATTTTATTTAATAATATTTTGTTATATATTCCATTTTTTCCTCCTCATTTTTTTCATCACATCATATTCTAACCACAGCCCGTCTTTCTAAATTTGACAACTTGGTCCGACAATTTTTGCTACAACTTGCGACACGCGAGACGTCTTTCCTCCTCCCCAACCTATAACTCTCTTAATCAATGTTTACAATCTCACTCCCTCCCACGACACACACTAGTAATAATAGCCCTTCCTAACACTTTTACACCGATCAAAATTTTAAATTTAAGTTTTCATAAAAAGTTTTGCACATCGAGGAATCAGACAGAGAACAGGTTTTTTCTAATAAAATTTCCACTGGAAAATACCCCATCTACAAAACCATCTGTCGATGAGTAATTCCCATTTTTTGTTTATTCCTTGGTCTGTTGATGGACACAGGCGTGTCCGAAAATTCCGAACTTAAAACCTTTCTTTCCGTTCTGCATTTCTGTCATATGGTTAATAATATTTAATAAATGTTTTTCTTACGGATCATATTGGTACCCTTTCGTTGTCCTTGTTTTATAAATAACCTATTTTACACATACATATATATATATATATATATATATATATATATATATATATGTGTGTGTGTGTGTGTGTGTGTGTGTGTGTGTGTGTGTGTGTGTTGAGGTGGTAACAGTGAAAGAGGAAAGTGAAACAAAAGAGAAGGCAAAAAGAAAAGATAAAAGTGTGAAAAAACAAAGTCAAGAAGGGAAGAAAAGAAGGCGAGGGAGGAAAACCTTAGAAAAAAAAGGAGAAAAGAAAGGAAGAGAGTAAAGAAAAGAGTGGAAAAAGAAAGGAAAATCAAGGAAGTAGGAAGGAGAAAATAATGAGAAAAGTAAAGGGAGTGTAAAGGAAGGAAAGGTAAAAGACATGAAAGAGAAAAGAAAGAAAGAATAAAGGAAAGGCAGAGTGAGAGAGAAGAAAATAGAAAGAGAAAGGGATGAGAAAAAGAAAATTAGTCAAAGTGAGAGAAGAAAGAAAGCGGTAAGAGAAGGGGAGGAGAGGAAAACGAAGGGTGAGAGTATTGAAATTATTACGAGTCTTTCGGAGTAAGCACCCTTTGAACAGGCCCCTTGGTATTGTTACAACGATCCCTGTGACTGGCTGAAAAAGAAACAATCAGTAGGCCCTTTACTGAAGCTGCTTCGTTCTGATCTGCATGCTCCTTTTGAATCTTTCTTCCTCTTTCCCACGCTGGCTTTCAACGACTCGCACGTACAAAAAACATCTCTCGGGAAGAAACTTCACCAACAGGAATCCGGGATTGTAACGCCTACTCCACGTGAAGAAATATCTTCTCAATCCTCAGGAAGATCAGACTCGCTGCCACCACCACAACAACAAGAAATCACAAGATCTCAAAGAACAGTTAAAAGGACGTTTATTTTCTGTAACAAGTCCGCAAAATACCATTTTTTTTTTTGCAACACTATTATTGTAAAAGTTCTTTCTCTTTTCTTCTCATTCTTCTGTTATACTCATAAAAGGTTTGGTTTCGTTCTTTTTTCTCACGCCGTGTCACGTCACTGAATTATCCTTTTTCCTACAGTAATTACTTATCTTTTCGAACAAACTTAAAACTAAGAGTGAAATACCAACTAGAGTAAAGAAAAGTAAAGAGGGGGAAGGCAAGAAGAAAATAGTGAGGGAAAGAAAAAGAGGAAGGAGAAAGGAAGGGAAAAAAGGGGTGAAAAAGAAAGAGAGAAGGTGAGGAAAAAGTGAGAGTGAACAGAAAGGGAGAGTGAAACTGAATATGAAAGAAAAGAGAAGTAAATGCCACTCGAGTGCCCCACACAAAAGACAGTCAAAAAATCCATTACTCTCGTGCCTGATGAACAAAAATAAATCCAAACAATAGTGACATTGTTTAAGGTTTTTTTTCTAATACACCGCTGCCTTTTTCGACCAGGAATGTACCCGCCCCTGCACCAACTGACATCAGGCCCCTTGAAACTATTCACAATACATAACCAAAATCTTGTCAGCAATTTTAAAACATAAACAATATAAGTCTTTAAAATAAGTGCTTGGTGATGTGCCGTTCGCAGAACAGTTTATTGATGCACAAAATAGAATCAGCAAATAGTTCTAAAATAACTTCAGAAAATAAAGCTATCAGCAAAACGCATGCGCACTTTCGATAATGAATGCGAAAAAGAAACGCTACCCACCAGCTTTTTATTTAAATTACCGAAAACCAGAGAATTATCTGATTTAAAGGAAATTTTCAACTTATTAATTAACGAAAGAATTGGCTTATGGACACATCATGTCCGGTGAAACACTGGTTCCCGTACGATCACTAAAGTTAAGCAACATCGGCCTTAGTCAATACCTAGATGGGTGACCACTTGGGAATACCAGGTGCTGTAAACTTGTATGTACGCGTGATGTAATGGATAATAGCTCGAAATTTTTAATTCTCGTTGGGTTCGTTATATTTACTTACACGCAAATACCATTGGGAAAGGTATGAATCTGCTTCTTCTCCCTCAACTATGGGTTAATTAGTAAGACTTGTCACTAAACCATTATTATCTTAAAAAGAATTCTTACAATCTAAAAATATTTCTGGCTTTAAATAACCTGCAATTGTTGATAATCCTTAGCAAACGACTAAATCAATAAATTCTATGTTGAATGGGTCATTTTAGAAAACATTGTGGAAATATTTAAACTTGATGTCTGTTGAACTTTGCAAAATTTTTCTCTTAAAACAAATTTTCAAAAACACAGGTTTCTCAAGTCCAGTCGTTGTTACTGCTCTTTCCAGTATTGATGGGGGGTTTCCTTCCTTGCCTTTTGTTTGGGGTCGAGTGGAACGTCAGCGTTTTGATTATGTTATTACTCGTTTTGAGTTACATGTTCTAACGATGTTGTTGCTGTTGAAAGTCCTCAAGTGATGTGGTTTCTGTTATCTGCTACAATTTTTTTGTTTGTGATTCTGTAGCGCCAGTCCAAGATGCTCGATGAATAATAGTCCTCGCTAAGACCTACATGCTTCACTCGCACGAAAACCATTTTTGTCCATCGGTCTGAGAAAGTGGTTGTGTTGTATATAGCAGACAGTTTCGATCTATCTGGGCGAGTTTGATGCCATCTGTATGAAAGACTCGATCTGACGAGGCTATTTAAGAACGTTTTTAGGTTAATGTTTTGGTTTTGCAGCAGCGTGCGGTGTTGGGCGAAACTACCTATAACGCAGCCTATTCTATTTTCAATTTATTTATCTTTTGTACTAAATTTGTTATAACTGATCCACACACCAATGCGTTTAGTATTTACTAATTTGGTATCCTGAATTTTTATAATGGATTCAGAATCCGAGCCATCACCTCTATTATTCCAATTCCAGATCATTTTCTTGTCCCGATTATGAATGCCTATGGCATCGGCCAAGCCCCTCCTTCATCCGCTGTACATTAGACTTGGGAGGATAAGCATGAACACTGTTTTCTATTAATAAATTAATTTGGGATACATTATGAAATGTTTAAGTGATCAGTGCCCATCTCTTTACATCTGTGCTTGTATTTGCGCAGAGCATAGTCTAAGAAGAGATTAAAAATGGTGGTGTCTCTCGTTTCATCCTTGCCATGCTCCGGATAAGATTTAGAATGTGCCGGTATTGGAATCATCACCCGACATGCACGGCTTTGTGAACCGATATAGTTCTATCAATCTAGACTTTTAGGGGATTCGGAGCGTGGAAGACAGTTTCTAATGGACGAGAAGAGGGGGTCTCCATTGATGTCGTCGTATGTTTCTGCGAGCTCTGAAAATCAAGTATACAATTTTCTATTGGAGAGATAAGCAATTTCCTGGGATTGTTGGATGATATATATACCATGGTTACACCCCTTGACAAGGCAAAAGCCAAATTGGGTCATGAGGAATTGATTTTTCATAGAACAGTTAATATAATGTTCATTAGTACCTTTATCATAATCGATCCAATTGAGATAATTCTGTATGCGTGAGGGTCTTAGAGGTTAGCTTTTTGATGCCATAGTACGTTAATGTGTGATATACCCTACTTTCTGGATATGCATTTCTGATTTCAGATTCCTTTCGTAAAACTTAGAAAGTTGTTTCTAAATTTGGGGAGAGGGTGAGCTTTCAAAAGGTGATGCTTTATTAGTCTTTAACTTTTTTTATAGTGTTTTCTTTACTTCATCATCATTAGGTTTGTTATTGTTTGTTTTGGAGACAGTGTAATTTTCGGATGTATCTTGGTGTATACTCTAATTGTGCAGGATTAATCCAGCTTGGTGTGGTCAAGGTTGAAATGTGACTCAAAGTGATTTTCTTCAGACGAGGACCTCTCCTATTTTGATTCCTCTCTTTTCTCCATAATGTCTATGCTGTTTGGCTTCATTAATATATATATCACTACGTCTAACTCTAATGGTAACTATTAGTCGTTTCCTTATCAGAAATCATTCGGCATCCATTGACCAAGCAGCTAGTGCTAATATCGGCTGAAGTTTATAAAATATACTAAAACAATTTTTCAGGAAAATAAGTTTCTTGAGTTCACTAACCGCTATTATACTTTCTTGTACTGATTGGGGGGGGTTCCTTTCTAACCTTTTGCTTATAGTAGTGTGAAAAGTCAACACTTTGATTATGTCATTATTTTCTCTTCAAGTTACATGTGCTATCCATTTTAGCTGTTGAGTCTTCAAACCCTTGGGAAGTGTATGATGCCTATCTCTTCCCATCCTTTGTTAAATAGCAGGGTAGACTGGGATTTCTAGTCTTGGTTGGTAACCAGCCTGAGAGAAGGACGACTATAAATTCAAAACCATGGCAATGCCCATTGGAAATAGGAAACCACTCTACCAGCTTTCCCAAGAAGGTTTGGTTTGGTTTGTTGTGTTTTACGGCATATCAACCTCAATGGGTTATTTCATGCCGACAACTTTTTTTTTATCTGGTAATATCTTGTTTTGTCAAAAATCTATTTCTGGCAATATTTTTTTCCTCAAAAATGTATAGCTGGTAATATTATTTTAAAACATGTATTACTGGTAATATTTTTTTTTTCCAAAAACGTATTGTTGGTAATATTTTTTGCAAAAATATATTGCTGGTAATAGTTTTTTTTTCAAAAACTTATTTCTGGTAATAATTTTTTTACAAAGTATTTCTGGTATTAAAACCTATTTTTACACTTTATAATGCTTTTTACCTCAGTTTCAGGGAAACTATTTGCCCATAGCTGGGACCCTAACAGGTGCTACTATCCCGGGTCAGGGTGGACCTGGGAACACCAGCAATTAAGAAGTGGTTCCACACTCCTCAAAACCTGATCAGAAGCCTTGCTGTTGGACAGAGTTTATTGTCTTACACAGGACGCGGGTGTAGGTTATCGTTATACACAGGACGCTTCCCAAGAAGGCATTTCAGTTCAAAGATAAGAAAAGGAACATGTGGAGAGCCATCACCACCTAATTTCTGAAGAGATATGGCATTTAAAATGAAATAAAAAATTAATTAACACATAAGAACCTTGAATGCAAAAAATAATACATGCTAATGAGAAAAATGCTAGTTTTTTTCAACAGAACTTTTTCCTCTCAGATAAACAAGAGTTGGTATAAATAAATGGAGTGGGGTGTCTTTCAATTTTGAAACTTCTTTTTAACTTGACCTTTACAAGATCTTCTAAAACACAATCAAGGTAAATATTTTTTACAAAATGCACTGTTTGCTGGAATTTCAATAAATTTGGTGAGGGTGACGGCTTTTTTAATTTTCACAATTTTATTTAGTGTATCCGCTTACCCCCGGGGTTTATTCAAGAGGCAAGAGCAGGAAAATATAGGAGATGGGATAATGGATATTTCCATATAATGTACAACCCACAAAAAAGCACAGACAAGAATTAATCTTATGCGCCATGTCCCTTCAGAAGGTACGAGATAATAGCTCTCCACAACTTTCTATCTTTTGTAGCTCTAAGTAATGCTTGCTTCCTCCTAGTCCCTGTTCTGTCATCCATTTACACAAGTTCATTAGATAATTTACTGCTGTGTAGAAAGACGACCAAGCTTCTGTACACTAACTGTTGAACATAGACTCATCCATTTTCTATGAGTAGAACACCTGGTCATAAGAAAGTGTGCTGCAAATCATACATACTGCCACAAGTCATACATACAAGTCACATGTATTGCTGCACTGAACTACAATATTTAATATTATTGTATTCTTAATCCATGTCCCTCAACTTTTGTTCCAATGTTTCCTTACAATATTATTAACCAGAACCATTAGCTTATTCAATCTGTGTCAAATTCTCCAAGCCCTCTTTCCTCTTCACTTACTTTGCTACAAGTATCCTTTTTGCTCCCATTTTATTTAAAGCTTCTTTGTTACCCACATATTCAGTCTATGATATTCTCAGCATCGTTCTGTAGAACATCATCTCTGTTGCCTCAAGTCTCCTCATCATCTGTGAGGAAATTGACTAGCATTCACTGCCATATAGGAGGATTGATATTATATGTTCTAGGTAAACAATAGTTTACTAGATCCTTCATCTTTGCATATAATCCTCCCCTATTTACATTTAACATTACAGTATTCATTTAACATTACAGTTGCAAATAAAGGAATGTTCACATTCAAACCATGAGACCAGTGTTTGAATTTTGAGGTTGATTCATCAGGAAGGTGACTGAAAACCATATCATGGGTTAAACCCAAGCCTTTTGAGTGAAATTAGATAGACAGAACTATTTGGGAGCTGTCTATGGTTGTGCTAGCACAAAGTCACAAGTCATTGTGACCAAGGGTTTAAGTGTATTGGCCTTGTTCAGACTGTTTATCTAATAATAGTGCCAGATAATGTGCTCTTTCCCAGAAACAGTAACTATGGTCAACTCAGCATAGTTGCAATATAAACCAAAGGTGGGCTCTGTGGGTATTGGAAAAACACAAAATGTTCCTGAGCCCTAGCAGACAGGTATACTCAGATATGCAGCCAGCCAGCCAGCCAGCCAGCCAGCCAGCCAGCACCAGAATTAGATTAGGTATAAGTATTGGTAGTCTATGGCATTTGGGTAAGCATAAACCTTTACTGGTACATATTATGAGTCATTTTTGAGAATAAAGATGCACTTTATATACTAATATCAAATATGGTAGATATACTGAAAAAAAAAAAAATTAAATAAATAAAGTCTCTGATCAGGTCAAAGAAAGAAAACATTTTTATTTTTTAAAATATAAAATAAAATAAATTTGCATAAATTAAAAAGCAAAACAGAAAAACTTCATTTGCTAATTATTTTTTGTTTTGTCTTGGTCAAATTGATCAGCCGTGAAGGAATGTTCATTGGGTTGAGCCATGAAATGTTTGGCTTATATATATGCTTGTCTGCTTTACTCTCGGAGTTAATCGATTCAGAATCGAAGGTTTCGTATTTTAACTGTTGACAATGTCTTTCATTCGGCCTTAAAGCCTTCTCAGATTCAACTTTGGAGAATTTCCGCTTTTGATTCCGTTTCACAGATTTTGTGGTCTGCGTCTCTGCAGAAACACTTGGCACTTGCTGGATGATCTTTACACTTGACCCTCGAGTAGCAGTGGCACCATCTGACAATTGCTTAGCTAGTCTCCTGCTTGGCATTTGAATGACCTTGACATTGCTGACATCTTTCTGGACAATATCTCCTCTTGGCTCCTTCAGTAAACTAGCATCGCTGGACCCTTGTTCAACTAATCCCTTTTTTGTCACCTGAAAAACCTTGATATTGCTGGCACCTTGCTGAACAGTGCCTCCATTTGGATCCTGGAGAACACTGGAAATAATGGGCCATTTCTGGACAGTGCCTCCATTTGGATCCTGGAGAACACTGGAAATAATGGGCCATTTCTGGACAGTGCCTCCATTTGGATCCTGAGAGACAAGAATGTTGTTCATTCTTTGGAGAGCATTGGTATGACCTATCTGTTGCTCCACACAGTGTCCACTTGGATCCTGGACGAGAATGACTCTTTTCTGGATAGTATCTCTAGATGGATCCTGGGAGACAGAAGAGTCATTTGGTTCATCCGAAAGACTAGTACTATCTGGTCCTTGTTGGATTGTGCTCACACTTGACAATTGAGAGACACTGGTACTATCTTGCCCTTTTGTGACTGTGCCTCCCTTTGGCAAATGAAGAACAGTGTCTCCAGATGGCACTTGGAGGACTGTTCCTCCACTTGGAAAATGGAGGTGTGTATTGGCATTAGATAACAAAAGGATTTTGGTCTGGCTTGGTACCTGGTCAGAACTGCTATTGTTGGATACCTGTTGAACATTATCTCCATTTGATACCTGGCTAATACTGGTACAATCTTGGCTCTGCTGACCACTTTCTCGGTTTGGTATTATGGTATGTCCAGTTTCCTTCACTGCCTGAGGGACATGGTTTTCCTTGGGTTCACCAGCATTGTTTTGCCCTTTCTGAACAACCGTGATGCTAAATTTTTGCTTGACATCATTACTTGTCACACAAGCTCCACTTGATACTTGTTGGGATTTCTTTGGTGTTTTATTCCTGCAAGCAGCAGGAATTTTTTCACTTATCAAGGAACTCTTGGAAAAGTCCAATTCTTGAATGTTGGTGTCTGATTTGGTCTGTTTGCTTGGAGTGTTAATTCGTTTCAAGTAAACAACTGTAGCTTTTGTACCATCACTTAAAATATTTTCTTCGTACTCTCGTTGAAAATTTGTTGTGATCATTTCAACAGGCTGAGATGATGATGATGAAGAAGGTGTAGAGTCAAGAGGGGGTAGATCTTCATGAAGCAACTTTTTCAAGATAGACTGTTCATTTTCACCTGAACATGAAAAAAAAAACCCAGAAATAAAAAGATATCAAAAGTCTGCATTACTTTTCAATAAAACAGATCACAAGGTATGTAATTGTTCTGCAAATCCCTTTCACAAGGTTTGTAATCAAGATCATGTACAAAATGTTGACTAAGTTAAAACAAGACCATTTTTGAAAGCCTATAAGAAATACATTTCTCCCTAACATCAATCACTGACTTTGGAATTGAATACACAATTACCAAATAACTTGATGCTATTAATTAATGTTGGTGTTTGAGGCTAGCCCAGGTCTGATTTTCAAATCATGCAAAGAGGCCCTCTCCACTTAGAAAATTGGCCTATCAAAATCTTATGATTATTTTTCACCTTGTACTGTGCTAAGCACAGCTTAGTAAATATAAAAACTGGAGCAACACAATCTTTCTATCACAACAGTGGATTAATATTCTTGTAAAATCTGAATACCAACATGATACAAATACTTATAATTACATTATGATAATGGATATTAAACATTACCACATGAATGTAATGGATTGTGGCTCAGATTGAGGAATCAAAGAGGCGAGTTCAAATTCCAGTTGAATTCATTAGATTCACTTACGTGCTAATACCCTTAGGAAAGCTATGAATTCATCTCTTCTCCCCCTAGCTATGGGTAAATAGTAGGACAAACTGGGTTCTATAGCCTTGGGTGGCAAATGGTCTAGGAAAAAGACAAATCTGAATTCAAAATCTGTGGAGGGACGTTTGGGGACCTTATGGCAACTGTACACCATACAAAATACTGGTTAAAATAAACAGTGTCTACTCAAATATGAGTAGACACTAAAAATAATGTTTAAAATGATACAAATTTTATATATATATATATATATATACATTATTTACATTATTCGGACTATTGTCCTCATCTTTGTCGCCATGTTTTTCACAACGTTTCGGCTGTTGTATGCTCAGGCCTTCTTCAGGTGGTTGGAATGTTGAACTGGACCCTTTATTTCGCTCACTGGGGTTGACTGTTCTAGTTCTACGTGCCATGTTTAATGGATGTCAGTTATAACCACCTGAAGAAGGCCAGAGCGTACAACGGCCAAAACGTTGTGATAAACATGGCGACAATAGTCCGAATAATGTAAATAATGTACATAATACCTCATCTCAGAAATATAGATAGATAGATAGATAAATCTATCTGTATATGTATACATGTGTTTAATGTATATATATTGTATATATAAATACACAGTGCACACCATATGAACTGGAAATACTGGTGTACATGTTTTATTAGAATAATAAGTTTAATGACATTTCAAAATTTGTTGGGCTATTTAATATCGGATATAAGTTTCACGGGACAAAAATTACAATGAAAAATGCAAACGGTAGACATGGGTCCAATTTACACTAGAGTTAAAAAGGTAGAGCGAGGGTAATTAAAAAAAAACAACTTATGAATGCGTCAATAACAGGAGTTATGGCCCTTGTTAAAAACAGGAGTTATCAGCCTTGTTTTGTCTCTAATGAGAATTTCACGTCTTCTATCATTGAGAAGCCAGGTAAGTGAACCAAACTATGATTTAAGTGACAGCCATTGTGTTTTAAAATCCCTCACTTTCATTTAATTAACAACAACAACAAAAAATGAAAGGAAAATTTTAATTACCTGAGGATGCCAAATTAGGATACATGCACTTTTTATAATTACAGAGAACAAATTTCTTGTGGAGAGTGATGTCTGACTGAGCCAAAAATGATGCCACATTCTTCAACAGATCCAAAATTAAAGCAGCTTCTGTAAATATAAAAAGGAACCATATCTAAATTACATGGTGTATATATATACACACATATATATATATATATATATATATATATATATATATATATATATATATATATATATATATATATATATATATACACACACAAGATGGAATAGATGTTTAATTTTTTTATTCTATTGCCAACTGGCAAGGGAGCCCAGTGATTTATAGGGAACAAGAGGAACTAACTAGCTCTCCATTTTTATAAACCCATATCTTCTTGGTGTCAGTTTAAATTGACTTTTTTTTTTGTTGATACATCTCAACTATAACCACAAACTAATTTTTGGAAAGTGAAAATTTCACTAAAATGTTTTCACCTGAAATCAGAAAAATACTTACTTTAACCAAAATAGTTGCAATATATAGAAAAAAAGAAGACGTCATTTTAAACTGACACCAGGAGGAAACAAGATAAATTTAAATAATTGTTATTTATATAAATTTATAAAATATGGCAATAGACAAGATGAAGCTGCTAAATATAATAAAAGTTCACAAGCAAGAAAGTTTTATTTTTTAATCATTTCAGCCTAAACAAGGCAATAATGCCACTAAGATGCAAAGAGTTACAGGAAATGAAAGTGAATGAGAAGACTTTCGTGAGGAGAAAGGAAAATAAAGGAACAGAAGCTGACGGTTGGCGTTGCATTTGAATTTTAGATCATAGATGGCAAGGCAGTAAGAAGTCGGAAGGGATTTCTACAGGCGAGAAACAAAACTATTAGAATAGAACATACATTTGCATCTAGATAATTCAACAATAAAATGGTGAGACCTAGTTGCCAATCTAGTAGCACGCTTGAATTCATGCAGTCAAGGCATTGAGGAGGAAAGCTCATCAGAATAATTTTTAAAGAAAAGAGTTACCTAATGGCGGTAGCACTGGAAGTTGGACTCCAAGCATCAAAGCAGCAAGATAGTCATAAATAGATTTAAAATTGACACCCGTTGTTGGATCAATTTTCTTAAAACAATATTCTCCATACAAGGCAAGTAGCTGTCAAAACAAAAAAAAATAATTTTAATCCAGATGTTCACACTTACGGGGATGACTAATCCAACACAAATAATCAGTGATTTTAACACTTATAGTAATGAGAAATAATGATGGATTAAAATAGCAACAACATCTAAAATGGATTAAAAAAACAACATCTAAAATGGATAACACATGTAATTCAAAAAGAAAATAATGACATGTTGACATTTCCCAAATTACGAAATTGCTTTTTAATGTTTTTGTTTAACTAATGTTTTATATGTTTGACAAACCATTAATTTTTTTTTTTTTGAGCTTCTAAAACACCTAATGTATATATTGTTTATATACGCACATTATATATGTTCCAAAGATTGTTATAGGTATGGGTGATAGTGAGGGCAAAGTCCCACCGTCTATAAAATGCTTCCATGTCATGTGTCTCAAATAGTCTCTGACAAGTTCAGCTTCAAGCCGGAGAATGGGTGAAGGCAGAAAACTGGCACCTCATAACCAGTTTCTTCAGGTAGAGGGAACCCAACAGCCCAAGAAAGCAGTCCAGCAAGGGGAATGAAAACCCTCATTTTAAACATCCACTGCTTTGCGGTTATATCCAAATATGGAAAAGGCTATGGAAACAAATCCAGACAGAAACCCAGAGTGTAGTCCTGAAGTGGCTGGCTGTTAACACTGACAACTTTCCAGCAACTCCTGCAGCCAAGCCGGCACCAAATGTAATACCATGTATTCCTTTGGATCTTGTCAGTATGGTCAAGAGGAGGGCCCTGTAGTTTGGTCAGCACTCAGCTTCCATATACTATTACCTAGGCCTGCCTCTGAAGAGGTCACTGCATTTTCACCACCAAAAGACTGAATTTATCTCACATGATAAATGGATGCCTACCGACATTCCCTACTACTTCAAACAAAAGTTTAGGAAGGAAACTCCCATCAATACTGGAAAGAGTGATAACAGTTCCTGGCCTTGAGAAAACTATTTTCCTGAAGCATAGTTCTAAGAGAAAAATTTCATAATTTTCAAACAGCTAATATTATCAATATTTGCTTAATAATATGCTCACTTTAGAACAGGGTTCAAGTAATCATACCATGGAACACTTTTAATAAGTGTGGCATTTAAACAAGTTATTTTCACTTTTAATAAGTATAACATTCAGCCATAACTTTGGTTTCAATAATGCCACACTTAGTTGTGGCTGAATATTATACTTATTAAAAGTGAAAATAACTTGTTTAGACAGAAAATGTTTGAGAGTGTAGCTAACAATTCTTCCCAAAATGTTAACTTGCACCCCCAAATTTTTAAAAATATCTCCCTTCTTAAAAGAAATACTCTTTTCTGAAGCATATATACAAAATCTTTTTCTTCTTTTATTTTCTATGGCAAAATCATTAACACTAATAACATTATACATAAGATTACCTTATGTTATCAGTAATGCTTCACTTAATTTTTAATGCTTTTTTACTAAATGTCCATGCAAAACATGGACAAAAGCCAAGAAGAGAAATTTAAGAAATACAAAATCTGGTGCTGAATTTTTCCCCTTAATACCAGAAATTTTCAGTTTGTTAATATCAAAAATGACTAAATTTAAGTAGTGTAGTCATGTCAAGGGTCACTAATTAAAAGAATCAAAAACTTGATTACATACACCAGGTTCAAATAAAATACAATGAGAATTATTGTTTCATTATTTTTTTCCTCCTCATGTCAAAATTTATCTAAAGGTAACATCATTAGTCTGGGTGGTTGAATGATAAAAACTCTATATTAGATGTTTTGTCCTTCAAAAGGACTTCTTCAGACTAAATATTTTTACTGATGGCATCATACATATGTAAAGGGGAGAGAATACAAACAAAAGTTAGTTATTATCATGTATCCCAAATCCATCGTTGCCTCGGACAAAGAAGAAAGTGCAATTGTTATCATGGAAAATTACAACAAAACAATTAGACTATTACTCTGCAATACAAACATTTGAGAAAACTGATGAATGCAAAATAATTTCTGAAACACAAAAATTTAATAAAGCAATTAGAAAGTTAACGAGCAAACACACAAAGCAGGCATTCCAATGCAATCCATCATATGTGGAATTGACTGACAAAAGCCACAACAAAAAATTTTAACACTACTTGAAACAATCAACTCTTCACATATAAAAATTATTGACATTTTAAAAACAAATAGGATTTCACATATTAAA